>JAPXFQ010002738.1:0-1200000 GCA_028564705.1 Apricaphanius iberus
AGTTAACAAAGTTGACTGAAGTTCAGGAGCTAGGACACGCCTCTTACCCGCTTCGCACGTCCTAATCAGCCCTAAACTCGTCTCACCTGATACCCCCGGGCCTCTCTCACATTGCTATCACGCCGCGATACACATATAAACCCCTTCTGCCTCTTTCTTCCCTTCAGTCTTGTTCGTTTCTGTTACGAGTCTTGTTCGTTTCGGCTACGTATTTCGCTTGCTCACCTTGGTGAAACTTTTTCCTCACGTCCAGTATGGATGTCCTCACGCTCGGCGTCGATCCATCCGAATCGGACGAGGAGCTTTACTTCCCCGGTCCCGCATCCGTCGGGGCATCCCCCCAGCCTCTGGTCCGCCATGCTTCACGCCGCGTTCGGCTCCTCTCGAGCCAGCGGGCCCCCGAGCCGTCTCTTTCGGCCTCGGGTTCTTCTTTCCGGATCTCCCAGCCAGATCCGCCCGCCCCCTCCTCTGGCGGCTTCACGAACCAGCCTACCCGTTCTCCCGCTCCACCTTCGAGCATCATTCTACTGCCCGAGCCATCTCCCCAGCGCCATCGCGCCGCTGCTCCGGCCCATCCTCCCCAGGTCGTCCCTCCTCCGCTCCCTCCCGGCTCGCGCCGGGCTTCAGCATCCCGCGCCGGTCCTTCCCCTCACGCTCGGCGCTCCCCGGTGGCCGCTCCAAGCCGCCCGGACATGTCCGGCTGGACCATGGCGCGCCTCCAGCGCGCCCTGCGGCACAGGGGAATCCCCTTCAGCCGCTCCGCCAACAAGGCTCACCTCTTTGGGCTTCTGTTCCCTCCTCCCGCTTCCCATCTATCTCCGCACCGCTCTAGGCTTCCCGCCCGCACAGCTTCCTCCTCGAGCGGGACTTCCGGTCACATTGCCCCGCCTCCGGCCGCCTCAGAGCCGGAGCCCACAGCGCCCTCTGGTAGCGGCGGACCGCTATGTCCCCCCACACCAGTCCCCCCTTTTCAACAATTTGCTTCTTTCTTAGCCAGTTTCTTCTCTTCCCTGTCCTCTCAGACAGGTCCGTCCACCGGCGCTAATTTGCCCTCCTTCTCTGGTCCTTCCTTCCCCCCCCTCTCCACATGCAGTTTTCCCGCACCTCTCCCGGCTCTTCCCCCTTCGGGGCCTAACTCCTTTTCTCTCTCCACAGCCACCATCCCTCCGCGTCCTCCCTCCCTCCATCGCCCCTCCCCCGTCCCCTCCTCGCTTCGTCAGCAGATCCTCGCAGGTAACCATATCGACTTAGCCCTCCTTCTCCATCCCTCCTTGGGCCTCTCTGGCCAGCCCCGGGAGCTGCTCACAAGCCAAGGGCCGATGCAGCTGGGCCCCCTCCTCACCCCCCGATCAAGAGACCTCACCCCGGTTGAATTCGCTTTCGCCTTCTCCCTTTACCGAGACATTATTTGCTCCGCGTTCCCCGACCGGCGGTCCGAGCTGGACGACTATCTGTCTATCGTGCTGGACCTGGCCCTCCGGTTCGGGGGCACAGGGTTCTACACCTACCATACCCTTTTCTCCTCCCAGGCTGCAGGCCGGCTCGCCCAGTTTAACCAGGGCACCTACTGGGGCACGCTCGACACCGAGCTCTACTGCCGGGTTTTCGCTGCCAGGGCGTCTCTGTCCTGTGCCCTGTGTGGTGCTCCCTCTCACCCCGCCTCCGCCTGCACCACCGTCGCCCCTCTTCGGTCCCGGGCCCCCACAGCCCGTGGCGCCGGGGCCCCTGATCGCATGTCATTCGCCGCCCCTCCCCCCCCACTCATCCCCAAACCCCTTCCCACCAGGGCCAAATCTAGCGCCCCAGCCGCAAGCGGCGTCGATAAACACGGGCGACCCCTCCTCTATCAAGGGGGCAGAATGGTGTGCAATAATTTTAACGCACAAGGCTGCTCCTCATCAAGCTGCAGGTTCCTGCATTCCTGCTCCTTCTGTGGCGGGGCTCACTCCAGGGGCTCCTGCCCCCACAATCCAACCCCTCTGCCCGATTGACTAGTCCGACACCTGGCCACACCCATTAAGGTGAGGGCTCTCATGTCCGCCCTGGCTCACCACCCTGATCGAGAATTCGTAGAGTTCTTAGTCCAGGGATTCACCTGCGGCTTCCACCCTGGCATCAAAATACTCCCCACTAGCTCGATCTGTTGCCCTAATTTACGCTCTGCCCTTTCAGAGCCCAACATCGTCGATTCCTTGCTAAGCAAGGAGGTCGAGGAAGGGTTCATGATTGGCCCCTTCAGTCACCCCCCTTTTCCGGTCTACCGGGTGAGCCCCCTGGGCGTCGCCACTCGCAAGTACTCCGGTAAGAAACGCTTAGTCATCGACCTGTCAGCACCTCACGGTTCCGCTGTTCCCAGCATTAACAGCCTCATCCCCTTTCCGGACTTCTCGATGCAATACGCTACTATAGACCACGCCATAGGCCTCATCCGTCAGGCGGGCCGGGGCTCTCGGCTAGCCAAGGCGGACATCACCAGCGCCTTCAAAGTCCTCCCCCTCCACCCGGATTTCTGGCGCTTCTTCTGTGTCTGTTGGAGGGGGGCTTTCTACTTTGCAGTTAGGCTCACCTTCAGTTGTCGGAGTAGCCCTAAGATCTTCGATTCTCTCTCCGAAGCTCTCTGCTGGGTCCTGCTTAACACCTACCGTCTCCCGTTCGTCCTTCATCTTCTGGACGATTTTCTGGTTATTACCCCTGCCTCTTCTCCACCCTGTTCGGGGCTACGTGCCCTCACCGAAGCCTTCTCTGTCTTGGGCGTCCCCCTCTCCGTAGAAAAAACAATCACCTCCTTAGAGTTCCTGGGCATTACCCTCGATTCGGTCTCTTTTCAGGCCTCTTTGCCGCTAGAGAAAGTTCACCGAATCTCCTTGATCCTTTCTAACTTTCTTCGAGCAGACTCCTGCTCCAAGCAGCAACTACTGTCACTTCTAGTCATCTTAATTATGCAGTCCGAATTATCCCCCAGGGTAGGTCCTTCGTATCCCACCTCCTGTCTACAGCTGCCAGCGTGCCGCGCCTCCACGACCGCCTTACTCTCACCGAGCCCTGCCGCTCAGAGCTGCGGCTCTGGCATGAATTTCTCTCTTCCTGGAACGGCATTTCATTCTTCTATAACGATTTCGTCTCCCTTCCCGACGACATCCAACTCTACACAGACGCTGCCCCTTCCACCGGTTTCGGGGGCTATTACCAGGGAAGGTGGTTCGCTTCCCGCTGGCCCCCGGAATTCGATCGCTTCCAGCCCCAGTTTCCCCTCCCTTCCTCCGCTCTCCACGAGCTTTACCCCATTGTAATCGCGGCCCTTCTTTGGGGACACGAATGGGCTCAGAAGTCTATTCTCATCCATTCCGATAACGCAGCCGTCGTAGATATCATTAATAAAGGTCGATCTCGCTCTCTCCCTATCATGCAGTTTATTCGTAGGCTCACCCTCTTATCAGCTCAAAACCAGTTCATCCTCCGTGCAGCCCACATCCCCGGCCACTTAAACCGCATAGCTGATTCTCTTTCTCGTCTCTCTTTTCAGAAGTTCAGATCCTTGGCTCCCGCAGCAGACCTCAACCCGACTTCAATCCCTCCGTTTTCTGCCACCATATTCAACTGATGCCCCAGCTCCACGAACTAACCTCCATCGCTCAATATTCCATAATCGACAGCTTTTCACCTGGTACCCTCTCTGTCTACCTCACCGGCTGGAACACACTCAAGGCATTTCACGTAACGTATGGTCTCCCCTTTCCTACTCTCACCCCCTTGTCAATCTGCCAGTTCATTTCTCACTCCCACTCTGTTCAAAAACTTTGCGCATCAACCATAAAATCCTACTTGTCAGGAATCGGCTTCTTCATCAAGCTGGCTACAGGTAGCTCCTGCCCGGCTCTCAACCATAGCCATATTCCCATGCTATTGAAAGGTTTCAAAAAACTAGAACCACCCTCAGCCGTGCGCCGCTTACCGCTTACCTCAGATCTTCTCGCTCGCTGTATTCAGAAGCTTCGTTCCGGATATCTCTCCCCCTTTGTAGACTTAACACTTCAGTCCATGCTGCTGCTTGCTTATTTCGGTTTCCTGCGATGTTCCGAGTTTGCCCCTACCTCCTCCAGACACGATCCCTACGTTCATCCGTGTCTGTCGGACATGTCCATTCTTAACCGCGACACCCTCGTCTATACCCTACGCAGGAGTAAAACCGATCAACTCGGTACTTCAGTTCAAATCCACCTCTTCCGCCTCAATTCTCTCCTAAGTCCTTATGAACCCATCGCCCGTTACATTCATTCTCGTTTATCAGCCGATGCCTCACCACATGACCCACTCTTCATCTCAGAATCCGGCAGCCCCGCGACCAGGTTCTGGTTCTCTCATCACTTCCGTTCAATCCTCAGCTCGTCCGGCATCTCCCCAGAATTCTACTCCGTTCACTCCATTCGCATAGGCGCAGCCACCTCAGCAGCCCGTTCAGGGATCCCAGATCACATCATCCAAATCCTAGGGCGTTGGTCCTCCCCCGCTTACCGCTCTTACATACACAGCAATCCACACGATCTGCGCTACGCCCACTCGCTACTTTGTTAATCTTCCATCCAAGACCTTTTTGGGGGTCCTGAGCAGGCTCGGAAAGACGTCCTTTCCCGAAGACTGCACCCCCACACTGAGTCTTCCGTTGGGTCTCCGACGACACCTCACCCAGACCATTCGTTCCTCCACGCCTTCAATAAATGTTTAAATTCTAAACTTGTAGCTTCATTGTTGCCTGCAAACCATTCATCCAAACTGTGGCGTGACCTAGGCTAGTGAAATGGAGTTAACAAAGTTGACTGAAGTTCAGGAGCTAGGACACGCCTCTTACCCGCTTCGCACGTCCTAATCAGCCCTAAACTCGTCTCACCTGATACCCCCGGCCTCTCTTACATTGCTATCACGCCGCGATACACATATAAACCCCTTCTGCCTCTTTCTTCCCTTCAGTCTTGTTCGTTTCTGTTACCCCTCCCTTCCCATACCACTAGGGTTACCCTGTCCGCTAACCGCCAGACTCCGCCTCCTCCCTCTCGCTCTCTGGATCCCGCCTGACCCCACCATTCTCTCTCAGTTATCCGGGCCGACCCCCTTCTCTCTCTGGTCCTGCTGACCCCCTTCTCTCTCATGGGTCCGCCGGTAGCCCCCTTCTCTTTCTCTCTAACTCTGGGTCTTGCCCCGACCCGCCTCCTCGTTTCCTCTTCTATCTCTGGGTCTATTGCCGTGACCGCCCTCCTCTTTTCTCTCTTCTCTGGGTCTTGCCGACCCGCCTCCTCTTCCTCTCCCTCTCTCTGGGTCTTGCCGACCCCCCTCCTCTTTCTCTCCCTATCTCTGGGTCTTGCCGACCCGCCTCCTCTTTCTCTCCCTATCTCTTGGTCTTGCCGACCCGCCTCCTCTCTCTCTCCCTATCTCTGGGTCTTGCCGACCCGCCTCCTCTTTCTCTCCCTATCTCTGGGTCTTGCCGACCCGCCTCCTCTTTCTCTCTATCTCTGGGTCTTGCCGACCCACCTCCTCTTTCTCCCTATCTCTGGGTCTTGCCGACCCGCCTCCTCTTTCTCCCTATCTCTGGGTCTTGCCGACCCGCCTCCTCTTTCTCCCTATCTCTGGGTCTTGCCGACCCGCCTCCTCTTTTTCTCTCCGGGTCTCGCTAACCCACCTCTCTTAACCCATCCCCCTTTCGTTCGCAGCATCCACCGTTCGCAGCATCCCTGTTCCACGATCTCGTACACTCCAGTACCACCCTTCTAACATCTCTCTCTTCTAGGTCTTGTCTGGGGGGGTCCTGAGCAGGCGCGGAAAGACGTCCTTTCCCGAAGACTGCACCCCCACACTGAGTCTTCCGCCGGGTCTCCGACGACACCTCACCCAGACCATTCGTTCCTCCACGCCTTCAATAAATGTTTAAATTCTAAACTTGTAGCTTCATTGTTGCCTGCAAACCATTCATCCAAACTGTGGCGTGGCCTAGGCTAGTGAAATGTAAGATAAACAACATAAAAAATGAAGTTCAGCTAATAAAGTTTTTAATTTGCTTTAAAGACCACTTTTAGCTGTTCTGAAGTCCTTCAGAAATAAGAACCAAAACAATTACGTGACGCCTCACTGTGTATGTTAGCTTGATCTAGGTACCACATTAATACATTTCTAACAACATATAGGTCTCTGGACGGCTAGTAGGGTCTGGACTATCATTTTTACTGCCTTAAAAAATCATTGAAACTATACCTTAAAGGCACAGTGTGTAATTTTCGGCCAGTAGGGGGCAGTGCATACATAAATTATCACAAGCATGCAGTATCTGTCTTTGAGTAAGAAACTCAACAACAGAGGTCCAACTAGTGCTGTTTTCAAACGCTCAGTTCCCTCAGAATTATCTATTTGCAGCAACATGACGAGCACATCAGTCTCTCTTTCATCGCTTGGAACTAGCGAAGAAGTAATAATGTATTTATGGCAAAACTTTTTTGCATTTTGAGGGGAAATCAATGTCTTAATAGCGGCATGTTTTCCGTGTGCTTTGTCCGTCCGGGCTCTTGTAGAAGTAAAGACGTCATCTAATATGGCTTTCCCTTGAAAAGAGGACCCGCTCCTATGTATTTTAAAACTGATTTTTAAAGTCATATTTTACAATATCGCCAATATTTTGCAATTAATGTGCTTTACGTAATTATTATTACATAATATTTTAATGGCTATTTTCAAAGATGTACTGCAAAAACTACACATTGTCACTTTAAAATAAATTTTTAAAACAGAGATTGTCAGTACAGAATCCCTGCTGATTATTGGTTGCAGCTAAAGTGACTTGAAGGTATAAAGGAGGGTAACTGCCATGTTTGTAGTTCCACAACATTTTATTTTCATGTTGGTCAATCTTTCAAAAAGCCTCAGTTTTTGTCTCCTCATCAAAAAGATATTCACAGATTGTCTTTTGTCTTCCTAAGGGATTCTTTATTTCAGACTAGCAGGTCCTATATGTACACTACATCAGATATTTGCATGTGAGCTGCTGCAGATTGGAGTGAGTAATATTGGTAGAACCGGGAGGGACTCTGAAGATACAAGAAAGGTAGCCAACGAGGCACTGCGTAGCTTCAAATAAGTAATTCTTCAGCAAAAAGAGACAAGAAATAAGGAGCAATCTAATGACAGGAACATAGCAAATAGACTGACTTTAATCTACCCAGGACAAGGTTTGCTCACACAGAGCTGAAAAGCTTTTTTACCAATCAATTAAGTGACACGTCCGCCTTTAAGCATTAAATATCTGCATTACAAATTTTAGCCTATGACAGCCACTCCAACTCCATCACCTGGCAACGTGCAGACGTGTACTGGTGGGTGAGCGGAAGTCACAGAGAGACGAATGAGTAACACCGGAAATACATAGGCAGGCAGTCCACAATGCATCAGGCTTTTCAGTATTTTCCAACCACTCAGTCTCTCCCCATGCGGGCCCCGTGTGCTGACAAAAACAAGGCTTCGTTAGGTCAGCCAGACATTGTTGTTTGGTCGTTTTTTTCTTTACAAAGAAATTCAGATGAGTCAGTGGGCTCATCTAGTACACGCTCAAATGAGTCACTGAGATCTAACCTACAGCTTTCTGGAGAATCTCTAAACTCAGATACCTAACTAGTAGTGTTGGGAGTAATGCATTACAAAAGTAATGAGTTACAGGAACATATTACTTATTTCAGTAGATGAGTAATGTAATGCATTACTTACAACATATACAGCAATATATTACTAGCTACAATTTCAGTAACTCAAGTTACAAATGCATTTTAAATATTTTTTCTGGCCAACTAATGCAACGGACCAAATCAAGTTGGATACGGTAGAACAAGATCCACCATCCACTTCCTGTTGCTCAAAATTAAAACATCAGAGAATCAGGACGGCTGAGGAAATGATCGACTGTACATTTAATCAGCGGAATTATTCACACTGTTTTCCTAACCATCTGTTGTAAGACTTCAGACATCGGAGTCTCATCTTTATCAACCATCTTTGTGACGACCATTTTCAGCGCCTTCTTTTGATTAGATTTAACAAACATTACCATGAAATAGAAGGCATGCAACGGAACTTGAGACTTAATTTTCATTAAACAGTCTTAAAAATACAGTATTTGTGGTGTGACACTTGTGTAAAATGAACAATGATAAGTTACGGTGGTTAGAAGTCGTGTTAGATATTTAAGATATTTGGCCAAAAGTAATTTAAAGTAGTGTAACTCACTAACATTTTTAAGACATTAATGTGTGATGCAAACATATTACATTTTTGACATTGTAAGTAGTAATGTGAAATATATTACATCTTCGTAACTTGCCCAACACTTCTAACAAGTATCCTGTCAGCAGAGTTTCAGAAGAGTGCAACAAGTGTAGAATAAACAGGAGGGTTTTAGTGTAATGGTGAATGATATCACCAGTCAAACAGTATAAACATCCATTATACGCCATTGAAACCAAACAGATACCAAATTAGAGGTTAGAATCTATGATTGCATGTTTCCTGAAAACTGCTGTTGTAATGGCTCTTGTATATAGCAACAGCACTCATCTGAATGGCAGGAAAGGACCAGAAAAAAATTATGACATCATGTAAACGTTCACAAGAGAAATTGATTCAGAAGTTATGTTAATCTCCTGCATATAAGGATTTTTTAAAAGCAGATAAAATCAAATGTTAACAGCTAAGAGCTTCAAAAAACAGTGGAAAGGTATATTTACTGCTTTAATTCATAGTTTTGAAATACATTAGCTGCAGTGCATGTTGAAATTAGCAATAGTAAAAATATTCAGAACAGATCTTCAGGCAATTCAACTCATTAAATTAGCCTAAAAATGTTTTGTGTTTGTTTGTTTACCCATGATTTGTAGTATCATTTATTTGAACTTAGCATTAAAACTGCTGTTGGAAATGTATTTTAACCTCAGAAAAAAATGAAGTTTAGCTTTTTCATTTTAGGGAGTTTGGCTTAGAATTTTTTAAAGGAAAAGCAATTCCTGTTCTCTGTGGTTCAGGGAAGATATTTTCATTGAGATTAAGATTTTCAGCACTTTTCTGGAGATTCTTGTCAACTAATGCCATAATCTATACTTCTAGATGCCTTAGTGATTATAATGGTTGACCATTTAATAAATAAGTGTGTTTCTGTTTATATCTCAATGTAACTTAAATCTTTTACATCAAGTTTCTACTGTGGCGAACTGTTGATCGATGAAGATAGCCACAGATGGATCTGTTATACCGACTTATTCTTATAAAAGGTAATAGTTCCATCAATTTGCTGAAAAAAACAAAAAAGAAATCTCATATAAAGAGAAAGCAGTTCAGGACTGGCCTGCATCCATCAAATCAAACAGCTTCACCACATCACTCATCACCACTTTATGAGGCTCCTGACACCATGTTAAACCATGAGGATGCTCTGTTCAGGATTCCATGCAGCCTACAATTTCAGCACACATTGCAGTTTGCATGTTAAGCAGCAGGTTCAGTTTTGGTCACATCTGACCTGAGTACCTTCTTCCACTTGCTTCCCAAGCGCCAACATGCCTTGTGGTGAAGTTCGAACAGGATTTTTTATTGCTTTCCTTCAATGAGGACTTTAATGGCTTTTATCCATAAAAGCCAGATTCTTGGAATCCCTAACATATTGGGATTCTTCCACCTGAACTGTGAAACTTTCCAGCTCATCCAGTATCACAGCGAGTCCCCTGTTTGCTTATTTTTTTAATGCTGTACTTGCCTGGGTTCTCAGTTTAGGTGCACGTCCGTTTCTCTGTAGGTTTACATTTTTCCACTACTCTTTCTGTTTCTAGATGATTGATTGAGTAGTACTAAGTATATGAGATTTATTAAGATTAAGACTTTATTTCCCTCTGGGATCAATAAAGTATTTTGAATTTATTTGAATTAGGATTTTGTTTTATAATCTAAACTTTCTTTTTTCTTGGACAATATGTTTGTTTGTTCATATTCTCTAGTAAACTCCTAAGGGCTTAGATGCAGAACAGCTGCATTTATACTCCTACAGTATTTAGGTTAGGCTGGAGTTTATTTGGGGGTATCAGTGTAAAGGAACAACCTGCATATGCATGGTTCACTTTTTATGTTTTCTTTAGGAAAATCTTTTTTCTAAAAAACAATGTATCCCTTTTCCTTCTGCTTCACAGCTACGCAAGACTTTCTATTATTCTGTTACATCAAATCTCAAAATAGGACATTGAAGTCTGTGCTCAAAACGTGACAAAAGAGAAGTTCAAAGGGTAAGTCGAAGGGTGTGAAAACGTTTTCTGACATGAGGCTTGAAAGTCTGAGTCCCAAATGTCCCTACCTTTTTTCTTAAAGAGAATACACATTTAATAATTGAATTATTAAATATTATTTTACATTTCTTCCCACCACCTGGAACCATATTTATTGTGCTACTCAAAGCTTTGGTCCTCCATTCCATGTCAACCTATCTTAACCAAGTCCTTAAAGATTTCATTATAAGAAAAATTTCTTCTGAAATAGGATGATGTTTTTTTTATTAAAATTTAACACAACAACAAGAGGAAGGACTTGAAACACTTATCTTTTGTTCACAACAGCTTGACACTCGACTTTGTTAAAATATTCCCTCCATGATATGATACAGATGTACTGTCACAACTGTCATCCACATCTTAATAATTGACGCCCACCCAGGACCCATCTCTTCCTTCTTCTTCTGAATGCTCAGCTTTTCATTTTCCGCTTGTTCTCCACTTGGCTGACCTCCACAGTGCCTGAAGGAAAGTCACATTTGGATTGCAATTTATCACACTAGGGCACTCAAGAAATTAAATCTCCATGCAGTAGCCTCAGGTGAATGCTCGGTTGGTCAAGGCGCTTTGCATGTCAGAGTCATTACATTGCTGTTTGCATGGAGGAAGATTCCAGGAATGTGTGTGCTGTATATCAGTCCTGTTTAAATGATTGTCTGTTTGGGGTTGGATGCTAATGCATGTGGAGGAATAAGGCGTTTATTCCAGGGCTAAGAATTTACTTCATGCCTGATAAATACAGCAATCTTAGAAGTCAAGAGGATCAGTTGGTGTTCACCACCAGTTTGGTTTTTTTCTCATAGCTGGTGCACAACACACATATAAAAATAAAAATGCAGGTTCTAGCAAATACACAGCTGAGCCGAAATCTATGCATTCAACTTGCTGTGTGTTTATTTTTTTATTCCACCTAATATATTATTCAAAGCAATTTTTGCAGCTGCACTCTGAGAACAAAACTACTGCAGTTGTCACTTTCAACTTTCCCACCATAATGGAGTGGAAATGATCTGAGAATGTGCATTGTTTAACGAAACCATTTTGCCCTTCATTATGACACAAAAACAACAAAAAAAAGAAATTAAATCATAATGTACAAACAGGCCATCGTAGGTTTAGAAAACACCACTCAGGATGAATACACCAAAATCATCTTTTTTTTTAAAGTACAGCTGACTTATGTGGGATTTGCATTCATGCATTTTTAAAATCCTGTTTGTTTATTTATTTGTGTGATCTCTTGTCATATTTTGACTGCAGCCTCCTGGCTTATCTCCCTCCAGCTCGTAGGAAGCCCCACTGGTGAACACATCAGTATGTTAAGTCCAAATTGCATGGCTGAGTTATCACAGCTCCCCCATTTTATTTCTATACATTTTCCCTCTCTGAACCCTCCACCACACTCACACAAATATTATGCAGAGTTACTGCGATGTTACACAATGTCGCTTGCTGTGAGTAGTCTGGATTTTAGGTTACGAATCCTTGGAGCCCCGCAGACCAACCAAGCAAGACACCGTGCGGGCCCAACTGCTCGATGTATCTGTCCTGCAGGAGGAGCAAAAGTGAAAGTTTGAAAGAGGAGAAACACTCATTTTCTGTCAAATCGTGAGAGGAAAAAAATCATCCAAAGTTTGGAGACATCATGAACGAAAGCAAAACATTTCTGGGAACACTGTTTGTTTTTCTTTACAGAAAAATGCATCCAGTCTGCAAACCGAGACGATGACTAACAAACACAGCAACGTCTCAAAGAGGTTGTTTTCTATATTTTTTCATGTTAAAACCATGAACTTTAACATATTTTATTTTATAACCCAACACAAAGTAGTGTCTAACTACAATAAGTGGAAAGAAAAGAATACATGTTTTTTAATATTCCTTACAAATGAAAAAATTCATCCATCCATTTTCTGAACCGCTTAGTCTTCCAGGGGTCGTGGGGGGGCTGGTGCCTATCTCCAGCTGTCAACGGGCGAGAGGCGGGGTACACCCTGGACAGGTCGCCAGTCCATCACAGGGCCACATAGAGACAGACAGGACAAACAACCATGCACGCACACACCCACACCTAAGGACAATTTAGACTGATCAATTAACCTGACGGTCATGTTTTTGGACTGTGGGGGAAGCCGGAGTACCCGGAAGGAACCCACGCATGCACAGGGAGAACATGCAAACTCCATGCAGAAAGGCCCTGGGCCGGGATATGAACCCACAACCTTCTTGCTGCAAGGTTTAATTAATTTATTTAATTTTGAGCTCTTTGGCATTCCATACACTGCAAATTCCTTGTAGCTTGAAATCTGTGAAGGTCTCCCTGTTTATGGTTTGCCCCAGATTTTCATTTTGATTTAGGTTTGTGCTTTAAGTACTGCATTCTCACATATGAACTTGCTATGATCTAAGCCATTTGTTCCCAAACTTTCCAGCTTCTGGAAAGTTCTGGACCCACATAAGTCAAAATATAAAAGGGTCGTGACCTCGACTCTTGGCTCAGCATACAGACATTTTTACAAAGTTACTGGTAAAAAGCGGTACAATGACAAGACAATCAGCATCAATAGCCAGTATTTTAGCTGACATGTTGCTTTTTATCCTAAATCAATAAAGGGTTTGAGATCTGAGGCTTCTTCAGTTTCGCTGCAATACAGACCGCTACAAGAAATCCTTCCAGCCCATAGCTATAATGATCTTCATAAACTCTTTGAATAATTCATCAATATGAGCTACAACAACACTTAATTTCCCTCTGGGGTCATGAAGTATTTTTAAGTGAATTTTATCAATTTTTCTTCCCTGTTTTGTATTTTTAGAGCATCCATTAAAAGGTCTCTCATTATATATATTTTTTTGCGTTTACTGTAGTAGATTAATTTCTGAAGAGGACCTCATGACCCAATACTGTCATATCTGTGACCCCATGTTTGGGAATGACTGATCCAAGCCATTCCATTGCAGTTGTATATTTAGGGTCAATGTTCAGGTAAAAGATGAACCTCCACCCTAGTTTCAAGTCTTTTGTAGTCTTTACTAGATTTTCTTCCTCCATCTTCTGTGCCACTGTTGAAGAAATGCCTCCTAAAGCATGATCCTAATGCGAAAGCACAATGTTCCATGTTAGATTTGAATGTTGGTCAAAAAATTACATTTTGATCTCAGTTCACCTTCATGGTTTGTGGAAATTTCTTAGTCTGTTTTTCCCTAACAGCGTTTGTCTTCGTGCGACTCTTCCATGAAGGCCTGGGCCCGTATCCCTAAAGATTCTAAGAATCCTCTCAGAGAGCTCCTAACTTAAACTTAAAATTCCTTGCCAGGAGTTAGCTTAGTTAACTTAGAAGTAATTCCAGAACATTTTCAGTGAACTCTGAGCACGGAATGAATGGAAAATCCTATCTTACTGAGGAGGTGTGGTTGACCCCGTTACTAGGTATGAGTAATCATTTCAAAAGCCGTGATTGGTTGATCCTACAAGTTTGATGAAAATGAACTTTTGGGGATAATGAGCAAAGGATGTACCCTCAAATCAATAAACATAATTATACACTCTAATCTTATGCAGACTGTAATTGTAAATAATATTTCACATTAAAGAAAATATCTGGAAAATGAATAGTAAGCTGTAGGGGTTATAGCCTAACATTAGAATCTAAAATAAAGGCTTGTTAACAAATATCCTACAAACACAGCTGCTTAGGGGAACTCTAAGCCACTAAAAGTCATTCCCTGCTCTCAGCAGATCTCGCCTTAGGAGCCCTTTTAAGTGCTAGGAATCTTGAGGAATAGCTTTCAAATAAACTGGGATTTTTGAGTCAGTTTTAGGAGAAATTCTAAGAAAACGTTATGACTCTGAGAATTTTCTTAGAATTTGGCCGCTAGGAGCCAATTTTTGCACCAAAATTCTTTAGGGATACGGGCCCAGATCTTTTGACTTTGTCATCGTTCTGTCAACAGGATGATCTTGGACCTCTTAGATGCTGACCTCTCTCTCTCTCTTTCTCTCTCTCTCTCTCTCACCCGCCCCTATTGACCCCTCCTTTTCTTTTGCAGCATCCACCGTTCGCAGCATCCTTGTTCCACGCTTTCGTTCACTCCTGTACCACCCTTCTAACATCTCTCTCTTCTAGGTCCTGTCTGGGGGGGTTCTGAGCAGGCCCGGAAAGACGATTTTCCTGAAGACTGCGCCCCCACACGGAGTCTTCCTCCGGGTCTCCGATGATATGTCTCCCCAGACCTTTCGATCCTCCACGCCTTCAATAAACTTTTCAAATTCAGAATCTGTAGCATTGTTCTTTGCTTGCGAATAGTTAATTCCATCCGTAGCGTGGTCCTGGTTAGTGAAATGATAAATTGAACACAAAGCCCGGGAAATTGGTTTATGACTTAATCCTGCTTTAAATTTCCCCAGACGCTATCCCCCAACCTGCATGCTGCATTTCCTGGTTATCATGATGCTGTTCTTTTCATTAATGCTCTCTAATATAAACCTCTGGGGCTTTTACAGAAAAGATATGTATATTCCTTTACATTAACACGGACACCTCCTTCACGTCACTTAGATTGGAAACCAATCGAACCAGTGAAACTAGTCTATTCGCTCATTCACTGGAAACAGCAGTGAAATCCCTCCCTTTGATGCACCTGCTGTCCCAGTATTTAACTCCACACATCTCTACAACTTGTAAAACCAGAAAAGTCAGAGATCCGCCTCTCAAATAGTCTGGTCTGATTGGCCAGCTTTAGGCGACCTGTTAAGTGGAGCTAAGCTGAAAAATAAAAGCAATTGATTGGAAGGCAAGATAGTTTCTATGGTGATTCAAGCAAAGTTTTAATGTATTGAAAATATATATTTTCCAAGAAATAAAGTTGAAAATGCTATAAATAATAACCAAGTGATCTTTATTCTTGTTTTTGAACTTGATTTCGAAAGTTAAAAAAAGGAATGTAAAATAAATATACTAGGGGGGGGAATACTATCCAAATAACAAGCCTAAACTTAAAAAAGGGAAATATCGCTTTAAACGTAATAACTTTGTGGCAGCAACAATTGACATTAAGTGTTAAGACTCGCTTGGAGGAATTTTGACCCACACTTCCTTTCTTAATTGTTATAATTCAGCCACAGTGCACATTGTCCAACCAAGAGTCTTAACATTGCAGCTCAATAAAGTCTGGACTTTGACTAGGTCATTACAATTTGTTTGTTTGCTTTAAGTGACGCAGAGGCAGACAGCTAAAAGTCTATCTGATGGCCAAACATTATGTATAAAGTATTTTTGTTGCAAACAAATTGTTCCAGTTTCAGTAGTTATCAAAGACCTTCATGCAACCAAGTTTGACTTTGGACATTATGTTTTTCTGAAATGCTGTTAAGTTTTAGCTGTACACCAGCACACACAGCCATGAATGCAGACTGCATGTCCTCCACTGTCTCTGTTATTTAGATTATTTTGTGATCCCTTGGATGTGGTGATGATGCACTTTTGGAGTAATCTTGGTGGGCAGGCCATTCATGTCGAGGTTCATCACTGTTCCTCTTTTTTCCAGTTTGTTGATAATGGCTGTAGCTGCAGTTCACAGGAGTCTTGAAACCTTGAAAATTGTTTTTTAAGCCTTTCTAGACTGATGGATCCTAATGACAATTTAGGGCACGATGATTTCCCGTTTTAAAATCTCTCAGTCTTCTGCATTTCAAACAGTCTCGATGTAAGTGATTTCTTGCTTGGACCTGACCCGGGTATCTCTAGGGAAACTGAACCAGAACATGTGATTAATCACATCTAATTCATCTTTTTCTTTTTTTTGGGGGGGGGGGGGGGGGGGGGGGGGGGGGGGGGTGTCCACACTGGAAAGGTGAAACAGCTTTTTCCCTTAAGACTTGAAATCATCCTTTAAAAACAGCATTTTGTATTTAGTCAGGTTACCTTTGTCTGATACCAAAATGTGTTTAATGATCTGTAATATTTACAGAACATGAGGGAGAAAAAAAATCAGGAGAAATCTTCAAAGGAGTAAATGCTTTTCACAGGACTGTGCAAACTTCCAACAATGTTTACCTTCACATTACAATGAGGAGCTAATGAGAATAGCAGGCTTTAGATGCCACAATGCCAAAAAGACCCGTCAGTAATCCTTTATCCCCCATGGGTGCATTTAAAGCACTGAACAGTCAAAATACTGTCCTGCGTTTATTGGGTCAAAGATGGGAGGACAGATGTTTACAGCTGTGTGCTGATGACAAAACTTTCCCAAACGGTCATCTGGCTTGCCACAGTTTGTGTTGCAAAGCCATGTCATAAGTAAGAACCTTTTCAATGTGTCCTGAGCAACTTCTCAAGAGTGGTTCATTCTGAAAATGTGAGAAAACACCTGATCATTCCTCTAAACCTGATCAATTAAGATGGAGGCAAAATCCGATTTCAACTTAATACTAAAGGAATTTAACAAAATTCAAGAAACAGATTGATGGATAGATGCACACATAAATCTCGACGACCTTTCCTGTCATCATACAAACCACCATGTTTCGCCATGGTGTGTTCCAAGTGTTAGTAGTTGGCATCGCAATACAGTTTGCACATAAGCAAAACGGTTCACTTAGCTCATCAATGGCGATTCTATTGGGATTAAAAGATTTTTCTAATAAATCCCACCCCTGTGAATTTGCTTTAATGACCTTTGTAGACCATGACGCAGGAGACACTATCGTGTAAAAAAGCTTAATTGTATATTTGGAGTCAATGTTTCAATCATTACGCAAATCTCCTTTGGAACCAACTTCCATTTGGGTACAAGTGTTTTAATAAACTTTTCTTAATCCAATCTTAAAAACTAAAATACCAAATGCATGTTAAAGTGTATTAAATGTCCTATTTTGACTGTTTTTGTAATGGCTTAACTTTTTTGTTCTGTAATATTGTTTCTTTAACTATTTAATTCTACTTTTGGCTCCCCTCCCCATCATGTAAAAGCACTCTGGTTTGCCTTTACCTTTAAAAGACCTATATAAATAAAAGCTGAACAATTTTCATCACTTTCACTATCTTAAGCATAACATTTGGTTATGGCATAACGCGTTAACCTTAAACACCAGCATTAATCTTTATGCATCACAAAGCTGCACTAGTTTTTAAAAGCACAAATCTGCACACATTAACAGGTTTTTTTTAGGATCCAAAACAAGCCACCCCGCACATAAGCAGCTGCTTCAGGAAGCAACAAGGGTCATAGGGGACACTTTCTATTGTTTTCAACCCTCAGTGATCTCAAGCTGCATGAGGATTACATCAACCTCTAAAGGCAGATAGTTAAACTGTTGCAATTTGGAAGAAAATAAAACCTAAAGATGCTTTAAATAAGTTAGAATGTGAGGAGAAACCCCAATGAGTGACACTCCACTTCAACGGCTGCTGTGAACAAAAAAAACAAAAACAAAGGAACATCTTGAACTTGATTATAACTTTCTTATTGGTCTCAGAGTTGTGAATGATTAAACATGCGTTGTGTATTCCAAGATGCCTCCTCCAGCTGCTCCTGTTGTAGGGCAAACCTTTTGGGCTTCGGTTTATGTAATAACTGCAGAGCAACACATTCAACACGGCTGATTGAGCTGCTGCTGCTTCACTAATGTTGCAGTGGGCAGACACAGAATCATTCAAACACTTTCTCTCATACATATTTTATCAATAGTAACATAGGTAGTTTGCTAAATAAAACCATTTATTCCATGGTGGGAGGTGAAGAATGCAGAAGAAAGAACTGTAATGTAAATTCAGAAGTAATTATCCTTTCAGACAAAACATGAAATAATGTATTTGCCTCCCTGCAGCAGCACAAAATGTGCTATTGGAGGCATTTTTAATGAATATGTTGACAGGCAGTCATAATATTCAGAAATGAATTAATCAGAAGCCTTCAACTCTTTAACTCGCATGTGTCTGCATAGCAGATTCCTACAAAAATAAATATGACCAGGTGATGGATGTGTGCATTTAATACTGATTTTTAGAAAAGCATCTGTATGAATCAGTTACACCTTTACATACAACCTAGAAAACAAGATAATATAAACAGTCACATATAGAGCTCCTCGCTTTAAAAGATTTTTGAAATCGTTGACTAAAAAAGCAGAACAACAGCTCCACATAGTGGATATTTCACCTTATTGCAAGAAATATTCAGGACAGATTGACCAAAAAGGTTAGAGATGTATGGGACTTTAAAAGCACTTAGTTTGAGGTTTAAATTTCTTAACTTTGATCATAAAATATGTTTTGATAGAATACCCCACTAATAAAAACGTGGAGTTTTTAATGACAGTCATCAAGAATCATGAAATAGCTCACACTCAGGTAGGAATCTGCTCAGCGGTGTACCTCAGAGCTTGACCTATTGAAAAAGAAACAATGAACCGTTAAAAAAAAACAGGAGGACAGAGAACACATGTAAAGCATTCACAGGTTTCCAACACATTTGCATTACACACTTCCCTCCTTTAAAGCTCAAACTTGAATTTGTCCCGCATTTCTTTTTAAATGGTGGACATTTGATTTCAAAGCATCAATTTCGAATCTGCTTAAAGGCACAGTGTGTAATTTTCGGCCAGTAGGGGGCATTGAATACCTAAATTATCACAAGCATGCGGTATCTGTTTCTTAAAGTAAGAAACTCAACAACAGAGGTCCAACTAGTGCCGTTTTCAAACGCTCAATTCCCTGAGAATTATCTATTTGCAGCAACATGACAAGCAAATCAGTCTCTGTTTCATCGCTTGGAACTAGCGAAGAGGTAAAAATGTATTTGGCGAAACTTTTTTGAATTTTGAGGGGAAATCAATGTTTTAATTGCGGGCGTGTTCCATGCGCTTTGTCCATCTCCACTCTTGTAGAAGTAAAGACATCATCTAATATGGCTTTCCCCTGAAAAGAGGACCCGCGCCTATGTATTTTAAAACTGATTTTTAAAGTCATATTTTACAATTTTGCCAATATTTTGCAATTAATGTGCTTTACATAATTGTTATTACATAATATTTTAATGGCTATTTTCAAAGATGTACTGTAAAAACTACACACTGTCACTTTATTAGTTTGCGTTTAATCCACTTATAATAAGACTCAACTGCTATTTAAACTATTGAGTTTAAATAGGAAAAATTGGAGGTACAGTTGAACCTGAAGGTAAAGCTTTCAAGAGACTGGTAGTAAAATGGCCTCTTTCTCGCTTTTTTAATAAGTGTGTGTTCAGTCAATAATGATTGACAAAAAACGTCTGAAATTACAAATTATAAGAAGCATTTAATTTTAATCAAAACTGCCAAATTCAAAAACGTATGAACATTTAAGTAGAGATTAATTTGCCAGAACTAGAAATGGATAAACGGAAATTTTGATACCTTGAATATAAATAGTTTTTTGCAAGTTTATTTAACTGCGTTAAAGTCTTTTAGGACAAATCTTACAAAATGCTTATGCGAAGAAGAACGCTCCACAAGTTTTAGCAGTTCTGAAAAAGTGTCACAAGAACCACAGACCACTCATAACACTGCCCCCACCAACCTGGACAAAGGATCTTTGCCAGTGACGCTTTCACCCCCAGGAGCTCGCTGTTCTCCTCCGAGTCTTTCTGTGCATGGAAGCGTGTGAAATGCAGCGCGGGCCACCAGTCTTTCCTCATAGCCATCTGCTCCTGGACAATCGTCTCCCCTTCCTTCCTGTTGTCATTTAAGATGAGTAAAACTAGGCGTCAGTGTAAGGAGTTTTGGATTAAAATCTAATTCATATCCGAGGATGTGAACGTACTGCAGCAGCAGTTTGTGAACAACAACATGTAGACACTTCCACACGTCCAGGTTGCTCCTCCAGCAGGCGAAGTCGAGCATCTCGAGGAGGACTCCGAAAGCTTTCTGAGTATCACCGTTTTTCTCTTTAAAAATACAAACAAGCACATGAATAAACATTTAAGAAGACAAACTGTCAATGGTAGACAAGGTCATCAATAAAGTCGTCAAAAGAGGAGGGAAATCTTAGTGATTTTATACATTTTATTACTTCTATTCCAAATTTACTGGAAAAGACAGAGAAATACATGTTTTACCTGACTGAAGCAGAAGGAAGCTGTAGTCTAACATCAGTTCATGGCTTGGCACTAGTAAACGAAGGTTCTACAGCAAAATAAAATATAAATATATTAAGTACATGATTAAGCAAGAGGAGGAGCATAAAAATAATCTTCCATACTTTCAACGCTTTCATGAGTTTTTTCTCAGGAGCATTGTGTCGCTTTAAGAACTGATACATGTAGACGTGAGCGTTGGGATTTGGGGGAAAGCTGCTGTCGTACGTGTAGTCGTTCAGGACATTCAGAGCCTCCTCGTAATCGTCATAAAACTCCAGCATCTGCCAAAATAAAAGACAGGAGGCCGCTACTTATGAAAAAAAGAGAACGAATGGCGGTATTTCTTTACAAAGCTTTGTAAATAGACAAAGACACACAGACCAAAAAAACTATGCGTCAGTTTGACAAATGAATCGAAAATTTCCAGATTTTAAAACAAATTCAATTGATATTTTGTTCAATAGATTATTTCATACAAATACTGGACAAATGGATAAGTAACTCTCTCATTTTAGCTGGATTTATGCTTAATTGTGCATACTTTTACAATTGTGCTCTCCTTTGTGTATCAACTACAGAAAAATAATTACAGTAGATGCAATGTATGACCCTTGTTTAGCCAAAGACTAAATGCATGATTTTCAATAAAAATGTAAAAATAAAATCTAACATCGCAATGGGATATCCAAAAACTCAGATTATGACGCTTAATTGATAATTTGCGGTTTTACTTCCTCAAATGTTTTTTTTCACACTCGATTGCTGTTTGTTGTTTTCTCTAATGCTGTATTTTTTGCTTTTCATTGCTTCTTTATCACTAAATCATCATCATCAAATAAAATCGGCTTGCCTAAAAGGAGTTCTGTGAATTTGTTATCAGCCCTTTCGACACGGAGACCCCTAAATAAAAGTGCAAACAAAAGCATTTAGAAATCACCTTAGTCACACCTTAGTGTCCACCTGAATGTTATTCATTCTCTGCATTAATGGATCGATTCTGTGAATGAGTGAGCTGTCAAGAAATTCAAAGGAGGACTAGGATGTAAAATAATTCGTTAGATCATTTCATCAGATTAGCATTTAATCTATCATCCTAAAATGGAAAGGGTAAAATAAAGATACAACTGAAAAAATACAATCATGCAAATATCTAGAAAAAAAAAGAACTCTGATCAGACTTGATTAAAATCAAACTTTATGGCTATGTTTAATAAAAAACTACCACTCTATTTGGCCCTGAACAACAAAATTTAAATGAATACCAAGTAGGTTGAAATGAGTATTAGGCTAAAACCAAAAAAGGTGACAGACTCTACCTAAAAAAAGGAGTTATTTCTATAGAAGTAGAAGCTCATCAATTAAACCCTGCGCCACTGGAATCTGTACTACAAAGGTGAAACAGGGTGGGGTCAGCACCGTGTTATGGAGCTGCTGTCTTCACTAGGAACAGAGAACCCATGAAGGCCTAAACTAACAGGCCTGGCAATGAGAACTTTTATCAGAAAATGAACCACAAGGCACCGGGCAACTCTGGAGGAGCTACAGAGATCTATGTCTTGTATGGGAGAACCTAAGTATTGAAATGAGAAACCAATTAAGAGAACCCCATTAGAATCTCCATACACAGCTTGACATGTAGCGGACAGAGCAAACGCGCAAAAAAAGTACATGCAAAATTCAACATGTGGTGAAAGCTAATGCTGCTCCCTGAACACAGGGAGAACGACTGTGTTGGCGCCTTTCTGTCGCAGTGATGCTTCTCTCCAGCAGAGACAAAGCTGGTAGAAATATTAAAGGTGATTTGCAGCTGTAATTATTATTCGCAATAACGGCTAGAAATTCTTCTTGGATTTTTTGGTAGCTAAATATATTAGGGCCGCAACGATAGCACTTTTTTTTTTCAAACGTGACCGATACTTTGATTTGACTACTTGCCGATACCAAGCTCCAACACTTCTAACCACAAAAAAAATGCGATGACTTGGAAGGTTTTATTTTCTTCTGTACCTGTTACAACAAATTATGGTGAATTAGATTTTTTCAAAAAAAAGTACTAATAACAATGACCACAAAACTAAAATTTCAAGTGAAAAATAAACATTTTCTATGAAAATATTGCAGAGTTTACACATTATTACACACAGTATCGGTTCATGGTATCGGGTAACTTTAATCAATACTGATAGAAATACATTTGAACAGTGTTGGCATGATACCCATAACCATTATCGGTGCATACTTGCTTTTTTTATTTTCATTTATTAAAAATATCCAAAATTCTCAAATCCTTTCCTCACTCTCCACCGGTGCACTACTATGGGTTGGTTTAAAATGTAAAATCCCAATAAACACACCTAACATTTTTTGGAAGATGGGGACACATTTATTAATAGATACGATTATTTTTGTAAATCAGAGTAGTTGAACTAAATAAAAGTGGACGATTTTAGGCACAAAAAAAATTTTTGTTATCGCTTTAACAATATATATGTATGAACAGAAAAGATGTGCCAACAGAAAAAGTCAATATTTCCATAAACTAGCCGCCTCCTTGCATTTCAGAACATCTGAATCAGTGCTTACCTCAACATAACTGAGAATGAAGGGATCCCAGACTCCTGGATTTTTCAAAATCTCCTGAAGATTCAAGGCGGCATTTCTGAAGAGGTTGTGCATTCCTTGGTTGTCCGATTCAAAAGATCCTTTAAAAAAACAGCAGAGAAAACAGGAAATTTTAGATCAACTTTATTAGATTTCCATATAAACAGTTTTCTGCATTGATATGCAGTGTCTCCTTTTACCCCTTAGGGGGCACTGTACCACCACACAAAGACTTGAAAAGTCACTGAGATGAATCACATTAATAATGGATGCATTTAATAGTGTGAAGTCAAGTGTCGCCTTACTGTTTTTGGAGAGTGTGGACTTTTTGTCGCACCACATCATATAATCCAACAGGCTCCTGTAGGCCTGGATCAGTTTAATGCGCTGGAGCTGAGAAACTGACTCCTTCCCGTACCTCCAGCTCTCAGCGACGGAGAGCTGCTGCTTTGCACCTTCGATATCCCCGTGGAGCATCAGGTGGAAAGAATGTTCCAGGCAAATCTAATAAAACATAAACGAATCAGAAAAATGGCACGCAAAATTAAACAGCGTGCACCGCACTCACTCAGGCTTGCTGGAATACACACCATTAGATAATGTTTAACTCCTGAGTGTTTCATTCGTTCATATATGATGTTGTAGTCTGTCACTGTTGAGTTGGGAAGGTGGTGAAGGATCTCAGCGCTGATTCTCCAAACAAGCTGCAACAAAAGTTTGAAACAAAATAAATCACAAAAAGAAGTGAAATACACATGAAAATTATCTTTAAAATGTTGAAATAACTCACTTAGCAGGATTTTTGTTTTGCCACAAAAAAAAACAGATCTACCTCTTTATTTGGCTGTGCTCTGACTTTATTTCTGTCTTCTAATATCTGGGTGTAACTGGCCATGTATTCTGCAGCCTCCTGCCATCTATGATGCAGCATTGCTTCTCGGATATGCTCGAGACAAATTCTGCACGTCTTGTGAAAGCCAGTTTCGAGCCGTCTCTCTAAGAATATCAAGAGTTCAGATGTGCAAAAGAAACGTTTGACAACATTAAATATCCAAGGTTCACAGTCTAAGCACTACAGACAGGATTTTTACTAATATCAATAACTAAACATACCTGTGTAGCACTACAGGTGTAACTCAAGTCAGAATATCAAAAATGTATATTATGTATATAAATAATATAAGCATTTGTTTCTGTTAACATTGATGATTATGGCTTGCAGCTGATAAAACCCAAACTTTATTCTCCCAACCAACCTTTTTACCTCCACTCAACTTTAATTGATACATTTGGACGCAGCACTCCGAACAGCTCTGAAAGACTTTCACCTCAGATAATGATTAGTCTACCGGAAAAATATTAACAAAAGTAAACAACATTTTATTGAAAAAGTTGCTTTTGACCAACACCTGCTGGCAATTTAACAAGTTCTGCATTACAATGTCAAATTTATTGCAGGAATAGAGAGGCTGAATGTATGTCACCTAAATAATTAACATCAATAAACAGATCAGTGTGTGGATGCAAAACAACTTTCTCCAGTTAAACTCAGACAAACCTGAGATCATTGTTTTTGGCTCACAGACACAAACAGAAAGTGTTATCAGTCATCTTGAGTCTCTCTGTCTTCAACCAAAAAAACTGGTTGTAATTCTAGGGGTAATCATGGACTCGGACCTGAACTTAAACAGCCACATCAAAGCAATAACATCAACAGCTTTTTACCATCTGAAAAACATGGCTAAGATCAGAGGAATAGTATCGAAACCAGACCTAGAGAGACGTATCCATGCATTTGTCTCCAGCAGGTTAGACTACTGTAACGGCCTGCTCACTGGCCTCTCCAAACGAGCTGTTAGACATCTACAGTACATCCAGAACGCTGCTGCTTGAGTCCTGACAAGAACCAGGAAATACGACCATATTAGTCCAGTGCTCCGGTCTCTGCACTGGCTTCCTGTCGCTCAGAGAATAGAATTTAAAACAGCTCTGCTTGTGTACAAGTCTTTTCATGGTTTGGCACCAAAGTACATCTCTGACATGTTAGGGACATATGAAACATCTTGGGCCCTGAGAACTTCAGGGAGGGGTCTCCTGGTGGTTCCCAGAGTCGACAATAAACACGGTGAGGCTGCATTTCAGTTTCAGGAAGCTAAAATATGGAACAATCTTCATAAGGATGTGAGACAAGGTTAAACTCTAACAATGTTTAAATCCAGACTGAAAACAGTTATTTTTACCCGAGCATATGACAATTGAAAGTATTTTATCTGCACTCTTGCTTTTTTATTGCAATTCATTATTTTTTAAGTTGTTTTTTTTCTTCTGTTTATCTGTTTTCTTAATTTATGCAACTGTGAAGCACTTTGAATTGCCTTGTGTATGAATTGCGCTCTACGAATAAACTTGCCTTGCCTCGTATCAATTCAAGCCATTTTTTCTTCTATGCACGATTGTATGCATAATGCATAAAGTGCTATTCTGCCAATCATAAAATTTGCAGTATTCTATTCTGAGTTTTTTCTACTTACTAAGCCTTTAGTAATGTTCTAATTCTATAAATAAGCAGATTCGAAAGCAAGTCCCAACCATCAAAATTAACAGAAATAAATGCTTTAAATATATCACTGAGTGCAAAATTTTTGATCCAAATCCCCCAAATATATTTACTTTTTTGTGATATTTTAAATTATGTTTTGAATTTTTTTGCTGGTTTTTGACTCTTAGACATGAACATTTATGAATACTACATTCTGTGCTTCATACCTACACACACAGGTTTGGCCAGTGGGAACTTTGATTTGCGTCTTTCTCTGGAGCTGTCGTCTGAGGAGCTGCTCTCATCCCCCAGATCCACAGGGGGGTCCAAGTGTTGGTCTAAGGCGTCCATAACCGGATCTACAGAGAGACTGATTTGTAGAGAGTCTTTACAAATGAACACGATCAACTGAAAAAGAAATTAACAGCACGGACATTTTTATCGTTTACAAAATCAGCCATAAATATTGTAATAATAGGTTTAAGATGAGAGTACTACACTAAAGATCTTGACGGGGTTCCTAATGCGGTTATGATAATTAAAGCTCATTTAAGGATTCTGTCTTCAGACAAACTCAGACAAGATGGTTAAAAAATATATATAAAATATATATATATATAATCTGCACCTCAATTTAACTGAGAGAGGCTTTTGATTGTATTGAAGTAAAGTGGATTGATGAATGAATTTGGACAAAATTGGGTGTTATATAACACTATTTAAATTTTAATCTGTTTATTTATATAAAAAACTTGACTAACTTGAACTGGACAAGTTTTCGTGTTTTGGCTGTCTTACATATTTGCACTGTATATCCAGGCACATGGGACCGTTGTAATAGAATATACTGAAGGTGGTTTATATGCATTATATTTTGTTTGAAAGTTGTGCAGTAAACAAAATCTAAAACGTGCGCTATCGAATTTGAATTTAGATTTATTATTTTAGTCTGTTAGCCTTCAATAAGAAAATGATTAAAATTTGTGATTAATTTTATGATTAATTGAATCTTATAGCACACATTTTGTCTTTAGTTTGAAAATGGTTAATTAATCTCAATCTTTATAGTATCCCTCCCACACAAACACACTTAATATGAATCACTCACCCTGTCCCAGCCCCAGAGCATGATGTCTCCACCCTCATGCTTTACAGTGGGTTTAGTGTTTTTGAGATACATCCCTTGGGAGTTTCTAGTTAGGTCTCATCTGGCCACATGACATTCTCCCAATCCTCCTCTGGATCATCCAAATTATTTCTGGCAAACTGGCGTGGACATGTGCGGTCTTAACCTCGAGCGCTGGAGGATTTTGATTCATGATGACGTAGTGTTACTAATAGTAACCTTTGTTACTGAGGTCTAAGCTCTAATAAGGCAGTTGACCAGTTCACCCCGTGTAGTTCTGGGCTTTTTCCTCACTGTTCTCAAAATCCCATCTAACCCGTGAGATTAGATTTAGCATAGAGCCCCAGGTCAAAGGAGATTATAAGTAACCTTGCTTTTATTTCATTTTCTAATAATTGATAATTAATTAATTGATGATTAAAACAGGTAACGAGTGGAGGATAGAAGAGCTTCTTAAAAAAGTAACAGGTCTGTGGGGGGCAGAATTGTTGCTCATTCGAAGGAGCTAAATACTTATTTTCTGCACTATTACACTAGATAGATAGATAGATAGATAGATAGATAGATAGATAGATAGATAGATAGATAGATATCCCATCAGCGTATTTACGATGCAGTTTGTTGTTTAATCTGTGTAGTTTATCAAACAAACACAGCTGCAGAGATGCTAAGGAGGAGCTAACTCAAACGATGTAGTTACCGGTTTTAGCAAAGCTTTCAAATAGTATTGATGAATTAACGTTCCTACACCTGTGTAATATACGTTAACCGATAATTAGACAACAAAGCTCGGGAACAAACATAGTTTAACCAAACTGAACTCACCTCCCAAAAGTAACTGTTCTCTGAATGTTCCTGGCTAAATAATTAGCCGATGGTTAATGACTATTAGTTGTTCATACCGTTAAGCTGATGCTGACCTACTAGTCGGGTTTTACTCAAATAAAATGAATGTAAAATGCTTAATTATAATATATAGTTCTGTGGCTGCCATGCTTTCTGTGTAGATAAGGAAGTGATAATAAAAAGCTTCACTTTTATTGGTTGCCCTTTAACCCGGAAGAGGCGGGTCACTACGGGTAGTGTTTATTTATTTTTCATATGCTTGCAATGCGTAAAAAAGTGAATGAGTTTCAGAAGCCTTTTATAAACGTATTACTTGCCAGAAAACAAAATCAACGAGCTATAAAATACTTCATATCTGCAATCGAGCTTATTTCGCAAGTCAAAACGTGAATTAGCTTTTTTTCCTTGCTATTTTAAGTTGAATAAATCTCTACTAAACTATATATTATAAAAATATTTTTAATAATTTAAATTATTTAAAATGATTGTGTACACGCATATTTTATGGTTGTTAAAATGAAACCATTTTTTTAACTGACATATCACAGGCTCCAATTATTGTACCCCCGTCACCGTGTAATTTTGAGGTTTTCTTGTTTTCATAATTTATTTCTCTTTTTGTGTCTGTTTTTTTTTTACTGTTACAACTCAAGATTTTCTAGCTCTTCTTCAATCTTGTTTTGGTTTGTTTTTGTTGTAACTGAGGCAGTTTTGTTTTTGTTTTTATTGTTTGTTTGTTTTTGGGGGGGGGGATGCGCTTTCTACTTCCTGCGTATCAGGTTACAGATATTGCTTTTGCTTATTAATTTCAGTCTGTCTACACTGTTGTTCAAAAAAGTTTTTCCTTGTTCCTTTATGTGGAGTCCTTATTTACAGGATAATGTCTGTATGCTGGTTTTGTATTAATTAACAAGACGTGCCTGGCTGTATGTGTGCACAACTTTAAACAAATACGTGGTTGAAACGCCTATTACTCTGAGCTAAAATGTATGTATGAAACATGGTGGAGGAAGAATCATACATTGGGTTTATTTGTTTTCTCCCATGGAGCTGGAGGTTTTAAATAAGTAGATGTCATTCTGAATATAAGTACACATCCAAATCAACCACAGAATAATTTCACCAAAAATAACGTTTTAAAAAAGCATATTAGTGTCCAGAAAGAGACCTGACAGACAATCTGTGGGGTCACCTGAAGAGGTCTGTGGTGAAAAGATTTCCTCACTATCTGATTATTTCACAGATCCGTATGCAAAATGGACATATATTACTTATTTCAGAAGTAGCATGTTAATTGATTCCTACTAAATAGCATTGGACACTGATTTATGCCACCAGATTATTGCACTTTCTTATTTTTTTTTACATTTTACATCTCACTTCTGAGAGGCAGTGAACCTTAAACACAGATGTTTAACGTATCGGCCCCTGGATGCTTAATACAAATGCATGTCACACTCTCTAGATTTTAGACTTTTTTGTGGGAAAAAAAAGTCAAAACAAGGCATCCTCTTACACACTGAACAATTATGCACTGCTTTAATCTAAAAGAAAATAATAAAATACATTCAAGTATCCAAATGCGAAAAGGTTTAAAGCTTTTTCAAGGCATGCATAATATCCACATGCTAAAGTAATCCAAGCTTTCGATGAAACTGTAAAAAATGAATCGTCATCTAGCTAATCAGAAATCATGACTAGGGATGCACCAATCCGCTTTTTGAATTTCCGATACTGAAATCTGAGGATGATAATCTCCCGATACCGATCCGATACTGAATTACATAAACTGAATGCCGTGAGGAAAAGGAACTAGGGATGCAACGATACCACTTTTGTCACACCGATACAATACCCATACTTGGATATGACTACTTGCCGATACCGAGTACTAATGCAGATACTTCAACCACACACAAAAATGAAAAAAATTGGAAAACGAGTTTTATTTACTTCTCTGCTTGTTACTACAGATGATGGTGAATTAGAGAAAAATATTAATAAAACTGCAAAAGTTAAGTTTTACGTAAAAAAGTAAAATTTTCTGTGAAATTTTTGCAGTTTCCACATTTTAAGTAAGATTTATGGTGTCTGTGTAACAAACCGATACAGTACATTAGAACGGCATCGGCCCTAATACCCGATACTAGTATTGGTATCTGTGCAGCCATGACTGCTGAAGTTAAATCTAGGTTGTTGTTTTTTTACACATTTAAATTTAGTAATACCAATAATGTAAAAGATTGTTTAAAGTTACATACTCTTGGTATAGTCTTTCTATATACTGCTAAAATAAAATATTACGTTGTTGTTGTTGTGTTTTTTTTTGCATGATTTAACATCTTTTCAACGGGAATGAAAAAGAAATGGTGATGATGCAGGAATTGCACCACATCTGCGTGGGGGAAACATCCCAGCAGGACCTGTTTTAAAACTTGTAGATCAATCTGCACTCTCCTGATGATGGCTCTTATCTCTAACCGCGCTGTTTTCCGCAGAGTCACCTGGATCAGCCACATCCACCCTCAGATCCTGTAAAAGCCCACCCTTGCCTACACCCAGCCGGATCTGATCTGCTGACGTGTCGGCTCCTGCTGCCCACTGCTAATGCTCCAACGAGCGGAGGAGCCGAGAAGCCAAAGCAACCAAAAAAACTGCCAACATGGCAGCAGAACACTTTTACCGACAGGGCTTTTTACTACTTTTATTTAACTTTATCGCAACCGCAGCCTTGGAGAAGAGGTTCTCCGACTTTAAAAGATGCGCCGACGAGGAGTGCAGCAGTAAGTTCGCTGTCTTGGAGAAATTCAGGGGATGCGTCCTGACGTTTTCCCTTTCATCCAGATACTACAGTTAGCCATAAACGGCGGCTTATCTCTTCACTTGTTGCCAGTCGATTTTTGCGACCTTGACTGCCTCCTGCGGTTATTCCGTTTAACTGTGAGGTACGCATTAAAAAGCGGACAATGCGACGATTAAAGGTCGCTTAATAAGGACGCTTTTTTTCCGGACTCGGGCTGTTTTGGCTTTAATCCTGGAACCTCCGGCCTGCCTCGCTAAGTGTTAGCACGACAATTAGCCACCGGCCGGCTTGAGAAGCTAATGTTAGTGCAGTGCTTGACTCAAACTAGTGGTTTGACTTGTCTGTGGTATCAATATACATATAAAAAAATAAATGAATTTTTAAAATGTATAAATTCCAAACACATTGGAATGTATTTCAAGTGTTTGTTGCTGTATATTTGGATAATTATGCTTTACAGCTTATAAACACACCAACATTTGAACTTTAAGCTCTATTTAGGAAAAAACGATATTTTAATGCATTTGTATTAATGCATGTTATCACTTACACAATAATAACGATGATTCCTAACTTGACAGTTGCTGAGCAACCATTGATATGGGTAAGTCACTAAAGGTCGTTGCTAAAATAGGTGGCTGCTCATTGAATGCCATATCCAAGCCTGTAATTTGAAAGGAAAACATTTATGCGGTGCCAATTCACAATACACCGTCTCTAGGCACTTTACAAAAAAAGTAAATCGTACATACATTCCAAATTATTCTACTTGATAAACACCGCATTAAGTTCAGTTCATTACAGTTAGTTTAAAAACATTTCCTGTATATGGAAACCCAGAAGATTGCGCTCATTCGTCCTGGATGAACAGCTTAGCGACAGTGAACACTGAGCATGCACGTAGCGACAATGAAGAGGGGAAAAACTGCCCTTTTAACAGGAGGAAACCTCCAGCAGAACCTGGTTCAGTACCAGCAGCCTTCAGAGGATTGTAAAGCACAACCTATTCAAGAAGAATCAAAATGCCTGGAGTTGGTGTTTAAGAGCCACCCAATCCTGATTGATTTTTTTAAAGAAAACAAGACACCTGTTTGGATAAGCCACCAATCAAAGGATGGAGGTGAAGTCCATTGAGTAATGGCTTATCAAAACAGGATACAAGCTGACCTCATAACGCCCTACTATCTGCATATGATGTAAATTCATCGTGGAATCATTTGAGACAAGTGAAGTTGATTAAATACTTCACTGCTACTTTAGAATTTAAGTAGTTATAGAGGGTTAGGGTTGATTAAACGTCTTCTTGACTCTGCAGACCTTTTGCTTTATTCACAATTGCAGTTTTTTTATATATACATAGCCCAGCATCACTAGCTAAACTGCTATTTGCTATTTATTTGTCAGTTAAGTAATATAAAGTTAAAATATTTCATGCATCCTTGAAATATTTCTTTCTTTTTTTTTCCAGTGCTACTTTGTCGGGGAAAAGCTGTGAAAGATTTCTCAGGACCCGATTGTCGGTTCCTTTCATTCAAGAAATCTGAAACTATATATGTATACTATAAGCTGTCTGGAAGAAGGGCTGACCTATGGGCAGGAAGTGTGAGTATACTGTGTTAAAGGCATGCTCATCTTTTGTTTTCCTTCTTCTTCCATTTGAATTGTTCCTTTTTTTCTTTTCTCACCGTGTCTTGTCTGGCCGTGTGGCACACAGAATGGATGTCTTAGTACCAAGTAAAAGCCCAACAGATTTATTTTCTCAAGTGGAGCATTACAGCTATTGCTGTAGTACTCCTCTTGATATATATATATGTGTGAGAAATCTTTAATAGAGGCTGCTCTGGGTTTGATTTACTGATTTTATGGACACAGAGACAAAAGATGTTTGAATTGAATTGTTCTGATACACAAAACCATTTATTTTTTAAAGGTTGGAAGCAACTTTGGATATTTCCCAAAGGACCTTCTTGCAGTAAACCACCTTTATACAGACAAAGAACTTGAAATTAAAGCAGAGGTGAGAGAAAACATATGTTCATATGACCTTTTTGGGTGAATATCTACGAATGTAATGTGTAGTTTATGTTATAAATGAACCCCCCTTATTGTTATTTTCCTTTTTTTCCAGGATACAGATTTTGTCTGTTTTGACACTGGATATGACAAGTTTGACTCTTATGACATAGACCTGCTCTTAGGTCTGTCCCTTAAGGATGATGGTGAGAAAAATGTAACAATAGGAAAAGACACAGAGAACATTGAGAAAGAAACTAAACAACCAGAGGGAGTGACTGAGATTGAAACAGAATCTGAAAATGTTGATAAATTAGAGGAGCTTCGTGATGTTGCTGATGACCAAAGTGCCTCTTCGCTTGAGCCTGAAATAAGCACGTCGACAGAATCCTCTTCGCCGAACGATGAAGGGTCTAATACAGACACTGTAACAGAAGGAGAGGAAATTGAGCAACAAAATGTAACAGAGTCTCCAGAAAGCAGTGAAACCACAAACGGGCCCATGGGATCAGAGCCGGAGTCCCCTCCAGTGACGGATTCTGAGGGAGCGCAGATCCCAGAGTTGAAAGCCACACTTGGAACGACCTTTGACGCTGTCGTCACAGAAGAAGAGCACACCACAAAAGTAACTCCGTACGACGAGGAGGACAGCGAAGATGTAAAAGATCATCAGGAAGAGAGCAAAGAGGATATTCCGCTGCTCTCTTTCTCTGAAGAACCCACAGACGCTCTGAAAACTGACTCTTTAAAAAAGGAGGAAAAACCTCCATCGGCACAAGAAGATGCACCAAACACCACAGAGGAGAAGAACTTGTGGACTTCACTTGGAGACGCAGTGTTTTCGGTCGTCACAGGAGGAGAAGCTACAGGAGAGGACGTGAGTTCAGATGATGAGGATGAGGATGAGATGGAGGAAGCTGCTGTAGAACCTCAAAAGACTTTTGAGAAAACTGAGACGGAACCACTTTTATCTGATCCTCCAAAACCTCCCGAGAACACTGAACCACCTCTACTAGACCCTCATCTTTCCAGCTCTGAGGGGCAGGAAGTTAATGAAACGAGAAGTGATACTGAGACGCTTTTGTTTGACGGAGATGCGGGCGATCGAGAAGTGAGCGGACGCGAGGATGTAATCGAACAGTGGGATGACGCATTAACATCAACCGACGACCTGGGACACTATGAAACAAAAAAGAGTGGTCTATCAGAAGATACAGTATTGGAAGATGATCTCGTAAGCATTGCTGATGATTACAAATCAGATGATGAAACACCTAACGATGATGAGGATGAGTCAGAGGATCCAGAAGTTCGTAAAACAGATGATGACATGCAGGAGGAGACTGTTGAGGAAGAACAACTTCTAGAGAGTTTGCCGGATGAAAATAGCACTACGTCCGGGCAGGAATTGGGTATCACCAAAAGTGAAAAAGACCGGGACCATTCCTCTGAAATAAAGCAATCTAGCGTCTTGGATCTGGTAGACGATGAGAAACCAGATCAGATAAATGACAACCTAGTGACAGATGTTGAAAGTGATACGAGTCAGGCAACCATATCTGTGGAGGAAGAGATTCATGAGCAACCAGCTATAGAGGGGGGAGAAGGTGAACAAGATGCAGGAACTGAAGAAGAGATTCATGGAGAGAAAGAGGAGTTACTCGAGGATGAAAATGCACTTTTGTCCGCACAGTCGGGCGACGTTATCCCTGAAAAACCCACGGAGGAAACAACACGGCTTGCTGAGTCAGCTGCAGAGCCAGAATACAGTGACGACATAATGAGGCTGTCTCTGCTAAAGGAGCACTTCTCAGAGGAGAAAATGGAGCAGGTCCAGAAGCTTCTGGGTCTCAATAACCTGTATAAAGTGGAATCTATGTTCTCCGATCTGGACACGGAGCTGAAGGCTGCTCGCGTGTCCCACTCGGGCGCCGCTCAAGACGTCGAAAGCGCCCTGGAGAACATCCTGGAAGCTTCTGAGAACACCATTCTGGACGAGATTGAGCAGATGTTCGATAGCCGGGAAAAAACGCAAGACGAGGAGCGCGGTGCGGACACGAGTAGCTTGGATGAGGAAACCGAATTGCTTGACGACTTTCAGGAGCTTGCTTTCAGCCTGCGCCAAAAGTACTCGACGGCCAGTGACAGCGCACCTTTAGCAACACCAGAAACCCCAGAGGAGAGAGCGCCTGGTACGTTTGATTTGTAGCTTTTTTAAATCCTGCAGTAAGAATGAGCTGTTGTGAGGTTTACAGCTGAAAAACAACCTGCGTTTGACCAGAATGTGTGTCCGCTTCTCCTCCACAGACCAACCTCCCTTGAAGGCTCCAGAGGAGACGCCCTCCATTGCTGAAGAAATGTCTGACAACATGCCAGAAACTGATCAGGAGTATAACGTGACAGTAGCAGAAGATCTGGAAGAGGAGCCGTCTACGATGCAAGAGGAGCAGATGGGTTGGAATGAGGTGCCTGCTGAACAAGACGTGACCCCGGAGGAGGATGCTGAACCATCAGATGGAAACAAAGAGGACCAGTCGAGCCTCACTGTGTCGGATGAAGAGGAAAAGGTCCCTCAACCCACCCCAGAAAATCAGTTGGATGTTGATGTTAAGGCTGAAGAGCATTATCCATCAGGTCAGTAATCTCTTCTATTGTCCTGGAATAAGCAACTTAATATATTATATATTTGATTAAGAGTCTGTAATTATTCAACATATAATAACCAAAAACTTTGACTTAACCTCTAAGTAATGTAGTATTCATACTTTATCAGGTAAGGAACAGACAACTTGATGTAAGTAAATACTAACTTTCCCTTTATTAGGATCCATGGAGCCTATGGAGACGGTGACTGAAAAACCTGAGGAAGAATTGGGATTGTTTATAACTGGAAATCTTTACATGTGCTGCATCTTCTCGGTAATCAAGAATAAAACCGTGGAGTGGGCCATTGTGGTAAGTGCAGTCAGTTTCATGCTATTATTGTCATATTTCATGCTTGAACGGCAACGGTGTCTTGGGTTTCTTGGTTGTGCTTGGAGAAGACCGGAGAGGCAGTAAGGAAAGCTACTCGCATCTGCTGTAGCTCTAGCCTGAGCTTGGAAAGTTAACTAGAATGAGTTTCTATTTTCAGATATTGTTACAAAATGAATAATAGAACCTTAATAGAGGGGGAAAAGACTCTTTATTTTTGCAGATTGAGACCATGTGAGTGATCCTTTCTACAAACCCAAATCAGAAAAAGATGAGACGGTATGGAAAACAAAAGTAGTGATTTCTAATTTTGTTTGATTTGTATTTCATTACAGATAATATGAACAGAAATTATTTCATGTTTAGTTTAGTCAACAAAGACCCCGTACTGTTGCCCTCCTTAGGACTTGTTTGCAGGAAGAATGGAACAAAATTACACCTGAAATACTTCATCACTTGGTTTCTTCAGTCCCTAAACGCCTTTCATGGGGTTGTGAAAAGGAAAAGCAGCATTGTAAGTGATAAATGCTTTACTGTTCCAACGTATTTTGAAATGTGTTGCAAAAACCACAATTGGAATACATGTTTATAGTATAAAAAAGTATACATTCATGAGGAACACATTAAATAAAGTGATGATGTATTGGTTTTAATGTAATACGGGTCAAAGATAATTTAAAGAACTGTTTTCAGTTTGATTTTACATATTGTCCCAACCTTTTCTGATTTGGGTTGTATCAATGTAGTAAATAAAGAAAAATAAGTAGGGCACTTAAAATATAAAATAGTTTAAAATAGTTTAGCTAAAAAAAAAAGTGCTTCATCACTGGTGGACTTTTGTTGTACATATCACAGAAAACCACAAAGACCTTCTAAAGCCAGCTTTTATTCTTTTTTCAAATGGTCTTTTATGCTAAAAAAATTATATTTGGTCCGCAGTGGAGGGGCCAAGAGCTAGAGGCTGAACTTACTTACTATAATGGCCAGCTAGCTGAATTGCATCAAATCAAAATAAGTTCAGTGCTTTGAATGTAAAACATGTAAGTAAAGCTCCCAAAAAAATGAGTGAGAGTCAATAAGGCAATAAAGGTTATTTTCCGATCCAGTTTTAAATGCGCCGTGGATCGAACATATGATGTCTGTGAATTTTAATTAAAGACAAATTCTGATGTAGAGAAAACGCTGATTTTCGGCCAGAGGCAAAAGTTAATTTTGTTTTAGTGTAAAAACGTTGAGCAGACTACAACTGCAGAAGAAGGAGAATTTTACGAATTCTCTTGTCAAAAAAGTCATAAAATTATGAATTAAAATACAAACATTTTGAGATTAATTGGTGATGTTTTCTTGGGGGGAGAAAAGCATAATTCTATGATGCAGCAAAGTAGAAAATTTGCAAGAGAAAAACTAAGAAATTTCTATGATTGAAGGCATACATTTTTTCTTACAATTTTCTGACTTTAGGCTAGAATGTCAGAAATATATGTGTAGTAATCGAAAATGTATGCCCTTAATCATAGAAATTTTCTTTATTTTTTCTTGTAAATTTTCTACTTTTCTACATCAGAGAATTGTGCTTTTTTTCCCTAAAAAATATCTCAGTCTTTTAACAAGTAATTTTATGACTTTTGTGAAAGAGAATTTCCGAGGGTATTTTTCTGTAAAATATGCGCAATTAATCTCAGAATTTCTGAGTTGGGGTTTTTTTCGGGCAGAAATTTACACCCAAATATTTTTTTTTTGTTTACAATGGCTCTGACTTTACAGATTTATATTTTCGTAGTACTGTCCGGGTTTAAACTGCAGTTACATGAGAAAACCTTTTGAAACGTTGAACTCCGACTTCCCCTGAACGCAGCACGGCCCTCCCCTTCTTGTGTCCCCCACTGTAGGCTGAAGTTCAACGCAGCCGATGATGAGCTGGCTCTATGAACACCGACGGGCCTTGTTTTGGAATACAGTTCTCATAGCACACTGTGGTGTTGTAGACTTTCTCCTGTCGGATCATTGGAGCTAATTTAAACTGTTTTTGCTAAACTCTTAGTCGTGTTCGGCCTCCCGGCTAAACTAACTCCGGTATTGTTTTAGTAGTAATAGTGAATGACAGCTGATTCGTACCGATACCAGGCTGTTGTTGCTGAGTCTTGTTTTTCACTTTTCTAACCTTTTGAAGAGTATTCATTATTTTTATTGCCTTGATAACCATTTTTTGTAGCGAATGAGCTTTAAGAGTGACTGCTACCGTGATTAAACAGATTATTTTGACTGTAGCTATTAAGCTAGCCGGTGTCTGTCAAACAGTGTTTGGCTAGTTCCCGTTTTTGTTTCAACATGGCCATGGAGGGTGACCCAATATCCAGACCATCTGTAACAGAACCAGATCACATATATGTGTTTCTACTGAAGGAGCTGCAGCATGTAAGTGAATATGTTGAATTGATCACATATGGAAGGAGATTCTAATGCTGTTCTGGCTCGTTGATGAGTTAATAGTAGGTGGAGCTGGACGTTTTTCTCCTCAGTTTTGGAGACGGCATATGTCGGCTTTGTTCAGGTTTCATTTGGATTGGGTATTCTGATGGTAATTCTGCTTCCATTACAAACATTTCTACATTAAACGAAACTTTCTAGGTGAATAGAGGATGTTAGATTTTACAGGAAATGGGGTGCATTATCTTAAATTACCTGAGCCTCTCTTGGCCCAATTTAATCCCTGCACTAAAGTGCTTTGAGAGTTATTTTAAAATCTTTTTCCGTGCTAATTTAGGCTGCAAAAAGTAATAAACATGTAATTCTAATGTTGTGTTACCTCTATTTTCCTCTCAGATGTCCCACAACACTTTCATTAGTTTCAGCATCTCGTCGCTAAAATCTGTATCGAATCATGAAATTGAAGGAGCTTCAGCTCTGTGCAGACAAATGCAGTACTGGCATGCATTGTGCTCTGTTTTCATTTTATTGTATGCTAATGTTCTTAATAGTCTGATAATAGTATAAGAATAGGGTGTGAATGAGGGAAAGGCGACCAACCACTGATGAACTCTGTTTTGTTGATCAAAGTCCGGTTAATGAATACGATGACCGGTGACCAATAACAGCTGGAATTTAACCCCTTTTTCAAATTTTAGCTTTGATTACTGTTTTGGAAAGTTGAGTCAAATGAAATTGATTGAGTCTGAAAAAAATTTGTCGGCAGGTATTAAACGGTGAAATGACCAGCTACGGTTTTCCTATTGAAATGCAGTGAATAATAAATCTGTTTTACTCCTTACTTTGTGTTTCATGCCCAATCAAAAAACATTTTCTAAGCTTGTTTTTCAGCCATGCAATCTCGTTTTTGTGGTTCAGATGATTTCTTTATTGCCCGAGGAGTGGAAGCCAGGGGAGACATTGTTTGGCTGTCCTTGGCAAGCTGTTGTTTTCACAGCATTGATTGGAGTGCTTACCTTCACCATCTTCTTCTGGAGGACAGTATTAGCAGTAAGTGATTTGAATATTTTTGTTCCCACGTCTGCTTAATTTTAATAACAGCAAAAACATGGCTGTTACTTATACACACTCAAAATACGCACAAATAGTATGAGAACACAGATTTTTCTTGGTCCTTTTTACCCACTTTATAGTAATGAAGCTTTATGACTAACCTAATATTTATATTGTCTTGATAAGTTATTTGATTTCATTCTTCACATTTCTTTAGGTGAAAAAGAGTAAATACCTTGGTAAGTCTCAAGTTTTATCACCTTTTTCTAAAAAATGTAGTTGTTTAAAACCTTAATTATGTATTTTACGTTGTGTGGGAAACAAGTGGACGAGAAAAAGCTCAAGGAGAAAATCCAGACGCTCCAAAAAGATAAGAGTGATGCTCTAGCCAAAATATCTGAACTCCAAAAGCAGGTGAGCTACAAGATCAGTGTCATCAAATATGAGAAACTTGTTGGAAAAATTGTCTTAGTTATAATTCCTCATATTTTTTTAAAGACTGAAAAACTGAAAGAAAATCAAAAACGGTCAAAGGAAACTGTGAGTTGCACAACGAAAAAAATGCAAGCCTTGGAGGTAAGGAAAATTAGGTCTTTTTGCCTTTACTTGAACTCTGGTAGCTTAATATTTCACAAGATCTCAGCTTTGTCTTATGCTTTTTTGAAATAGACACAATGGCTGAAGTACAAGTGAATTATGCACACATTGTGCCACAGATAAAGCTCTTAAATGACATTTTAGGTCATTCAACTTTCCTCTTGTTGCCTTTTTAGAGTAAAGTCCTAGAAGCAGAAAAGATAAATGAACAGATGGCAGAAGAAAAACACAAATATGTGAAGTTGCTAGAAGAAGAGCGAGCCATTTCTCTCCAGAATGACGGCAGGGTACCTTGTCTTTATTTTGTTAACTAATTAAATAAACTAATGAATTGCATTACACACATTTAAAATAATGTAATTTTTCTTTATACCACAACAGCTTGAAAAATTAGAGAAGGCAAATGAAAAGTTGCAGGTCAGCCGGAAAAAGATCCAGGAAGCATTAGCTAAGGTACAATCCTTACATTATAATTTTTTATATTTGAAGAAATGTTTACTTCAAACATGCATTTTAAACTTATTTCTGTTTTGCCACAGACCACAATACTTTTGGATGAAGCGAAGATTCGCGAAGATGCACGAAACGCGCAACACAAATGCCTCCAGAAAGAGTTTGCAGCTCTGAAGGAAGAGAATAAAACGGTAAGGCACCGTGAGTGTATGGAAAGGCCAAAAGGTTGTTTTTTGGGGTGTGGCATTTTTTCCCCTCGGCTCTTATCTAACGTCGATCATTCTCGCAGCTTAAAACGACCATTAAAGGTTGGGAGGAAAAACACCAGGAATTGAATGAGAAAATTAAAGTTTATCAAAAGTCCCATAAAGAACTGGAGGATTCTGTGGTGCTCAAAGATCACAATGTGGAGGTCGGTCTCGTCTTCATCTGCTGTCTAAACAGTTTTTTGTTGATACATAAATGTATGGGGAAAAAAATAAAGAACCGTGGAAAAATTGTTCTTCTGCTAGGTGCTGTCTGAACTTCTGGCGGACCTGGATGCATGTGATTCGCAGAAAGGGGAAGCCAATGTTTTAGCGAATGGTGAAGTTGCACCTGGTGAGCCTGTCACTTTTTAAGAAAAAAATTGTTTTGAAGTTTTAAAGGCAAGTTCCACAGATATGTTTTGATTTCTATTTGCTTTGCATACCGATTGTCTTTTCGACGTCTTTCAGAGTCCTCAGCTGATAAGAAAATGGCCATAAAAAAACGAATCAAGCAGATGATGGATGTTTCCAGGGTGAGATATAAGATCCAGCTGATTCTTACGGATTATTTTAGCTTCAGCAGATGTTTTGGTTAAGGAACAGCGCCACGCTCAAGAGCATTCTTTCATTCCTGCCTTTCCTAAAAGGTCCAGACAACGCTCGCTGTTATCGAAGAGGAGCGTGACCGCTTCATGGCAAAACTGCTGAACGAAGAAAAGTCTAGAAAGGAACTCGAAGGTCAGTCCCCCAAAATCATTTCTTAAAGCGTCGCTTTGTGCTGCCGTTGTCACTTCTAATCGCACAAACACTCCACCTCGAATAATGCGGGTTTATTTTGCGAACAGAAAGACACCAGGAGCTGGAGCATGCGATCGGAACCCTCAAAAGTGAGAAGAGTCAGGTTGAAAACCAGTACAAGATCCTCCAGCAGAAAAATGAAATCATGGTTGAAATGTATCAGCAGAAGGAAAATGCTTTGCAGCAGTAAGTGCAACTTGCATCAGTCATTCATCCTATAATCAAACCATGTCGCCTAGAATAGACAAATATAAGTTGGATTCTCTTTCGGAAGTTATGGTTAATGGTGTTTTAGTTTATAAATACAAATGAGATACGAAGAAGCTGTTCTTTGACGGGGTCGTGAATCTGTCTCTTCTCAGGAGATTAACGAAGGAGGAGTTGGAGCGGCGCAGCAAAGAAAGCCTGCTGTCCGAGGTGGGGGGTAAAGCTGTGGAAGCAGAGGAGCAGGTGAAACTTTTAAGGCAGCGTATAAATGAAATGGAGGAGCAGATGAAGAAGACAGAGGAAGTCTATAAAGAGCAGGTATAGTCAACATCTTTCATCAAAGTGTTGCCTAAAAACACTTGTTATAGTAATTAAATGTGTTTTATTTGGTTGTGTCATTTTTAGATAAAAGAGCAGGAAAACAAAACTCATTCCAACTGGGTAAGCCGCAGAGAAATCATACATTAATTACGTTCTGTTTAGAGAGCCCTAGAGATGTGTTAATTCTGCTTAAAGTTTCTGACATTATTGTCATCTTAAAACCACATTTAATGTATTGGATTGGGATTTTATGTGCAGAGATCATTAATTCAGATGGGGTTATCAAATAGTTGACAGTATTATTAGTCGTACCCCCCCTAAAACTTGAATCTGCCAGAGAATATGGAGGAAGCTAAAGATTAGGGTGCTGGAGGTAAAGCATTAAAACTCAGATTTGGATTTCATTGCAGAAAACTTTGTCAAACTACCAGTGTAAACGTTTAAAAAGCTGGTTAGCAAATAGAATAATAGTTTTATTGCTATAATACCTATAAAGATTTTTCCAGTGATTATTGAGAAGGGGGTATAAATAATTTAAATTTTTCTGCCAATAAAAGTTCCAGTTCTTTAATCGAGACTGATGCAAAAACCAGTTATGAACCGGTTTACTTTTCTACCACTAGAACACCTTCTAGGAGCTCCGTCATTATTAAACCCCCACCCTGTTTAATTCTTTGTCTCCATACATTAAAAAATCTTTCAAAGAACCAATTTAACCACACTAATCATACTATTTATCCCAGTATCCCTGCTAACAGATGCTATATACTAGGCCTGGGCGGTATACCGGTTCATACCGAAAACCGGTGTTTATTTTCATTATGATGTGAATTTTGAATGTACTGCTATTCCGGTGAATAGCTCAGACAACTTCCGGAATGTTTAAACTAGAGAAATGTTTCAGCGTTGACCGATTTCACTGCTACAGGCTCTTCACCACAGTGTGAAAAGTAACGTTCTTAACTAAATACAGCTGCTGGCAGGAGCTACCAGAACAAATCACACAACGCTCAGGAAGTAATTCCAAAAAGAGGAGTCATGTCTGTAGTTTAGAAGTATGAAACGTATTTGTATTTATTATCCTTTTTTATTTATTTGTATTTATTTTTAACTTCACTTATTTAAGTTCTGTACTAGAGAGAAAAGTTGCCGGAGTCAAATTCCTTGTATGTGTCATACCATTGAAGCTGATTCTGATATCGGCTTTAAAATGTCAAACGAGAACTGAACAGCATATCTTTTACCAAGCGCTATTGCGAGTAACCAGTAGGGGGGAGTGTTGAGCGCTATGTGACCGTTACACATGGTCAATGGCGGCAAAACCAAGAAAAAATCAAAAATAGGAGCATGGTGGCGCAGCTGGTGGCGCAGCAGTGGCTCACAGCTAGAAGGTCCTGGGTTCGATTCCCGCCCGGGACGCTGTATGTTCGCGGTAATAGGGTGTGTTTGTTCCTCCATATCATCAGCACCCACACCCTGGGTGGGGTTGGCGAAAGGGCCTTTCTGTGTGGAGTTTGCATGTTCTCCCCGTGTTCCCTGGAGTAGCTAATGTGAGATACTACCACAAAAACATGCACTAGTTCTGGGCTGTACACTGCCCCCTCCTGGCTGACCAGGGCGCCTGAGGAATTGGGGAGGACCTGGCTAACGTGATCCTTCCACGCACTACATCCAGCTGGGGAATCCCCACCCCCTCAGGTGAAAAGAAGGGTTCATCACTCCTCAAAGCATGAAGGAGGCTTCAGCCCAGTGTAGGGCCCTCCTGGGTTGCCAGAGGGAGAGCAATGCCCAGGACTAGACTTAGGGACGGACACTGGGTGATAATGGGGGGGAAAAAACGTGCCATAAAAAAATAGCAGTAAATATGTTTTACATACCATCTACGATACTTCTGCCGTCTACTTTTCAATTGTTTTCTGAATCACCATATTTTTTTACTTGTTCTTTGGAACTATCCAGTCTTAGTCTGTACTCTGCCCCCTAGCTGGATTCTTCAGTACTACGAGCACAGCCATTACAAGATGCAATTTTCTGCTTGCTTCAACGTGAGGTTAGAAAAACAAGTATACTTTCAGCCTTATGATGCCTTCAGACTGCAGGCTGTCAGCGTCAGCCACATAAAGATTACAAGTTAAGTCTATGGTTGAGGCCGTTGGAGGAACGTCGCTGTCTTTGCCGCGCTTTGTGAGCTTTGGCTCCATCAACTCTTCGAGCTTTTCCTGCATTTCAAAGCTCATAACGCTAGCAACGCAGAAGTTCAGCTAGTTGAACTTTTGACGGTCTTGACGCTCCTGACACAGCACGGCAACCAATCGGAGCGTCTCACTGTAGTGACGTTGCGCAACACTGCCTAGCCAACCACGATCCAGGAGTGTTTAAAACATACAGCAGAGAAATGCCCGCCTACGAACTTTGCAAGCTTCAGCTTAAAAATGTATCTTCTGTGTATATGTGTTGAATTAGTCGCTTTATGAGCGTTGCCTGATGCTGACAAAGCCTGCAGTCTGAACGCAGCCTTAGAACATCAAGAATGTCTACTAGAATCATAATCATTTTAATTTTTTTCATATCATTCACCTGTCTGAAAAAAAAAAAAAAGATGTAGTCCATATGGCAGTAAAATGGGCTATTTAAAGCACATTTTTATATATTATTCAATCTGATAATGTGGTTATGTACGGTCTTATATGGAAAAACAATTGTTAAATACAGATGTTTTTTTTGGGGTTTTTTTATACCGTGACATGAATATTTTGACATACCGCCCAGCCCTACTATATACTCCCTCCAGATACTCCCTCCTAATTTATTACCTCTGTTTTAAACAAGCAGCTGCGCATGGCCACGCTTCATAAACCCGATCAGACGATCTCCCATCAACACAAGCCACTGAAAGGGAAGCAGCTTTTAGGGAAATATTTATTACAGACTGTGTTAAAAAACTGAATTGGAGGTAATTATGTTTATGGATAGGAGGAAAATTATCAGCTCAGAGTGCTAAACATTTGACGGATTTTTATTTTTTATGAAAAGAGATGACCAGCTTTAATTTTGATACTGAAGTGTGTAGTTTTTACAGTCTTACCGATTTATAATCGAGTTTATATCGAGTTTTTCTCAGTGAAGGCACAATTAACTGGTGTTTACTCGAACATTGTACCAGTTGTGTCCTGGAACTGGTTTGGTGGACATGGATTCATATGAATGAATGGCCCAGTCAAAGCCCAGACCTAAATCCACTTAAAATTCTATGTCTAGACTTGACAAGTCCCATTGAGAGACACTCTGCAACAAACCTGACTGAGCTTGATTTATTCTATAAGAATAATGAGTAAAATGGTTTCTGTAGATTAACAAAGCTGGTAGAGAAGACGGTTCTACAAAGTAATGATTCAGGAGGGTTTGAATACAAATGCAGCTCACACTTTTTAGATATTTGTAAAATATAATATTGAAAACCAACGATGGACTACCTTCCATTGTAGTAGCACATAAAATCCCAGTGACACACTTTGAGGTTTTTGTCTTTAACATGAAAAAAAATGATCTGTTAAAATTTTTTTGTGTTTTTAAAAATCAATTCATGATAATTTGGCTGCGCACCAATTTCTTGTGTTGTCCCCAGGTGAACGCTCGAAACGCTGAGCGAGCTCTAAGTCAAGAAAAGGTGGAATCCTCAAAGTTGCGTGAAAAGTGAGTTTAGTTTAACGAAATATTTATGAGAAACTCCTAAAAATATCAAGTTGTTTTGGTTGGGCATTGTAGCTTTTTTATTTTTTCCTTTCCAGCAGATGAATTGGTTTTGTCCTGGCCATCGGCTGATAATAGTTTCTAATCTAATTTGACAGATTGGCTGTGCTTACGTCGCAGCTAAATGAGCGCCGGGCGCCTCTGTTCAGGCCGAACTCCGGTCAGCCTGCAGGTCCACGTCAAGGTAAGCTTACCAAACTTTTTTGTTTTTGCGTTTCTAGAACACTTTTATTCCACAGAAACAAGCGAGAGGATGCTCTTCCCCATTCTTCCTGTGACTCTGACCTTGTTTTTTTTCTTCGGTGTCTCTCTGTGATTCCCGTCTGGGAATCCCTGGAGTTAAAACCTCCCCTTTACCATGTATTATCAGGCGGTTTTATTCTGTCAGTAAACTGATGATTTGATCGTAACAGGTGACTCATATGGGCCCTCTCCCGTGAGTGGGGGCGCTCCGTCCCCTCCTATAATGATCGAGGGTCCGAGGCGCCCTCCTTCTGCCCCAGTAGGGCGAAGAATTGACCCGTATGGTGAGTCCCAAGCGGATCTCTTCACCCACTTTGATTTGCACCAAAGCTGGACTTCATCTCTTCACAACAACCACCTTAAATCTTTCTCTCCCTTTTCACGCCTTACTTTTTTTCTTTTCAGCTTTCATCTTGATATTTTACTTTCCTCCTCGTTAGCGTTGCGTCCTGCACTTATCTCCTTTCTGGTACCTGCCTTTTATTTTTATTCCTTTTGGTTAAAACATCAGAATATGTCCTTGTTACGGAGTGTTTTATGTGTGTGTTGCAGGTAACTTCATTGTAACTTTATAGCCCTCAGACTTAATACAGTCTGATTATCAGAAGAGGAGATAATTTTTGATTAATTTGTTACATTTTTATAGGTGTGTTTTTTCCAGGGTTTAGGTATGAACGTAACAGAGTTCCTATCTAGTTTGGTAAAGCTCGAAATTTAAGTATTTTCTTTTTTCAAATCTTTTTTAAAGATTTGAAAAATGTTAGTTTTTTTAAACTTATTGCCGATAGGTTTTTTTTGTCTCTAAATATCTCATTCCTCATCAATAAGTCCATCCATTCATTTCCTTATCTGTCGATCAATTCATTTTTTGTCTTCCACCCATCTAGTCAATCATTACTCCTTCAAACATCCATCTTTCTGTTCGTTCTTCCATCAACTTACTAAACTTTTCAAATTCTCTAAAAGAAAAATGTGACACTTTGTGACCAAATAAAATTGCTGAATTTGTAGTGAAAGAGATTTGACTTTGAAATTACGTTTCTCCGAATAATCTTGCTTCTAACTTTCTTTTCTTTGATGCTATGAAACCTCTTCCGTTTTCTCTAAATCTGCAGACGAATGTTAAAAGAAAATCCTCACCATCTTTATTCTGTGTTTTTTTTTTTTTTTTTTTTTCTCCGTTCAGGTCCTCGGCCTCCATCCGACCCACACGGCATCTACGCTGAAAACAAACATGTCCCTGGGATGGGTGCGTTTTCTGAACTGTTTATACGTCACATAATCCACGTTCGTGTTTTTCAGTCTTCGTCAAACGCTGTTGTTGCTCATTTTTCAGACATGATGGGCCCAAGAAGCTCCTCTCCTGCCAACCTGGATGGATCTGTAAGTTTTTTTTAATTATTATTCAGACATGACTCTATACATTTCGTCCAATTCAGTCTTCTCTATTTGAACATTTGTAAAGATCCTACCCAAGTTTCAGCTGTGAATATCCTTGTTCTAAAACAGACTGACGTGATAGATCCACAGATAAAAACAGAAAGTCAGGCTGTGGCTTCTACAGAGAGTCCAGAGCCAGTGAGTATAAAAGCTGGTGCTTGGTGTGGAGGTGAATGCAAGCCAGCCAACTAACTCCTCTTTCTCCTCCCTAAAACTGGATTTGGATACGGGAAGAGAATAAAGGAAGTTGGTCTTCTTTGGGGGTCATTTATTTTCCTAAATTTGTGGTTTCACTCACAGAGATACACCAAATAAAGTTGTGATTTATCGTAATACTGGAATGTGGCTGCTGGCTGTGTGATTGAGCAACAGCCCACTGCACCTCTTGTTTGGGAGTAAACTGGATATCTTTACTGCATAACTAACATTTTTCTCCATCTAACTCTCTGGATGTTTTTACTGCCCGTGTTAGACCTGGTTTTTCCCCTCTTGTTGTTAACAGGGACCCGGATCCTTCATGGCATCTCCAATCAGAGACTCACCCGGATCTATGGGTCAGAGACCTCCTCCGGGCCCGGGACCACACGACCCCATCCTCCCTCCCGGACTGAACATCCGTCTCCCTCCACCCGGTCCGTACGGACATCCCCGACCAGGCCCTTACCCACTCCCACCGGGTCCTCCAAATGTCCCTCCCCCTCACGGCCCTCCTCTGCCTGCCAACGGACACCCAGGGATGCCCCTGCATGGACCCATGGGGGGGGAGTTTGGCCCTCGACCTGCCAACGGACACTTATACCAACCCAGACTAGGCCCTGGCCCTCCAGTTGATCCACGAGGCCCACCACCACCACACTTCCGTCCGCTTCCACCGCATCATTTTGGACCGATGCCTCCACCACTCGGTAGGTTCACAGAGTACTTCTACTATTAGCACCTAGCTTTTTTTCTAAAGGGTTTTTTCACCATTTTGTGGCATCAGTGGACAGTACACACAGTGACGAGCAAAACTACAGTGTTTGGTTTTTGTTTTGTTTTATTGGAGGGGTTGAGCTTTCACAGAGCGGTGTTCAGTCAATCATCTGAAAATAAAACACGGTAAAACCGTTAACCACTAAAGCTTGGTTTATGCTTGCCGCGTCCGCAAGGTCCGCCCGGCTCCACGCGGCCAAATTACGTTATTTCAGTAACCGCGCCTCTCCGCGCTGCCTCCTCCCGCCCCCAAATTTCCACACCCAGGAAAATTTGTAACTACACGGAAGGTCCCGCGCGGAAAAACATGGCTGACTGGCAAGAGCTCACATTGCCGGAGGTTCGTAAATAGACATCTTTATGATTCGGCCGATAGAGATCACTGTGATCAACTGTGTTTTAATGGACGAGAGGACAGTCTCCTTTTTCGTCTTTTTTCCTAAGTAAACCGCATAAAAGTTCTGTTTTGTTTAAGCTCACGGGTGTCACCGTCTTGTAAACAACAGTGATTACTACTTCTACTATGGTGTAGTGTTGTATGCATGCTGTAGAGCCCTACGCTGCCCCGTACAGTCGTCAAGAATATTGGCTCTCAGCAGGGACAAGCTGCAGAAAGTATAAATCCTGCTCGAAGGCGTCTCGGCCGGTTCCGCACGTCTCGTTTCCGTGCGGAATGTTCATGTGGCAAGCATAAACCAAGCTTTAAGCCCGCTAACCCCCATTTTTGGTGGCACGCCTCCTAGAGTAACGTTTAACTTACCACTTTGAATTATTTTTTATGACAGACGCCAACAGTTTGATCTAAATTCAATAAGATTGAGTAGTTACTATTTATGATGTTTATTTGCTTCTTTACAATAAAAACAAGGTGCTATTATGTATTTTTTAAGGCAGAATTCATATTCATATTTCCTTTTTTCTGTCTTTCAACCTCAATTTATCATGCCAGCTATGATTTTCTTGAATTTTTACATTCACAGTATCCCCGTATACCTTCCTATTATATGAGAGCAATTCAAACATTTTAGACCTTAAGCTGTAAAAAGCCCTCCAGAGTGTAAGTATATATAATTTGGAAAAACAGCCTAGGGTTTAAGAGAATTAATATGCCAAGATATGGCCATCCAGTTAAACCAACAGGCACGAAAAAAAGAGAGAAGCTCAGGTAACTCTGGAGGAGCTGCAGAGATCAACAGCTCAGGTCGAAGAATCTGACGGCAAGCAGATGGAGGAAGGTGATCTGGTTAGATGAGATCAAGGTTGAACCTTTAATCCTGGATGCAACATGTTCTGTGTTAGAGAACACACACATCACCCTGAATGCATCATCCCTATACTGAAGCATGGTGCTGACAGCATCGTGCTGTGGGGATTTAGTTGAGTAGAGCAGAGTAAACTGGAAGTTGGATGGAGTTAATTATATGGTAGAAGAAAAGCTGTTGGAGGCTGCAGAGGACGTCACACCAGGGGTGTCTAATCTCTTTATGTGGGCCAAAAAATATTAATGGGGGGAAAAAATACGTCAAAACGTTTTACTTCTCGTTAATTTGAAAATTTTATCATTTTCAGAATTTTATTTTATTTTTTGGAAAGGGAAGTTTAAGTCATTGTACATCCAAAGTTAAAAAGTGTTTCATATTTCTCTTAAAAGGAAGAAATCCACTTTACAATTTCTTTGGCTTTGACTGAAGAAATTTAAGTAAACCTTTTGGTTTATTCTGAGCAATAAGGTCAGAATTTAAATCCCTCTGTCTTTAAACAAGCTTGCTGTCATAATCAGGTTTAATAAATTAATTAGAAACAGATTTTAGTGCGCTATGGTCTGTTTCGGAGTAAACATCAGAGGATAGATGAGCTCCAAATTTTCTGAAACATCAATGAAGCAAACAGTCCGGTTATTGAAAGATGAGTGATTTGTGTTTCTCCAAACGTTTTTGATTGCAAAAAGCTTTTAATGTGTAATAATTTTGAACTGATTTGTCACATCATGTCATTTTATCCCCATTGGTTCATTCCGCGCAGGCGTCCGTGGACCCTTGGGACCCCGTCCGCCCCTCCCTCCTGACATGCGCTTCCCAGGACCAAGAGACCACATGAGCCCACCTATGGACCTGCCTCCACCTGGAGGCCCGCCCCCTCCTGTACATCCGGGTCAGGGTGCACTCCTTAGCCCCCAGAACTCAGCGGGCCCTGAGAGCGGGCCTGGTCAGGACGTGCACGCGCATCAGGAGGCGCCTCAGGATTCAGTCAGACCTGGAATGGTCTAGCCTTAAAACGCCAAGGAAAGGAGCTGAACAGAGTCGTAACACAGTAACAACCCAAATCAAGTCCCAATAATCCGTCATGATTTTCAGTTTTCTGTCCCACAAAATGCAACTAAGTTTGTGAAAATATAAGGTCTTAAAGAAATCAGAAATTATGTCTGAATTTCATGAGATAAAAACTTTTCTTTGCAGCTTATTGTGCAATACCAGTTGTGTTGATCTTTTAAAAGAAATATAGCTATGATTTAAAGGGGCACATTTTTAAATGTTGTTTCCTGTGGAAATTATCTGGGGGGGAAAAAAAGTAAGAGAAGTTCTAGTTTTAACATTTCAGGAATCCCATTTTCCCCTAAACATGATTCAGTACAAACTGCATAAAGGAAATGTGTAAACTGAAGGCCGGATGTATAAATTATTTTACTATGTTGGCTAGAACCTTTTAATAATAAAGAATGAAAACTGTCGGTGTGGTCGATCATAAAAATATATTAATTTTTATGGGCTCGTGAGGATTGTAAGATAAACATTTGTTTGGTAAAAATGTATTCTTTCAAAATTCTTGAGTCAAACTCCAGAACTCCACCAAAATACGAATTACCCAATGGGTTGACCTCAATCCAGTTCAACTGTTAATTTTCCTGTCCTTTTTTTTTCCTCTTTAAATTCATAAACACTTGTATCTGCACTGAGATTGAATTACAGACTATTAACTAATTAATTACTTAGATGATTTCTAAAAACGTCTAGATTTTATTAAAGATGGAGTAAACAGGTGATTATAAATGTATGGCACTTATTCTTATTTTGACTTGTGTGTAATGTAGCTCTGAAAGGATTTTTGTTCTTCTGCCCTCAATTCTGGATGGTTGGGATTCAGAAAGAGACTTTATGCATCCAATTTGAGGCTGAAAAAAATCAAAGAATATAGAGTTATGACCAGAAGTTTTGAGACTCGCAAATCTTGTTTTGGACAAGATTTGCTGATGACTACAGATTGTTTTCAACGCAGTCAGTTCTGCAACTTTTGGATGCATCTCTGGTCCAACACAACTGCATCAAAAGGTGATTCGCCTCCCTGGTATGTCGGCAAGTTTTGCAAAACCTCTGTCATTAAATCTTTTAACTCGGATGTTTTGGAGGAGGGATGCATCTGGAAGTTTTCAAATTCCTGCTGTACAGCATTTTCAGAATAAATGTAATTTATGGCAAAATTCATGACACCCTATTTTCGTCTTGCAATAAAGAAATGACCTATCATACGTAGGGATCACTATCAGCATTTTAGGCTGCTGATCGGATCTTTTAACCTCTAATCCGATTTTGAGTCTTGAATTGATAGATTTTATATTAGTTGATAAAAATATATTTCAGTTTTATATATTAACTCAACTTGAATGAATTTCCAGCAGGCTATCTGCGCGCCTTCGCAATTTTTTTTGAGTAAATGCCAGTATAAGAAAGCCCACATTGTTCAAAGTTTGTGAGATTTAGATTTCCGATGCTATTTGAATGCAGCACAGTTGAAACGTAGCCTTTAGCGTTAGCGTCTGCCCTTCTTCCTCTTCCTCGCTGCAGAATAGAGGAGTTTTTCTCATTTTATTCGGTTTATGGTGAAGTGTAAATAACAGAAGGCGAGTCTATGTCTTATTATAAAGTATGGTTAAACATATTTGCTGAAGTATTCAGTATAGCAGATTAAACACTGTTCTAATAAACCGATTTGTGGTAATTAAGTCATTGTTTACACATATGAAAGTTTGAATTATCGCGCAATTACCATCAAAAGGCAAATGGGAGGTACTTTCGTAAATATCAGCATGATTTGTCAGTCGATTACTGAAAAAATATGAAAATTTCATCCCGATCCAAGATCGAGACATGCCTAATAAGTGCTGTAGAGCAAAGATTGCACTCAACTATTTATTGAACCAAAAACCTCATGCAATGCAGAACTTAATTACAGATGGTAGGTGTGAGTTTTTCTGCCCCCACAATGTAGATGATCAAGTGGAAAGGCAGCAAAAGCGTGGTGATGGGGGAATCGATTCACATAAGAATCTCGATTCTAACGATTTTATTAAATTAGAAAATCGATTTTTGTATTTTGTTTTACATGCAGCCCAGGCTTGGAAAGTTAACTATTATGAAGTATATTTAAGTATGTAAGAGTTTACTTCAGAAAGTCTTTACTCTTTCTGTAGCAAAGGTTTAGGATGTAGGAAGTAGAACATTCAGAAAAGTATATCTTTTCAATCCTATAGTGAATTAAAAATCTGCAATATTGAAAAATTTTAATTGAAATTTAATTAGCACTTACAAAAAAAATTCAATTGAATTGGGAGAAAAGCATATCGTCTCAGCCCTAGAAATTGCCACCTTTTTTTTAAACTAATATTTCAAACTAGTAATGTTTGATTCTGAATCGAATCGTCACTCCACGAATCGGAATCGAATTACTGACAATTTACTTATGAATTCCTTTGAAAAATGGCAGTTCTATGGAGACAGCCAACAGCAGCTTTCCCTTAATAACCAGAATCAATCCTTTAATTAAAAAAAAAAATTCCAGCAGGATGGAGCACCATGCCATAAGAAAATTATCGTAAAGTTGCTCATGGATCGAAATTACAACTAATTACAAATTGTCTCGTTATAGTTTATTATAAATCAAGTTCTCAATGTACATTTACAGTTAATCCATCTGTTAGTTTATCTTACAGTTTAACTGCTGTCCTCATTTTAGTGATGTTATAAAAAATAAAGTCCATAAGCAGATTTTACTAGGTACATGTGACAGGAAGGTACGTTAAATAGCATTACAAAGTAATGGATTATATTAGAACTCTGTTCTTCATTCACCTGTAAAGATGCATCTAATCACAGTTTCGTTTAACCTTCATGTTTAGACCAAAATGCAAAAAAAAATTCCAAACCCAAAAAATATGGAAAAAAGCTTTTCCTGCTTTACAGTTCTGTTGCAAACCGGAACATTTGATTTGTATCAGACACAAAACTGAATTCATCCTGCTGAATTAGTTGAGACAAGTTCCTAATTTATTTAAATTTCCCAGAAAACTGTTTTCGTGCTTACCATTGCAAATTACATCATTAAAAATGTACTTAAGACTTTTGTACGTAAAAAAACAAAAAAACAATACAATCTATAGTATGACAGTGCTCTAAACACTGAACAAATATTTGGTTTTGTTTAAACCAATATCAGTTTGTTATTTTAATGCTTTTAATAGTTGTCAGAATAAAAAGCTGTTGTAAGGCATTTTTTTAAAACATAGAAGTTGTGACAAAAAAATCCTTTGGCGAGCATAAATTAATTGTAGCATGAAGTATAGGAACTGAATTAGTGGATCCTATTTCCAAATTACTTCCAGTATAAAGTGGGAGAAAGTATTTGCCCCCTTATAGAGATCGGAAATAACCTGAGTAAATTCAGAAAGCTGTTTTGAAAAATTGCCTCCTGTTCCCTTGTGAAGTCATGAATCGATTGTAACTTTTTTTTATGGTTAAATTTTACTAACCGCGCCCAACCATGACCAATCTCTGACCCGAAAAAAAAAAAAAAAACACTTGACATTCCATGGAACCATAACGAACCTTCCTGGGAGAGGAAGGCAGATCAAAATCCCTCCCAGAGCGCATCAACGGCCTCATCCTGGCGGTCGCAAAGGAACCCAGAACATCTAAATCTCTGCAGATCTCACCTGCCTCAGTTAAGATTAGAATTTGTGATTCAATAATAAGGAGATGGGGCAAAAATTGCATCCATTGGTCTTGATCCAAGGTCGAAACTAGTGATTTATTAAAAACTAAATCAGTATTTTGAGAACAGGAGGGATTGAAATGTGAGGTTTCTGCGGCTAATTTGCTCATTACCAGACAGTTTATGGCAATTGTTGCCACAAGGGTGATAAGGGGAAATAACTTTTTGGTTTTAGTTCATTTGGATCAATCTGTTGTTCCTTTCATTAATAAAAACATTCATAAAACTGTATTTTTGTATTTACTCGTCTATAAAAATCTGTTTGATCTTCAATCGTGGAAGACGACCAAAAAAGTACATCTTTAAAGAGTGAAAATACTTTTTCCCAGCAATGTACTGCTGATTCAAACATTCTAAATGAGCAGTTTCATCATTTTACTGCAATTTTTATTTGCCTTTGACAAGTTATAAATACTCACATATTGTGGAGTTTTATATCGTTCTAATATGCTACAGCAAATCCAGTTTTGCACAATTTTGGCATCTTTGTTCCTCATTTTCCTTCTAATTTATAAGTGAATTGTGCCAAATCTGCTCAAACTTTGACGGTTTCACCAAAATCTGTTGCTGACACAAAAGCCGACATGTAAACAGTAAGTTAGGCTGCGGCTCTTTTTAGTGGCATCAATCCTGATTAAATGCTTCAGTTTAAACCCCGTTGTGAGACAGTAAAGGAGAAAACATGAGTCGAAAAAAAAACAAATATGCCAGGAGAGGATTAAAGTTTTCCCAAGACAGTGGTTGGATTAAGGAGTTAATGCTATGTGGGTTTTTTCATGTAAAAGCACAGAGTTCAGTGGCGTGAAAGCAACAAACCAAACTGCTGGAAAGGGAAGTACCTGCAGTGACTCAAGATGTTCCCGTTTCACCCCCTCTTTGTAAAAGAGAAAGATCAGAGAGCTACATGTGGAAGACTGAACATGAGGTGTCTTGCTTTGAAATATAATTTTATATTAATGGAATTCCCTGTAAAAGAAAAAAAAAAGTACTTGTATTTATAAAATCTGTGAGAGGAGCAGTTCTCAACTTTCTTCGCTCCGCAACCTTGGTTTGGTATTGCTGAATGTGGCGATGAGGAGGAACATCACTTTTCCCTGGATTTGCAGTGAGATTAAACGGGTGCGGCCAGAGAGGAGGCTTAGCTGTCTTTGTGTAGCGTCTGATGAAGGTGAAGATAAAGTGGCTTCTTTGTGAGCAGCTGCAGTTTCTTCCTCCTAAAGTCCGTGGGCTTCTTGTACCTGAAATCCAATGAGCAATTTTCATTTAGTTGCCTCCTAATCACTATGGAAACTTAGAGAAAATTAAAAAACAAAAAAAAACAACAACGTACAGTTCAATGACGATCGGTCCGGGTTTAATCTCGTCCATTTCCATGAACGCGAAACATTTTGTGCTCGTAAACCTCTTTTTGGGCTTGTAGTGCTTGAATTCAAAGAAGATGGCTGCTCCTGTAGGATGGTAGAACTTTACGTCAGTATAATAGATAAATAGAAGAGGCTGGATATTAAGTTATTTTAAACAATCTGTTCTTTCAAGTCTGCCCAAGGCCTGGTTCACACAGCAAGATTTTTTTCCCCCTTATGACAAGCCCTAATTATAGCAATATTATATGTGTTAAGAGCACTCGTGTCTGCTCCGAAGGCCGTCGGGACCACTCTTATCACAAAGCCCAGATATCCATCATGCTGGATTGTCTTGGCCCGATATCCTAGCGCTTTGGTGTAGTGGTGGGGAGATCGATCCAAATATCAATCAGGTCGATTCTTTAAGTTGTGCCCTTGTTTGCAATGCTGTGGTTCCAGCAAAGAGGAAACAGCCAAGTCGCCAGTCCTCCTCGCCCTGCTTGTGTTCACGTGCTGCACCGTCGACAAGCATTTTCTATTTAATTATAAACTTTGTCCTAATTCTGTCCTGGGTTTTAACTAGCGATGAGACGATACGACTATTTTGACGATACGATACTTGGATTTTAGTACTTGCCTGTAACGAGCACCAATACCGATACTTTTACCACACAAAAAAATTCAAAAGAACTGGAAGACAGGTTTTATTTTCTCCTCTGCTTGTTACAAATGATGATGAATTAGGTGAATGAAATAAAATACTGCTAAAAATGACCACAAAACAAAAAATTTAAGTGAAAAAGTAAACATTTTCTGTGAAATTATTGCAGAGATTACACATTTTAAGTATTATTTAATGTTATCGGTTAACTTTAACCGATACAATATTGGTGCAGCCCTAGTTTTTACTGCTAAATAATAATAAAAATAAACAAAACATCACAGAAAACATTTAATGTGATGGAAAATTGAAATTTTGCAATTTAATGACGCATCCACCTTATTTATTGCAAAATATCAGTATAGATACCGGAGATGCTGACCGCCGTTTACTTGGTATTGGATCCATACCAAAATATGCAGTATCTCACACCTCTACTGTGGTGTGTTTCAAGCGCAAAACAGCATGCAGCCTGTTGAATGTGACTCTTAGCCAATCAGAAAGCGAGCTGACGGGCAGAGATGCATGGATGCGCCTTTGATTATTATTTCCAAGTGTCTGCTTACTTAACCGCAGTCCACAAATGCATAAAATAGAGATCAGTCAGGAAAATTGGGTGAAAATATATATATATTTTACCAATAGTTTACCAACTGTAGATAACGCGTGTTTATTCAGTTTGAATATATTTTGAATGTTTAGCTAACATAATTATGAAAAAAGTGTGAAGAAAGGAGGACAATTTTTGGCAGAGCTGCAGCTGCTCAATTAGATGAAATGCGACATAAGCGTTCAGACTGGGGCCGCTTTTTGAAACATTGAACATGTTTCCGAATAAGTGCAACATGTGAAAAAGACCTGAGTCATGTTTTTGTTTTTTTAAAGGAGGGTATTTTGCTGTTCAGACAGAGAAAAATCAGAAATGAGAAGAAATGTCGGATTAGATGATTAGGTGAATATCTAAAAAAGAAGTTGTCTCTCATTTTAACACAAACCGACACACAGGCAGGAAGCCAATGACAACCACATAGTTACTCTGTTGTGTCAGTGTGCGGGTCTCGGCTGAAGTGTGTAATAGCCATGGCTAACGGGTACGGGTGAGTGTGTGTTTTTCCTAAAGGGACCGGTGCAGGATCACTGCAGGAAATGTATATCAGCGCATTGGCTCACATTAATAAAAAATAGCACAGAATGAATATTAGTTTATTTTGAGCACAGCAGGTTTTCTGTGCGCGAAGATCGTCTCATCAGTGCGCGGGAAAAGAGTTTGTGAGTAAAATGTGTTTCGTCATAGCTGTGTGGCCGCACACCACACACTTTAGGATCAAAACTGTGTTGCCTTCTGAAGCTCTTGGGCCACTCTGAAAATCTTGCCATGTGAACCGGGCCTAAGCTACCAGGACGAGACCCGCAAAAGAGAAGAACCTGCCATCAGTGATGAGGCGACAGCCGTTACCTTTTGGTAATTTCTCTACATGCCTCTGAATTTCTACGTCCACACTGAAGTGAATGTACGTGTCTTCCTTCCTGGTGGCCACAGGAGTGTCCTGCGTCGGGTTCAGGTCGACTCCGTTCGCATCTGGAGGCAGAGCACACAGCGACGAAGGGATTTTCAGGACTTGGAGGAAGGCTCCACTTTCAAAGGTTTCGTTGTGTGGAGTAAACCGGGCGTCGTGTGTGACACGCTCCTTTACCTTTGACACTAATGCTCATGTACGGATCGATGCACTGGCCGGCGTCCTTCAAGCCAATTTTCTCTATTCTTATTGTGAGTAGAGTCATCCCAGGTTCTGAAGGTAACCGTGGTAACAGGGTACCTGTGAAAAGATGAAATTTTCCAATAATTAATGAAAAAAATCCAATATTAGTCAAATAGAACACTATTTTCTAAAATGAACTGAATGACACATTTCACATCAGCCAGACGTTTTGCTGACGTCATTGCTAATTTTATCCACTGAGATGATTCAGACGCTGTGTAGGCTTGAAGCCATACCTTCGGAAGCTGCAAACGATGCAGGGCGAGGATGAGTGGTGAAGCCATGCAGAGCGCCGACAGATGCAATGAAAACGTGCGCGGTCAAACAGGCGTCAAAAAAAAAAAAAAAACACAAGACGAGGTACAAAGATCAGACATGAAGCCACAGCAGGCTGAAGGCCATACCAGGAGCTCTCGGGGGGAACGTTTCTGTTGAACCTGCTCCTGCGGCAGCATCGTCCTCTGCCTCAAGCTCCAAATTCTCCTCCTCGCCCGGAGCGAGGATTTTCCTGACGGGAGAGCGAGGAAAAAAAGTCAAGATTTGACAAGATATAACTTTTTTCACAAATTAAGCTCGACTGCAACTGGTTTTTGTTGTTAATCAATTTGTATGCATTAGATATACACTTTGGACTTTGGAGTTGTTCCGTTATAACTCCTTTAGTGCCAAATACACAAGCTGCACATATTTAAATAAAAACATAATCCCTCAGATAAATCAAAAATTCTATTTTAAGTTGTTTTTACATGCACAAAAACAGATTATTTTATCTCAGTAATGAACATGAACATAAATAATCTGATATGCTTCCATTGGTGTAAATATTTGGATTACAGATGACTACACCGTTGATGATCATCAGCACAGAAAAAAGGTTCAATGTGATTTTAAGAACTTGAAATGTTCCAGAATATATTTCACAAATTTTTCAGCACATACAGAAAGCATTCAGTGATGGAAACTCACCTTAATGGCACCGGCTGGACATCGAAAGGAAACTCTTTGTTATAGGTCAGTATGTTCTTTATTACTGTTGAATAAAAGAACAAAAAAACGGTTGATTTTAACAGCAGCTCCTATAAATTAGAAGGCATCCAAATTCAGACACTCACTGAGATCCAGTTTCTTCAGGTCTTCTAACTTGAACTCCTCCTTTGACTGGGTGCACTGGTGAAAAACAAGTATATGGGTCATTCAGAAATGATACGTAGATATTCTTTAAAATATAGCTAACCAGCCTATCACTGCATTCCCAGTAAACTATTCATATTTGCACTAATTCAACCTTGTATTTTTTGTAATAACACTCCATATATATCAAAATTTCTCTAAAAAATATGTTTCCAATCAGATTCAGATTTCACCCACCTAAAATTCTGCGTCCGTTCTCGCAAACATGGCCAATAAAGTTAATTGAGATAAACTGCTGGTACTTTTTACAAATGTAGAGCTCAGTACAGTTATACTGGGTTTTATTTAAGAGTCTACAAGGAGGCTGGATTTTAATTTAAATGCACACCACACTCGTACGATTTTTCATCGTAAAAAAATGTTTCACGCTACAACATCAAACTTTCATCTGGATTTCATGTCACAGTTCAACACAAAGCAGAAAGCTGTGAGCTTCAAGTACGAAAAAACCATGACTTCACAATATCTTTACCACTCCATCTCGATGCCAAGACGCGATGGTGGCAGCATCATGCTGTGGGGATTTCTTTCTCCAGCAGTGACAAGCAAGAATAGCATAGAATCTCATTACAATACATTAAAGTTTGTTATCAAACGACAAGATGTGACAAAGTTCACAATGTGTTCAAACTTCTGCATGGTTTTTTGGGGGATTTGATTTAACTGTGGGATTTTTACTAGAGGGTGTCCTACTAAACCAGTCACTGTCTGATATAAACACGTTGAAACGTGACGTCACGCACCCAAGCCCCCGCCTCCCAGCTCCTCTCTGGAGGGCAGAAAGACATATGTCCCCCATTAACTACTGTTGTTGTTAGCTGACTGTTATCAACAGATCAGCGCTACGTGGCGGTGAAGGAAAAATCTATCAGCATGGTTAACATGTGCAGTGCAGTATGCTGCAGAAATAGAAGAAAAAAGGACAGTAATAATATTAAATAGATTTCCAGCTGACGAAATATCCCGCCGATCCATCCATCCATGGAATCCAGTCTGATGAGCGAATCCGCTCATCTCCCACACTAGAGGTATGTTAATACATATGTGTGCATTGTTTGCTTCTGCTGTGTAAAGTTGAGGCATGTTGATCAAATAATGTAGATGTCTGTAAATTGAACTGGTGGTGGTCATATCCGAGGAGTTTCTACCCGTAACTTGTTAGCCATTTTAAACGGTCTAGAAGCGAACTCTTTGGGCTCGCTCTTAGCTATCTCAGCTTTCTTACATCTTACTAGTTGCACAAATGACTACCTGGTTACATGTTGACTGTAAGTTTATTACTGTATTTCTTTATTGGCGCCTGTTTATACTAAAAGCCGTGGTGCTGCGCTCAGCGTGACGGTGATATCATTAGCTAGCTGTTCTCTACACAGAGTGCTAACGCAGCCTGCACAGGCTAAGCTGTCGGTTTGCTTCGAAATCTCTTCATAACTCTGTAACGTGTTGTTGACTTTGGGCTGTGAATATGTCTATGACATGTCAGTAATCTGGTGAAGTTATAAATAGCAGCCTGTTGGGGGTTAAACATGCTGAATGGTACTCTAACTCCGTTGCTGTTACTCAAACTGCCGTGTTGATGATCGATCGGTATAAAAACGTGTTTGAAGAGTCGTGCTCTGCGAGTTCTATTGATTGTATGCCTTCTTTGGTTTTGCTGTGTAAAGTCACAGCATGTTGATTGTAGATATCACCATACTGATCTTGCGGTGGTCATATCTGATGAGTTTCATCCAGTAGCTTGTAAGTAAGCTATCGTAAACGGTCTGGAAGCTTTGCGTTACATACTAGGGGTGCTCCGGTTGATCGGCCACAGAAAATTATCGGCCGATTTTCCGTGGAAAAGTGTGTGATCGGTGTTTGCAGATCACTGCCTTTCATTCCCCATTACAAGTACTGGTACTGACTATGAAGCGCTTACTCTTCCCAGCAGACAGAGGCGCTGTAGTTTACCCTTCCCTTCACTTTACTTAGAGCGCATGGCGGCAAACCCACAATAACAAACACGTCTGCCGTTTTTCGGTCTGTGAGAATGATATTAAGTTTGTGTCTTGGAAAACTTGCAGCAAAAAAATACCCCGTGGAGGAACCATGTCTAAAGGCTTCAACACAACGAATTTGATCCGACATTTAAAGAATAAACACTTGACGGAGCATGGTGAAGTTTTGAGGCTCACCGCAGAGAATGAAAAGAAGGCAGCTAAAGCAGCCTACACTTGGAAACACTCGCCCATATGAGTGTGAGTCAGAAAGCTAAGCAAATTAGCTGGAAAATCATTGAGTTTATCGGACCAGCCTTTTTCAGTGGTGGAAGACTACGGATTCCGTCGACTACTAGCGCACTTGGAACCCCGCTACGTGCTACCGGGACGTTAATATTTTGCCGACGTAGCCCTGCCAGAACTCCAGACGTTATTCTCTAGAAAAAGTAAAACAATGCTTTTTCTAAATTAAGGTGATTTTTTTTGTTCCTTTTTTCTGAATCATGTAACACATGCAGTAGCACTCTCCATAACTAAATGAAAAATTTACAGTCAAACTATGTGATCGGTATCGGTGATCGGCAGCCTAAAACCTGATCAGAGCATCCCTATTACATACAGTTAGTTTTCTGATGTGACTTTTTCGATTATCTGCACAGAGATGGTTTAGGTTTTATTTCGTTTGTCTAATTGTTCAACCACAACCACCGCACGTAGCGGTGTGGAAGCTATTTGCCCTCCACTGTTGTACGCATGCGCAAAAACACCTGGATAAAAAAAAAAAAAAACATTCAACGTGTCTATATGCCATTAAAATTACTAAACCATAGTCATACAATATAAGCAAATAAAGAAATCAGAGCACAAACCTGCAGACTTGCACTTCTCATTTCCAGGCATGTTGCAATCTTTCCTAATTTTTTCTATTAATTAAAACAGAAACACAATTAGCTGTTAGTTGAGACTGCAGCAGGCAAGTTTGTTTTGGAGAAGCAGCGCAGGCAGGGTGCGGAGAGATTACCTTCTGCTCCTCTGTAAAGTCTGAAGAATTTGTAGATTGGACCTCCTTTTGTAGTTGTCTAGCTAAACTGGATGAATCCACACAAACACGTAGACAAGTTAATTCAACACTTGAAATAATCAGTCATCTTTTTATTTTCCAACCTCATACTTTTTCAGACTCTATAGAGTTGTTTCAGGCAGTTTATCTAACATTATGGAGATTTGGGTACAACGTTAACCTAGACCAGGGGTCCCCGACCTCAGGGACAGCATAAGGTGCCTTCTGGACAATTAATAGGAATAAAGTGTTGCATGTTGAAATATATCTGCTTCCCGTCTTAAATCATGAATATTTGTGAGCAATTAGCATTTGATCAGTCATAGCATATTAGCATAATTATTATTACTATCATGTAACTAATGATGAACCATACAACTGTGTAATGTGCAGGTTGCCCTTCGTATTTCTCAGCACCCTTTAAGTAGCTCTCCGTATCAAAAAGGTTGGTGACCCCTGACCTAGACAATCATTCAATATGAGTTTCCCAAACAAAGATGTTCAATTTTAACTCTAAAGTGGTAAAGGACTATTCCACTGCATTTTTGGCAGTAAGAATAACTTTTAGAATCGATACTATTTAGAATTGACTGCTCAGGACAAAATACAAAGTATTTAAAGTACAGTTTGTGATCTATGATGCGTTATTCTCTTTCTAAAAATAAAATAGCAGTTTCTCATACTTTGTGCTGTGCCAATTGCTCAATCTTTAGAGTACAAGAAAGTTTCACGATTTATTCTCTCCAGGGTATTTTAATTCTCTTTTTAAAGACTTCTGAAACTCAAGAATCGGACTGAGATTATTAAATTGGACCTTGTGTCTGTACAGTGTTGATTCTCACTGATTTATTTTGTTTTTTTATAAATCAAACTTTTAACATACCATTGCAATTTGAATTTACTGGTTTCCCAACAACTAAATCAGGTCCAGTCCTCCGAAGACCCTAAGAATTTCTAATATGACCCTTCTCCTGTTCTTTTAGTGTGCTTAAACAGCCTGGAAAAATCTGGGATTAGTTTTTAGTATTCTCCAGGTCTGGAGAAGTATGGAAAAAAATGTGATTAACCAGATTTTTCTTCTTCTTCCATTTTCCAAAGAACAAAAGTCTATTAATACTTAAGTGCTTTTTTTAACACTGATTTATGTGAAGTCAGTTTTATTTTAGGAATCGCAAGATTACGTTAATATTTGCTACCCAACTGAATTCATACCAATCCAAAAACCTAAAAAGGGATTTCTACTACATGTTTGTTCTGTAGGCAGCTTTAAATTCAGACCAACTGGACTGAACCTGTTGTTTCTCAACTCCGTCTGGTATACTGACTGAAGCCTTAAAAAATGCTCATTTTAGAAATTTTTATAAAACATGAAAAAGGTCCTGAAATCCATAAAGAATCTAATTTTGATCCAGGAAACTCTTCTGAATTGTCATATCCAAGAGTCAGATCTGAGCGTTGAGCTGGTCTAAATTAGTCAAGCTCATTATAACGTATGAACATACAGATCATACGACGCCACTATGATTTTAAGAAGCTTTAATGTACTTTTGCACACAAGACTTTAATTAGAAATAAAAAAAAAAGTTTAAACATTTAAGTCTGAAAATGTATGAAATGTTGTGATGAAAACTATGAATATGAATTAAGCTGCCAATTTTTTTTAGAAATAAAACCTGCACAAGTAGGGACCCTGGCGCCCCCTTGCGATCAAGAAAAAGCCCCATCAGGGGGTCTTGGTGTTAATTTTTATTTTTCTAATTGTTGCAACTGTATATTTAAACAAGGAGTACAGTCTTAAATAACTTGCAGTGAGAGGATTTGGTTTTTTTTCCCCGAGAAGAACAAAGCTCTTCCTCTGTGAACACATATGAAACCCACCCATAACAATGCGAGGGTGTGGCTGACTATTTCTCAATACTCTGAGGAATATTGGCTCTTTTCTTTCTTTCCCTCTGCAGAACAAGCATCTCTGTATGGTTTCCCATGACCCGGACTCTCCATCAAACAGATGGATGTGCTGCTGTGGATGAATCAGTGATGGATGCAACAAACACAAACCCCACCATTCCCTCTGCAACAAATGCCACATCACGTCATGGATGGGAAGGGTTTATTTACTGCTATGAAAGCGCACCAACATCTCCTCCCAGCCTAACTTCTCTTCAGATCCCCTTATCTGCCCTGCAGGTTTCAGGATTTAAACATTTCAAATAAAAAAAGAAAGCTGCCGCTGCTTTTTGGATGGGGACAGACAGGACACACATGGTGAACTTACATTTGGTACTCATCTATCGCCTCCACTAATTGCCCCCACGAGTCAAAGTCTGTGCCTTTCTTAAAACTGGCGTGCCATTTCTGAACAGTCTTGTTGACATCAGACATTTTGGCGGGCGGATGGTCGCGGCGCTCTCAGGGCAGCATAGCCGAGGAGGCGGCTCCTCTACGGGGGGCTTCCAGCTGCGGGGACAGCGGCGTCCAGTTCGGCGGGGATGTCTGCCGTCCGGGGAGAGAGGGAGAGGAACGGATCGGGACCCGGTGACAGCCGACCAAGCCCTTTCTGCCTGCTTCAGCCCTGATGTCGCATCCGCAGGAGAGAGGAAGTCCCGCCTGTAGCTCGGGGTGCGCCTGTTTTGGGATGCGGGGCCGCCCGATCCCTCTGGCTGTTATTGACGAAAGAGTATTTGGGCCATTGTTAACAGAATAAAAAGATCTTAGGCGTAAATTTCCACCCAAAACAAAAGAAAAAACCCAGAAATTCGGAGATTAAATTGACATATTTTCCAGAAAAAAATCGTAACTTCTCTGTCATAAAATTTCGAGTTAAAAGACATAAATGTTGAGATTAATCTCAGATTATCTTCTAAGGGGTAAAAGCTCTTGATGTATTACAGTAGAAAATTTGCAAGAAAAAAAAAGAAGACATTTCTATAATTAAAGGTATAGATTTTCGATATCTAAACATATTTCTGACATTGTACAGTTAGAAATTGTTTAAAAAAATGCCTTCAATCATAGAAATGTCTTAGTCTTTACATTATATATATATATTAGAATTTAATACATTTTATAATACAAGAACGTTACCAGTTTGCTGACTGCACAATCAACTAATATTAAAGTGTGAAATTTTATTTTGTGTGTTAATTCTTAACCTGCTTTAGTTTTTTGATATAACAATTATTCATTTAGTAAATAATTAACTTTAATCTTTTATCTTCAAGGTAAAGCAGTCCCGCAGAGCTGTCAATAGTTTCCTGACCCTGACTGCTGATGTATGGATCCATTGTGCAACAGAGGTGTACCTCGGTGTGTCCTGCCATTTACTGAGTGAAGATTGGAAGATGAAGAGCTTCAACCTTGGCACCATGCCTCTCGATGAGATGCATACTGGAATATGGTGACTTGAATGGAAGAGGTGTTAAAGTTTTAAATCCTGCCTGCTAAAATAAAAGCAGCGGTTCATGACATTGGGTCCAATATGGTGGCAGCAATGAGACTGCATGAAGAAAAACACAGATGGGTATCTATCCGGTGTGCTGGACACACTTCAGCTCATAGTCAACACTGCTCTCAAGGAAACCAGCATCAGCAGAGCATTAGGTCCCGCTAGGCAGCTAGTGGAGAATTTTTTTTAAAAAGGTGAGCTGGCTGGTACAAAGCTAAAGATTAAACAGGAGCAAATGAATGAGAAGGAACATTCACTGATCCAAGATGTCAGTACGAGATGGAACAGTACATTCCACATGATATACTCCTGGAACAGTGATGGCCTCTCGCTGCCATTCTTTCAGATCCCGAGGTAACTCCAAGGGGGAAGCAGTACTTCGACTTGAAGCCAGAGCAGTGCACACTGCTTGAAGAGCTCAAGGCGTGGTTGGCCCCTTTTTGAGACTGCTATCGTTTACCTTAGTAAGCAACAGTAAACAACGATTTCAGGTCTCTCATAGGTCATCAAAAGTCTCATACGGTCTGTAAACCAAAGCTAATTTGTGACCAGCTCAGGAAAATCTTTCATTGAAAATGCAGAAACCGGGGTAACAAAAAGATGGGGAAGCATCTGCACTGTTTTAGCAGGGAAAGAAAACCCAGGTGTTCTTGCTGCTGGCTTGGACCCCAGATACAGAAAGCTGAGGTTTTTGGCTCCAGAAGATGGCATCAGAGTGCAAGGGACTGTTCAACTGCTTGTTGTCAAAGAAGCAAACACTGGAGCGCATGAGTGTGCACCATAGACTTTATATATAAAATGCCCGACGGTTCAGGTACAGTTGAAAAGAGAGCTCTGGACACCCACCTTCAGTCTGATACAGACCGTGAGAGTGAGAATGAGCAGGAAGATGCCCAGGAGAAAATAAAGGTCCAAATTGTGAGAGGGGAAGTTCAGATGTATTTTGGAGAAGCTCCAATTTCTAAAAAAGATGATCCTCTAAAATGGTAGCGTGAAAATGAGGGTCGTTTCCCCACACTCTCAAATCTTTTCTTTGCATCCCTGCCACTTCCACTCCATCAGAGCGGACATGCTAACTTTCTTGACAGTGAATAAGAGCCTTGTGTAAATGTATTTTATTTTACCTGGATACAGTTGTGAGAACTGAGCACTATATGCACTTTTGATATTATTCAAGTCATTTTTGTGTATAATTTATTTTTGGCTTAAGATGACTTCCTCCAATTGATTGTCTAGCTTTTTTTTTTTTTTTGAAGCCCAGTGCCTTTATCTTCCCTGTTGTCCATTTTCCTTTAAAATTCTTCACCAAATGTACAGTAGACCCCTCACTTTCTTTTTACCTACCAGCAGGCAGTTGATGCTTCTCAGTTCTGCATGTTCTTTCTTGCTTATTTGTTTTTTTCAGCTTACAAAGTTAATTAAAAGTGGTTTGGTAAGCTATTATCTTGTCTTTATTTTTAGATGGCACATAACAGATCACGCTTTAACCTAGAAGTTAATGATGGGTATATTAGTGCAGTTGCATCATGGTGTAATAAGCTATACTTTACGCATTAAACGATTAGTCGACTAATCGCCAAAAAAAACCAGTCAATTAGTCGATCATTAAAATAATTGTTTGCAGCAGCCCTAGTCTGCACAGGTGGAAAGGGAATATAATTGGCTAAGATAAAATATGTATGGCATAAGAGAGACTTTGAGATTAATTTCCACAGTTATATCACTACTACTCATCCTGCTTCTCTGCTGCTATACCGGCTTCTCCCTCACCGACACTGCAGGCTTGCTGTTCTCCGTTCTATCACACAACGACTTCTCCTGCTACCGCTGCCCGACGGAAGCCTGCTCCAACCAGCGCGTGGAAGCAGATAACAGCGCCGGCAGGGGCTTCGCACTTGTGGGGGGTGTAACACTCACACTGTTTCTGCAGTTTTGCACAAACGTGTTGCAGCAGACACTGCTCCATTTCTCTGGCTACTCTGTGTGTGCTCGCTGCAGCTGTCTCTTCCCCCTTCCCTCTTGACATTTTCGTGTTGACTTAGAAGGAAAGAAAAATTTAAAGAATGTATTGAAAATATACTTTGAAAAAGTATTGTCAGAAGTGGGATTCGAACCCACGCCTCCAGAGGAGACTGCGACCTGAACGCAGCGCCTTAGACCGCTCGGCCATCCTGACTGATACAAACACAGTTGAGATACCACAACAGTTAGCCCTTTGTCAGAGGTCCCACATATGCAGACCTTAGTCTGGGTCTGGAATGTAGAGCTGGATCTAATGCTAAAACAAGAGTTCCCCATTTAAAAGCGTACTGAGCACTTCTGGTTTGCCAGCACAGCTTTTGCAGTCTATACGGTAGTCTTCAGGCATCCAAGGAAACCAACAGACCAATCGCTTTTGAGTTTGGCTGTACCATGTGACACCACTAAGCCAATAAGCACTCTGCATCCCAGCCGGTTCAGAAACCTTTGAAACAATGAAGAGCAGACAAGAGTGTGAGAGAAGTTAAAAAATTGCAACTTGCAAAAATGGAGAGATACCGACTGGCGAGATGGATAAATGGAGTGACACGAGCCGCAAAAAGCAGAAAATCTGGAATGTGAGACTGAAAGGGAAAAAACCCTCATTATTGAGATGGAGGAGATAAAACAGGCGGAGATAGGAGGAGAAAGAAGTAGAGAAAGGAGGAATTATGTGCCGAGAGAAGGAGAGATACAGGCGGTGTTTGTAAAATTAAAAGTGGAGGGCAGAACTAGAGCGAATGAAGAGCCAATACTAGTTTTCCTTCTGCTTTTTTTCTCCTCTCACTGATGGCAATAAACACGTTTCTGGCATTTATTAAAAGCGGCAATGTAAAATGCCATTATGACACAAAACATAAAGGTTTCTAAAAAAACATAACCACTCAAATCAGACGTAAAATCAGATAAAATATGTCTTTACAAAGCCCAGCATGACCAGTCCATCTTCCATCCTGCTGATCTTTACCATTTTAGGAACGTTCTCCACAATGAATGTTCTCAAAAACAAATACCTTTCCAATGAGGTCCTCCACACATGCATGAGAAAAGCTGTGACTCCATCCAAGCCTGGGTTTAAATTGGGGGAGAATAAGTAGCTCACTTTTCTCGCAGAGTAAAAAACAAGAAAGTAAAACCATAAAAATGTTCAGCTTTTAAATGTGTTGAGATTGAAATTGTTTTTAAAAGTTTGAGATAATGGTGCACATGTTAAAATGAAAATCAAGCCCTTCCTCCTTTTATGGTTTTCCGAAGTTAATTTGTGAACATGGAAGGTTGCCATGTGGTATTTATTTTCTTATTGAGATTGTCTTTTATTCATTAAATGAGAGAATACTACATACTTAATATGTTCAGCACTTTGTTAAATGACAATAAATGTCAAAAAAGTATTTGAATTAGACAGAATTTAATTGATTTGACAGGTAAGTCAATGGGTAAATGTAATAAGCTACTTAAATATATATATCACAGTGAATTGTAAGACATTACGATCTTCCGGACCTTGGCCTCAAGAAAATTTATCAGACTGGACCTTATTTGAGTAGCTACCCCTTGTCTATATGTATGTAATGACTCTTCTACTTTCACTTCTTTATATAAGCTATTTGGAAACGTTTGGAAAGCACAAAATCCTCAAAAACACGTTTTTCCCGCAAGAGTTCTCGACTAGTCTCGGCCCGATCACATTTCAGAATCGGACGTTAACTCCTGAATCGGGGGCGATTCTGGGATCAGAGATTTTTTTCTCCTCTTCCACTAGCATCGCTTTAGACCCGAACAGTACGGCACGGTACGGCCTGGAGGGGGTAGGTTGTTTTTCCCTTACCGTCTCAGAAGAACGGTGTTGTGGGTGCAGACATGAGCAGGCTTAGTTTAACAAAAACTCCAGCAAAAGCAGTCATAAAGTCATGACAACACAGATCCTCTCAAAGGTTAAAACACTATTGACTCTCATCAATATCTGCTCTGATAACTGCAGAGACATCCTGCTTCTCTGCTACAATACTGGCTGCAGGCTTACTGTTCTCCTACAACCCCTGGCAAAAAGTATGGAATCACCAGTCTTTGAGAATGCTCATTCGCTTTTTTAATGCAATACAGAAAAGGCAAAACACAAACATGCCACAAAACTCAGATTTCTCAAAAGGGCATCTTCCTGGCTTTTAGAAACAGTACAAGAAATGAACAGAAACTCAAGTGGGAATAAATTGCAAGTGTTTCTTTGGAATAAAGGGCTGGAAACAAATATGGAATCACTCATTCCTGAGGAAAAAAAAATATGGAATCACAAACAATAAACAAACACAGAAACAACTAAAACCACCCACTAGTACTTTGTGGCAACACCCATGGCTTTGATTACAGCCTTGAGTCTCTGAGGAATGGACTTAAAAAGTGATGAACAGTAGTCCTCATCAGTCTGGCTCCAACTTTGTCTGATGGCTGTTGCCAGATCCGCTTTGCATGTGGGAGCCTTGTGATGGACCAATTTCTTCTATTTCCACCACATATTTTCAATCAGATTGAGATCCGGGCTATTTGCAGGCCATGCCATGGACCTTATTTGTCTCTCTTCAAGGAAAGTTTTAACAGTTTGGGGATCTATGGCATGATGCATTATCATCTTGGAAAATTATGTCATCATCCCCAAACATCCTTTCAATAGATGGAATAAGATAGGTGTCCAAAATCTCAATGTAAACTTGGGAATTAACTTAACATTTAATGACAGCCATCTCTCCAGGACCTTTATCTGACATTCAGCCCAATATCATAAGAGTCAGTGGAAATTTGCATGTTTTCTTCAGGCAGTTGTCTTTATACATGTCTTTGGGACGGTACCCAAATAAAAGTTCCAGCATCATTCCCTTGTCCAATGCAGTTTTGTGATTCATCAGTGAAGATTACCTTCGTCCAGTCATCTACAGTCCATGATTGCCTTTCCTTGGCCCATTGAAGTCTAGCTTTCTTATGTTTGTAAGTTAACATTGGGTTTCTTTTGGTCTTTCTGTAGGAAAATCCCATCTTTGCTAGACGGTTCCTAACAGTTCGGTCACAGACTCTTGCTCCAGTTTGTGCCCATTTGTTACACATTTGTTTTGCTGTGCATTTTTGGTTTTCCAAACATAATGCTTTAAGTTTTCGGGTCCTGTCGCATAGACATCTTCCTTGGTCTACCACTACGCTTGCCATTGACAATCTTCCCATGTTGTTGGTACTTAGTCCAGATTTTAGACACAGCTGACTGAGAACAACCAACATCCTTTGCAACATTTCTTGAGGATTTACCTTCTTCCAGAAGTTGGATAATTCTCTCCTTTGTTTAAATTGACAGCTCTGGTCTTGGAGACATGATTACTGTCCATTACTATGCTGCAACAACTCTCCAAGTTGTGAGCACTCCTTTTAAAATGTACACCAATCCACAGACATAACGAGTTGCACGTGACGGTGTAAAAAAAAAGGGAAATAATTGTGTGATTGTAATGGATGATTCCAAAACTTTTTTTCCTCAGGAATGAGTGATTCCATATTTGTTTCCAGCCCCTTATTCCAAAGAAACACTTGTAATTTATTCGCACTTGAGTTTCTGTTCATTTCTTGTACTGTTTCTAAGAGCCAGGAAGATGCCCTTTTGAGAAATCTGAGTTTTGTGGCATGTTTGTGTTTTGCCATTTTCTCTATTGCATTAAAAAAGTGAATGAGCATTCTGAAGACTGGTGATTCCATAATTTTTGCCAGTGGTTGTATTAGCAAACACCGACTTAGCTTGCTACCGCGACTCAAACCTGCTCCAACCCGCGTGTGGAAGCAAATAACAGCGGGGCGTCGCACCCGTGGGGACATGAGTGTTTTAACACCCAAACTTTTCCAAATGAGAATGGTTTCTAACACCCACACTTTTACTGCAGTTTTCCACAAACGCCTTACCGCAGTGGCTCCTCAATTTCTCTGGCCGCTCTGTGTCTGCGATAGCTGCAACTTTCTCCTCCCGCGTCCCTGGCTGTTTTGCCTTAAGTCCCGCCTCTTTATGTGTGTCAGATAGAGACATTTTCCAGGTAGTTTGAATGCCTCTTTTTTCTTTTAAGGTTTTAAATAAGTCTAAATAGGCTATGTGTTTGGGAAGATGTTCCGTTTATGTTTTGTTGACATGTTGAGTTTTTTCTGTATTATATTTCTTTTTTAGTCTAAATGCCAATTGTTCAGCAAATTCGGTTATGTACATGTTCTCAGCATAAATGAGTACACCCCCTTTAAAAAGTATGAATTTAATCAGTAGCTCAATGAACAAAAGAACAATATCCAAACTTTCCACAAGGCCGAGTCTTATTGAACACTTATTTAACTCCATAACATGAAATTAAGGTTAATAATCTAATTTAGATCACAAAATCTTCATTTTTACTCAAATTGGTTGAAGCAAAAATGAATACACCCTGTGACAAAGACTACTATATCTAGCATTTTGTATGAGCACCATGATTTTTAAGGACAGCACCAAGTCTTCTAGGCATGGTATAGGCAATCTAGGCAACATTTATCTTTTTCCATTCTTCAAGAATAACCTATTTTAGAGCCTGGATGTTGTATGGAGAGGGATTCTCAACTTGTCGCTTCAGAATTCCCCACATGTGTTCGATTGGGTTCAGATCAAGAGACAAACTTGGCCATTCAATCACCTTCACCCTGTTCTTCTTCAGAAATGCAGCAATAGCTTTAGATGTGTGTTTTTGGATCATTGTCGTGTTGGAAAAGCACATGACGACAAGTGCACGGAGTGATGGCAGCATTTTCTCCTCCGGTATAGAGCAGTACATTGTTGAGTTCATGATACCATCAATGAAATGCAACTCCCCAACACCAGCAGCACTAATGCAGCCCCACATAATCAAACTACCACCACCATGTTTCACTGTAGGCACCATGGATTTTTCTTTGAAATCCTCACCTTTACAACACCATACAGTTTTTGAACCATTAGTTCCAAAAACAGTGATCTTGGTCTCATCACTCCAGAGTATAGAGTCCCAGTAGTCTTCATTTTTTCAGCCTGGGCCCTAGAAAATTCTAGGCGTGCTTTTTTGTGCATGGGCTTTAGGAGAGGTTTCCTTCATGGACGATACCTATGCATGCCATTCCTCTGCAGTGCGCCTTATGGTGTCCCGGAAAACGGTCACTCCAGTTTGGCTTTCTGCTGCTTTAGCTAACTGCAGTGAACTTGCATGTCGATTTTCTTCACTTTTTTAATGCACAGGTACAATGCACATTCTGTATATATATATATTTAAACATCTTTCAGTATCCTGCTCTGTTTGTACATTACAACCCGGGTATACCACTTTATCTGTACTTTAGTTTTGATAACTGAAGAGTACTCTGTTTTTGTAACTATTTCCATGGTGTAAATATTATTTTTCTGGAAAAAAATTGTGGTTCTTTTCTTTTTTCTGTTTTGTTTTTGCTGCTGTTACAACATTTTTCCCCATTGTGGGACAATTAAAGGATCATTTTGTTCTATTCTTGCCGCATTTCTGACATTCCTGGATATTGCATCCAAATCTCTCAACAACTATGAGTTATTTTTTTAACAGTTTTATTTCTATTTTATTTTATGTTACTATATCTTACCGTCTTTAACTAGCCTGTATTCTTATTCGTTTTATGTGTGTGCTAACTTAATAAGCATTAGAAAACATTTGAAAATAATAAGAAATTAGTTTGTTTTATCTTCTTCTGCAGTTTGGTGGACTTCTGATGCTTAAACCAATCAAAATGCTAGAAAGAATACAAAAAGCAGTTTTTTCTGAATTGTCATGTCATTTTAAATGCTGCATTTTGTGCATTCATGGGTCATGAGTGTTTTTGCGGCTGCCACTGAGGTTTAGGTATCTGAACTTCTGTGTCAACCGATCAGGAGCCTGGTGATCTGGTGTCAGTGATGCTGTGACTGACATGGGCGTGGCTAATCACCCCAAACTATATGACACCAGCTGTTTTCTATACAGAGACAGGAATAAAAAAAAAATTTATTATAGAGAGGTTAAACTATTTAGAGAGAAACTCTCTGTGGGTTGCTCTTAAAAGAACCATTGTGGCTGCAAAGACACTCCTCTCTCTGCCAAGAAGTGGGCCATGAACAGCTTCCTCTCCCGAACAGCCTCTCTGGAGTATAAAAGTGATCATGCTTTTAAATCTGTAGGGGAGGAACTTGAATGTTTGTGGTGTCATTTTTAATTTGTAAATAACTTTGATTTACAGTCTTGTATAAGTGTGTTATAAATAAAGTTTGGTTAATTGATTGGTTGGTTTTTTGTAGGGTTTAACTAGTTCCAAAAGGTGTTCAACAATCTGCACTGCACCAGGTATTAAATACTCTCAAAAGCAAAAGTTGTTCTATAAGCCAGATCAATATATTTTTGGCTAAATAGGTTAAATAATTGGTTAAATAAACAATCTTTTCAGTGAAAACTTGTCTAAATTAAGTAAATTGTACATAGAAATGAGATTCACGACAACCTTATTTCAACTAAAACTAGACCGAATCTGGTACCAGATTCTGTAACTGTTTTGAGACTAAAACTAGACGTTCAAAAATGACCTAAAGATGACGTTGTTTTAACGTCTCTTTCTGCGGTAGGTAGGCAAAAACGGCTGCCATCAACTCTTTTGACAAGGAGTCTTGTGTTGCTGTGAATGATTTTCAGCCTATACTCTTTACATAATTGTTGTAGGGCAGCCACATCTGGGTGTTTATACGCATGCACAGCCTGTTAAAGATCACGCTGCAGGCTATCTAAGTTGATTAAGTTTATACTTTGACTAGGCCACTCAATCATCATTTTAGTTTTTTATTAGCTAATTTTAAATGGCCTTCTTGGTGTTCTTCAGATCACTGTTCTCCAGCATTTTCTGGGAGGGAACAAAAGCAGAATTAATCGCTACAACAACAACAATTCTAGGTTGTGAAGCATCAAAGATGCCCCAGACCATAACACAGCCAACACCTTGTCTGACTGTTGGTATGATATTCTTTTCCTGAAATATGTAAGTTATATTCCAGACTTAATGGGACACACACATTCTAAAAAGCTTCCTTTGCACTCGTATGTCCACATTTTATTTTTCACCAAAAGCCTCAGGGTTCGTCATAGTAACCTGCTTTTGTATTGTATTTGCTCAGAAGGACTTGTACCTCTCTCATGAATACCATTAGTGCCAGTATGGGCCTAACTGAAGCAAGTGAGATCTGCAGTACTTTATATCCTGTTCTGTTTTGCTTTGTGACTTCCTCAAATGGCACATATTTATGGTGATGTCTCTGCCATCTTTGCACGTACAGATAATGAAAATATTACTTATTCATAATTTAACTGTTAATTAGTGTCAGTTATTATTAGGAAGCTAACTTTATTCATTAATTTAAATCTAATAAAAAAGAAATTAATGTGTGATATCAATGTATCATATTTTTGGTATATTTATGTACATTTTTTTTGTGAGCAATATCACATGAGAGGGAGTACTGTTGTGCAGAATATCAGCACAGGTGTGATTTGGTCATAGCGAAACAGATAATAAGTTTTTATTTTATTCTCTGCTTGCTACAGCAATAAAAAATAAACACAACAATTAAATTTAAAGTGGAAAATAAAATAAAAATTCTGTGAAATATTGCAGTGTTTATTTTAAGTATTAGTCAATGGAATTGGTTACCTACTACTGATACAAGTGAATTAGGATGGGATAGCTTCATGTTAGATCCCAGGATTGGTGTTGAAGCATCCCTAATAAAAATGTGTTAAAAATATGCAAATGAATTATACATTTGTTTTAATATAAACATTGTATGTTTATTGTACAATAAATGAAATTCCCTTAATTGATTTTAAAAAGTTTCCATTAGTAATAGGCCAAAAAAAAAGCTTAAAGTTGAGATGTGTCGCTTTTATTTTGAAAAGAAAGTAACCTTTTTCCGGCTGGTATTGTTGCAGAGCGACAGCGCCAAGAGTCAGAATCATAGTAGGCAAGCAGAAACAGCAGCGATGACAGAAACCCGTAACGTTGGTGTGGTGTTTTAGGTCGAAGCAGCCTCTTACCGAAATGATAGAACATGGATAGCCTAACGACGGATTGCTGTGCGGCTGAGGAAGATGACTGTTCAGATTTGGAGGTTTTATGTCTGATGAGAGTCGGAAAAAACTCGGACTGGCTCCGTTTGTTCGAAAACGCAGAGGTGCAGTTGGCTAATGTTAGCTAACAAGCGAAACTTAAAGAGACTGTGCAGTTTCAAAGTTTATACATAATAACTCATATTGGCTTTTTTTAAGGATATATGTTTACCTGTTATGTTCTTATTTATTGATTTGATATTCAGTATGACGTAATCCACGTTTCATATATATATATATATATATATATATATATATATATATATATATATATATATATATATACACACAATTAAAGCACTGCAGAGGAAGGCTAAGTTTCATGTTTATTTTTGACTGTTCAGATTACTGTAGGACGAGGCGTGGAGGTAACCCACCAGCTGCTATCTTCAAGCTGCCCTCTCATGATCTCCAGACTGCACTGTTCCTTTAGGCAAAGGGAAGACGGCCAGTGGACGGTGACAGACAAAAAGGTGACCAGATTTCTTTTCAGCTAAATTCGTCATTCATTGATTGGTGCTTGAAAACTAATTAATTTATGACTTTGCTTTTACATCCATGTTTTATTATTAAACATATACAGTACTTTTTCTATTAGGGCAAGCCAGTTCTTTAACATTGCAACTATATAACCTTTGGAGTTCCACAAGGTTTAGTCCAGAGTCCCTAATGTTTTTTTCACTGCGTTTTTTAGATCCTATAAAATGTCACTTCTATACCAATTTCATTAAGCTGTGAAGGTCTTTTGATTTCTGATAGTTAAAATTACATCCCAGGCCCCCAGTAAACTTGAATTAGTAACTGGTTCTTGTCTATTTGTCTTGTCCTAAATGCCGGTGATAATGGTGCCTCGATTCCCTGCAATTACTGTTGACTGTTGTCACTGTAGATTGGTATATATATACAGTGCTATGTTTTTCGTGTACTCCTATGCTAATACCTCTATAAAATAAAAACCTTTATGAATTCTTATATTCGTAATTAATTTTTAATTATGAATCTTATTACGTTTTTTAAATGTTGGACTTTCTCTATTACATTCATTATGATTTTATTTATTTATTTTGGTAGAGGTGTTATTTGTTTGGACAATGTTTTTTTATTTTGCGGTTTTGAAAGCTGTACAGATTGAACCATTTTTCCTGGTTATCATGACTAGGTATTGTTTGTGCAACTGACAGCAGCTGATTAGCGTCTGAAAAGCTCAGATAATACTTTAACTATGACTCCAAAGCCCAGTAGAGAAAGAATAGAAGAAAAAAATGAAGTTCAAATGATCTCTAACTATAACCATACAGACGCAGTCCTTGTCAAAAACTAGGTGTAATCCAGGGCACGTTACTGTGGAATATCATTTCTACTGCTTAGATATTGAGTTGTTAGCTTGTGACAGTCATGCGTCTTTAGTCAGAGGCCTCTTCAAATTCGTTACAAGACTCAGTGCTACTGGAGACCCTTCCTTCCTACAGGATCACCATCCACAAAAACTCTTTGTAGAAGGTTGGATGATAGGAGTTTTGACGGCATTTAATTTCTCTTTGGGATAAACTATTTTGAAATTGAACTGAGCTGTAAAACAATCTTGCTAAAGTATACTAAAGAGTAAATGGCTGGACAATTGAATCAGAACAGCTCAACTTTCTTTAGATTATTCAAAATAACTATGAAGAATGGCAAGTGTCTTACCAAGATAAGAAAGGATGTGCAGACTTTTCCAGGCAATTTACTGCATCTTTTTTTTATGTATTTTAAATTCACCCAACCAATTTGCTTTTTTAATGCCAAACAGGATAGATTTCCCACTAACATGTCAAATATTTGTCACATTATTCATCGCAACTTGGTTTTTGTATTTAAAAAAAATAAAACATTTGAATAGAAGTGAGTACCTTTTTAGATGCATTGTACATTATTGGACTTTAACTAGGCCGTTCTAACACATGAATATGCTTAAATCTAACATTCCAAGATTGCCTTGTGTTTATCTGCCCACAGCGTAATGTGGCCCCCACCATATCTTACCATAGAGATGATGTCTTGTACCGTGTTAGTTTTCCACCACACATAGCATCTTGTAATACCACCACCCAGTTCAGGTGGTATAGAAAAAAAAATAGTGTTTTTCGTTACACATACAGAAAAATAAAGTTATATTTGGGGATCACATTCGACAGCAGCTTGTAAACACTTTACTACTCTGCTTCCCAGAGTCTCAACGGTGTCTGGGTAAATAGAGAGCGGATACCAGCAGAGCAACCTCATCTACTCAGACTTGGAGACTCCATCCAGCTTGGAGTTCCTTTATTAGGAACCAGAGCGGAGTTTGACTACACTCTCGTCCAGCGGCAGCTCAAAGACGTTAAACCCTACCTGGCAAAGGGAAATAGAGAGGAAGCCAAAGCAGCCCCGACTCCCAAAAAGCTAAAGAGGAAGCTGGGCGTTGAAGAGGTTGAGCCTTCTACCTCGAAGCATAAGCTTTACCGCTGCTGTTCTGCAGACAAGTCGTTCGGAAAGCCCTGTCCTCTGTCTCCCGTGAAGCCAAAGCAGTGGCGCAGCCTCACACAGCCGGAGGAGACCTCATCCAGCGTACAGGTGCATGAAGAAAAGAAGCCTTCTGATGGATCCAGTTCTGCCTGGGACCTCGACGAGCTGCAGATGTAAGGCACAGTTTCTCTAATTGATCTTTTTAGTTGCTTTTGTTAATCAACAGAAGAGCGCAAAGTTGTTTTGTCAGCTACACAATTTGCTGGATCTCCCCTTATTTTTTGGTGTTTTATGTGTTAAAGAACACACAAGATTAATCCTTCACCTTCTGTTTTTGTGTCCTTCATTTACAAACCGTTTTTTCCTGTTAAAATTAAAATGTAGAAGAACGAGAACAAATCTAACTTGTCCCATGTTATTTTTCTCGTCTCTGCAGGTACAGCCAGAATATCCTGCTGCTACGGGAGCAGGTTAATGACACGCAAAGGCGGGTCGAATCTCTCGAAGGAGAGCCCAGGCAGGCGGACCCTCGGCGGGGGGAGCAGGTCCGGGAGCTGCAGGGTCAACTGGCGGCACTCAGAGCTAAAATGCACCGCATGGAGACGTTAGAGAGATCCTTCAGCGAAACAAAGCGCCAGTTAGAGGTGCGGAGTTGTTTTGTTTTTTTCATTTAAAATAGAGTGAGGAATAGTAAAGTATTTGAAAACCCTGTGATTTTGCAAGTTTTTTCACTTAGAAATGATAAAGGGGTCTGAAATTCACATTGAAGTTGCATTTCCGCTGTGAGAGGCTATAAATTATATGATTATTTAAGAATTTATTTGATTTTAGGGCTGAGCAGTATACGGAAAATTTACCGAATGAATATCACCGACGTCATTTTGCGCGCGTCGGTAAATTCGGTATGTAAAAGAAAAGAAAATATGTGTTTTAGTTTAGGGGCGCTCCTGCCCCTTTAAGAAACGAGGGTTGCCTTGAGTCATGTGACTACGCACAGTCATGTGACATACAGAGGCAATAACACCCAACTGAGAGCAAAGCACTGCTAACAAAGCTACTGTGTAGCTAGATTTAGCAAGGGTATACTCATCTACCGACTGTTTTTCAGAAAAATTCGACTAGCGACAAATAAAGTGACTTGGATACTTAGACTTTAACGTAGAGGACGTAGGTTTGTTTCTGCGGCAACAGAGCTGCAGAGCGTTTCTAGCTCCGCCCGCCCAGGTCCTCATACTTCTGCACAGGCGGAGCAGATATTAACCCTGCTGAGTTGCTGCTTGAAGCCGCCGCCTGTTCCCACCTGTACTCCGATATAAAATATTTTCAGTCTAAAACAAATCACGGCTGTTCATTTGACTCAGCCCCTGTAGCTTCCTCACCTCATCTGGTCTGTGTGATCACTTCTGAGTTTAAATGCAGACTACAGAAAAGGAAGGGGGGGCATGTTGGGAGATGTCTGATGTGGTCTTTGTTATCATCCGCTTATCGTTATTGAGGTGAAATGCTCAACATACCTTGAGATTAATTTGAGCTCATATCGCCCAGCCCTAGCGGAAATGCATCTAAAATTTGAATTTCAGACCTCTCCAGAGTTTCTAAGTGGGAGAACTTGAAGGGTGTTCAAATACTTTTGCTCCTCACGGTATATCAAATCAAACTTTATTTATCAAACCACTTTTCATACGAAATATCTAAGCATCTCAAAGTGCTTGACAGATTAAAATGACCCCACATTAACTACAATCCCCCCGACCTATCCCACCGCCCAGGATAAAAACATGATCACATATATATATATATATATATATATATATATATATATATATATATATATACACATTCACAATTTTTATTTATTTGTTTTTTCCTTTTACAGTACCGAGCTCTGTGACATTTTGTACAGTAAATCTTATTTTAAAAGACAAACGTGATGCAATTTTTATTATTCTTGTGTAATGTATCACATTAGGCATTAATGGTCAAATAATCTATTTACATTAAGTGTAACAGTGTTGTTTCATACTGAGGCTTGCCTGCCATCTAGTGACTCTTTATAGTTACTGCAGAAAAACTACCTACACAATGCTCCAGATAGGACTGAGCAAAATGCAGCTTGGTCATCCTCTTGTTTACAATGCGAATGTGGACTTAACTTGCAGAGAATTCAAAATTTCATCACAGGTGATTTGAGAGTAGAAGGAGCGGCTTTAGCTCCGCTCCTGCTGCTTCATCTATCCTGGCAGTGGTCGAGCTTTAGCTTAGCTTTAGCTACTTTCTATCGTCAGCTAATATGCCCTCTGGACGTGCGCTCTGATCCCGGGGATGTGATACAGTCAGTTAATAATGTTACCAGGTGATGTTATAAGTTGTATAAGAACTGCTGAGAGTTACTTCTTAGGGAAAATGCAATGTGTGGTTCCTTGTGATGAGACTGTTGTCTGCTAAATGTTGCTATGGAGCCCTGAGTCGGACACAGGATAAAAACATGGCAGGAGGTAATCGCGATCCTCTTTTGGATATCGATGTGCAAGGTCATAATGTAATTTTGATCGGTTTCGATAAAAAAATAAAAATCGTGACACCACATATATATATATATATATATATATATATATATATATATATATATATATATATATATTATTATAATATATATATATACACACACACACTACCGTTCAAAAGTTTGGGGTCACATTGAAATGTCCTTATTTTTGAAGGAAAAGCACTGTACTTTTCAATGAAGATAACTTTAAACTAGTCTTAACTTTAAAGAAACACACGCTATACATTGCTAATGTGGTAAATGACTATTCTAGCTGCAAATGTCTGGTTTTTGGTGCAATATCTACATAGGTGTATAGAGGCCCATTTCCAGCAACTATCACTCCAGTGTTCTAATGGTACAATGTGTTTGCTCATTGGCTCAGAAGGCTAATTGATGATTAGAAAACCCTTGTGCAATCATGTTCACACATCTGAAAACAGTTTAGCTCGGTACAGAAGCTACAAAACTGACCTTCCTTTGAGCAGATTGAGTTTCTGGAGCATCACATTTGTGGGGTCAATTAAACGCTCAAAATGGCCAGAAAAAGAGAACTTTCATCTGAAACTCGACAGTCTATTCTTGTTCTTAGAAATGAAGGCTATTCCATGCGAGAAATTGCTAAGAAATTGAAGATTTCCTACAACGGTGTGTACTACTCCCTTCAGAGGACAGCACAAACAGGCTCTAACCAGAGTAGAAAAAGAAGTGGGAGGCCGCGTTGCACAACTGAGCAAGAAGATAAGTACATTAGAGTCTCTAGTTTGAGAAACAGACGCCTCACAGGTCCCCAACTGGCATCTTCATTAAATAGTACCCGCAAAACACCAGTGTCAACATCTACAGTGAAGAGGCGGCTGCGGGATTCTGGGCTTCAGGGCAGAGTGGCAAAGAAAAAGCCATATCTGAGACTGGCCAATAAAAGAAAAAGATTAAGATGGGCAAAAGAACACAGACATTGGACAGAGGAAGACTGGAAAAAAGTGCTGTGGACGGATGAATCCAAGTTTGAGGTGTTTGGATCACAAAGAAGAACGTTTGTGAGACGCAGAACAACTGAAAAGATGCTGGAAGAATGCCTGACGCCATCTGTTAAGCATGGTGGAGGTAATGTGATGGTCTGGGGTTGCTTTGGTGCTGGTAAGGTGGGAGATTTGTACAGGGTAAAAGGGATTCTGAATAAGGAAGGCTATCACTCCATTTTGCAACGCCATGCCATACCCAGTGGACAGCGCTTGATTGGAGCCAATTTCATCCTACAACAGGACAATGACCCAAAACACACCTCGAAATTGTGCAAGAACTATTTAGAGAAGAAGCAGGCAGCTGGTATTCTATCGGTAATGGAGTGGCCAGCGCAGTCACCAGATTTGAACCCCGTTGAGCTGTTGTGGGAGCAGCTTGACCGTATGGTACGCAAGAAGTGCCCATCCAACCAATCCAAATTGTGGGAGCTGCTTCTAGAAGCGTGGGGTGCAATTTCTCCAGATTACCTCAACAAATTAACAGCTAGAATGCCAAAGGTCTGCAATGCTGTAATTGCTGCAAATGGAGGATTCTTTGATGAAAGCAAAGTTTGATGTAAAAACAATCTTATTTCAAATAAAAATCATTATTTCTAACCTTGTCAATGTCTTGACTCTATTTTTATTCATTTCACAACGTATGGTGGTGAATAAGTGTGACTTTTCATGGAAAACACAAAATTGTTTGGGTGACCCCAAACTTTTGAACGGTAGTTTATGTATATATATATATATATATATATATATATATACACACACAGTACAGACCAACGTTTTCTTTATATTCATGATTGCATTGTAGATTCTCAAATAAGGGCATCATAACTATAAATGAACACATTATGTATGGAATTATGCTGCTTGGCTTCTGTCTAATCTCAAACAAATTTCAGTTGGTTTTGTATGCAGATGACACAACAATACTGTTTTCTGGACAGAACTTGCAACAGCTGTTGCTCGAAATATCAATGGAAATGGGTAAATTGCAATATTTGTTCAATAGCATTAAACTGTCACTAAATATGAAAAGTATGATGTTTGGTAATAGGAAAACTATACGGAGTTGAAAATAGTATTGGATAAAGAGGTGCTTGAACATATTGAGAAATTTTTATTTTCTTTGTATCTTTCTTGATCGTAAATTAAGATGGAAGCCAAATTTGGCTTATGTTAAAAGTACATTTGCTAAATGCATTGCAGTATGGGGAAATCTAAGCATTTGCTTAATGAAAAGGCTCTTCGGACTGTTTATTCTACGTTACTCTTGGCTTATATTAGTTATGGGGTTGATAGATGGTGTAAAACTTAGAAAACAAATTTAAACTCAGTATATATTTTTCAAATGAGGGCAGTTAGAATAATGTAAAGTGCAGGGTACAGAGACCTTACCAACCCATTGTTTATCAAATTGAAAAGTAGTACAATTTTATGATTATGGATCCCTACAAATTATGTACAAAATCAGAAAAAATCGACTTCCAAAAAATATTCAAAGAATTGTAAAAACTACCTAAAACTGCATATTTTTATTACTCATTGTGGATTGGATCTCTGGAATGATTTAGAGAAAAGGTTTAAAACCGGCAGAAAAACTTTAAGAAATTGTAAAAAGATAATGTATTTAGTAATTATGTAAAAGAAGAGGATTGATTGCTTTTTTTTTATTTGCCCTGACTTTCTTGTTTGTTAATTTTAACGAAGTGGATATAAAAAGTTAGGGATGTAATTCTCTGTTTAAATTAAGTTTGATATAATGTGCTAATGGGGGTTGGAGCTAATAAGTTATACTGCTTCCTATTCTTTTAAAGTCTGTATGAGATGTTGTAATTTTGTCAACAAATTGTTTTTTCTTTTCTCTAAGTTTACAGGTGATTGACTTTTTTCTAAATTGTATGTGAAGTCTATATGATTTAATTTTAAACTTGAAATAAAAATGATTTCAATTCAGTGTCACAAGAGTAAAGTTTTTGAACATTATTCAAGTTCAAGGAAGCACAAAAGTTCCTCCATGTTGATCATGTTATCAGAACTGCATGTATTGATACATTAACTGCTAAACTAAACAGTTTATTGATAAAATTGTTGTTATATTTAACCAGGCGCAGAAAACACAACAACAAGAGGAGCTGATGAAAAAACAGCTTGAAGAAGCCTTACAAGAGGTGAGAAATAATTGTGCATTATGAACCTGTTCCTAGAGATTTTGTTAATCAAGAAAGCAGACTCATCTGCTGTATTTGCCCATCTTGTGTTTAACTTGAATTTGTTCTTTGTATTTTCAACAGCAAAAGAAAGTGATAGATGAACTTGCCCTCTCTCGAAAAAGCTTTGAGGAAATTATATTGGCAAAAAACAAAGAACTAGAAGTAACAAAGGTATGTTCAACATTGATTTCTAATTTTCTGTTTGGTTGTTTGTTTTTTGTTTTTTTTAAAATACATTTTAAGTACCAAGTCTCTCTGTATGTACAGGAAGAGAAAGAAAAGGCAAGGGCCCAGAAAGAAGAGGTAGTTACTCAAGTTACTGAAGTCCTGGAGAATGAGCTCCAGTGCATCATCTGCTCAGAGCTTTTCATCGAGGTTGGTTTTATAATCTGTTTAGGACCAATCTTTGTTGTGTTTTTAATAAACCACTAGAGGGCGCTTCATGTTAGAGCTATTATTTTCCATCTCAAATAGTAAGGAAAACTCAGAAACAGACAGAAAAGCTTGTTTTAAGTTTTTATATTTTCCAACACTGACTCCTCCTGTCACAGGCCGTCATCCTGAACTGTGCCCACAGTTTCTGCTGTTACTGCATCAAGCAGTGGCGCAATAAGAAAGACGAGTGTCCCATCTGCCGTCAGGCAATCCAGTCCCAGACCCGCTGTCTGGCTTTGGATAACTGCATCGATCGCATGGTGGAGAACCTAAGCCTGGACATGAAAGCCCGGCGGCAGACCCTCATCACTGAGAGGAAAGGTGAGAGGTGCGTTCTGATTGTCGTCTGTAGTCGTATGAGCTCCCAGACAAAATGTTCGTTGGGAGGACGGAGCTAAGCAGGGTATTAAATCAGTGTTCAGTCTTTGTGTGGCCATGGTCATCCAAACCCATAATGTGAGCGACTAAATCTGTTTATCACTTCCAGCCAGAAGGTTGCTTTCACTTATGATGGGCAATCTGCTATTTGTTATTAACTTATTTGAGTAATTTTCTTCTCGTTATTTAATTTCAGAATATTTTAATCTAATGACGCAACAAACAACTTTAATGTTTCCTGACACAGCCTCAGCATCAACGTTTATACATTTTTAGTAGTTTTGTGGTCAGTAAATTAATATTGGCCTGCTTTATCGATCCCAGTTAACGTGTCGAGCTCCAGTCTTTGAAGGATGATCCGACCATCCTCCTATATAAAGAGTAGATGCCGCATCGACCGCTAACGCCTATTGCCACTGATGATTGGTGGGGCCGCCATCGTATCGACCGGTATCCACAATTCTCCACAGCTCCACAATGTAATCTGTTTGGCAGACTTAATGAAGTGTCAGCGCATTTAATCTGTCATAACTCACTGAATGCTGAACTGATTTTCATGCAGCTTTTATTTCTGCAACCATTATACATGAAGTTATGATACAGGACACATATATTGGTGTAGTTTGATATTTATTGTGGGATTAATATATATATATATATCGCGATCACCTCCTATGTTTATTCTGCTTCCTACTCGGGACTCCATAGCAACAGTCACACATTGCATTTTCCCTAATGAGTAACTCACTAGTTTTCAGACAACTCACAATAACACCTGGTAACATTTTAACTTCCTGTATCGCATCCCCCAGGATCAGCGCACACGTCTACAGAGCACATTAACTGACGCTAGCAAGTAGCTATTGGCTAAGCTGCAGCTCGACTATGGCTTGGATAGATGAAGCAGCGGGACCGTAGCTAAAGCTGCTCCTGGTGAGAAAAATTTTGCATTCACGGCGAGTTACGACCACATTTGCATTTTAAACAAGAAGACCGGTGTTAGCTACATTTTGCTCGGTCCAATGAGCTATCAGAGCTTTGTGTCAGTTGTTCTGCAGTGACTATAAAGAGTCACTAGATGGCAGCCACCCTCAATTTCTAATCATTTCTGTTATTTAAACAATACTGTTACACTTTTATTGTAAATAAATTCTTTCAATTTGACCAGTAATGCCTAATGTTATACATTACACAAGAATAATAAAAATTGCATCAGTTTTGTCTTTAAAATAAGATTTACTGTACAAAATTTAATGAATAAAACCAATGATCCTAGACTAGTCTAAAAATGACATAGGGCTCTGTGCTGTAAAAGGAAAAAAATTTTAATCGAGAATCAAATCGTGACCCTGTAATCAAAAATCAAATTGAATCAAGGATTTGGAGAATCGTGACACCACTAAAACAAACATATATATACAGTGGTCAACATAAATTAGTACACCCCCTTTAAAAGGTGCAAATTTAATCAGTAGCTCAATGAATAAAACAACTATTTCCAAACTTTTCACAAGGCTGAGTTTTATTGAACACTTTAACTTATTTAAGCAAAAAATTCGACTTCTACATCTAGTATTTTGTTTGAGCAGCATGATTTTTAAAGAGGGCACCAAGTCTTCAAGGATTGGAATGAACAAGTTGGGGACATATTGAAACATCTATCTTTTTCCATTCTTCAAGAATAAGCTCTTTTAGAGCCTGGATGCTGGATGGAGAGTGATTCTCAACTTGTCGCTTCAGAATTCCCTACAGGTGTTTGATTGGGTTCAGATCAGGAGACAATCTTGGCCATTCAATCACCTTCACCCTGTTCTTCTTCAGAAATGCAACAATAGCTTTAGATGTGTGTTTTTGGATCATTGTCGTGTTGGAAAAGTGCATGACGACAAGTTCACGGAGTGATGGGAGCATCTTCTCCTTCGGTATAGAGCAGTACATTGTTGATTTCATGAAATCCTCACCTTATTACTTGCCATACAGTTTTTAAACCATTAGTTGCAAAAACACTGATCTTTATCTCATCACTCCAGTGTATAGAGTCCCAGTAATCTTGAACCTTAGCAAATTCTAGGCATGGGTTTTTTGTGCATGGGCTTTAGGAGAGGCTTCCTTCATGGACGATACCCATGCATGCCATTCTTCTGCCGTCCTTCTCATCAGAGGACGCTCCTGTTGAAATGTTAACTTTTGTGGACGGCCTGGACGTCTCCGTAAGATGGTTGCAGTTCCATCTTTCTTACATTTTTTGGGTCACTTTTGCTACAGTATTTTGACTGATATGTAAAGCTTTGCTGACCTTCTTGTAGCCCTCACCTTTTTTGTGTAAACAAAGGATTTTCTTTCTCAGATTTTGTGACATTTCCTTTGGGAGCCATTGCTGACAGCATGAAATGGGCAGAGCTTTTCTTTTTAAAGTAATGCCCTTCTATAGTCACCTGTCTGCTGGACGCCTCTTATAAATGAATAATTAGACTCACCTGTGGTTGTAGTTGCCTGTTAATCAGAATTTTGCAGTCTGAAGTATAGCTTTTCTCCTAAGACTATAATTGGAGTGTACTCATTTCTGCAATATGGGCTTGAATGAATTTGTTAGGAAAATCCCTTTTTTGGTAGCGGAAATTAACAAATCTTGATGACCCACATTTGTGGGAGTATTGTGTAGTATAGTATCTCATAGAAAATGTGGATTCTGAAAGGAAACTAAAGTTTTCTGACGAACATAGTGGGGTGTACTCATTTATGCTGAGCAGTGTAGCTTCTACCAGTAATTTTAGTTTGACTTTGAATGCATCAGTATCACTGACTGTGAAACCGGCCCTCCTCATGATGCTGCCAATGCCATGCTTGATAGTTGGTTGTGTTCTTAGGTTTTAAAAACCTCATCTTGACACCTGGAGAAAGATATTTCTTGAAAATGTGACCAAACAGTTAAGCATCTGAAATCAATGAATGGGTCAAATGTGTAATTAAAAGACAAAATTATGAGGATTCTAAAGTTAGCTGTAAGTTTTTAAAGCAGTAAAAGATACGTTGTAGATTATTAGGAGAGGTTTTGCTGGAAGTGGAAGGAAATAAACATTTCAAACACAAGATGACAGTATTGTTGAGCATTTTTATTTTACTTTTTGTGTATTTTGGAAATACGCTAAAAGCAAAGAACGAAAAACTAAAGATAACCCATTAGACTTTTTTTTCTTTTTTTCTGAGGCGGCGCTGTTTAATCTTAAATGGTGTTTATCTCTGTTCTCCAGCAGCCGCCAGCGCTGAGGTGATGGTGATCCCCGATGACTACAGTAGCAGCACCAGCGACAGTAGCCGGACCAGCGACAGTAGCATGGTGTCCATAGACAGCAGTCTCAGCTCTGTGGTCTCTGTGGAGACGGACAGCAGCATCCATTTGGACTCCGACGACAGTTTTGATGAATCTGAGGATTAGCCCTTTTTTTTTCCTCCTTTTGTCATCTGGAATGTGAACTGGACTTTGTAGAGTTTATAATTACCAGGAATTTTCTGGGGATGTTTAGGATATAGTACAGAAGCTGTTGGTCTCCTCATGAGTCTACAAAATGTATTTTGTTTTCAATGTTTGTTTTTGTACCGCGGCCATACACGTTTTTTTTGTGGATTGTCAGCAAAAGGAATAAAGTGTCTTCCTATGCATTTTTACTATTCCTGCCCGTATGATCCTCTGTTTTATTTTAGGTTGAATTTCTGTGTGCTGACACCGTCTAACACTTAAACCTCTTTTACAACAGATAGTGAACAAAGTCTTCCTATGCATCTTGGATAAGAGGTGAAACGTCTTCCAAGACAAATTACCAAGTCCAGTTGCATTCCATGGAAATTTCCTTGAGATAACCATGACCTGGATGAATGAGAATATTCACAGGCTTAGTGAACAAAGTCATTCTTAATAGCATAAAAAAAAATCTTCTTTTGTTTGCGAAATCCCATTATGTGGATTAATGCATGTTCAGACCACAAATTGTCCATATTTTCTCATCAGCATTTTTCCACTTGAAAAGTTTTAGTCACATTTATCGTACATTAAAAATAAATCCAAATACCCTGGATTGGCTATAAAAATGTACAAAAAAACCCCATTTCAGATATATTTATTTATTCATTTTTGGTTATCAGGAAAAAAAAACTTCTACAAATTTGATTCAAATTCCCATTAAGATTCCATTAGCTATTTTTCATTTCAAATTTCTCACAACCACCCCACACACACACTCACAAATTATGAAAGGGTAGAAAAATATACATATGTGATGCTTTTGTTCCTCAACACCAGAGAATTGGAGAGAGTTGGTGGGGGAAATGGGAGAAAACACAAAGCAATACTGAAAGACACCCATTTTTGACTAGAAAAGACTTAATAAACATGTGCCATACTTTTCGGATTTTAATTTGGAAAATATTTTAAAATCATTTATTTCTGCACAATTCTATAATATTTGTTGTTGGCCTATCACAAAAATATATCTGGAAACTTGTTATATGACAAAAATGTGCAAAGCTTGAACTGGCATAATTTGAAATCCAGATATGAGCTGAAACAAGTCATCACAATCTTGTCAATGGGTACAATTTCTGCATTTTTATATGATGAATCTTGAAATGACTAATACGTAGTTGGGTCCTGAGTTGCCTCGTCCTCTGGGAAATGCTTGCCTTGCAAACAAGCTGTGCTGAAATGACATCTTTGCTGAAAAGGAGAAACATCAATCACTCCCACTGGCAGCACCTCAGTTTACCTCAGCTTTCTCTGCTTTTGCCTTACCAAAACACACAGTCTTCAATCAGTATAAGAAATGCTTATTCGTTTGCATTATTCATACAGTATACTGATCATTTATACCATACATGCTGGTGCTTACTTACAGTATGAAAGAAAGTGCTTAACTTGGAATACAATAAAGGGATATATTTGCATTTATTTCTTCTAAAACTTACATAACTACAAATAGTATCCCTCTCTTTAACCTAAAAATAAACATGAGATTTTCCCATTTAAAAATATAGCTCATAAGTTTATCAGTAGCTGTGGGAGTGGGTGTCAATTCTTTAAGAAGGTTTCTATTTAAAAAGGAACGCTGTCGGGTTAAATCCTCCTGTCTCTTTCTGTCTTTGTAATTAAATGCTGTGTTGCTAAGGAACTACTTCAGCACCTCTTGGTGCTCTGAGAGCAAATGGAAGTGTGGTGATGCAAGTGGGACAGTATTGTTGAAGCGCACCGTTAAGCTGTGGAAAGGCAAAGGTGTCTTTCCATGTGTTTTAAGGAGTTCTCTGAACATTTGAGGGCATTTCATTGGTGATAAACAGTGCTGTGAACTAGATTTTGCTTTTTTTAATCAAATGTTTCCAATCATTGAATACATTTTAAGACAAAACTTGAGATAACTATATGTATTCAAATTCTTTATATGAGCCATACACTTACATTTATTTGTTCATTTTTTTAATATTTTTTGTGTTGTTTTAGAAATTATCTGGCCTCAACAAGTAGGCTTAAAGACATCTATCTGTTTAGATAAGGCATTTTTCGCAGCAAACTGGGCAACAAAAATGGCCTCCATGACAGAGTTCCCAGATCAAAAACAAGCTGACCAAAAAGAAAACAGAGGACTGTTTCAATTTACCAAAAAACATTCTCATGATCTCCAATGCTTTCAAGAAAAAATACTCTGCGGAATGATGGGACACAAGGGGACTTTTCAGAAGCTGTGCCTCCGATTAATATTACAGCATCGTAACCACAGACGAACAGTTAATGGAACCAGGAGTTCTGCTTTTTGCCAAATAGTCCTGAAGGACAAAGGGAAATAATAAGTACATGACCTTAAGCTCAAGCAGACTTGAGTGACAGTATGGAGGAGGATAATGAAACCAGCAAATGCTTATCTAAAAGGTTCAAAAGTAAAAATCCAAGGTTTTGGATCAGCCTAGTCAAAGTCCGAACATAAATCCCATCAAGATGCTGTGACATAACTAAAAAAGGCCATTCATTTTTGAAAACTCTCCAGTGTGGCTGAATTAAAATGATTCTGCAAAGAAGAGTCTTCACCACACTCGTTGCCAGTTTAATGCTTAATGGCAGTTGCTGCCAACAAGAGTGACAATCAGTTGTTAGGTTTAGGCGGGAAATACTTTCTCACCAAAAGGATTGTTGAATTGGATAGCTATTTCTCCATAATCCAAACCTGAATACTGCTTTTAGCACTCACTTAAGTATGTCCGATGTTAAAATTTGGTAAATGCTCTCTTTGATGGCTGATAAGAGAAATTTAAAAAACCGAAACAAAAGAAATCTGCAATACATCTCTGCTGTGTAAAATCTTTAGTTTTAGTTTTTTTAGGGGGGGTTGTTACATGACTATACGGTTTTTTGCAGAAAAAATAAATATATATATTACTTTCTGGATTCATGATCATTTTGTAATTTGAAGATTTCCAGTCCTTTGGTTTATAGAGACCAATCCTGTGAGCTATTGATACTGGTTTGTTATTGTTATTATTATTATAATTATTATTATTATAATGTTTGTCTTTTCTTTTTTTTTTGGTAATGAAATTTATAAAGCTTTGCAGATGAATTGTGCTGTGTCATGCCAATACTACGGACACTAAAACCAACAACTTAACCTCTACAGCTTCTGTGTCACACAGAGTGGATTCACCCAGAGTACACAGGGACAGCAGTTCATAGAGTAAATTTGCCTCCTTCAACGGCTGATGTCACGCCAGTCCATTAAAGCCGAACCACAAAGGGAGCGTGTGTCCGTCAGGCTGAATTACACAAACACAGGACTGATGGACTGCCTGGGGAGTTCAGCTGGAGCCTCTCATCTTCCAATCCAACTCAGCATCAGAGGGAGGAAACTCCTGATGCCTGTGAAAGCCAGTATTGTCTCTCTGGCACGCTCTCTATGGCCCATTTGTATTTGTATATATATATATATATATATATATATGTGTGTATGTATGTATGTAGTCCAGGAGGCATCCTAACAGATGCTCGATGGACCTCAACGGCTCCTCTCACTGTGAAGGAGCAGCGACTCTACTCTGAGCAAAACTAAAGTAATAGTTTACACTTTTTGGATCCAAAGAGGAACGATCGAGAGTCAGCAATACACACTTCAGTTAATTCAGCTAGAAACTACTGATCAAATCCGAAATCTAGGTGTTGTAATGAACCTCCAGGGTCACATAAAAGCAATAACAAGTTCACCCTTCTATCACCTGAAGAGCATTTCTTGGGTTAAAGGTCTATGAGAACTAAAAGAGCTCAGAAATACTTTTACTATAGTTTATAAATCATTGAATGGCTTAGCACCAGAGTGTATTGAAGATCTGTTTCGTCACTATACTAACCCCTCAAACCACTCAGGTTTCCAAACTCTAATTTCTTAATCATCCCTAGAATTATAACGAAGCATGGAAGAAGCAGCTTTCAGCTTCTATGCTCTTCTTATGCAGAACAAGCTTCCAGACCACTGCAAACCTGCTGAAACACTGAGTTCCTTTACATCAAGGCTAAAAACCCGTCTGTTTGGAGCTGTCTTTGAGTAATTAATTAGTGTTGTTTTATTGCTGCTTTTATTTCTGCTCTTATTTCCCTAATCACATGAAGCACCTTGAATTGCCTTGTTGAAAGTGTGCCATACAAATAAATTTGTCTTGCCTTATAGTGTTGCAAAAAATATGAGAACATTCATTAGTATGCAATAATTTCCTAAGGCGATTTAAAGGAAGAGGCATTGGTCCTATACAGCTGCAGTGAAATCTGTTGCAACACAATGCCAAGGTAAAAATTCAGCAAATGATGTCAGACAAATAGTATCTAAAACCTATCAGTTTGAGGTTTTACATTTATTATTTGTGTCCCTGTCACACACTACACCCCTCCTACACAGTATCTGGGCACATCCTCCATGTTGTTGTTTATTGGACAGATGGATGCACTCCCTTCAGTGTTTCGTCGTCCAAGAAACCTATGATCCATATCTGAGGTCCATCTGGCTAGTTTTGTAGTATCTAAATGTGATTCTCAGTATGACATTGTTCTTCCACACAGCCAGAATATAATAAATAAATAAATACAAAGGCAGTTTACTGCCATCAAGGTGTTTTTTAATTTGCCTACATTAAGGCAAAATCTAATGCTAATAAAAAATTAGCTTTGAAATATCCTAGCTGCTTTTCTGTTCATAATAATAATTCAAAATTAAATACAAAAAGACGTTTTATTTAGATTATTCAAGTTGATATCCTTATCGTTTTGGCAGTGATTTTTTATGGCTTCCTCGTGATATAGCTGTTCTAATACCTAAAGCTCGGAAATGTCAAACGTTAATGACTCACAAATAAGATCTCAAAATACAATTCTGTGTGTGAACAACAACCTAACGCGGGTTCAATGGGCTCATTTAGTTACCTTGGTTACCTCAAAAGTGCTTAATGTAGTTAGCGTAAAGGCTACACGTCAAGCAAGGTAGCTACATCACTGAGCCGTTTAAAGGACGGTAGCTCCAATTTCCTAGAACCGTAAACTAAACTGAGAGCGTTTCGTTTCCATAGAAACCAGCACAGCAGGTTTACCCTAACCCTTATGCACAGTAAGTTGTTGTTCTTTTAAACGGGAAAAACGTTAGTCTAATCATGCTGAAATATATTTATTTTGTAATATTTTCAGTTTGTTGTTAGCTTGTACGTTTTGAGTCACCTTCATGTAGCGGTTCGTGTGATTTTAGCCATTTTAATTGGGAATCTATGGGGTTGTCCTACTTTTTTTTCTCCGCAGAAATAAAATTTTTCTTTAAATTACATTTTTGTTTATATATATTTTTTACATTTTCCAGTTAAGTTAAAATTTACATTGAATATTTTTATGTCCAAACGTAATGCAAAACACAAAGCTTGTTACATTGTTGTATTTTTAGGCTACTGCAGGATCTTTTATCAAGTTATGGTATTATTCTCCAGAAATCATATAACCCAGTGGAAAAAAAAAAAGAAAGATGAGAAGAATCATTGCTGAAGATCCAAACTGGTCCCTGGAATTGGTTCCCAGTTTATCCACCATATGTCTGCAGTGCATTGCAAACACAATTGAAGGTATTTTTGTTAATCTTTCAAATTTTGTTCAGTTGATTTACATTAACTTAAACACTGTCTTAGCAATGCCTTGGAAAGTATTTATACCCCTTTAAAGTTTCCACATTTTGTCACTTTACAAACTGCTGGGATTTTATCCATTTGGCCAACACAGAGTACTTTATTAATGCAGCAGAGTAATGAAAAGTAAAATGACAAAAATAATAACCAACTAAACTGGAAATTTGTTCCTAAATGAATATTGCATTGATAAATATGTATATTCGTTTAATGCTGCACCACAGCTGCTATTTATCTTTAAATGTATAAATCATGTAATTTAGATGCAGTTGAGCATTTTTCTGTTTTTCAGTCAGTTGTCCACCATCCACACCTTGAAACATGGTTGTGGCAGCATAATGCTGAGGTAATATGAGACAAGAGAATATGCTGAAAGAAATATTGAAGCTAACAGACGCTCTCTATCCAATGTGACTGAGCTTGAATTAAGTCGCACTTTGATTTGAACACAGGATCCCTTCTGTACCGTATGGTGGTGGCAGAATCATGCTGTGGGGGTGATTTTTTTTAAGCACAAGAGAAGCTGATCAGAGTTTGAAGGGACATAGGTGAAATTAAATACAAGGACATTCTGAGGGAAAAAAGTTAGGTTCACATTGGACAACAATCCTAATCATGTAGCCACCACTAGCAATAATTAGCATTGTGTTGCTCTTTCTGTGTCTCTTATTAATTAAACGTAACAGCAAAATTTGTGCTTGTTCTAGAAAAGCAAACATTTGAAAAACTCACACCCAACCAGAAGGATTTTATTCAGGAGAGACTTCCTCTCTCCCTGCCTCTGCATGTGGCTGCCAACCTGATCCATGACGGCATTTACTGGAAGCGGCGCTGCGAGCAGAGGTGGAGAAACCGTGACATCTCTGATTACGGCCACAGCTGGAAGCGAATGTTCTTCGAGAGGCACTTGGAGAACGCGATCGAACTTTTCATCCCAGATGTGACCGAGCCAAAGACCGTTCTGGATGTGCTCCCGCTTTGTAAAAATGACGTCAGGAGGTTGAACATCTCACAGCTGCTGCTGCCTGTTCAGACGTCTCAGGGGAAGAAGGATGAGCGGTATGACTCAGATTTGTCAATGAATGGTGAGGAAGATGAGGCCTCTATGGATCACTTTGACTTCGGGCCAGTCTTGAGTCAGCTGAAAAACCTAGAGGAGCTCCATTTGGTGTACAGAATCAAACAATGTGGGATGAACTTTGAATGGTCCATGTTCCAAATAACTGACAAAGACTGTAGATCCCTCGCCATGGCAGTTAAGTCCTGTAAAAGGCTGAAGGTAAACGTAGATTTCTCTCCTAATTTTATAGCACTGCATTCATCACAGAAAAATGGTCGCAATCTTCTTGAGTTAAAGTACTGTAAAAAAAAATCTGCTTACAGATATTTATATATTTTTTTCTTCTTGTCACACTTAATTAGTTCAGAAAACTGTTAGGTATCCTAAACCACCAGAACAAAAAAATAAACCCACAGGAACACTGGGGAAGGAGGCTAAATGTTCAGTTGACCTGTGGTCACTGGTCGCTGTGTAAACATAAGCATGTACTATCGTTATAAACCTTAGAATCTCAGTTAAAACCACAGATATAAATCTTCTCTGTGACCCCCAAACCCTGAGAAAATAACAAGCAGTTAAAAGAGCAGTTATGGTATATTTTGGATTTTTACATAAACACATTTAACCGAACCTGTGGGTCACCCCACAGAACAGAACCTATTTTCACAGTAAAAAGAGTAATCCACGTTGGTGTGACTGTATTTCCAGAATAACTACAATACCCAGTGTGCATTTAGGGAAAAAAGCAAATAAAGAACACTGTTTTTTCTTTGTATTCTTATATTTAAGTGGGGGAAGCTTAATGTTCTCTGTCATGCACTTTGTAAAGTTCCGCATGCAGACATTTCCTTCATCCAGTTGGCTTTAAAAAATGTACTGCATGTCCACGGTGGTACCACAACTTTTATATTTAGGGACAAGTGATTTTTTTTCCACATATGGCTAGTTTGGTTTGATTTGTCTTTTTTAAACTTAATAAATATAGACCATCATTTAAAATCTTCATCTAATAGTAAAACTAGCTTAAACTGAGACGGTTAAGTGTAAAATAAAATAAAAACAGATAAAACCTGTGAGCTACACTTTCACAACACTACATATCAGTGTGTTGGGTATTTTTTTTTAGCTTTTTAATGGTCAAATGTATCCAATTTTCTAGAACAAAATTTGACTTTAGGCCCAATCTGTGGAAAGTATTGTTAGTTGCTAATTAATATTAATCAGCTTCTCTACATTCTGTCAGCATCATTTATTAATCCTTTTTTGAACACTTTTTTGAACACCTGATACACACAATTTAAAGCTGCATAGTGTTGTATCTTCTAAATCCCTAAGTATTATGCGTCTACAGATTCTGAGGCTTCGTCAAAGCCAAGTCGAAGATAAAAAGTGTCGCCTGCTGGTGAGATACCTTCTGAACCATCCTTCCCTAACAGAGCTCGACTTATCTCACAATGTGATTGGAGATGATGGGGCCAGAGCTATCGGGGACCTACTCAACAAAAGCAAACTGGAGATCCTAAACATGTGCAACAACAAAATCAGCTACGTAGGAGCCAAAGCCATAGCCCACAATCTGTTGAACAACTTCACCCTTTCGTACCTCAACCTGCGTCTGAACGAGGTGGGGGACGAAGGGGGGCGGGCCATCGTCGAGGCCTTACAGAACAACACGACTCTGAGTCACCTGCACCTGGGAGGCAACGATGTGAGCTCAAGCACTGCTGTTGCTCTGTCAAAAGTGCTGCTAAAGAATAAAACACTTAAGACCATCAATCTGTCCTGCAACAAGCTTGGAGAGGTAAGTTAGAACGTTAATCGGCTCATAAAAGCTGCTTTATTTTGCTCGTTCAAAACGTTCATTTTAAAACGGGTTCTTTTTGACCATAACTTCCCTTTTAATGAACTGCAGCAGATAAAAGTTCTTTTTTTTACTATATTAGGGCAGATTTAGCGGAAAGGTTTGTGGAATACACCTAGCATATGTTCTGTCAGAAATGTTACACCAGATTCTCTTCTGTACCACTTTAATTATTATGCAATAGTCAGTGAACATGTATTTTATAGAACTTTGCAATCCTACACGTTTCATGCTAAAATTCACAACTTTTCTAGCCAGCAATGTTCTCTTTAAGTCATTGGTTTCATATTTTAAAACTAGGGATGCAACAAAACTGCTTTTTTCAAACTGATACGATACCGATACTATGATCTGAGCACTTGACGATACCGAGTACTGATAACAATACTACCACACGCAAAAAAAAAAAATGCTATGAATTAGAAAACAATTTTTATTTTCTTCTCTGCTTGTTACAATAAATTAGGGTGAATTACATAAAAAATATTAATTAAAAATAATAACAAAAAACAAAACTTTCAAGTGAAAACTAAAGATTTTCTGTGAAATTATTGCAGAGTTTCCACATTTTAAGTATCGGTTCATGGCATGGATTAACTAATCAAAACTGATATCAGTACATTAGAGCGATATCTGCCCCGATAATTGATACCAGTATCAGTATTTCCCTATTAAAAAAGTTAATAATGGGATTTAGCATCCATTTTGACATAAAATATAATAACATGGATGGATGAATAAATGGAAATAGGAATATAAAAAAATATATATTTTCCTTTTATTGTTTTTCTTTTTACAGTTCAAGTAGCTATACCTAGAAACGCATGGAACTGGGTGCTAAACAGAAATGTACAATAGTGTAATAAAAACATTCATTTATGCTTAACAAGTTGGATTCTGCCACCACAGGATGAAAAAATAGTTTTCTTTGTCTTTACTTGCTCACAATGGCGCAGCCTGCACAGACATGTTTGCAGCAAGTAACCAGAATGGCTGTGCAGTACAGCAATTCTCAATTATTCATAGACGCGTGTGGGAAACATGCAGTAATGGAGAGCAGAAATAAGTATTTCCCCATGAGAGACATATCTGTCTTTTTATCTTTTTCATGTTCTCTCCTCCTCTCCAAGATTTCTTGATATACTGTAAATCTGTGTGGCATAGTGCAGAGGATCAAAAGTCACCCACACAGCAGAAATGTAACACCAGCAGTATCTGTGACCTTGGTTCAATCTTTTTAAAAATAGAAATGGTTGTTTCTACTTAAAAAAACAAACAAGCAATATCAGTGGTGACAGCAGCAATATGCAGTTCTTAAATGTGAGCAAGAAGTGGAGATTTTACAAGGTTGTCAAATTTGATTTTAGATCTGTTAGGACTTAAATTCTATCTTTTGTGTTTGTGCAGGAAGGAGGTAAAGCTCTGGCAGAGGCGATGTCTCACAACAGCACTCTAACAGAATGTGATATCCGCCAGACAGAAGTTGATGAGCAGAGTGCTGCCTCCATTAACGAGGCGGTGTGGGCCAATCAGAGTGCAGAGTGGGGCAAGCAAACTAATCAGAGAACAAGAAACACTATCAATCCTTAATTTAAGCCTGCATTTATCACATATTGAGTCTACATCCATACCTTCATCAAATTTGTTTTGCTAAGCACCTGTTCATAAAGAAAGGATTAACCTAACTTTCTGAATTTTTATTTAAAAAAAATCAGATGTTTCAAGAATCTGGCATATTTGTGTAAAAAATAATTTTATAATATACATTTAAAAAGTATAACTAAGCACACAAAGCATTCTGAATGATTTCTGACTTGGCAAGTAGTCTGAGATAGAACTTTTAATCTAAACGTATTCAAAATTTTTGTTTTTGTTCTCAAGCACCAAAATGTAATGCAAAGTCTTGCTGCCGTACTTAACTATCTTATTTTTTTCTCTGATGGCAACTCGAAACCTATTAGTGAGCCACAGCTTTGCAAGCAATGCCATATCACCACAGCATCATGAATATGCATCATGTTGTGCAGAAACTACTTACAAATTCCAAAAAAACTTTGACTATTCGCAACCAGGAGTTATTGCTTAATGTCCAAAAAATTTATCTAGTTTGAACTTTTCCACATTTTGCCAAGCTACACTTGCAAACGGTCCATTATTTATAATATATTTTAATAATAAATAAAATACACGAAAAGTGTGGAATGGCTTTGTATGTAGCCTAATTTCTAATACTCCATATAAAGATATGTAATTTAATCTCAGTATGGATGTAGCTCTACTTTAACACAGGAACACATCAGAAAGATCGGGGATGAAGATGTGTGGATGTTTCAAGCATCTTCCGCAAGACTTCATCCAAAAATGAAAAAGCTACAACTGACAGCCCACGCAGTCATTTGTGACCAAGGAAATTAAAAGGAAAATGACTAAATCATAATTATGTGTTGGAATGACCCATTGGAAATTACACCAAAATAAAATAAAAGTCAAGTATCTGCACAAGAGCGTTAAAAAGTAATGGCTCAGATGTAGAGTTAAGACGATGTCACAATCACTTTGCTCTAGTAGCTTGTCTTCATGTTGTAGAGAATTATGAAATAATATCATATCACCCACTTTAAGTAAAGATGAAAAACAAAGTAGAAGATTTAGTGAGAATATTTATTTCTTGAACTTTTTATATTTTTTAAAACAGGTAATTGGTATTTAGTCCTCATATTACATCAAGGCAGCTTTGTGGTGACATTTAAATAAACAAAAAATGTTTTTTAAACAACATTTTAACTGATAATGACGCAAGTAGTGGTTTTCATGTCAATAAATAATACATTAAATAAAAATATTATAACTCATATTAAAAAAATAAAAGGTCAAAAAATATAACTTCAACATCTTTAAGACTAAAAGACTGTGCTATATGTGTTCAAGTGTGAATGCACTATCTATAGTTGCCATTCCGAACATGGTAGCTCATGTGGCTAAAAGACTGCATCCAAGTGATACACATAAACATTGTAAAAAGTTGTTAACTGTGTTGCATTAAGCAAAGAATATTTTAGTCACCATTAAACACCTGAACATCAAAGTTTTTCCTGCTGCCGTGACCTCTTTGTTTCTATGTGTGAGAGAAACATTCAGCTAAAGGCCATGGCTACATGAACAGTCATTACTTTCAGCTCTACTGTATCTTATTTACAGTACAAAGCCTCCCTACCCTACATACACAAATTTATACAGATATAAAAAGATGAGCCCCAAAGCATTCGTGACGGAAACAGTACGTACAGTTGTTACAAACTAATCTACTTGCCAGACAGGATAAAAGGTTTAGTGCTTTGCATGACTAAATCTTTCATTCTAACAGAGGAAAGCTGTTGGCCTTTCAGGCTGATTTATACACCAAGCAAATTGTTTTTTTCACGTACACTGTAAACATTGCACCTGTAAACAAACTTCCTGTTAATAATTTTTTATTTTTTCGTACAAATGACTATCATCAAATATCGTCAACCAATCACCACACAAAGATTTCGGAAATAGATAAAAATTAAATAGAAGTATTGATCTACTTGAGTTGTTTTGGTTTGTATTAGTTCAGCTAAGGGTGCTATTTTGCAACAATAAAATAAATGGCACAATCTGAACCTTTAAATGTGGGACATTTTGGTCCTACATTCGCAGTCATTGTTCCTATACAGAAATTGACCTTAAAAAGTTTCAGGGCTTGGATCTAGTAATGTTACAGCAAGTAAATTGTTGCTGTTCTAGCAACTAGCTGTTAAATGAGCCAGTAAAAATGTATGCTATTCAATTTCAAATGTTCAAAAACTAATAAGAAGTAGAGATTGTAGAGTGCTATGTGAGCCACTTTGTTATAAAATACATGGCAGCCATATTGGTTAAGAAAAGCGAGGATTTTTTTTGGAGGCCTATGATTTACGAAGTCTGAATTCCGACTCCAGAGGGATTTTATTTTATTCTTCCAACTTCCAACCCGAAAAACCCAACTTCTGCGTACAAAAAAGAAAACAGCTGCCCACTAACATCACAATGATTGTGTCAGCAGGAATGTCCTGAGGTTGGGGGGTCTTGCATAGGTGCTATGAATACATTTGAGGTTAAAAGGAATCATTAATCCAGCCTCTGTTCCTATTTTTAACGTATTTTAGGTATTGCTATACTGATAGTTCCAAACACAAGACACCGGATGTAGTACAGTAAGTATGATGGGTTTCTACCCAAACATACACCGGTCACTGGCGAACTGTATGAGCACAGACAAACACCGGTCATGGATTAGTACATGATGCAAGGAGGAAAGTGTAAATTATACCAAACAGATTACCAAGAAGCCCCTTTGTATCCAAAATTATTAGCAAACTACAAATACTGTTCCATTTTTACATATTACAACTCACTGCCACTGAAGAAGGATAAAAAAAGCAGACTACAACACCCTTCACGCTTAAAGGCACCCATTGTAAAATGATTAAAGACGTTAAAAGAAAAATATCTATCACTGCAATACAATAATCAAATTTTACCAAAATCCAACCTTTAATTATAATGAACTTATTCAATGGGAGGGGATTTCCTCATAAGGTTTTTTTTTTCTACTAAATCAAAGGTGCCACAGCTATTGGTGCTTCTGCTGATAACGATTTATACAACCCTCTTATGCCAGTAGGACAGCACTCCTATAATGCTCTCTTTTCTTCAGCTCACCACCTTTCCATGGGGGAAGATTGATTTTCTTTGTGGTGTACCATTTCTGTCTTAATATGGCTAAATCTTTGGATTGTTATCCTACTTTAAGACCCACTGACGAGATATTTACTTAGAATCTCCACGTGTTTCTGTATTCCAAAAAAGTTCATGACGCACTTAAAAAACAACAACTTTCCTATGACTATGGAAGAGAAACAACCAGAACTCTCACAGATCCTTCACCAAACTTATCAATGGGCATGAAGTGGTTCTCCATTTATCCATCCTTTTTTTCCCCCACCAGATCCATCTGGAGGGTTTCTGACCTTACTGGGGTACAAGTTAAAGTCCCAGTAGTATTTACTAAATGCCACATCTTCATGTTTGTGATGGTAAGAAAGCAAACCTGTTTTTCCTAATATCTCTCCCAACGCTCGGTTGGCATCTACATGGCATCTGATGGATGCTACAGAGACTTGGTAAATCCAAAATTCTACACTTTTGCTGCAGTTCTATCTTTCAGTTTAGGGTTAAGCTGTAGCAATAAAAGCGGAACTTCTAAAATGTTTTTTTACTCACGTTTACCAGGGGTGCCAATAAGTGGAGAGGATGTTGAAAAGCACAAGCAGCTACTATGTTATTCATAATATTTTAGTACATTTCAGAAGCAAATCTTAACATTTAAGACCACAGCTGATTTCAACTATAGTTTGCCTTTCTCTTTAAGACTGTACTATATTTGAGATTATCCAGGCTATCCTTTAAGGATGAAAGGAAGTACTTTTAAGTCTTGTTTCGAGGTACATTTTATTGAATGTGGCACTAACAGTGTCAGGTCCAGTTCTGTTGTTAGAGTTAGATGACAAGCTCTCTGGATGACTCCCTGATATGCATCATCTGTTACATTATCATGAAAGTCACTTTTGATCTATTTATAGGTTTATGAAAAACAACAGAAAGAGGGTTTGACCTGATTTAAAGGAAGATGCCATTTTTCAGCAATGATGACATCAGAAAATGTCTCCATGACATACCACAGGCTGTTGTTGTGTAGTTTTATGGGGAGGAGGCTGAAAGGAGATGGTTTAGATTGCGAAAGTTTATCGGAAAAGGTTGATATTAGGCACTTAAAACAAAGAGGTAGCCTGAGTAGTACTGTCAAATGTGAAATAAACACAAAAAAAGTGGTTTGAAATGTTTTCATGTCCTTCAGCCGCTCCATACTAAATTATTCATCATCCTCCTGTTCTATATTTGGCAAGGAAGGGAGTAAAATGTCATTGAAAACCGACTGATTTGGATGGTTTATCTCTACCAGACATTTAAACTGTTGTTGTTAGTTTTTGTTTTGTTTTCTTTTTTATCTGGGCAGCTTCCAATGAATATGACCATAATTAGAAATTTCTACATGCTTTTATTTTTGTTTTCTATGTAGGCTTGACTGACCTCATTAGAGGTATTTTTTAAAAGAAAACTGCTGTGTCTTGTTCATTTTTATCATTTTCCACTGAGTCACATTACTCATGTAATGTGTATGTCTCTATTCATATTTCATTGTGTTGGTTGCTTCGCTCGTGCATCAACTGTCATATGTTTTTCTCCTCATTTCAAAGTCCTTGAAAGTGGATTGCAGAATGGTTACCAACATGCTCATTCATCTGTATGACATTCCAAAGTTTGGTGTAAATTCTCTTGTTACTTTCAAGTTGGTAGTCCCTCTAAAGACAGTTTAGGGCACTGACACTTTGGCAGCTTGTTTGGTTGAAGCCATGTGAGGGTTATCTGACTTGTTTGCTGTACTGTGCCAATTTTAATAAATCAGTATCTGTTTTTATTCGAAGTGGCAGTAGAGGTCTGAACGAATAATTTTTATGCTTCCCATGGTAATGACATGCAGACTGCAGCAAAGGTATTTATACTACTTGAATGCTTCCCTGGTTTTGTTTTTGTTTTTCGTACAAACTGCAAACTTCAATGTTTTTATTGGGATTTTATGTCATGGATCATGACAAATTAGTGCATAATTCTAAAGTGAAAGGGAAACCAAACACAATTTTCTACAAGTTAAAGTGTGAAAAGTGTGGCCCCGCCCCTGAGTGAATGCTGCAATTACAGCTGAGGGGAGTATCTCTCTACCAGCTTTGCACTCTTGCTGACATTTTTGCTCAATATTCTATGCAAAACAGTTCAAGCACAGTCAGATTGAATAGTGGAGTAGTCTTGTCACTAATTCTCAAATGGATTTAAGTCTCGGCTTTGATTAGGGTATTCTATACTATGATTTAAAACATTTCAGTGTAGTTTTGGTTGTGTTTTTTTTTCCTTTCTGCCCCAGCTTTATGTTTTCCCTCTGCATGCGTTGGTTCTCTTTAGGTACTATGGCTTCTTTCCACAGTGTAATAATGCAAGTTAGGATGATTTATCAAATTGCCCTTAGACCAGGTGTGAGTCTGTGTGTTGCCCAGTGATGGACTGCGACTTGTCAGGGCTGTACCCTGCCTGTAAGAAAGAGTGGATGAATGATTTTCCTTCTACTTCATAGTCCTGCACTTATTTAAGCTGTGTTGAAGTTTTGTGTTTGTGATGTGATCAAAATGTGAAAGGTTTAAGTATCTAAATACTTAGAATTGTACATTTACACCCTCCCAAGCAAGGGTTAAAACGGTTTCTCAGCCTTAGATTTTGCCATCACTTCTTGGCAGCTGTGGGTCAAAGGGACGTCTCCACACAGGAGCCGTTCCTGTGCAAAGAGCGGTGGTCGTGATTCAGGCATCCTTCATTGCGATGCACAATGAGCACAGGAAAGCACAGAGCATCCTGATAGGCTGGAGGGTTCTCCTCACTAGTCTGCTGGCCTGATAGACAGCGAGTGCTCTCGGTTGGACAGGGCTGCTCATTCAGGCTCCCGCTGCTCCGCCACAGGCAGCTCCGCCTGGACCCATACAGCCGACCCAGAGAGAAGCGGCTGGCGCTGAAGGGGATGCGGGGGCTCGCTGTGTGGCAAATGCTCAGGGCGCTGCGGGAGAAGATGGAAGAGCTGCTGATGGTGCGGTGGCAGCGTTCACAGTTCTGCCTGTAGCTGCCATACCGCCCACTTATGGAGTAGCTGTTGCAGCTCCCCGAGAGCTGGGCTAGATCCATTAAGACTGCCTCTGAGTAGCTGGGCACCAGCTGCTGGTTGGAGCGGATGTGCCACTCTAGCTCGGTGCTGTCAATTGTGTTGACTCGTGGGATGTGTCGACAGTTTGGGTGCTCCTCGGATGGCGTTGTTGGCATATAGTCAAAGCCAAACAGCTTCTCCACGTGGTAGTGCACGCAGCCTGTGCGGTACTCTGTCAGCACCCGCAAAGGCCAGGAGAGAGTGAAAGCAGCTGCCACCCAGAAGGCAGAGTTGGAAGCGTACCAAGGAGGATGATTCAGGTCAGAAAAGGCAATCATGTGCTCCTTAAAGTCCACATTCTTCAAGTGCATCCCCTCCCGGGCCTCCATGTAATCATCCAGTCCCTCGTTTTCTGTAAAGAAGCGAGCCCGCTGGGTCAGGTAGGTGTTTTCTGACTCCACATTGGCAAAGCTAAAGCACTTGGTGAACCTCAGCCTACTGATAGGGAATCCCTCCACACCTAGCAGGTGCTTTGAGATGTCCTTAACGCCACAGTTCCCATAATCAAACTCTGCCTCAGCCACGTGTGTGTTCACTCTCTCGTGGTACACCTGCGTGGTGGTGTATGCATCTCCGTTGCGGTAACGCGTCACCTGCCGCGTCCTCCTAACATAGTGGTAGCTGATGGCCTTCCACCAGATGCAGGGCGTGGCCTGCTGCATTCGTTGTATGCGCTCGGTCACACTGTCCACGTCCACCTTGTACTGCAGTTCGTTCCGGGCGTGGCAGTGCCAGCACTCTACCAGGTAGACCACATAGAGCATGACCATGAAAGCCAGGGGGATGTAGATGTAGCCGTTGGAGCAGGGACTGTCGTGATACATCATGGACTTTCCCTTGTAGGCGCTGTCGAAGGAGAGACGCGTGACCTTTGTCACCTGGCACCAGGCTACCACCCCTACGCAGCCATACATCAGCAGAGACAGTAGCAGGCATTTCCAGTGAGACTCCTGGCACAAAGACTTGGTCAGAGATTGTTTCTGAGGATACTGCTGCAGAGGCAGAAGGGCAAACAGAAGTCAGGAGCAATAATAAGCAAATACAGCAAATATAACATTTATTATTAAACAGCAATTAAATTATGACATGAACCAACATGTAAAAACAAAAAATGAACGGCAGTGGCTTATACAAAAAAGTTACAATTATAAAAACTATCTGCTTTATGGTTGCTTTTGGATAGTTGGTGCATAAGTTGTTAGTTGGTTAGTTTGTTGGTGCATAAGTTTTAGTGCTCTGTTTCTTCGCTCATATTCAGTCGTCATGAAAATATGCAAGGAGCAACTATCAGTACACCACTGGGTTTTTTCAAAGGCTGCTGTTTTTAAAAAAAACATAATTTTACCACATATTGTGTTTATTATTTAAGTCTATTAAATGAGATGCCAAAAAAAATTTGCTGGAGTGACTGTCGTGATTCTCTGCTGCTCCTTCCTGTCTCAATTTGCTGCTCTGCTCTGCCCTGCCAGTCAGCTGGCTGAAAGAAGGCCACTACACTTTTTTTCTTGCACACAAAAAAAATATCTATTTGTCTGTAGTTATTTCCAGCAGTGAAGCAAGTGTGGCAACTGAAAAACATGGTAATGGTTGCATCATGCTGTGGGAATGCCACCCATCACAGATATTATTGTAAACATATTTTATGATAAAGCAATGATCACCGAAGAGGCAAGTTTTTAACCGTTTTACGTTTTTGCTTTGTATCAAAATAATAAATAAATGTCAAAGAAAACATATAACTGTAAAAAAAAATATTTTATATTTGTTGCAGCAGAAATAATTGCAGTTTTTCTGTTTTTAAACACGCTGATATAGAAAAAACATTTTTATTCAAGTTCATCATAACACCATGAGAACCTCATACAGGCCTTTGCTTGCACAAAAAGTAAGACTTATCACACCAGTAATGTTTAAATGAGATAAAACATGGACAGTTTTAGCTTAAGATGATCCTGCTAAATATCGTTATCACAAGCAAAAATGTGGTAAGAAAAACCAAAACAAAAAAAACACATTCAGGTCTGCAGATTTTTCTAGAGGTCATGATGGTAAGGCAAGGCAAGGCAATTTTATTTCAACACAAGGCAATTCAAGTACTTTACATGTTTCAGTGATAATGATACCAAATACATGGTTACAGAAGCATGATTAGAGAAAAACAGAAACATATAGGTTTAACAGATAGACACAATCAATAAATAAGAAAAGATGATGTAAGGAACAAATTTATGCAGTATAGATTAAAAACAGATAAAACACAAATGTATGCAATAAAGAATAAAAACAGAAAACACAATAGATTAAAAAAGAAATAAAAAAATAAAAAATGAGAATAAAAATTAAACCACAAGAATCAAATAGTGATCAGAAAGCGCAATTTAGGGCTCAAAGGCAAGTCTGAATAGTAGAGTTTTAATCTTTGATTTAAAAGAGCCTAACGATTCAGCATTTTTGCATTCTTCTGGAAGTTTGTTCCAGATTTGTGGAGCATAGACGCTGAAAGCTACCTCTCCCTGTTTAGTTAGGAATGTTAAGTAGGCTCGAGTTGGAGGACCTGAGTGGTCTGCTGGGTTGGTATAGTGACAGCAGATCTCCAACATACTTTGTTGCTAAACCGTTCAGTGATTTATAAACTAGTAGGAGTATTTAAAAGTCTATTCTCTGAGCTACAGGGAGCCAGTGTAAGGATTTAAGAACTGGGGTGATGTGTTCTACTTTCCTAGTTCTAGTGAGAACACGGACAGCAGCGTTCTGGATCAGCTGCAGCTGCCTGATTAACTTTTTAGGTAGACCTGTGAGGATGCTGTTGCAGTAATCAATCCGACTAAAGATAAACGCATGGATCAGGTTTTCAAGGTCCTTCTGTGACATTAGTCCTTTAATCCTGGAAATGTTCTTCAGGTGATAGAAAGCTGACCTTGTTATTGCCTTTATGTGACCCTGGAGGTTCAGGTCTGAGTCCATTATTACACCTAGATTTCTAGCCTGATGAGTCGTTTTTAGTTGTATTAGCTGAAGCTGTGTGCTGACTCTGGATCGTTCCTCCTTAGGTCCAAAAATAATTACTTCTGTTTTGTTTCTGTTTAGCTGGAGAAACGTAATGGAAGTGGTAATGACCACACAAAGCAGTAACACTGTCCCACCCAAGCCTGCTTACAATAGGTTGGCTGTCTGAAATCTGGCCACCTGTGACATTATAAACAGTGCCCAAAAACACTTATCTAGATTAACCTTGTTTTGGTACGCTCTATTCAAGTACATCTCTTCAATGATGAAAAAAAATCTTCAAATTACCATGCCACAGTTAGTGTCATCCTCCTGATATTTCCTTCTATAACCATATCTTCACAATTAGACACCACTAAGTCTTCTCTTATAACATTTCAGAAGGTTGCAGCATCCTGGGATTGAGATCTTTGACCAGCTCGTTCTGCACAGTCTCTCCAGATCCTCCACAGCTCTGGTTCCTGTTCTATGATGTCTTCATCTCATTCCACAGGGTTTTGTCTGGATTTAGTTCCTCACACCAAGGTAGCCTGGGAATAAGGTTACGTTTCTGTCCAGTGAACACATTCTAGTCTGATTTAATACATGTTTTAGATTATTGTCCTGTTATAAGACCCAGTAGGATTTCCATTTAAAGTTTATTGGTAGAGGTCACGACAGGTTTCTTTTTAATGGTTTGTGTATTTTAAAGAATTCATGATGTTGCTGAATAGTTCAATGTTTTATTTGGCTTTAGGAATCAGTTCAGAGAACTAAAATAACTAGGAAAGAAAATTGATTGTATGCCTTTTGAGCTATTTCTGGGTTGATTTGGCCATAGGGTTGGAGTCAATATCCTGCTAAAATACTCAATGGTGGTCCATTTTCAGTTTTCTGTTTGAACCTATCATTTCCATTTGAAATCTCCTGATAGACCATAATAGTGTGGATTTGACAAGATCCCCAGTGTATATAGGGAGTTATTGGATATTTTAATGTAAGTAATATACATTTTAAAAATGCTTTGGCTACATTCATTTTACAGGAATTGTTTAAGCTACATGTATGATTTTTAAGGTAACATATTTTCTTCTCCACTTAATAAACACACTCAAGAAGAGTGTGTAATTTAATATTACGTTAGTGCAATGAGTAATGCATTTGTAGAATGCTGTACTCTGTAAAACACAGAGAAATACTTAGTTAACCAGCAGTGTCAGTGGTAGAGCTCAACTATAATGCCAAACATGTATTTGACTGAGGCAGCATAAAGCCGACTCAATCATTTATCACCTCTGAGCACAACAAGTCCCAACAGCGGTATTAACAACTCTTCTGAAGAGCTACTGCCAAAGCGAAAGTGCAGAAATCTGACTCTTACAAAATAATTTACATTAGACTGGTTAAATAAGCTAGTGACTAATACTTTTGCACTCTGCATGTTTCCTGCATTAGTTTCAAAACGAATCCAACATATTGGTTCTGTGCTCTCTGGGTGACAGACAAACATAAATAATAGATGTATTTTTCTTCCATAATTATCATCCCCGCCCCTGGTCACATGATACCCAAGCGTCTTGCCAACCTATAAGGCTACATCCCGCGGGGTAGAGGGAAAAAACAGTGAAACTCCCTACTGAGATAAACCAGCTACAGGAGGACTAAATAGCACCCCGCTCTTACCCCACTAACAATAATCAATACAACATGACATACTTTTTAGGCTCCTGTAACTGATTACAAGCTCTGTTTAAACGTGAAATATATTCATGTTTTTGTGCAAGGTTCCATGCACTTTATTCGGTTGAGTACAATATTTGGGAATAAGTTCACCTGTGTGCAACATAAGATGCTTTGCTAAGGTGGAACTAATCAGCCTGAATGTAATTAATCAGATATATTTGTAGGAACAAATGGGATGTCAATTAAATATTCACTGCCTGACAACTTAAAATAGGTGGTTATTAGAGCTGATGGCAGAGAAAGAAAGGAAGTGACTCAGCACTATAAAGACTGTAGGGCAGACATTACTGTTACCATAACGAAGAAAAGGCTCTGCACTTAGTAAATACACTTGAACTGTTATGCAGGGATGTCTCGAAAAATTAAAAGGGTTAAAATCAGCACTTTATATAATACTAGTGTCCTGCATTTCGAGAACTGAATCTCAATAGATTTGAATATCTTCAACAATGTATTTACTTCTGTAACTGAGTTCAAAAATAGATTAGATGTGTGGTTTATGTCAGGCCAGTTAGCTGGCTAATCTATAACGGAGATACAATCATTATCAAAGTGGGTATTGGTACTTCTGCCAGTGTGGGCTGGAGCCAAAATCTCCTGGAAAAAGAAACCACTGTCTCTATAATACTTATCAGCAGAGAGAAGTTCGAACTGTTCTAAAACGTCCTAGTTGAGCACTGCAGTGATTTTGGGTTTCATAAAATGCAGAGGGACCAACATAAATCCTGAAATCTTCATTGAATGTAGAAACTTCACGCTTGACCTCAAGTATCTTGGATTATGTTTCTCTCCACTCTTCCTCCAGACTCTGGGACCTTGATTTCCAACTAAAATTTTGAAATGTATTTTTATCTGCCTGGTTCAGCGTTGAATTAATTTAAGGAATGCTTGCATTGGTATTCCATGTCCTGGATGCTTCTGTGATTTCTATTGAAGCTCGAGTCGCTTATGTTTTTTTAAATCACGCCTTTTCTTTCCACTTACCCTTCTGCTAAAATGCTTGGATAAAGCACTCTGTTGATAACCAACTTCTTTAGCAATTATAATAATCTGAATCTCATTTTTTTAACTACTAAAATAAATTACCATTATGGCGTTGTTTCAGTTTACATTTGTGGTAATTGATTAGCCCTTGCACTCATTCTACAGCCAAACAGGCAACCAAATAAAAGGGTAATGTTTTTCTCCTGGGATACCATCAGCTTACAATATTCGTACATATTATAATAAAACCTCCACAGTTCGATATCATACCCAGTTCAAATAACAACTGTCTTTGCGAGTGGAAAAAAACTTCCTTGTGCCTTTAAATATCTCACACTGAGGGATACTTTTTCTTGACATAATAAGACCAGCTAGGTTACATAAAAAGCCTCTTGTGTAATGGATGTGTAACTTATCCAGCACTCTGCAAGAAGGGTGAGATATTATACCTTATTAAAAGGGAAGCCTATTCATCAATGTCAGGTTTAATTGCATGCAAAAAATGGGAGTAATCGTGTGTTTTAGTGGTGGGGAAATCAGATATTTCCCAGTTATGGAGTCCCAGTCAGAATAGATTTAGCTCTTTCTTTGCTTTCCTTCTTTTCACACCTTTGAGACCCAAACCAGAATCCCTAGTAGGTTCAATGAGCCTAATTTTGGAAAATGCACTGACTCCAATTAAACCCTATAATCAGGTTATTTCCATTAGACTACAGAGACATGTCAAACCGATTAAAAGCTGCATTTATTTATTCACTCATCCCATTGATTTGGAGTGATCTAAACAGGTCCTTACCTCCTCCCTGGGACCGGCCGCTTCTTCCTCTTGGATCGTGGTGGTGCTGTTCTCACTGGCCTCTGGAGCCGATGCTGGGGACATGATGACAGCGACACAAAAGCCTGAGCATGGATCTCCCGATGGGATGGGTGTTTTCCAAAGCAGGGCGAAACAGAGAACCCCCTCTGCACGTCATCGAAACCGTCCCAGTCCGTCCGGAACCCGAGGAAAAGAGCCGTGGAGATTCAGCATCCCTGCCTCTCTTTCTGTTTCTTTCTCTCTCTCTCTCATGTGGGAAGCCTTCCGCTTTATGTAAAGCGAATCCAATCAAAAGGCTGAGCAGCCCGCTGTAGGAGAAGCGGTGATGGAAAAGGGCAAACGCCGCATGCAGTCAGCTTGTCTCCGTTGCTGAAGGTGAAGCCAGTGAAAGTGGGAAGCAGGACAAAGAGACGAGACGGGGGAACACGTGTGCGCAGCCATCCTGACAGCACAAAGTAAATAAATAAAAGACACACAAGAGCGCAGAGAGACGCTGCTAGCGAAAGGGAACCTCCCTCTCCACACATCTGCGAGGTAAAGATAGCAGCCTTATAGGGTTAAAGATTATAGATCTAATGTGGTAGTTTTGCACTAACAAAAACGCATAAAGCTGGGTTACGACACTCTGATTTCCTCTGCAGGCTTTCACGGTTTACACCGTTTATGCACTGAAATTATAAAAAGTAAAACGTATTTTGGTGGATGACATTAAGCAGAGATATTAAGCAACTTTTGATGGAATCCTTTGAAGATTCTGAATCAATCCACTCATTGGGTTCATTGGGAAACAAGGTTAAACAGTATCTGTCATGTAGGCTTACTGTTTGTTAGAAAAAAACTTGCATGCTTGCAACAAGTATGCATTAGCTTGTAATTTGCAGAAAAGTTCAAGTTTAAAACTAACAACAGCTAAACACTTTAATTGTAAAATGTAAAAGTAGGCTAATTGAAATACAGATTAAACTATTATAAATTATCACTGTAATTCATGGTAACACTCACCACATAGGCTAGTATATCTATTGCTGAAAAAAATGCATTTTTACTTCAATTAAAATTAAAAAGACGGAAAATGGAACTTAATTGTAAATATGGAAGGTTGTGGCTTAGCAGGACCAGAGCACGTAATTTTTCTATCCATTAAAAATGTTCACTTATGGCTGAAAAGTTTTACTGTAGCCATGCAGAACATAAGCAAAAAAAATCTGAAGAAGGAATTTGATTAAGACGTGAAAAAAAAGAAGAAAAGCATGATAACAATCTAAGCATATGTCTTATGTCACTGGAGGCATGTGGATCTGGAAGGTTTAGCTTGGGGAGCTGATTTTTTGAAATTTTCTACAATTACAGAAATACAAGTTTAATTGGTATCACACAAAAAATTCTGGTTTGCAACTTCATAGTTTTCTATTGACTATTATACATCCAACCATTGTATACACCGGCTTATCTTTCCAGGGTGCAGCCGACTACCATACAAAACAACCTAAATACTAATACTCTGCAGTATTTTAATGATTCTATAAAGCTTCTAGTTGCTGAACTCTTCTTTCAAATGCACTTTTATGTATCTTTGTAATTTGATCTCAGTTTTCTGAAATATACTCAGTTATGTAATAAAAGGTATGATCTCAGTTGGACTGGCTAAAAGAAAATGTGGCTTAAAGAAAATGTGACCATCATAATCGCTCTAAAATGCCCTTACCTATGAGTGTTTATGTGTGTGTGCGTGTGTGCATGGTTGTTTGTCCTGTGTGTCTCCATGTTGTCCTGTGATGGACTGGGAGCCTATCCAGGGTGTACCCCGCCTCTTGACCAATGATTCATGGAGAATGCACAGACCCCCTGCAACCCTGCACAGGATAGACGGTATAGACAACGGATGCGGAGGTAATACAAACTAGTAGTGAATACCTTTAATTATAGCACAATTTTATGACCAAAACTGACATAATTAAAAATAAAAGCTGAAATATATGGTCTATATTTCATTTTTTTCTTTTCCTTATACATGCATTTTTGTGAGGATATATATATATATAATTTTTTTTTCCTTTTTTTTCTTTTCTTATATATGTATTTTCATCAAGAAAAAAATATTTTGTTTTTCCTTTTCCTTATACATGCATCTGCACACGGATCCTGCTCCTTCCTGTTTTTGGACCAATAGTAGAGGAGTTGGACCAAGAAGGGCAGCCCTCTTCATTTGCAAAATGAGGCAGGTAAATTAAAAAGAGAAGTTGAGGGAATGTAAAAACAAGGAATGCATGATATGGCTTCCCCCCCCCCCTAAAAATGCACGTAATAAGGTAAAGAAAAAACAAATATAATATAATATGTAAAATAATAATATATAATTTAGTTGCATATTGCATGTATAAGGAAAAGGAACAACAAAACATTTAAATTTATTCACAAAAATGCATGTATGAGGAATAGGAAAAAATACATATATAAATTTCTTCACAAAAATCCAGGTAATAAGGGAAAGGAGAAACAAAAAGTATATATTTCTGCTTTCATTTTTAATTATGTCAGTTTTGGTCCTCCATATGTTTTTTTTTTTTCTAAAACTGCTGCCATTAATTACAGATGATTCATCTTATGAATTAAAGTTATATTTCACTCCAAGTAAAAATGTGTATATTGCCATAATTCCCAGAGGTAGATAATTGAATAACAGCTTAGTAATTATAAATAATGCGATTAAAATGACTCAATAATGATCTTAATTATTTCTGGTGAACTCAATATTCATACTGATTGCAAATGACAAGACCACTATAAGCCACCGCTGCAAAGCGCAAAGACATGACACAGCGGTCACAAAATCCCCCTTCTTTTGTAAACAAACACACATTCATGGCAACTACCTGGTACTGCATAAAGTAATAAGTCTGCTCCTGTTACTTCTTACTTTTGATTTACATATGATTATTGAGTTCACCAGGAATAATTAGAATCATTATTGAGTAATTTTAATTATGTTTGCACATAAAATGCTAGTTGCTCCCATTCATTTACATTTACAAAGCTGAAGCACACAGGCTGCTGCCAGATCAGGAAAAAGACTGGGCTGGTTACAAAATGCTTTTTTCTATCTCATCTAACTCTGGGGAAAATGTCAACAGACAACATTTTACTTAGGTGTGGAATATCCGTTTTAAATGTGAAATCCCCTGTCTACTTTTGATGCCACAGCAGGAACGATTAAAGAAGTATAAACAGTGATGATGGACACATTCTTTAAAGACAATCTACACACAACAAGTGAATTATCCATGTAAAAACATTGCAGCTTGAGATAATAAAGAAAACAAAAAAAACTGAGGTCCCTTTTGGTTTTATCCAACACTGAAACATTGTATAAACTGTTTTTGCCATGTGAGAAGGAAGAAAATGACAATAAGGAGATTAAGCACATATGAAAAAAATATTTTCTTCCTTCTGTTTATATAAAACTCCATTTCCCCAGAGTCACGCACAGCACACAGCCCTTTTTCTTTCGCAACACCCTCTGTATGGACATTGGACTGGACTGCTGATACAAGGCAGAGCTAGTAAACATGACAGTAGAAGAAATGAAAACACTTGGCAGATCCTGGGTAATAAAGATGTCCCTATGACATTTTGCGACCTTTTGACTCGTTTCATAGGCCGTATTTATGGTTAATCTGGTCCTCCGAGACCAGAGCAGCAGCTGTGGAAGTGAGCCCTCTAAAGGTTGAATGAATCAAGACAACAAAAAAGGAGAAAATAAAGCAAGTTGTGATAGGTTGCAATTTGCCCAATGTTTGTGCTGTGAGATATAAAAATGATTGGTTTCTCTATACAGACTTGCACAAAAAGATCCTGTACATTTAATTTGTCATGATCCTTGTAAATGACAGGATCTTGGAAAACAAACTAATATAGTATTACCACACAGTTAACTGATCTGCATCAAGGTGAAAATTTAAAGCAATTACAGTTTTTGCTTGTTTATCGAAAACAATAGCTGAGTGTAGTGAAAAGTGTTGAATCTGTGGCTTAGCACAGCCATAGAGCAACTTCCTTTTTTGGTTTTAAAAATAAGTTAGATGTGCTACAATTACACTTGAAATTTAGGAATTAAATTCCTTTATTCTAAATGGAAAAAATAATAGAATTTGTTTATATCTAACATAATGAGAGCCTAGGTTTGCCTTTACATGTTAGCAATGACGATGGAATGAAAGTGACTGCGTTTTATCTAATCAGATTATTTACCTGCTCTGTATGGTTATAAGGTTTATTGACAGCTTTTGTCCTATTTGAGCATCTAAGTTGTTTTAGATCATGATATTAAGATTTTCCTCCACTGGGAGGTGCATTACTCTATGTATTGATATTTCTTAAGATATTTGAACACTAGTGGGGGGTGGTGCCTAACATGGCCTCAAGCATTTACCACTAAAAGCAAACTCCAATAAAACTTTCCTTTATCCTTAAATAAAGTGATATAATCCCCTTGAGGATCACCACAAAAATCAGGCAATATGGGTGCAATTGTTACTTTTTTCGGTACATTTTCTTGACTTTATGCAATTATTATGCACTGTTTGCCTGTGAAATTGCACTGTTTAATGTAACTATTGCACTGAAGTAACTAAAATGATGAGTATCTTTTATTTCCACAGGCAGATTTGATGTCAAAAAAGCTGTTTAATGCCCTTTTGGCATTGTTTTTATCATAATATCCTAAGTCTATAATGACCCTCCCTATTTATAGATTCTACATTTTTCATACCAATTAAATAAGCTTATTATTTGCAATACAAATTAGCATTAGCATTACCATAATGCGTTAAAAAATTTTTCAACAATCATGCAATTTCACATCAACGTCTTCTGCAAAACCAGTACACAAAAGTACTGGACACAGTCAGTGCAATAAATATCTGCTCGAATAGTTATCAGAATAGAATAAAGAAAGAAAGAAAAAAAACAACCCAACAAATTATTTAAAAAAAAATCTAAACAGTTGCTTGTATTGCAATTGTTGCCAAAATATTGAATAAAGGTTTAAAAAAGTTGGTTAAATCTTGGCTTTATTCCAAATGTTTCCTGATGCCGGCTATAGAAAGAATGCCCTTCGCTCTGCAGATATTTGCTTTGGGAAGAAAATTACCGTTTTGGGAGTGTTTTATTTTCTTTTTTCCCATCTCTGAAATATTCATGGAATGTTATCTACCATTCCTTTTTTTCCCCAGTCGCTACAGTTATTATTGGCTGGAAAAACATGCTGAGTTGAAAAACATTTTCAAGCTTTGGTCTCCAATTATACAACGTTTTTTTTCCATTGACATAACTCAGACCAAATGACATATAGCCTGCTCCCACTAGCCACTTTATTATGTATCAATTGCTTTTTCACACAAGTAGCAAATCAGCCAATCACATGTCTAGTCATGTCAAGTTTATTTTGTTTAGCATATTACAGCAACAGGGCAATTTACAGTGCCTTACATTAGCATAGGGTCTTTAAACTGTAACTTAGTTTGCTTATGCTTAGTAGTGACACTCTATTTTCTAAGGAAAACCAACGACAAGTGTAACTATGGGAACACAAAGAAATAACAGAGAAAAAGGGTCTGAGTCACAGGTATTAAAAACAAGATAAAGTCGTTTTCAAAGAAATTTGAAATTTAATTGATGGACTAGACTTATAACAGATTCCGAAAAGCTAAAGATACCAATTTAGCACTCTGGGTAAAACTGGAGCGCTCCAGACCGGTGCGTCTACAGATCCATCCTCCCTGAAGCTCTAAGACTTTAGAACCATCACTGCTCTCAACAACTCTGTAAGTGTTTACATTCTATATTCTAATAACATTTCTGCTGTTAATACACATCTCTGCTTTTGTATAGTTTTTTTTTCTATGTCACTTTTTGTAAATAGCCTGCTATTTAATGCACAAATACAGGTGTAGCCTACATTTGGTTAATATTTTTAGATTTTCCCGCCCAAGCTGAACACTTCTTGAACTGGTGCATGCTGTTTTTGATAACTGCACAGTATTTTAGTGTTGTAATTTTGCTCTTATTGTACTGTATAGTCTTCTTAATTCAGTTTTTTTCCCCTATTATTATCTTTTTGTGAATCTGTTACTCTGCTGTTGTTACTTCTGAATTTCCCCATTGTGGGACAATAAAGGGAATCTCCATCCTATGGAGCCGAGAAAGTCTCATAATAGATAAACTAACCCAGGGTTTTTCACGAATGCATATGCTCATTCGGAAATGCACATGGTCTATTTCAAAAATGCAAACAATCTGTTTCAAAAATGCAAACAATCTGTTTCACAAATATAATTTTGAAAAAAGCTTCAAATATACACTCACAGATCATACAAATTCCTGAATGTGAATGAACCTACCACTTCTCATTTGTGAACCTCTCTGCATTCATTGAGAGAATTCTGTGATGTGAGTTCTGAGACTCACCTAACGAGCACGGACAACTAAGGTCACCATTGGCTAAGGAACCTGTCAATCAAATTAATCACTTAGCCAACTGTTCGCTTTCAGCCAATGGTATGGCTCCTAACATGTTCCACCCTCATTGTGGGCCGAGCGTACGGACCCGGCAATAATTAGTAATTACTAATCCATTTCCTCAGTTTATTGAACTGTAGGCATGAATTAGTAACCCGTTTCCTCAGTTTATTAAACTGTGCGCACGGACTCGCAATCTATTCCCCTGGTTTAATAAACTGTGTGACCACGTGGTGTTCTGTGAAAAACTCGTGAAAACCCCTGCATTAGATAGTTATTATGAGACTTTCTCGGCTCCATACCATTCCATTCTTTTGTTTATTTCATACATTGCCATGGAGAACTATTTGCCATTGTCAGGGAAGCACAAAACCAATTTACATGTAGTTGGGTGTGTCAATGGCTTACTCAAAGTAAAACACAGCTGTTATTACCACCAATGTAAAAATATGTTAAGTGGGGTGAAAAAGTATTTGATACACTGCTGATTTTTTAAGTTTTCCCACTTACAAAGCATGTAGAGGTCTGTAATTTGTATCAAAGTTACTCTTCAACTGTGGGGGAAAGAATCAGAAACAAAAATGCAGAAAATCACAGTGGATGATTTTTAAATAATTTCCATTTTATTGCAGGTAAGAAAAACTGGATGAGTTAAAGGAAAAGTTCATGGGGTTTTTTTTCAACCTGGACCTTATTTTTAGCCAATATTACGTTGTTTACTCAGCCAGACAAGTTTGGAGCTACTTGGAGCTGTTCAGCAGGAGTTTATTTCGAGTCGTGATTAGCGTATATCCATGGGGGCAGGAGTTTGCCGCCTGTAATAAGGCATTATCTGCCCCAAAACTTCGTCATTTAGCCATGTTTTGCTATGAATAGTTAGCGACATTCCCCTGTTTGTTCAGAACGTCTCAGAGGTGCTAGGGGATTAGCTTCTGGGGTAACTGATTCTAAATTACACTAACCTGGGATTTGAATTACGTTGCATCGGTTAAAGCTAACCAATACCATGAACCGATACTTAACATGTGGAAAATCTGCGATAGTTTCAGAGAATTTTTTTTTTTTTTACTTTTCAACTAAATTCTTGCTAATACACATCCATAATGTTTAGTGGGTGTTAGGTTATTGCTCATATTCTGTATGTCCTGTAGAGCAGCAGTTCCAAAACTTGGGGTGAGGACCCCAAGTGGGGCCACAAACAGGTAAGTGTGGGGTCTTGAAATTCTCTTGAGAAAACTATTTCAATACCAGAAATGGCAATGAGCAGGCATCTCCATTTTATTAATCAAATAAAAGATGAAAAACAGGATTTGGATTATTAAAAGCAACATACAGTGGTCGATATATCCGCTATTGATGTTGGTTATGTTATATTTGTACCACTTTTTAAGTGGACTGGAAAGTTTGGGAACCGCTGCTGTAGAGTGTCATGCCGGAAGCTGGCAGACTATTGCAAACACCTGCTACTTCATGGTTAAAAGATTAAACCCTCCCAGCTTTAATTTTGAAATTAGTTTGCATTTCCGCCTTGAGAACGTTGGCTCCTCTACTTTCTATGTGTGTGTGTAGACGCTCGCGCTTGTTTTTTTTGTGTGTGTGTGTGTGCTGGCGCGCGTGCGTTAGATAGAGTGTGTATTGCCTCGCGCGCACTGGGGATTCCCCCGCTTGACAAAAACAGCTCTTCCACTTCTCGCCTTTCATTGCTCATATGCTCTCCGCCTCAAGCTCACACTGTTACCGGATATCTAGTCGGCAGCAGAGACGTTTCACCACTCTTCGCTTATGTTGTGTTTTTTTTTAAACCCTTTTCGTCTCGTTTGGAATAACCTATCATGCTTTAATACTGATTATTTCTTTTTTATTTATTTTTTTACAAAGGCAATCTCTCTCAGTTATGGGGGTTTGTTACTTCTAGGGGAAGTACTTTATATCGGTTAGTGGCATGATACTTAGCGGCTCGTTTCTCTGTTCTGATAAAGGAGCGGTGGTAGCCTGTCCGGGTTACACCACAGAGCAGCCAGCGGCGACAACACCCGCTAGAGAACTGTAAATCATCCGGGAAGGAAGGCGGCTGTTGCAGGGGGAAACCCAGGGAGGCCACCAGAGTTCACCATGGCGAGCCACGGCTGTAGCAAAGAGGACCTAGATGACACCCGCCAGGACTCGGGTATCGACTCTTATATAGGCCCATATAAGCCGGTGGAGCCCCGGGAACCGAGCAGTGACTTCAGCGGACCGAGAGACAAGTTCTCCACCGGGGAGGAGCGGCTGGACTCAGCCTACACGTCCTCGTCCATCACGGTGGAGAGCCTGTCGGAGTTCGTGGAGGATTGCACTCTCTCTGGCGCCAAGGATGAGCAAGCACAGATCTCTAAACTTTCTGAACAAGAGAACTTACTCACAACCATTACAGAAGATGGAGACACGTAGGTTTTTATTTATTTTTAATTTAACAATCAGTATTTCCATTTCTTATACAGTCAAATTATTGAATCAGATCTCTACCTGATATTTATTGAAAATCAGCTCGTTACTAATAGTACAATCCAACTCTTTATAAACTAAGAAGTGCAGGTTTGAGAATATGCATCACATACATAAAGCTTATGTAAAAAAAATATATATGTTACTTTACTTTTTTCCTTTACTTGGAACTAATTCATTCTGATTTGCATTTCGCTGGAACAGAAAGTCCCTTAATCATCTTAGAGGAATATCAAAGTAGATGCTTTTATTACATCTGAGAACCTAAAACACCCATATAAGGGCAGATTGTCTTTTTTTCATAACTGTGATTCTAAAGGCTTGGTTTTCCCATGATAACTGGTGCTGAAGGGGATTTCAAAGTGTGAACATGGAGGCTTTTATTGAACTTTGTCCATGTCATGAATGTGGACAGTCTGCTGGGAGGCGTCAGTCAGAAAACAGAAGTGAAACAGATAGGCCTGGACTTCCCCTGCATCACAGACAGAGCACATGTTGCAGAGGTAGTAGCCCAACGTCTTGGTGTAGATCAGAGAAAACCTGCTTGACCGGATAGAACAGCATCCATCTACATACTTTGTTTATTCCTCATAAATCACATATTTTGACTTTCTTTTTGCCTCTATTTATTTTTAACCAGAACAGATTTCCTTAAAGGAATTTAAAAAAAATTGCCAGTCCTGACAGAGAAGGGTTTTGCAGTTCTCATTGTGACTCTGTGAAACTGCACCTTTTTTTTTTTCTATTTCTTTTTTTGCACCAAATCCAGACACCTCAACCTACACATAGCACTTCACCAACTCATGCAGACCTTCTAGTGTGTGTGATCCACTCATCCGGTGTCACCTTGCTGCACCGGTGTGTGTGTGTATTTTGACTCAGATTCAGAGAGGTCTCCTGCAAACCACTGCAGCCCAGTCAGTGAATGCAGTCACAGAGTTGCGGAAACTATCGTTGTGTCTCTGACCTCTTTTGATTTCCGTTTACTGATTCTCATAGCCATATGGTTTCATTCTCGCACCCTAACTTTAGATACCTGCTGGGAACGGGGAAAAACACCTGAAACGCACAACACTGGGCTATTTTCACACTGATCGAGAGGCATGCTGGCAAACACACGTTTTCCCCCTGTGGGAATCTTTAAGGTCTTATTCATTCAAGACTCAAACCAGGAAGTCCCTTTCATGCCAAAATACCAGCAGGGTGGTATTTGCGGTGCATCAACTAGTCTGCAAACACTTGAATCAGTCATTCCTGACAATCTTTATAGAATTAATCAGTCTGCACTGATATTTTATTGAAAAGTATTTCTCAGTGCAACTACAGCTTTATGAAAACTTATTTAGCGAAATTATCCGACACATTCCAGTTTTAACTCAGAAAAGTGTATGTTTCATAGTACATATTAGAGTATTGTAATTCACTTAGAGACAAAAGCAAATAAACCTCCATTTGAACCAGTTACAGTTTAGCAGTATTGCTTAAATAGATGAATGGATTAAAAGCAGAGCAAATATTAACTGTTTTGTCTGTTTCGAATGATGTTTTGCTATCAGATGCACACAAATTGATGTGTTTTAAAGTTATTGGGGAAAAAAGACAGGATGCCTTACAACTTTAAGCACACATTATATGAAGGAATTAGTTTTACAAAAAGTAATTTTGCCATGCTTGAAAAATATTCATACATACAAAATATTTTAAATGATACATTTTTCAGATTTTTATTTTTTATTAAACAAATGAAAACATACAGAATATATAAAGGTTTATTTTCAATGAACATTCATTTTTTTCCGTTTTTTTGTCATCTGAAAAAAACCCACGTTTTTTTCCCCTGCGTTATTAATTAGTTTATTCTCGTTCCAGGATCAATGCTTCAGTTTAATGTCTTCTGTATTTCCCACCACTTTGTCCAGTAGATAACTTTTAAAAATTTTTAAAAAATTTCGGCGCGACTCTTGCAGAGCAGAAAGCTGAATGAAATGTCTCCGCAGTGATAGCTATTGTGGGAACTTTTGATCCCACTCTGTCTGCCTCTGAATCGTTGTCCGACTTCTGGTTGGTTGTTTGACATTTACCCCGAAACGACAACCAACCGACTTTGACATCACACTGCGGTAACGCCTCATGTCAGAGTGCAGTGTTTTGGTGGCTACAAATTAGTGTGCACCTTTTCCTTTTTCTTTTTTTTTTTATCTCCACACGCAAAGGTGGAAGCGAAAAAAAAAAAAAACTTGCATCGTGAGTCTGCTGAGATCGAACAACACAACCTGTCGAGGCCCAGGTTGTGTTGTTCTCACTCGGTCTAAATTAAGCACCAAAGCTCTGTTCCATTTCCTGCTCTGTGCTTGCATTTGTTTGCTACAACTTCCCACACAGGCCTTGAGGTTGGAGTTCTTTTGTTTTTGTTTTGTCGCTCGCGTTGACAGCAGCACCATCCACAATACCCTCGTTTTAATACCTGCCGTCCCGCTGTGAGATGCTCTTGAGAACCTTCCCCGTATTGCACAACATCCCAGTCAGTCAGTTTTGCCGTACGGCCCACTAAACATCTCTCTCTTGAGATGAGTACTGAGGAAAATTGTGATGCAACATTTTGTTGAAGTGCTGACTTTTTCTCTACCCACTTGGAAGTGACGACGAAATCCAGCGTTGTTGCTCACCTTGACATGCGAGGTTGTAAATTTAAATGTTTTATTTCTTTGTCTCTTCTTCAGAATCCTGCACCTAGCAATCATCCATGAGGATATAGACATCTCTAAAGAGTTGATACAGCTGTTCCCAAAAGAAGTCCTCGACATCCAGAACAATTTATATCAGGTTAGTTTATGAGCAAAACGGCAGCTTCCTCTAGGATTTTCTATTTTTTTTTTCTCTCACCAGCATTAGTTCCTCATTACCAGTACCTTGAATGCAGAAGCGGAGGTAATATTTATATCAGCGTACTTCCAGAGAAGTTTTCTTCCTCCTTGCGCACAGCCCATCCCCTCGCGGGAACATCACAGTGGTTGGCTCCAGTGTTGGCTCATACGGGACTTTAAATGGAAACTCCCCTCCTCTACGTCGTGTAGAAATAGAACCATGGGGAGCTGGTTGGGGTGTATCCTTGTGTGGATGTGGGAGGCGGAACCGTTCCAGTCCTTCAGGAAGTCTGATCCAGAGCCTGAACGCGGGGTGAGGACGGAGCAGGCTGACGGGAGCTGTCATTTGGAAACATTTTGAAAATACAGAGTCAGCACGAAACATTTGACTCAGTCTGCTCTGCGCTACTTGGTTACACAATTTCCTCTCAACAGTCATCGTAAGACAGAGAAAAATCTCACTTGGGTCGACAATCAAGAGTTCCAGCCACGTATGAGGCATTTATAGGTCTATTTTGTAACATTTTAATATACAAACTTGGGTTTCAGTCCTTCTGCAGAGTTTAAGCAGCCAATTCAAATCCCATCTTTTTTTTAAAAAAGGAGACGGGCATTGTTACAATGGATTTGTTTCAACCTCAGTGTGCCAGAAAGCTGCACAGCTGTAATTCTTATTTGGTTTGGAACAAAGACTTAACTCTCGCTTTTTCAGCTGGAACCGCTTTTTCTGCGGGTTTTTTTTAAAGAGGAGTACACACAGGTATGGGCCTGCTCTCTGCAGCTGGTCAAAAGCATTCTCTAGAAATCCAGGTAAAAAGAGGGACTCAAGTTTTATTTTAAATTGGAATGTTAGAAGTCAACACAAACATACTCCAGATATTAAGGAAGACTTAACCAGAAAATATCGTGTATTCTAACCTGAGCTGCTAATTTCTAATACCTGTTCTTTTTAAAACGTTAACCTAACAATACAGATTTTTAGATCCTTCTGAATTCTTTGTAAGTGGAATATTATAAGAAGATATAAGGGCAGTATTGGGGGAAAAAATATCTTCTAGATTTAATACTTATAGTTATTTTTGTTGGGTCAAGAGAACAGAGTAGGCTAGTTGGTGTAAAACAAGGTTTTACAACAGAGAACAAATAATTACTGAGTGTTACTTTTATCATACCATGATTTAGCGGTGATACAAGTTCAAAACTAGTGCTGTGTTAGGGGAAAAAATCGAAAAAATCTATCTTGAATCAAATCCATTTGAAAATTGAATTGCATTGAGTCCAAACATTTTCAAAGCTTAAATAGGAAGGAAAAGTCCACACGGCCATTTTAAGGCCTATGTCTGAAAGGGTTGATACAGTTTCCCCTGGTGAACTATTACACACCCAGTGTTACGTTATTGAATTATATAAGGTAACAGCTCATAAAAAACGTTATTACAATAATGAATTGGAACTGATCGGATCATGATAATCGATCCTAACGCTTCGGAATGAGAATCGAATTGAATCTTGAAATTTGAATCGATCCATCTATTCAAAAGAATGAAAAGTTTATCTTTACTGCACGGCTTTCAGCCCTTTCTATTATCTACTGAAGGTCTTGCTCTCTCCTGCTTACGAAAAGGCCTGAATGAACCACAAAAATGTCGTCACGTGTTACAGAAAACAGTTTTCTTTACAAAGAAGTAATGGAAAGCAGAGAGATCAGTATCTTCCTCAAACAGATCACTATTAATAGGTAGCTTTAAGGCTTTCTTACTCTGTAACATCTGTATTAAAGAGTTTTATAATGACTTGTTGGGTATAGTGCGTTCACCGATCGAAAAGAATATACCTTTTTCTGAATATCACCTGCTGATTCCTTGTAGCATTTCTAATTCTACTGGATCTTTAATTCCATCCTTATTTGCTGGTGCACCTCAGAGTCCACTGCACCTGGCCACCTACCTGGACCTGACGGACGTAGTGACGGCTCTGGTGGAGAAAGGGGCCAGCCTGGAGCTACAGGACCAGGACGGGAACACGCCACTCCACGTGGCCTGCCAGCACGGGCAAATAAAGTGCGTAACAGAAATGAGCCGAGACCTTTCTCCGAGCTTGTTGGCACCAGTCATGCAGACCCAGAACTGGAGAGGTAAGAAAAATTTTTTGTGGTGTTAATGTGTGAAGTGAAGCCAAAACGTTTGTTTTTATCTTTATCAGTCTCTTTAACATATTTTGTTTGCTGTAAATTCAGGTTTTCTTTTGTAACTGGATAATTTTCAATCCCACATATCCGCAAAAAGAAAATCCCCGTTATCATTCTGTCCACCTATCATTCAGCTGTCGGTTATTGTTAATTTTTGGGCTTCATATTGAATGTTTTAAATAAATGGGTTGCCTCCTTGCAGGTCTCGCCTGTCTTCACCTGGCAGCACTGAACAGACAGCATCAGATAATGAATCTCCTGATGAAAAAGGGAGCAGATCTTAATATCCAGGTTAGTCTGTGTTCTGATTCATCTCACGTTTTTATGCTATAAGATTCACTGCGGACCTTCTAAAATTGGTCTGAAATGAACAAACGAGTTATCGGTTCACGTCCACTAGGAGTAAACTGATGTCAAAGCTTACCTGATATTCGTAAACTTTGTAAATAATTAGGAAACTGGGTAAAAAACGTGAATTTTACATTCAAGAAAGAAAAAAATCGCATTCTTCTAGAAGGGTTTTTGTTTTTTGTAAGAAAAAAAATCAAAATCTGTATTATTTGCTCCATTTGTCCCCTTTTCCAGCCTTGTTTACTGTGTGTTATCGTACGTCGTGTTCCCGTTTATAAATCTGCTGCACCTGTCAAATGTTGATAGTGATATGAGCTGAGCCCAGGGCTAACTCCAGAATTTAGGGAGACGTAATTAGATTTGAGATATGATTAGGTTGTCTGCCTGCCGTTCTTAACTTTCTATTGATGGAAGGGAACATGGTTGTTGGTCTTATAACCACCACAGACATTCCTTGCAGTTTAAATCACCGTCCCAATAAGTCACTGTGTCTCACCTTCACCATATTGAATTAGAATTGGAACTAAAACTGTAAAATAAGATTTCATTTCCAGACCCTTCCTTCCTAATTACACGCAAAAGCATTAGTTTTCTATATTTTTTAAATTATTGCTTTGTTTTATCTTGCTAACTGTTTCCCTTTCCACGCCGTGCAGGAAGGAACCGCCGGCAAAACGGCTCTTCACCTCGCCGTCGAGCTGCACGACATCACTTCGGTGAAGCTGCTGCTCAGCAGGGGAGCCAATGTGGACGCTCCCATGTTTAACGGCTGCACGCCGCTGCACCTGGCCGTGGGTAGACAAGACGCGCAAATCGCCGACCTCCTCTGCCAGTTCGGCGCCGACAAGATGCTTCGGAACATGGAGGACGAAACGGCGCTGGATCTGGCCGACGGAAATAACGATGTAAGCGACTGGTGCTGATGGTGAAGGAGCAAATGAAGGGGAGGGAACAATTTGATTTCTTTTGAGTAAAGTAAGAACTATTAGAAACCGGTTTGCATTTGAGACATGGATATCAGAAATGCGTCTAAACCATTAATTACGATGTGAAATGTGCAAAATCGATAGCGATTCATAAGTTTTTAGTTGAATATTTTTCATAACAATAAAATGAGAAAAACATAGGTGCCGGACTGCTATTTTATGGGGGACAGACCAGCACAAACGGCACTGCTGCAGATAAAACTTTAGCCTGCAACACAAAATGCATTTACTATAGCAAATATTTTGCACATTAAACTGAAAAATGTATTTATAATCGAGTTTTTAAAAACTAACAAAGATAACAGATTTATAATCGAATGGTAGCACTCGAGTCAACATCATGAGGCACACAAGATGGCCCACCCCTACTCAACAGGTGCCAGGAACAATATTTAATCTGGTAGTTAAAATCTCCCTTTCTGCTTTTTTTGGTTTTGTTCTTTGTGTATTTTCTTGTTTTAGACCAACCTTAGATTTTTTATGGATTTATTCAGAAGTAGAAAAAAAAATATTCCAATAATTTCCTATAAAAATAAACCTGTTGTTGTTGTTTTTTCAAGGCTGACTTCTCTTTCTTCTTTTAAATAATTTAGTGTGCCTATAAACTTTTGATTCATAATTCACAACTTACTGTTTGTCGTAGGTTTAGATGTGCCTTTGATATATAGGTCAATTTCTCCTAGGCATTCTTCTAAATGGAAGACAAGAGGGCATACCAGTAAGGGAACGTAAATGTTTGTTAATATTCATACATCTGGGGATTTCTATGTAATTTTAAAATGGCTATTTGTTTCTTTATTTATTTAAGTCTTTATTAGTGGGATTAATAACTGTGGAGGGTGCTGTTAATATCTGAATCTTATCGCATTTTTTTACACAGCATCTCTGGAGCTCTTATATGATTTATTAGTTCAGGAAACTGGGAGTCCTTTTCTCTTTAGTAAAGATAATTTGCTTATGTTCGAGATTTATCTGCTAATTCTTTACCTCAGTTTGTAAAATTCCCCATTTTTATTTGTTCACGTTATATTTTCACAACCATTTAATTCTTTCTTTACTTCTGAAGGCCTCAGATTCACTGTTTTTATGAGTTAAACTACATCATCTGTAGCTTTTACATATCGCAGAAATTTTCCAGTCTTTCAGAGTGACTTGCTTTGTTTGTTTTTTAGATGACAGAAGAAATCTCATGTTTCTTTATTGGGTGTTATGAGTGTGAGATAGTTTGCAGACAAGCTTCCAAGCAAATCTAAAAACAGCAAAAGTCATAAGAACTATCCTGAGTGGCAAGAAAAATAGAGTCCACTAACAGATGGCTGGCATGGGTCCCACAGATATCAAATCCCAGTCTCGCAGACGTCTGGGATTACGAGAAGAGGCCGATGACGCAGACGGCTTGAATTCATACACGGTTTAAAACTTTTTCAAGATAAGGAGTCATTTTTGCGCCTTAATGTACTGAAGTGATTGTCGTTTTTCTGTTGTTTTTTATTGTTTGATGTACTTTATAGAAAATTTAAAAAAAAACTCCAGCATTTTTGTGAAAAGAAATGCACACACTTATGTATATATTCATGTTTATCTTAACACTGACATTTGTTTTTGTTTTCTTCCAGCTTCTGGCACTGTTTCCTTTCGATGACATCCAGATTTCTGGAAGGTCTGTGGTCGGTGTGACGTTTTGAACAAATTCCCAGCCCGAGAGATGGAATATAACACGCCTGGAGCCTGAAACCAGCTGGAACTTTTTTTCTTTTCTTTTTTTTTACTAAATTGTTAATAAATAGTGGCTTTACATGTAGTTGACTCTAATATCTAGTGAGAAATGTGCACCATATTAATCTCATGGGAAACGGAGCGATTCTGCTGAAAACAACGCTGATTTACCAAAACAGGATCGGAATGTGTTGGTCTTGGTTTCAAAATGTGCCCCCCTTGCAAGTGCCAAACTATCGATCTAACTTCCCCATCAAATGCTACCTCTTCTACAAATAGAAATTATTTTAGCTGCATTCATCATACCTACAATCTGCATTTCTGAAAGTATGGCTTTTTATGTTTTGTGCAGAAAATGCAATTGTAAGCAGATGATATTTTGGTTTTCTTCAAATTGAAATACATTTTTTGCAAACTAATCAAATCCCTGCTTATTGCAGCAAACTGATAGCCAGTACAAAAATGTAATATATTAAAAATGAAATGCAGCTTCATGTTTGTTTTTTTTATGGTTTACTGCTTTGTGATGTAGGACAATTTCTCTATTTATCTCTTCTTGTACTCTTCATCTGCAGAAAACAGCGGATGTTACCATGCATGTAATTTACACTGGCCTCTTTTGCTGAAATGAGTAGTTCATTTATTTTGTAATAAAAGTTAAAACAACCTTTGCGTGTGTGTGTTCTTTTTTCTGGGAAAAGGAAGTTTTACTTCTCACTGGTCTGTTTTGGCACCACTTTTGTGTGTGCAGACACTAACCTGAATTGGCTGCTTCAATGTGGAAAGTCCACATTTGCTCAAGCATCCTTAAAGCCATTTTAGCAATGCATGCATGACACTGTGTGCAAAGTTGAAATAATTTGAAAACCAGCTCATTTTAACCATTTCAAACATGGACATAAGGTCAACTTCCATAATTTCTGTACAGTTTGTGCGGTTTACCCGAATGACAAAAACCTTTTTTTTATGCTTCCTGTCAGCTGCTTCTGCAAGGTGTATCTTTTGTTTTACTGTAAGTGTCTTCTTCCTTATACCCTCTACAACACAATGAACACAGAGCGGTTGGAAATTCCGCCCCACGGGATCTCATATGTAAACATGCCGGCAGCAAAACAGGTTCACATGTAGGACTTTTGACAATATCCAGGTGATCCATGGCGTAAACTGGTCCGGGTGCAGAAATTCTGGTAAATTCTGATCGGTACAAATTGTTCATACCCGGTAAAACAGCTGGAACAAAGAGTTATGAAACTATACCTACTTCCCTATTCAACTGTGACCTGGGAAACTCTGAGGCTATTTGGGTTTTGTGTGCTATTGGTCATGCTGGTAGAGGCCTGCAGGATTTTTTTTTAAGTAATTGTGCAGTTTTTTTCTTTGTTTTTTGTTTTTTATACAGTTTATAAAAGTTTATAAAAGTAATCTGGCTTCATTTAAAAATATTTTACTCAGTGCATTGAAGCCTTCAGTTACTGCTGTGTTTCTGAGTTACTAATTGATGCGAGGAGGAATTTGTCATTTGAAAAGTCTCACCAATTCTCAAATATTAGCCAAAAAATACCCACAAAAAACGTATATATAATTTTTTTTTTCCAGGAAGCTGTGCAGAATTTAGTGCGATGTTATTAGCTGGAGCTAATAACTATATTGTTAGTGCAGAACTTTCATAATTGTAAAGATGCCATATAAAAAGATGTAACTTGATTATTGTATCTACAGAACACATGATGGGGGTAATTACTGCCTAAAAACGTGTTGTTCTGTGATTATACAATTTCTTAAATTATTCACACCTCCTGAACTTCTTCACATGTTATTACATTCCAACCTAATAACTAATAAAGTTATTTTACAGGCATATAGAGGCAACCACGGTGAAAAGGCCAGGGCTCTTTTTACTGATCAGGACATTACTGGATCATGTAAGAGGAAGAAATTTTACAGCTCTATACATTTATGTGCTGTTAAATTTCCTTATAGTCCCTTTAAGTTTGAATGTCTTTTTTTTTTTAAATTGTATTTTTGATATACTTGCATAAGATAACGAACAATTTTGCTGTGGAGATGATTTTTCTATTCTTATTTTTAGCTACAAAAATACCTGAAAAGTACACTTGAATTTAATCTTTTGAGTCCATATTTTCTTGCAGTAATTGCTGCAAGTCGGGGTATACGTTACTTTCTGAGGAAGCTGAGGTCCTTCAAGGTTTGCAGCAAGATGCTGCAAATCTTCTACAAGTCTGTGGTGGAGAGTGTCATTTCTTCGTCCATCATCTGTTGGGGTAGCAGCATCAGAGCCAGGGACGTAAAACGGCTCAACAACCTGATAAAGAATGCTGGTTCTGTTCTGGGGACACCTGTGGAACAACTTGAGATAATGATGCAAAGAAGGATTCTTCATAAAATTAAAAAGATTCTGGACAACCCTGAGCATCCTCCTCATGAGACTATCCTACAGCAACAGAGTATCTTTAGTCGGAGGCTTCTTCAGTTTCGGTGCAACACAGACCGCTACAGGAAATCCTTTCGCCCCACAGCCATCATAGTCTACAAAAACTCCTTGACAAAGAATTAGTAATGAGCTACAACAACACTTAATTTCCCTATAAGATCAATAAAGTATTTTTGAATTTGAATTGAATTGAATATCTTTGCAAAAACTTAGAATTAAACTTTTTTGCCCATTCTTCGCCAAATACCACAATCTCTGTCATTATGGATAGATAACATCAATTGGATTTAAATCTAGACTTTTAACTATGAGCCACTGTGAACATGAATGGGCTTTTATCTAAACCAGGGGTGCCTAAAGTGGGGCCAGCAGGCCAAAGTTAATCATGCTCTCTAAGTAGCATCTTGATATGGCACACCTGTGCGGTGGGATGGACTATCTCAGCAAAGGAGAAGCGCTCACTATCACAGATTTAGACAGATTTGTGAACAATATTTGATAGAAATTGTTATTTTGTGTATATGGAAAATATTTCAGATCTTTGTGTTCATCTCTTAAACAATGGGAGCAAAAACAAAGTTATTGCGTTGATATTTTTGTTCAGTGTACATCCAGGGCTTTTTATAACTTTCTTTCAACAGCGGTTTTGTTTTTGCCACTCTTCCATAGATGCCGGAATTGTGTAGAGCACAGCTAATAGCTTTCCAGTCAAATAGACTGTCTCACCTTAGTCGTGGATCTCTGCAGCACCTCCACATCTGCCAAAATCCTCCTGCCTGCTTCTTTGATTAATGCTCTCCTAATATGGCCAAGTTTAGGGCCATGTGTTGCTAGGCTTGCATCCTTGCCATAATCTTTTGATTCACAGACGATTGGATTGAAAAGTGTGAGGTGTTTAAAGGTGGATTTAAACTTCTCCAAAACTTTATTCCTGACCTGTCTGTTTTCTTTGGTTTTCAAGTTACTTTGCACACCAGTGTTTTCTAAAGCACCCATAGGCCTTCAAATTCACACATACTGCGATTAAATTGTTCACAGGTCGGTTATATTTATTGATTTAGGTGACTTCTGAATTAATCTGGTTTCTCTGAATTTTATTTAGGGGAATTATTTATTTTGCTCTTTACAAATATGTTTTACTGCGTCTCATGAAAAACTAAAATTGCTTTACGGTATTTCATACATTACTTTTGCTGTCATATACGTCATCCCTTGTTAGAAATAAACCAAAGCATCGATTTTACTGGGCAGAGTAAATTTTGACTGGGAGAAACACAACACCATGAGTTTTCTGCAAGCTGAGGTGAAAAAGGTTCTCACATCTTTCACTTTGACATAAGCATGAATTTGTTTTCACCTTTTAATAACACAGGTAATAGATGACTCTGGCCCTTTTCTTTGAAGAACCAGAGTTAGTACCAGTGTAGCTCAGTGAGGCGTTTTGATTTGCAAGGGGGGGGGGGATCTTCCACTTCACTAGGTCATGGTTGAGTAATCCTACCATCCTTTATCTCCTCCTACTGTTTGACCTCTCAAAACTCTTAAGCACCACCCTCAATAGTCTACTTTAGTTTCCTCCATGGAAAATGTTCATCTGTGAGGTCTACTGCGGTGTGTGCAATCTTAAATTACACCCTAACCTTGACTGTATAAAACCACTACTGAGCATAACAGAAAGGTTTCACTCAAACAGGAAGACAGTACACGTGTTACATAAAGACGTGTTACTCTGTGATTAAGAGATTAAGCAATTGTTTTATACTTTTTTCAAATTTTGTTTAACATTTTCTTATTTGTCTGTCTATGTACTTTCAAGTATATCTACAATTGTTGTTTCTTTGTGTGATAAACCTACACAAAAAGTAGTGCATAGTTGTGAAAAATAAGGAAAAGAATAAATGATTTTCAGTTTTTATACAACTACAAATCTGAAAAGTGTGGTGAGTATGTATGGGTTCAAGACCATCCATCCATCCATCCATCCATTTTCTTAACCGCTTAATCCTTGATGGGTCGCGGGGGGGCTGGTGCCTATCTCCAGCTGTCAACAGGCGAGAGGCGGGGTACACCCTGGACAGGTCGCCAGTCCATCACAGGGCCAAGACGATACCCCTAAATAAACTCCAATATGATCATTTACCTTCAAAAGTTACCTACTGATCGTTCAGATAGATAGATAGATAGATAGATAGATAGATAGATAGATAGATAGATAGATAGATAGATAGGTAGGTAGGTAGGTAGGTAGGTAGGTAGGCAGGCAGGCAGGCAGGCAGGCAGGCAGGCAGGTAGGTTGGTAGGTAGGTAGGTAGGTAGGTAGGTAGGTAGATAGATAGATAGATAGATAGATAGATAGATAGATAGATAGATAGATAGATAGATAGACTTTCTTAGTCCCACAAGTGGGAAATTTGCATTGTTGCAGCTATAAGGTGTACAGAAAAAAAGAGAGAAACAACAAAGATTCAATTCAATTCAATTCAATTCAGTTTATTTATGTAGCGCCATTTCACAACAGATGTCATCTCAAGGCACTTTACAAAAAGAGTTATTACAATACAATGTTTAGTGTAGAAATTACAGAACCACAGAAGATTGCGTCGTGGAATTCTCAGCAATCCCTCATACTGAGCAAGCATGCAGCGACAGTGGGAAGGAAAAACTCCCTTTTAACAGGAAGAAACCTCCGGCAGAACCAGGCTCAGCACAAGCGGTTATCTGCCGCGACCGTCTGTGGCTTGGAGAATACATAACAGAGACACAGAAAGAGCAATAGAACTGATGCACAAGTTTGTTGCAGGACGTGGAGAATTTTCCGTCACTGCAATGCCATCTTAGTCAGGGTCGTCAAGCAGGGCTAATCCGGAGCACCTACTATAATAGAAAACAGGTTAGTGCTTGAATTGACAGCACATCATGCAGTTGGGGAGAAGTAGGAGAGAAAGTAGGAACAGACCCTAATAATGTCCTCCAACAGCCTAGCCTAAAGCAGCATAGCTACTAACATTAACCTGTCTCCTTTCTACTAGGAGACCTGGCTACCAACACTCTGTCTGAGTCCTCCTGACCCGTGGACGGTGTAGGGCCGGTAACGGTCATGCAGGGGTCTTCTCGGAGTCGGGTTGTTTGAGAATGCAGCCCAAAGTGGGTGGTAAACTCCATCTAAGGCTAAATACCGGCACGAGACCGATAGTCGACAACTATCCTAAGGAAAAATAGACAGAACTGAGAGGACAGAGTTGAAGAGGCCGATTTTAAGATTAAAAGCCCACACTGTAAAAAACAATGCCATTACAAATAAATAGATGGTAGTAGTTAAAAACTAAATAAGAATAAAGAACTGTGTATGCTTTTTGCGTCAGCGACCAGTGGCAACCTTTCCCTCACACATCACGGATGCAGCAACCTACCGATAAAGGAGCTGCTCAGTGCAATCAGAGTCCTCTGCATGGGGTGAGAAGTGTTGTCCATCAGGGATAACATATTGGCCACCATCCTTCCATCACTCACCACCTCCACTGGGTCCAGATTGGATCCCAGAACACAGCTGGCTTTCTGGATCAGTTTGTTTAGTCTCTTTCTGTCCCCAGTAGAGATGCTGCTGCCCCAGCAGGCCACGCCATAAAGAGCAGCTGAAGCCACTACAGAGTCATAAACGATCCCGAGGAGCTGACCTTGGACTCCAAAGGATCTTAGCAAGTTCATATATATATATATATATATATATATATATATACATATATAATATATATATATATATATATATATATATATACACATATATGTGGTTGAGGTGTATCATTCAAAATCATTTTCTGCTTAAGGTCCCATAAAACTGTGGGCCTACTGTGTTTTTTTTCTGAACAATGAATCTAGTAGGCTTGCAGTAACTCCTCCTCTGCAGCAGGGCGCAGTGTCGTGGGGACGGAGAAGTTTTCCATCTCCGGCATTCTACTGGTGTTCATTAAAAGGGAAGAGAGCCTTTCCTGTTTAAAGTGTACATATCTTCAGATGATAGGTGGGGGAAAACACGTTTAACGGCGTACATTCAAGGAGGGGAGAAACAGGTCCTTACGTTTTAAAACATCTTGTCCTATCCGACCGGAGCGGCTTCATGCTGCGTCACCGCGGATACGATTGAGAGCTCCTGCCGGGTGTGTGGCCACGGAGAGCGGGGGGAAAAATGCCTTCCTTCTCACGGAGGTAACCTCTCTGATTTCAGACGCTGGGGAATTGGGACGATGTGTTTTAGGTGTGGATTGGCTGAGCTTTCTCAAGTTAAAGATGTTGGTTTAAAAAAAATTATATATAAATGAGGCGTCGCAACGTGTACACATTTTCGTGGTGTTGTCTATATTTTTGGTGAAATATTTTATTACAAACTACTTTATTCATGATTTTCGAGGTGTTAAATACGGTTAAATTGAATGTAGGAGTCTGCAAAGATGTGGGAAACTCATTAACATACAATTTAGTTAAAAACTACTTGGTAAAACGTCAAAGAAACTATCAAAGAAACTATCAAAGAAAATGATCCAAAATAAAAGATGTTATTCGGCAAATGTACACTGACAACATCTGCTCAATCAAGTATGGATTTTGCAAAATAAAACCTTTTTTTAAAAAAAGAGGAACTAGCTAAATCTGCCATGCATCTGTTTGAGTTAATGACATCATAAGAGGCCAAAGAATCGAGCTGCTCTTATGGTTTTAGTTAATATTATGCATTATGTCTGCATATTTCCACATGCTATGAAGTAGATTATGAACTATGAGTTGCAAGGAGTTCAACTACGTATCGGCCCTTATTAGATTTTCATTGGATGATAACATTGTGGTGAGGATTTTTCTGCACGACAAATGAAAACATGCAATTGTAAAAAAAATATCTGAAAATTGGAGTGAGTAACCTTCCTTTTGTGTCTTCTTTTTTTGCTTTTTTTGGGTAGACCCAATGTTGTGCAGCTCTTGCATCTGATTATTATCAAGTCTGTTTTTGGTGAAAGTGGTGAGTGCTTCAGCGGTTCAATATTAGGCTTCAACAGCATCCCAATTAAATGTGTCAACCAGACTTTATGGGTTTCAGCACAACTTGGCCTATATAAAATGCTGGATTTTGAAACCTCGTCATTCCAGTCTGTTCATCTCCTCTTTGCAAACAGCCTTTATGTGTCTCTTGGCTGCCAAATCTTTCTGTGATCCATCTGGTGTTTTCACACTAAGCCTGGCAGAACATAGCTAAACACCTTTGAGGAGAAGTTTAATTTGAAATGGGCAAACGGATGCAAAATCAACAAAAAAATTCAAACGATCTTTGATCATTTGCCTTATCAAATTTGTGATTTCATAAGAGGCTGAAACATGTGTTTCAATGAGTTTATGTTAATCAAATAATTATCAACATAAACTGCCTTTTACCTATTGCTCTAAAGTTATGAAACAGTTTCATCTTTTATTTCGTAGCATATCTCCTGTTGTGCGTCCTCCCAGAACGCATTTACACTCCCTCCCCTTTAAGGTGAAATTTGTCTGTGTTTTCTTTGGCCTGCAGCAGCTTGTGAGCTGCATTCCTCCATGTAACAGGCTTCTTGTTCAGAGGCTGGGTCCTGCTGCAGTGGGCCGTTGGGTGACCAGAGCACAGCGCACAAAGAGATCCTGTGTTCAGGTCAGGCGTCCGGGAGAGGAGGGTCCGCCTCTTTCTACACTCTGCAGGGAGGAGCTCACCTTTATGTAGGACGGAGCAGTTTTCCTGTAACTAGTTTGATCTGTGTGACTAGTTTGACCACCTGATGATGATTAAATGATTACAGTCTACCTACATGCAAACCAAGCTTGGTTAAACTTAATTCCGCTGCATCTGTTCTATATTTGTACTGGGTTTAATTAAACTGTATACTGATGGAATTGTTTGACATTTCCTTGACTATGAATCCACAGGATGACGTGGAAGAGATGTCGCATTACCTTAGTAAAAACCTGCTGAGTACCAATTTCTGTGTCTCAACAATTACTTCAGCTTTCACCAGTAAAAAATAGAAAAAAAATGAATTAATATCTTATGCCTAAAAATACAGTTTTCGTGAGAAGTTCACATATTAGCATGGACAAGATTTCAGCTTTGAGTTATTTATTTAAACAGTTTTTACTTTTTTTGGTGACATAATTGTTACTTTTTTTTATTTTTTTTAAGATAAATAAAAAAATTGTACACGATAGTTACTGGGTTAGATCAACAAGCTTCTGGGATAATTCTGTCCCGATGTTTTATCCAGTCTTCTTGGCAGGATTTACAGAGTTTAATATGTTGGAAAAACAAAATAAAAAAATCTGTACTGAATCCATTTTTACGAAATTCCTGAAAAAAGATTTGGATGTTAAAAATCAATTAATTTGTTTAAATTAACAATAATTTGGTTTAATAATTTAATTGTTTAACATTGTTTGACCTTTTTACAGCTAAAGTAGGACGGAAAAGTCCAGACAGACATTTTAAGGCGTAATACAGTTTACCCTGATGTGAAATAAATTACCTGCTCAAAATACGTTTTTAATAGCTCTCACCCATATCAATATCGAATTGGGGCTGGTTGTATTGGATCCTGATAATCGATTCTAACCCGTGAGAATTGGAATTGAATCAATTCTTTAAATTTGAAACAATACCCAGCTCTAGCAGAGTTGATTCAAACTAGTATTTTTCTTTAGCTCAACCTGACTTTAATCTAGATATTAATATTCTTGTCTTGACATCATTCCAGCAGCTTAATGTCAGCTCTCCTTATCCAGTATGAACTTGTTTGTGGTCTTTGTCATAAGTTTTCACCGGCTAGCTGTGAAGTGAATGACTTTATTATTCCATCCCCCTCGTGCAATGCACCACCACGCCTGACATCAAAATTGCCCTAAATCATTATGCGTCCAGTTGGTACAGAACCTTTGTAATTCATCAATATTTTATTCTGTGAAAAGAGTGGTTAAAATAAATTAGGAATGCATCGATAATAATATTAGCGTTGGGCTGATACCGTTCTATTATACTCGTATATGTTAAAATTAAGCAATACCATGAACTGATACTGAAAATGTGGAAACTCCCCATTGTGGTCATTCTTAATTAATATTTAATTTTTTATGTAATTCACCATCATTTGTTGTATGACGCAGATAAGACTTAAAAACCTGTCTTCCAATTCATTGCATTTTTTTGTGTGGTAGAAGTATCTGTTTGAAAAAAAAATCCTTATAAGCTCCGTGTAATAGGATTATTAAACATTATTTTTGTATCAATATGTTTTATAGTGGCCTAATTAAAAGAAAAGAAAATAAATTACTAAAACACTTACTGGTTTACTTTAACCCACTGTATATTTTATGAAATATCTGTCATACAATTAATATTTGGGATACTATATTCTTTTGGTGACACCTGACATTTTCCTTTAGGGTTTGGCTTGCACTTCTGCAGCTGTTTTTCCCCTGCGCAGTAATCGCAGAGGATCCGTTGTTGATGGACGGCTGGCATGATGTCTGGTTCTTCCGTTTCCTCGTCAACATGCTGGGATACGCCACCATCGTCGTACCAGGATATTTCCTCATTAGCTACTTGAAACGCTCCAATTACCTGGACAGAGGTTTGAGACATAAATTTTTTGCGAGGCTGAATATTTCTATATTCCTTCCTTGAAACATGGTTTTTTTTCTTAAAACTCAGGTAACGGGCTTTGCTATCCTGTCGTAAAGACCTGCGTATTTGGCAATGAGGACAAGAGCGGGCTGCTGGACGACATCTCCGTCTCAAGCAGGAACGAGCCTGACTCAGGCTCATCGCTCAAACAGGCTTTAAAGTTAATCTTTTGTGCAGCTGGACTTCAGGTAAGGGTTCCTCCCTGAAACAACAGTCACTGTAAACGGAAAGTGAAGGATGAAACAACAAGGTTCTGTTTTCTTTTACAAAGACTCCATTTTACGAAAAATAACTCCAAATCCCCAAAACCTAAATGCCCACACAAGTAGACTAATCAAATGCCTAGTCAGTCATTTATAGCTTTCTTTGTCTTGGGGCAAAATCAAAAAATGATCTGCTCTTTAAGGTTCTTGACCTGTTTCACTCTAAAGGGTTTGAAAAACAGATTTTTGTCATTATTTATTAAATAAGAAGACAAAATAACATAAGTACAGACCATAGTTGGTATTCTTCAGTACGGCCTGTACTTTATTGGTCTCTTATTGGAGAGGAATGGCCTTGGCTTCACTTTCCTTCGGTTCTTTTTGGTTGACAGGAAATGTTCTCTGCTCGGCTCTCTGCGGGCCCCTCTAGAAAATTTCAAGCAGGTTGAGATCTTCATTCTCTCTGCACCACTGCAACCCCGTGATTAGTGCTGCCAAGATTGTCGACGACAGATTTAATAATCGACATTATCGTTAATTTTCTTAAGCATTGTTTTTCTTTTAAAACACTCTCTGTACCTTTCTCTGCTCTGACAGCCTTTCTGCTCCTGCCGTGGCGTCACTGGGAAAGCCCAAACAGCAGTGTCATAGTGAGCCAACAACGGAGCTCTAAACTTCTCAAGGGTTTTGTTAAATGAAAAAGCATAATTAATGTGGAATTCACAAGGTAGAACCTAATTTGTCCATGACAGTAAAACGATGTTGCTTGAGTATTTTAAAAGGAAGCCCGTTGTGTCTGGCGATGAAGAGGGACAGTAGCCTCTGTAAGCTAATTAGCTCGTTAGCTGCTAACATTAGCATAAGCAGTAGGGCGATGTCGTCTTTTCCCCAGACATGTCAGCTTTTTATTTTCTCTCCAGGGCATCCGAGGACATTCATACAGTACAGACTAAAAGTTTGGACACACCTCCTCATTCAGTGCGTTTTTTTATTTTCATTACTATTTACTCTGTAGATTCTCACTGAAGGCAGCAAAACTATGAATGAACACATGGAATTATGTAGTACTTTCACAAAAAAGTGTGAAATAACCTGGCCTCCAAAGTCACCGGACCTGAACCCAATGGAGATGATTTGGGGGTGAGCTGAACCGCAGAGTGAAGGCAAAAGGGCCAACAAGTACTAAGCATCTCTGGGAACTCCTTCAAGACTGTTGGAAAACAATTTCTGGTGAAGCTCAAGAGAATGCAAAGCAGTAATCAGAGCAAAGGGTGGTTGCTTTGAGGAATCTAATATATAAAACATTAATTTCACCCTTTTTGTTTCAGTACATAGAGTAATTCCATACATCATGTGTTCATTCATAGTTTTGATGCCCTCAATTGAGAATCTACAATGTATTCATGAAAATAAAGAAACCTCATTGATTGAGAAGGTGTGTCCAACCTTTTGGTCTGTACTGTAGATTGGTGAAAATGTCCAGATGCTCTCATGTGACGTCCTCTCCTACAGGCTGAGCTGGTGCCTTAAAGCTGGTTCTGATCTGTTCATAGACAGAGCAGCCGGTTAGCGGCGCAGGTGTTACGACAAACTGCTGCTTATTATTGCACTAAAAAAATAATCTTCTCAGAATATCATTTGTAGATTGACTTTAGATTTGAAATGGCTGTGGGCAGGAAGGATCTTTCTCTATTACTGTGCTTTGATTAAGTTTCTGATTAAAGATGCTGTTGTTTAACTCAGTAGCTGCAACATTAACTATAGTGATGGTAAATCCATCATCACGTCATGGGTCTGGTTTATCACTAATGTTTTATTTTATAATTTGGTAATCAGTGTTAAATGAGCTATCATCTTAACAGTCAGTATTATAGATCGATTCGGACCAGAACCTCTCGCCTTAAGAAGAGTTTCCTCCTTTGCTGTTGGACCCATGAACATAACCCTAAAACTGTTCCCACCACCTGCTCTGTTTCAGTTTCATGACCCATATTGGTTTTTGTCTGACACGCATTGATCGTTACCTGTCCTCATGTATATATTAATCTGTTTAGCACATTTTATTCTCATTTAAGTGTTTGTCTTTTTCGTATGTTTGCAAAAAGTACAGCAGCAATTTCCTAATGTTGTAAATCTGCCCAACATTTGGCAATAAACCCTTTCCTGATTCTTATCCTACGTAACACTCGGAGGAAACACGCATATTAGAGCAGATGTATACTTGTGCAATAAAATACTATTTAGACATGATTAGTCGACTAATCGGCAAGATAATTAGTTATTAATCGATTATCAAAACGATTGTTTGTGGCAGCCCTAACCTTCATGGGTTTGCTCTTCAGCTTCTGATGTTTGTGGGATAAATGTCCTGTCAAGGCTTTAGTTTTCAGACCGATTCTCCTTATATTTTTCTATAGAAAACTTTAATTTTCAGTCCAGTTTATTTTCAGATCAGTAACTGCAGGGGGTGAACAGGTTCTTTTGATTTGATTTTGCTTGACAGTTGCAAGGTTTTTGTTGCTGTGTATAATAATCAACCACTCCTACTTTGGTTTTAACGGTGGCAGCAATTTTTCTGAAAGAGAATACTGCTGAACTGGAATTTGGCTTTCTTGTAAGCAAAGGAAAAGTAAACTGGTGTTCTCTTACATCTCCTAAAAACTGTACACCGCAGGAATGGTTTGATGGGAAATGTAACTTTTTAAAACGGGCGAATGTCATATAAATCCTCCTGTCTAACTAAAAGATAACACACTCACACACATTTTGAATTTAAAGACGTCTTTACTTACGATGGGGCTAGGATCTGATGAGCTAAAATCTGCTTTCATTCTTCTAAGGTGTCATATCTGACGTGGGGAGTCCTGCAGGAGAGAGTGATGACTCGTTCCTATGGAGGCACAGCGCCAGACCAGGAGGGCGAGAAGTTCAAGGATTCCCAGTTTTTGGTCTTCATGAACCGCATCCTCGCGCTGACCGTGTCCGGACTCTGGTGCTTACTGTTCAAGCAGCCTCGCCACGGCGCGCCCATGTACAAATACTCTTTTGCTTCCCTCTCCAACATCCTCAGCAGCTGGTGCCAGTACGAGGCCCTCAAGTTCATCAGCTTCCCCACTCAAGTCCTGGCCAAGGCCTCCAAGGTCATTCCCGTCATGCTCATGGGAAAGCTTGTGTCTCGTAAAAGCTACGAGTACTGGGAGTACTTCACGGCCGTGCTGATCTCCGTCGGCGTCAGCATGTTCCTGCTGTCCAGCACCACCAGCAAGCACCCGTCCACCGTCACGACGTTCAGCGGGATCATCATCCTCATCGGCTACATCGTCTTCGACAGCTTCACGTCCAACTGGCAGGACAATCTCTTCAAGTACAAGATGTCGTCGGTGCAGATGATGTTCGGCGTCAACCTGTTCTCCTGCCTCTTCACCGTCGGCTCGCTGCTCGAGCAGGGCGCCTTCTTCGACTCGCTGGCCTTCATGACGCGCCACTCAGAGTTCGCCTTCCACGCCGTGCTGCTGTCCGTGTGCTCCGCGTGCGGGCAGCTCTTCATCTTCTACACCATCAACCAGTTTGGCGCCGCCGTCTTCACTATCATCATGACTCTGCGCCAGGCCTTCGCCATTCTCCTCTCCTGCTTCCTCTACGGCCACGCCGTCACCGTCGTCGGGGGCTTCGGCATTGGCGTGGTTTTCCTCGCGCTTTTCCTGCGGGTTTACGCACGCAGCCGCATGAAGTCGAGCCGGCAGCCGTCGCTGCCGCAGAAGGTGTAGCTCTTCAACGCCGCACCAAACTGGGAAGAACGACCACGTTTTCTGTGGTGCTATTTGTCTTTTTGTGAGCAGCATTTTGTCTTTTCCCCCCTAATTCATTTATGATTTTTTTTTTTTTTTGTTTTGTTTTTTTTTTGTTTGCATTTGTCGAAATCGGTGCAAAAAAAGGGATCCTGCAGTTTTGACTGTCACAGATGCCCCCAAGGGGTTAACATAACCTAAATGGTCGGAGGCTTTGAGTGCCTATATGTTTGTCTTATGTTTTAACCTCCATTTGTTGCTTTTGCAGCCAGTTTAAGGTAACAGTATGGCTCAGCATTAATAACACTATCCAAAACCAATACATTTGGTCAAAACTTTCTTACAGATGCTTTGTTTCTCTCTGGGTTATGGGATCATATTAACAGTCTCATGCTGAGGATAAACTTCCGTGTCTTAATGTGAAATTTTATACTCTACAACTGGGAACCCCAGTTTTGTTTAAAACACATTGCATACATTTGAATAATTCGTCAAATTGTTTCAGCAGCTTCTGTCATCATACATGAGGAAGCAGCTAACACACTGTAAAAAAGAAAAAGATTTTAATCTGACATCTCTGCATAGAATGCTTTTTTTTTTTTTTAAGCTTGTTTTTGTTTTCCACAGTTTTCATGTATGTAAAAAAGAAAAACGTAAATGTCAATTATTTTCTTGCCAATGAGTTTGTCTTCTTTTTTCTCTTTTTTTAAAGTACTTACTTTACGAATATTATTTTGTTATGTGAATGTTTGGATCAACACCGTCACAAGGGTGTGAGGAAACTGTATGCCCAGTTTTCAGGCCAGAATGCACACAAGGGAAATGCAATGTTAATGGTACCTAATTTTTATCATTCTACTCCTTTTCTTTGGTAAATGGATTAATAATAAAACCTTTTAAATTAATGTGACATTATTTGGTGAAGGGTTTTGTTTGCCTTGCAGGGAGCACTAATTTAAGAACCACTCCTCTTACACATACAGTGCCTTTCCCTAAGTATTTACTCAACCTCTTCATATTTCATCCCTTAACAAATTGATTGTTTCATATGAGTTTTCATGTTATAAGGCATCAAGAATTGGGGGGTTTTGGCGCCAATAGACAATTGGAATCAGTTTTCAAGAATGGTGACTTAATCCAAATGTCTGACAACACCCTAGTTTTAAGACATTTGGATTAACTTGCCAATAGAAAAAAATCATTCCTTATGTCAATGTGACAGATTTGCAAATGCTTTTTTTTTATATATAAATGCTTAACAGAGTCGTTTCTTCATCTCTAGATATGTTTTAGAGGACATTTTACTGAATACTACGAAATTTTCACCGGTCTCCTACGGTCTACTCCTTTGGGGAGTTTGCTCTATAAGGCAGTTGGAAAGACTTACAATGTGGCGTGTAGCAAAGTTGAATCCTAAATCTAATGCAACCGAAGTTTAATCTAAAGATAAACGAACACAGACAGGTTAATGCTAAAGTTATGGAGACGTTTAAAGCGGGGATAGATTTTAATTATGTAATAGTATAATATATACCATGAAGTACTGTCTATCATTAATCTGAAAATGGAAATAGTATGGCAAAGCTGCAGACCTATCGAGGCAGCGCCACACAACTGGACGGAAATACGAAGAGGAGCATTATTAGGAGAGCAGCCAAGAGACCCAAGGAACTGGAACTTCAGAGATCCACAGGTTATGTGGGAGCATCTCACAATAAGTCAACTATCATCACCCCAACAATTTGGTCGGTATGAAAAGGACAATACACTTTTAAGTCCTCTCTGTAGTTTGCCACAGAGGGAGGGAAGGGATTTTCCAAGTGTTCCCCGACTGGTGCATATTTGACAGGTAATGCAGGAGGAGACTTCCAGTGATAAACATCTTTATCTTTAAAAAAACACACTTTGTTATTAGGATCACAAATATCCAGTAACATTTACTCGAAAACAGACCCTACTATGATTTAGGTTGATTAATTGAACTTTTTCTTCTCTAAAAACATCCTAATCATGTTATAAGTTACTGAAATAGGCCAAAAAAAAAAAATTTAGAAGTCAAGAAAACAGAAAACAACCAACCTGGAATATGTTTATTGTAGTTTTTTTTTCTTGTGACGGGGCAAAACCTTATTTATCCTTTGATTCAAAGTCAACACATCTGTGTCCTACAACTCTTCTAATTATTTTATAGCACACTTATATTTTGTTGATCTTGTTTGATAATTTGATAACTGATGAAAATTTGATCTTTTTTTTATCTCCTTAACCTCTTGACTATTTGGTTCTTCACAAATGTGGAAGACGTTTCTTTGTTCACATGGGGCTTAAATGTAAGTTTTTGTCATATCTGGAACAGACCAGTTCCAAAATAACACATAAATGTAACATCATACTAGAGATGTTCCTCTTCAAAGGGGACACAGAAGATGCTCATGGTTGAAGTGTAAGATGGAAGGAGCCAAATACAGGGCAAGCCTGGTAGAAAACCTGGTTGCGACTGCAAAAAACTTAAGACTGGGTCCGAGCTTCACCTCCCAGCAGTACAACAACCCAAAACATACAACCAGAGTTACAATAGAACGATTTAGATCAAAGTATATTCATTGACCTGTTAGTACGACCCAGCCTAATTTCAGAACACATGTTTTTAATCCAGTCCAACTGATCTAGTCCTGTTTTGGAAAGGAATTTTATTCTCTAGCCAAGCAATGCTATGAGAGACATTATGCTCTAAAGACTTGCTTTTATAATTGAAGCCAAAGATGGTTTTACCAAGTATTGACTTAGAATGGGTGAATTCAAGTTCATATCATACTTCTTATTTATAAATAAAAAAAATATATGTATTACTTTGTTTCCACGTAACACTTTGTGTTGATCACCGAAAAATCCCAGCAAAAGTACGTGATTTTTTTAGTTTATTATAAATATGAGAAAATGTAAAACAGGTTTGAATTTCATAAGAATGTGATAAAATTTATGGTTTCGTAAAACTTCAAGTCGTTGAGATTAATTTTTTTTATTCTCTAAGAAAATGTTCACCTTTGGTCTACAGACATTATTACACAACTATTTTATTTTGTGGAAAATAGAAAGCCTTATATGTCACACACATTTCAGGAAAATACCATTTTAATTTTATATACAGTACAGACCAAAAGTTTGGACACACCTTCTCATTCAGTGCGTTTTCTTTATTTTCATGACTATTTACATTGTAGATTCACACTGACGGCATCAAAACTATGAATAAACACTTGGAATTATGTAGTACTTTTACAAAAAAGTGTGAAATAACCTGGCCTCCAAAGTCACCGGACCTGAACCCAATCGAGATTATTTGGGGTGAGATGAAGCGCAGAGTGAAGGCAAAAGGGCCAACAAGTACTAAGCATCTCTGGGAACTCCTTCAAGACTGTTGGAAAACCATTTTGGGTGACTACCTCTGGAAGCTCAAGAGAATGGAAAGCAGTAATCAGAGCAAAGGATGGCTACTTTGAGGAATCTAAAATATAACATGTATTCAGTTATTTCACCCTTTTTGTTTAAGTACATACAGTAATTTTATACATCATGTGTTCATTCATAGTTATGCCCTTAATTGAGAATCTACAATGTAGTCATCAAAACTCATTGAATGAGAAGGTGCCTCCATACTTTTGGTCTGTACTGTATAAAAAAGATTTTATTATGAAGTAGAAAACAAAGTAATATGCAATCAGAACATTGTAGAGAAAACAATAGTACAGATACCTTCACAAGTCTACATTTGCAGTCTAATCTTTTATTAATACCACATCTACATGCTATAATATGATGGTTTACAAAAACTGTAAATACTGTCTTAAATGATGAAGGTTTAAAAAGAGACTAAAACGAAAAATGTGGACAAAGTAAGAAATTGCAAAAATTAGAAATAAAAAAAATGAATATCAAATAAAACTTTATGAAGTGCTTTTCATACAAGAAGTGCATCTCAAAGTGCTATATGGATTAATTAACCAGATTCCCATCCCTCCCCCGGAGATTTAAAAGTATAATCCCAGTTACTGTCCCCCCAACCGAAATGCCATGCACACACACAATCAAAAGCAATCGTAAAAGGACATAGGGCCGATTACAGAGGAGCCAGGCTAAGGAAACGCCATTAAAATACATGTTAAACTATCATTAACAGCTCAACAAGGAAAACAAGGTTTCAGTGGACAGAAATTTTACATTGATGGACTGTGGATGGATAAAACTGATATTACAACACTGGGTTACAAAAATATCTCCCCAAAGCAAGACCAGAAAACAGACTAAATCTAAAAGTTAATGATGAAGGCAAACAAAGGAAAGGAAAATCACTGTGCAAAAACTTGGAAGAATGTTAGTGGGGAATAAGGTTTTTTTTCTCAGATCTGAGAAAAGGACTCATCGATAACATCTTTTTCTCATGTCTTTGATTTACCCCTACTGTGATAATTGAAACTTGCCCTTAATACATATCTGAGTACATCCAGTCTTGTATGGGTGTCATATAATGTTTCAGTTCACTCTTGGCATTTAAATGAATCATTTCCTTTCGTCTGATCGTATTATCCTTTTCTTAATTCCATTCAATTCAGTTTACCTATATAGCGACAATTCATTGTAGATGTAATTTCAAGACAGTTTTAAAGAAAAGTAATTTCAATTCAATTGCACATGCATTCCATTGAGTTTTAAAATTTATACAACATCATATTAGAAAAAGTTCTGACGGTGAGCTAAATTAAAACTGAAAACAGTAATTTCTTAAATTATACTTTACCTGTGTTACATTGAAAATCATACAACAGCACATTAATGCATTCCTCATAAAATCTATTGTTGCTTTCTAATTAAACTGAAGACAGACTCACTGAAGACACTAAGTGATGAAGTGTTTCAGGCGTAATTTTGTCCCAATTTTCCTGCAATCGAGTCTTAAGCTGGGCAACAGTATTGCGCCCTCGTTGCCACATTTTGTGCTGAAAAATACGCTACACATTCTTTTTTGGAGACAGGTCGGTACTGCAGGCAGGCCAGTCAAATACCCGTACCCTCTTCCTCCGCAGCCAGGACTTTGTAATGTGTTGTTTTGCATTGTTTTTTGTTGGAAAAGATGTGTATTGATAAACCCTCAAACTTCTCCTTTTGAATCACCGATGTTTAAAGTTGCTTCTCTTAATCCATTTTATTGTGGACTGGTTTATTGTTTACTTCTTGAACAGCTTGTCCTAATGTGGCAAGGTACCCAACGAGGGCCCAGGCAGGATTTGATCCCACAACTCCCAGGTGAGTGTCATGCGTGCTAACCAGTCACCCAAAGGGATATCCCTGTGGCCAAACAGCCAGGGCACATGATCAAACGGAGCCATAGTGACAGGACCTCCACACTGTCACACTTGGACAAACCCAAAAAAAGAGGTCACACTTTAGACTTGGTGTTTATGCTAAATACAGCTAATTTTTGTGTTGAGGATGCCCACATAAGAAAACATAGTTTTCTTTTATTTGATCTGATCTCCACTGTCAAACCTGAACCTTCCTCTTTTAGGTCTCAGAGGCGTTTCTTTACAGAAAACACTGTATTCATTTTTACTGTTATGTTTGATTATCAAATGTTCTCCAAATGTGAAGGTGTACACAGTCTCATTTCTGGCTTTAACAGTCAGTGCAAAGACATATTAGACCATGTCGCACTGGTTAAATCAAATCTATTGACTCAGAAAACATTCTGTCCCTGAGTTAATGTGGATATTCAGACTATGAGGAGAGTATGCCAGAAAGCTGAGCATCTGTGGAAGTCTTCTAAACTTGAGGTCTACAAATTTTACCTCAGGGAACTCATGTCCTCCTTAAATTACTTGACAGGAAAAGCCAAACAAGAAAAAGCCTTAAACAAGAAAAAACCCAAGGTGTGATTTGACTCTATCAGCTCTATTTTTGCCCCACTCCTCCTCTTACCCCATGTGTTCTGTAAAGCTGATTGTAACAAATTATTAAAGTTATTTATCAGTAAAATCAAAGATGAAAGGAAGACCTTGGAGACCATTTGATAAGCCTGTTTGCCAAAAGCAGTCCTCTTTTAAACCAGTAACATTGGTTGATATTTTATCTTTGGTGACTACAATGAAACCCCTTTTACTGTCCATCTGATGTTCTGCCCAATAAATATATTTTAAATGTGTTTGATGTTATTGGTCGCTGGGTTACATTCATAGACCTGTTCCTGTCTACTATTATTTTCCTACTGTGAAACCACTTCTTAAGAAATCCATATGATCCTCAAATTTTTGGCCAACATCTATACTTCCTCTTTTGTCTAAAATATTGGAAAAAAAGTGGTCTTCAAATCTTCAATACTTTACTGTCTGGTTTCTGCAAGCTTCATATTACAGAAACTGCTTTGCTTAAAGTGTGTTGTGATGTCATGATGTCTGAAGACTCTGGGAAATATACCGTATTAGTTTTCTTGGATCTTTCCTCGGAATTTGACACAGTGGACCACCATATCCTGCTCACAAGGCTGCGTGACCTGCCAGGACTTTTGGGAACAGTATTATCATGGTTTCTTCTTATTCGTTGGGTAGGACACCTTTACAAATCAGATTATGTCAAATTCTGCTGATCTGATGTATGGTGTATCCCAGGGCTCTGTTTTTGGTCCTATATCGTTTCTGCTCTATGTCATTCAAAAAACTAATCAAACAATTTAGATAGTGTCTCATACCACCTATTGCTGAAGAAATTCAGTGGTATTGTTCAGTAAATGCATCTGAGACACATAAATTGGATTCTTTATTGAACCGTACCAAGGAAAAAAAATGGCTTGATGCATCCTGACTACAACTAAACTCGGATAAACCCAAGGTGCTAGTGATTGACCCTGATGAGGCCACCCCAACTCTTCTCTTCTCCAACAGTGGTCTGAGTTTAAGTTTTTATTGCTATTTTGTGAAGCACTTTTTGACGTTCTGTCTGTGAAAGGTGCTATATAAATACATTTTTGTTTGCATGTTGTGCTCCAAAATATCATCTACACTTCAGGATCAATGGTGCCATCAGAGAAGTGCAAGTCACCTTTGCAAAGGGTGCTGACATAACCTCATACCATAACAGACCCTGGCTTTTTAATTTGTTTCTGGCAACAGTCTGGATTATCCTTTTTTTCTTTGGTCCGAAGCACACTGCGTCGATTTCTCGAAAAATAAAGAAATAGAGAATAACTGAAATACTGATTCATCTGACCACAGTACACGTTTCCACTGTTTGATGGTCCGTCCCAGATGTCTCTAAGCCCAGTAAAGTCAATGGCACATTTGGACACTGTTAACAAAGGGCTTTTCCTTTTGGCAAAGTATACTTTTAACAGGCATTTTTGCATGTAACTATGTATTGTGGTACTTGACAAACAGTGTTGGAAAGTTACAAAATGTTTGTAATATATTCTATATTAGCAGTTACAGCCAATTAAATGTAATATGGCTACATTATATTTTACTGTCTCAAAAATGTAACTGAATTACACTACATCAAGTTACTTTTGTCATAATATTTTAAAAACGTAACATGATTTTTTAAATACTGTAAAATCAATTTACATTTGACATAAGTGTGAAACCCCAAATTCTGCAATTTTTGTTGTTCGGTTTATGCCCTTATCCTTTATGCACTAATATTCCTCCAGATTCCTTGAATCTTTTAATCATGTTATGCATCCTTAATGATGTTACGGTAAAATATCCAAATCTCTTACTATCTTTCTTTTAGGAACATTGTTTTTAAACATTTAAATCATTTTCTCATGTACATGTTGGCTATCTGGGGATCCTCGGCCCATCTTTGCTCCTAAAGAACTGGACTTTTCTTGGTTGCTCCCTTTGTACCGAATCATAATTACAATCACCTGTTTCAAATAACATAATTATTTAACCAATTTACTTGATTTCTAGCCCTAAATTGCTCCTGTCCCTACCTGTTTTGGTATGTGTTGCAGCTCTTGAATGACAGGAAAGGATGTATATTTACAAATGAAATGGAACCAGACAAAGCGTGAAGTATTTTTTGCTCTTATTTTCTACAATGAAATGCAAGTCAAAGTAGATTTAGAAATGGGACCTTACTTATTTTCTTATTTGCGTCTTCCATACTGTCCAAACTTTTTCTTATTTGAGTTTGTATTTGACGAAACCCAGCAAATTGCGCTGAGTCATTGACATGCAGCGTTCACTCCTCCTGAAAAAACATGTAGCGACAGTAGACAGTGGCCTGCATTGGTACTTACTATTCTTAGTTTATAAAAAGTAGTTTATGGCCCATTTGTTTGGACAACAAGTCCGGCAAACGTCCAGGTTTTGGTTAAATGTAGACTTATCAGTGATTTATTAGTGTTAAAACAGGATATTCAGATACTAATGTGAAATTGCTTTTATTTAATAAAAATAACTTTAATAAAATATTTTTTTAAATAGCATAGATAAGTAAAGAACTTAATCTTTTTTAAATAAACACCCTATTTAACATAAAGATAAGTGAAAGCATTGAGTTACATTTCTCTGCAAGATAATGTTTACATTTCAGAACATATAGGATTCAGTATTAGTTTTCAGGCGTTATGTCTGACGGACATATAGCTCCATGTACACACACCGTTAAACACGTTTGCATATTAACATTTCGAGATGATTTCCCTTCATATAAAATTACTTTTCTGAAAAAAGGGCAATATTCAACACTGTAAAAGTATCAGTATGTGCTGTCACAATGTGGTGGGAATTTGGTTTACAAGGGTTTGATGGTCACACCAAATCAATGCAAAGATCCTCAGATTGGTCAGCTTTAACTTTATGGTTTTTCGTTGGCTTTCTCTCCAAACAGGCACCACTCTAGTCTCATTTATCAAATCTCAACCAGTTGAAAAACTGTGCAACCAGTTACGGCTATATTACCTGAATTAGTCCCGAAGGTACAAATATTTTACTGGCACATGGTGACCCAGCGTTTTCGATAAACACTTCGCTTCGTCTTTATGCACGTTATTTTGACTTCAGGACACTTGAAATTAGTCATTTCATTATTTTTTCCACTTGTAAATCTTTTCTGTACTCATTCCATTCTTTCCTATTTGAGGCGACGGCAACCAGAGTTGTTTTCGAAATACGTCTGAAGTGCTCTTTGCATTTTGCACGGATGCATTAACCAATCCATTCTCGTGATTCACCGAACATCAAACTGAAGACTGGGTTTGACTATAAAGTGTGAGAAAACGTTTCCCCCTTGTTGATTATTCTCAAGACACTACTGGGGAATTCCCCCTCGCTCCTCTTGTTTCAAAAGGTTCAATGTGACGCTGCATCATCTTCACAGCATCTCCGGTGCTCTTTTCAATAATTCAAATGAGTTACCAAAAGACAAGAAAGGTCGGATGGAAGAGAAACTACAGACATATTGCCCTCTGATTTCAGCCCCTGATGGACCAGTCACTTTGAGCTCTCACTTTGACTGCAGAGACAAAAAAACCGAGAATTCTGACTTCTTTATTAGCCACCAAGCAGTATACAGCTGTTTTAAATTACTCCAGCGATTCCTGAAATAATCTTTTATCTTTTACGGCACCTGCTCTGGAAAGCATCTAGGGTCTGAGGTCAAGTTAGAGGAAATAAGCTTGTTCTAGCATAATGTTTCTCATAGAGATTTATCAAAGCAGCAAGATGTCTCCTGGATGTTTTGGCCTTGAGGGCCTGCTTCATGCTTTACTATCAGACTCATATGAACTAGTTCTTAAGGAGCTGGACAAAAGAGTTGAAGAAGATAAACAGTGATTGCTAAATACTGTTTAAAGTGTTTAATCTGAAGGATTGAGGGGACGCAAGAGTAAATTCTGTTCCTCTAAGTTTTGGCCAAATATGTGTTCATTAAATACTTAAAGGAAAAGTTCGGGGTTTTTTTCAATCTGGAACTTATTTTTAGCTAATATTACAATCAGTTACTCACCAAGACAAGTTTGGAGCTACAAGTAAGAAATACAACAGGCAGTAGCTGGGAATGCAGCCAAAGGTTGCTGAAAAGAAAGAAAGAAAAGAAAACCAAAATCGCAATGACCATCCAAAAAAACAACAACCAAATGTTATATTATCAAATCCTCTAGCTTGAATGTGAGCAAGAGGCAACGTTTTTTATAGAGATTTCTTAGTTTGGCCAAGGAGATAAAGAGAAAGGCTGTCTGGGAGCAGTAGCCTAGAGACCGAATGGAAAGGTAGGGATTAAAAAACCTTCCCTGCTGAGCACAGTCAGCCCTTAATTTACTACAGTGCCAAATTACCATTTCCAATTCAAGCAGAATGCAGTAAAGTATTGTAATTTCTGCTGCAGCTCTGACCAGCATTATTACTTGATGCACCTGCAATTCAGTTTCTCCAGGCACCAGAATACTTCATTTTCACAATCCTTGCAGAGGTTGTGTAAAATATTGCAGCAGTGTATTGAAGAGGCAGCAATTCTGACATTTGAACTGCATGATAAAATCTTTTCTGTCCAATATTTATCTGTGTTTTTTTTCTAAATTCCCTTTTAGGATGTATAATTTCGTCAGAAAGAAAAAATAGTAAAGTTCTATGACTTAACTTCCCTGTGGATATGTGGCTGTTTAAACATTCTGAGAACACTGTAAGTCAAACCAGTCAATATCTGTGAATCTTTCTTTTCTTACTCTGTGCTTTTGAAAAAAAAAAACATTTGAATGTCTTGTTCACTGAGAAAACATATAATACCTGTTCCTTTTTAAATATGCGACATGAACATTTTCTTTAACCCCTATTGCCAGCAGTAGCCACAGAAAAGCCAGTTTCTTCTTCGTCACAGAGAAAATTTGTTTTCATTGTCTTGCCTATCTTGACTTACAACCACACAGTGGAAGGTTGCTTTGATTTTGCTGTCAGGAGAGAGCAGACTGTGTCTCTGCTTGTAGAATCTAAACCATTAGCACTTCCATAGCATGGCAGAACATGTGTTATTTATGGAAATATCATATTAACCTCAGTGATTAGTGGGCAGCGGGAGTGAGGTGACACAGTGCCTCACCTGTCATGACAAATAAAATCAATGTTTCAGCTTTTGTCTTCTGTAAATTTGTATTTAATAGGCCTACTTTAACATTTTAATAGTGAATGAATTTAATAGTTAATTTAATATTTGAATTTACGCATTGCCAGCTCAAATCGGTTCAAATATTTCGGATGAAGTGTGGAGTGTGAGGCAGTGCTGTGTTAAGCCTCACCTATGGAGGCACTGTGTTGCAGACAGTGAATGAAGCAAGAAGTTGGCAAATGCTCATTTCTGTCTCTCATATCACCTAAATGCATGTTTGATCACCAATTTTGGGCAAGTTACAAAGAAATTGTAATATATTTCACATTAATAGTTACAATTTCAAACATGTAATATGTTTAGATTACATATTACTGTCTTTAAAATGTAACTGAGTTACACTACTATAAGTTACTTCTGGGAAACTATCTTAAAAATCTAACACGACTTGTAACCACCCTAACATTTTACACAAGTGCCACACCACAAATACTGTATTTTTTACACTATTTTATTAAAATTAAGTGTCTAATTCCGTTGCATGCCTTCTATTTCATGGTAAAGTTTGTTAAATCTAATCAAAAGAAGGCGCTGAAAATGCTCATCACAAAGATGGTTGACAAAGATGAGACTCCGATGTCTGAAGTCTTACAACAGATGGTTAGGAAAACAGTGTGAATAATGCTGCTGTTTAAATGTACAGTAGTTCTTTTCCTCAACCTTTGAGCAACAGAAAGTGGATGGTGGATCTTGTTCCACCGTATCCAACTCGATTTGGTCCGTTGCATTGGTTGGCCAGAAAAACAATTTAAAATCCGCTTGTAACTTGAGCTACTGAAATTGCAACTAGTAAGATATTGCTGTATATTTTGTAATACATTACATTACTCCGTTACTGAAGAAAGTAATATATTCCTGTAACTCATTACTTTTGTAATGCATTACTCCCAACACTGTTGATCACACATGGTGACGTTTCACACTCTATTATAGTCAAGGAATTTGTGTAACATATATTTAGTCTTTCTGACTGGGCTTAAAGTTCATCTAGTTCATCTAGGCTGAGGAGGAGTTTAATGGACAGCTAACGATAGCAAAATTAGCAAGTGAGTTAGCTTACCAATGCAGTGAAAATGTGGGACCATCTAGTGTAGGCTTCATCTAAAACTACTCAAGTTTCTGTTCTTCTTTGATCAATCCTCTCCTGAGACACATAACAATATCTCCGGGGCTCTGAAGCTGCTACTTGACATGCTGACTCCACCATTTCCCCCAGTGCCAGCCGAGCTGTGCCAAACATATAGCTGGATCATAGAGACAATATCTGCAAACCCGCAACCTTAGCCCCTGTTGGCTGGTAGATGTAGACGTCATTGCCTGTTGTAACTGTACAGTTTATCATATTTTAATTCAAATATAATTTTTTCAAGAAAACTTTCATTTTGCACCCCTCTAAAAGCCCTGTGGATATATATTTTTTATGTAGCTTTTTATGAAAATTCAACCTTTATATGTACAGTGAAATCGAGGAAAGTGAGGCAGAAAATACTGGGCCGCATTGACAGGGGGCAGTGCTGAGCCTAAGAAGCACAAGGGTCAACAGATGTTGGAAAATACATTCAGAATAAAAACAATCAAGGACAACTCTCCTCCTTAGCGCTTATCTTTAAACCCTAGTGAATTTGGAGATCATGTCCTATCTCAGATTCAAAAGGAATCAGTGCATCAACAATCATGAACGTCACCACATGTCACTGATCAGTGTTGTATTTTATTTTAATCCAAGAAATAAGAACTGAGCTAGAAAAGGTTGGAATTTGTCTTCGGAAAACCACCACCGAAGTAAAGCCCCCTTTGCCACTAGAATCTGCTTGGCTCTAGCCGGGTCAGGTCAACCCGCCCCAGCATGGTCTGGTTGTGCTTCCATTGTTAACTCAGGGACGTGGAAGTGGACGAGGACATGGGTGAGCAAAGTGCCCCAAAAAGTCTGTGATGTCATTCGTAAGCCAGGTAAACATCTCCCTATGGATTTTTTCCTCTACAAGCCAGAACAGAAAGCCGTTCACTTTGTCATTGCTCCAAGGCAGATTCTTCTGGAAGGACATCTCGAAAGATAATGCTAAGAAGTAAAGCAGGCTGTATATTTGGAGTCGATCAAGTCATATCACTTCACACGCACACCGCCTGGTCAATTAGGTACTACCACTAGTAGGTAGGCATGAGAGTGACATCACTTTACTGGACCAATCAGTTCATATGTTGGTGTGTAGGGTCGCCTCGGTACGCTTCAGACTCAGTCAGAGGTAGTCCAGAATGAGGCGTCGGCTCAGCACAGATAAAGCCAATGGAAATTCAGCAAATATCTGTCAATATGAATCCTAAGGGAAAAGAAGGTAATAAACAGAGAGAATGGATTCTGTGGGTGTGGATGAAACTGTCTTCTTCACAAATGTAGTTGAATGAAAAATCTGTTTCCTGCATAGCAAGATCTTTGGAGAACGTAAGAGTGATCACTCCATCCTTTACTGTTAATAAGACACCAGACATTCATTTAACATTGTACCGACAAGCAATTTCTGTTTCTCAAAACTGACAGTAAGGCTCTCTGGTTTTAGACTTTACATGATTATAGTGCTGTTAAAAGTATTTTCTCCCATACAGATTTCATCCTTTAAGGGCGTTTGAATGTTTCACATCACCAAACAAATATTATTATCGGATTAATAGACTGTAGGTAAATGTAATTAATTAGCTTTCAAATGACGTTACTTGCTGAAGGGAAAAGATATTACAAACCAAACGGCATATTGGGGGGAGACCCTAAACTTCATGACATTTCCAACTTTGTTTAGAACCCTTTCATATGGCCAAGTGTAACACAAAGTGCTTGACAGAAGTGAAAAAACAGGACAGACATTACTAGTTGTGTCACCATTGACAACAACTGCAACATAGCACTTGTACTAACTCCCCATGACTCTTTTACATTGGGTTCTATTCATGCCCAGTCTTTAGTTGGATTGTTAAATCATGAATGCTGACATTAACTGAGGCAAGGGAGGCCTGCAGTGCTTTGGATGTCCTCGGCTATTTAATGATGTCCTGTTGCTTTGGAAGGCCAGCCACCCCTGGAAATGCTCAGGTTAAAAAATACTTCTCACATGTGGACCAACTGCTTTTCCATCTTAATTGATGGTGTGATTCTATTTCATGGTTTCAAGAAATATGTCCCCTAATGATTTGTAAAGCTACGATTCTGGGAGTATAAAGCGAACAAGAATTTATTTAAATCATCCACTTTATGAAAAAAAAAAGTGGTTAATAAGATATTTATTGGCCTGTTTACATGGAGTTCCGGTTATCTACTTCTACCTTAATATCAGCAGATTTTTAAACCAGCTGAAGCGGTTCAATCTTTTGTGAATCTTCATGGAGCCTGCTGAATGTGTAGCATGGAATGAAGCAATGCTTGTTTTTTAATGACCCGGCTATCACGGTTTGAAGAACTTAAACAACAAAAAAGATTAGATCAGTGATTATGTGTGTGCAATGGAAATGTTGTTCCCAGGCAATACAATATGCACAGGTCACACCCTAAGGTTAAAAATGTTGTCTTAACCAAAACACTGTGTAGTATCCTTGCTGTCATGACAAAATGTTTTAGAACTGACCCAATAGTTTTGCATCCTTAAACATTTGTCCCGTCGTTTTTTATATGTTGAGTAATATTTTAAGAACATGAAACATTTATTAAGTTTTAAGTAACATGTAATACGTTTTAAGACTGCGTCTAAATCAAATTGTGATTACAAATATTTGTAAGTATGCCTCTATTTCTGGATCAAATCATGTCTGCTTGTGACCATTTCTGACTTACCAGGGCTGAAAGCTGATTTAGATGGATTCCAGGCCACAGGTCCCAAAATGTATTTTATTTTGATTTGTTATATATAGGGAATATATATATATATATATGATATATATTCACAGTATTTTGATCCTTTCTAAGCTTCTAACCAGAAATGGTTAAAATAACTATAAAATAACTGGAAATGGAGAAAATAGCACAAAAGTAAATCAGATTCAGCATGATTCAACAAATGTGCTTTTCTGAGTTAGTTTTTATATTTTGAATACTATCAAATTTCTTTATTAAACTGTTAAACTATACAAGATATACATCTACGCTTCATGAAAGGCGGGAAAGGTTTTGAGATTATTTTTCCCGGTTTCACTGTTTACAAAAACCTTGCATTTCAACAGGGATGTGTGAGGCAATGAAAGGCAATTTTATTCGTATAGCACATTTTCAACAACAGGATAATTCAGGGTGCTTTGGGTGATTAGGTGATAAAGTAAAAACAGCATAAAGCATACACAGAACTTGTGATATATGAAAACATTTCTCAACGGCAGGTCTGATCAGATGGGTTTTTCATTCTTGATTTAGAAGAGCTTAATGATTTAGCAGCATTAGTTGTCTGGAAGTTTGCTCCAGATTAGAGGAGCATAAAATCTGAAAGCTGCTTCATTATGTTTGGTTCTAATTCTAGGGATGATTAGTCGACTGGAGTTGGAGGACCCGAGGGGTCTGGGGGGTTGGTATACTGACAACAGAACGTCAACTTTCATGCTAAGCTATTCAATGGTTTATAAACTAGTAAAAGTATTTTGAAGTCTATTCTCTGAGCTACAGGGAGCCAGTGTAAAGACTTTAGAAGTGGGGTGATGTGTTCTACTTTCCTGGTTCTAGTGAGGACACTAGCAGCAGCACTCTGGAGCAGCTGCAGCTGACTATTGACTATAATAATAATAATAATAATAATAATAATAATAATAATAATAATAATAACCAATAATAATACAATTAATTTGAAGCTCCTTTCAAGACTGTCAAGGTCACTTTACAAAGAACAGCAATATAAAACACAATTAAGAAAGCAAGTAAAACAGCACAGTTGAAACAAAAGCAGGTAAAACTACAATTAATTTTTTTTAAATTGCTAAACAAAGAGTGAGTGACTACCAAAAGAACAATTATGCATTGTTATCTTTAGAGTAAGCCCACCTAAACAGATGAGGTTTGGGTTGGGATTTGAAAGAGGAGAGAGAGAGAGTCGATATTACGGCTATTAGGAGGGAGAGTTTGAGTTTATTTTAGTCAGTCATTTTAAAACAAAGATTCCAACAAAATGAAAGATTTTAAATCAACCATCTTTCTTGACCAAAACAGGCTGAGGCAGAAGCAACATGCTTATATACGCCTCGCCTTCATACAGATAGTTTTAATAACAACAATAAATTATTTTTTTTCAACAAAGACATTAAAGCAGTAATACAAAGGAGGGAGAGCGTTCAAAAGTTATGGGGCAGAGTGACTAAAGGCTCTGCATCCCCATGGTACTGAGACAAGTATGGGGAAGAGACATGAGAAGGGAAGATGAAGATCTGAGTGAATGAGGGGGATTGCAATATGGATGAGATTGAACAGATATGGAGGAGCCAGATTATGGATGGCATTAAGTATAACAGGATCTTGTAATAATTCTGAATTTGACAAGGAGTCAGTGAAGCTGTTGAAGAACAGGTGTGATATGATGAAATGAAGGAGTTTTGATAATTAAACAGGCAGCAGGGTTTTGGACTAATTGGAGCTTGTGGAGGTACTTCAGGGTTGGACCACAAAGGACTGGGTTACAGTAATCAATGCGGCTGGTGACAAGGCTAATAACCAGGATGGCGGCTGAATCAAGGCTAAGGGAGGGACGGAAGCAGACGGAGATAGAAATGAGCAGTGTTGGTTATTTATGAGGGTGTTAAAAGATGGCCAAGCTCTTTACTTTAGCAGAGGTGTTTATCTTAGAGTGGGTGGACTCTGTACCGACAAGATGTTCAGCCTTATCACTATTGAGCTGGAGTAAGTAGGAGGAAAACCAGGATCTGACTTCAGAGAGACAGCTAGTGAGGGAGGAAGGGGTTGGTGAACAATTAGGTCTGGTAGAAAAGTAGAGTTGAGTGTCGTCAACGTAACAATGAAAGTTAATATTACATTTTCGATATTTAAGATATTGCCAGAAGGGAGAAGATAAATGATGAAAAGGAGGGGTCCCTAAAACGAACTCTTGGGGCACTTCCAGAAGTAACTGGGGAGGGGTTAAAACAAAAGGTGTTTATTTGAATGAACTGCATACGATTGGAGAGATATGACCTGCACCAGGAGACTAAATATTCTATTGCAAACTGAAAAAAGGGTTTTATAGCTGCATTCATTTGAGTTAATAGGACAAGAATAATAAACTGATTTAAAATGAATAATACAATCCTTGTGACAAACTAATTGAGCGTTACACATGTCTTTAGCAATGGTGAGACCTGTTTTCCTGTAAAGATGCTCAAATTCCATGAATGACTTTTGCTGAGGTCTTATTGCAACATTAGTCCTTTAATCCTAGAGATCTTCTTCAAGTGACAGAAGGCTGACCTTGTTCTTACCTTTATGTGACCCTGGAGGTTCAGATCTGAGTCCATTACTACACCCAGATTTCTGGCCTTATCAGTAGATTCTAAGGCCGTTTTCACATGTGTGGCCGTACCAGAAAACGGCCAGAGAAAATGCTAATTTTTTCTGTTCACATGTCACGGATCTCTGCCCGTATTGCGATCCAGTCTTTTACTACAAATAAACAGCAGGTGGCGGTATACAAATAAGTCTTAGTTCTCCAACAAACAAGGGAGTGAGAAGTACAGACGTCATAAAACGAGCGACAGCCTAGAATGTAAACAAACTGGTCTACTGGTCAGCTGCTACCTGAAGCCATCTACAGGGTGAGTGTTGTAGTAAACCCGCCGTTTTGTAATCTGCTGTGTTGCTGTGGGATGCTTGAATCGCGTTGTTTTGGTATTTGTATGGTCGCGAGGTGATTCTGTAATTTCGGCCGGCGGTGTCGTCATTTCCGCATGGAGCGCGTCTATTGTCTTGAGTACGGCCAGAGTACGGGTTGTGTTCACATGGTACGTGGCCGCTCGTACCTGGACTCGGATACTACCTCCAAGGCAGGTCTCTCTGGCCGTATTCTGGCACGGTACAGTCTGTGTTCACATGGTACGAAATAAGTGGATTTTGACCAAATACCGTACCCGAGTACGGACTCCCGTACCATGTGAAAGCGCCCTAACTGTATGAACTGAAGTTGTGTGGTGACTCTTAATCGTTCCTCTTTAGGTCCAAAAATAATAACTTCTGTTTTGTTTCTTTTCATCTTGGGAAAGTTATGGAATGTCCATCCAGTGCTTTGCTCAGTGCATTTACTGTCTGGATGGGGTCAAAGTCACCTGGTAATGTAAAGCTGAGTATCATCTGCATAGTAATGGTAGCTAATCTTATTGGTTGTTATAATCTGGGTTAGTGGGAGCATGTAGGTATTTAAAAGCAGAGGCCCAAGGATGAAGCCCTGGGGGACTCCACATGTGATTTATGTTTGTTTTGATGAAAAGTTTCCCATTGAAAAAACGAAGTCCCTGTTCTTTAGGTAAGACTCAATTAGGAGTTTTAATATCCACCATAGTTTGTGGTCGTCGGCTAAACTGTTTGATACAGCCCCCTTTTAACATCTCACACTAGTGCTAGCAGATGTCTTACCCTGACCATAATGTTGCTAATTTCCAATTTGGATATTGAGCTAAGAATTTTTCACTTCCACATGTGCAACTTTTCTCCCCGCACGGAAAGTGGAAGTGTTGCTGATCTTGAATGCTGAAAAATTCCTTCCATTTTTATAAGCAAAAACAACAGTCAAAACGCAGCATTTCCAACACCACCACCACCACCACCACCACACGAGGCTGTAGAGTAAGAGTGGAACATAAACACAATGTGACAGACCACATGTGATTGTTCAGCCCCTTTTCAGCTCATCATAAAGGTTACTGTGGGTGTTTGTATTATACACCTCACGATACAGGGCTTGAATTGTTTTCTGTAGGCTCGTTTATCATCTCATCTAGCTTCCTTTCCTCTTGATGTGGGCGTCAGTCCTGTTCCTGTCGAGTGTTTACCACGTTCAATCAAACCAACCAACCTTGACGTAGCAGAAACGTTTCAGATCATGACTAGTGGTTCTGTTTAACTCTCAAATCAAGCCTTTTAAATGTCATTAAACCTTGATAGCGCTCTGGCATGCCGGATATAATGTCAAATTTCACCTTATCTTGTTGAGACTGTATTTGTTACTCTAAAAATGACTGTAACTCTCTGTGGTTGTTAGTTATTGCTAAGGGAGGGTATCTAATAACCGGTGGCACCATTACACATGCCAGGACACCAAAAGATGTTAAAAAAACATGTCTGATATTAATCATAGAGACTGTAAGACTCGCCACAAAGGGGCATTCAGATTGAAAGTTATCACATTTTGAGGTGATTTGGCTGCATTTCCAGACACGTAGAACTGCAAAGGCGTTCACACTTCAAAGCACCACTGACACATCAGGACCCCTCTACCATGAAATATTTCACTTTGCATTTGTGGTTGAGAACAGATTTACACAAGAGACTTCAATATTTCCACAGGATTTTTTTTTTTTTCGGGTGGAGGGTTTAAAGAAGGAAAAAGTAAATCTGATCTGAATACTTTGCCTTTGAGCTGAATTAAAATGGAAATATGTACTGAATCGTGGTGACTCTCACTGGGACGTTTCCAGTAGCACTCAACCTCAGCTGACAGATTTGCTGAAATGCCCCTTTAATGTCACATGACTCAATGTTCTCAATCTTGACCCGCTGTTTTACACACAAAAAACTAAAAAAGTGTAAAACAAAAAAAGGCTTGAATGCTTGTAACCGAACAAAATCTGATGAAATAAGATTAAGTGCTTGGCTTGTTCTTTAATGTGGGAGAAATTCTCCATTGATCTGGTGCTTTGAGAAATTTCAGAAAATGTTGAGACCACAGACGGACTGTATATGAACACAACATACCGTGTGTCATTCAACTGGTATTGATTTTAAACCTCTTACGGTTCAGAGCGCAGGTTCAAATGAGTGTTGCTTCATTTGTCATCCAATAAGTAAATTCTGTTTTATAAGTAGGTTACCTTAAAGCTCATTTCCTATAAAAGAACACATTCAGGTAATGATACATATATGTTTCCCTTCAGGTCTTATATTTAACAGCCATCAAAGAGTTTTCTGTAAAGTGCTTTTTACACACATTGTTTGGAAAACTTTATACAATCTACTGCAAAGGTCCCCCAATCGCTAATCTGTAAAACCCTTGGAGTTCCGGAAGATTGGGAAGGTTTTGGGAATTTCCCCAAATAGAAATAGGAAGGTTGGTGTTATGAACCAATTCTGATACATTTTTTGGGCAATTCCTCAATAGTTACCTGAAGGTCATCTTTAGAGAATCTACTATTTGGTGGCATTTCTTAAAGGTTAGCAATATGGCTCTTTGCCCATGGCAGCAGGACCTCTAGGGTAGCCCCAGAGGCGAATCAAACAAAAAATACTTTGTAGTTGGCCCCAATCTAGCGTTCTTCTATCTGTCTTTATGCACAGACACAAATAGCTGAAGCTCAAACAGGTTGCAGCTATTTTCAAGTCTCGGAAAGACTGAGAGCTTCTACTACTGGGCCATTCTAGTTTGTGGATACGGTTTGAGGCCATTCTAGTTTGTGGATACGGTTTGATCTAAACTCTGCCATTGTAGGTGCAGCTGAAACTCTGCCCAACCTTTTGTAGCCTGTGACAGGTTTTCTTTCAGGGTTTAATGGTATTTAGCTCGCTGCTCCTTCCTGTCAACTCTGAACAGACTCTCCTGTCTCTTCTGAAGAAAAGCATCCCCCAGCATGATGTAACCACCACCATGTTCTACAATGGGGAATGGTTTGTTTAGGGCCATTTTTAGTGAATTCAGTTTTGGTCTGCTTTAACCAAGGCATCTTTTTCTACATTTTCTTTATCCCTGACCTGTTAGCTTAATTTCTTGGTCCTCGTTTCACTGAAGAAAGGTAGTCATTCTGAAGTTAAAGTGGCTCTGCAGCTCCATATTAGCGTTTCTTACAGGCTTTATATGTCCTCCTTACATCCCTATAGTATTTAAAGCAAAAAACAAACTGTTACATATATTTTAGACAAGTTTGTGTTTAAACATGCAGCACAAATCTTGACAGCGTGATATCTTAAGGTGTAAAAATAGCCCTTCTTTTTCTAAATGACACTGATTAAGTTCCCTTCTGTGGAGCACATGTGAGCTGCATTATTGAGGAGGGAGAGACACCCACACTTCAGTCTTACTGACAATAGCAGAAAAGCTGCTGGTGCCACCCCCACACACTTTTTAATCACATGACTTCCAGGAAACCTGTACGTGATACATTTCCCCCCAAGCCGCTTTGCTTATGGCTCATACTTTCAAGACATCTATGCTTTGATACTTTGCTTTTTCAGATTTTTTTTAAAAGCATAAATTTGCTTTTTAATATGAACTCAAGAGAAGTTGTTCCAATCTCACAGAAATGTTTATTTTAAGAAATTAAGTCAATGCCTACATATAGCCAGTATTAACACCCCTTCTAAACTAAAAAAATGTTAAGTTACATGTTCATTGTAAAACTGATCTACGTGTAGTTCCCATAAGAAAAAATACACAAAACAGCCCATGGTGACAAAGTGGAAACGTGGAAGTCTGGATTTCGTATGATTTAAGAGACAAAAGGCTCTCCAAAACAACCTTGCCTAAACTGAAAAGGCTGAAAGGGTTCAGGGCAGCAGCATCAGCTGTCGAGTTTTTCTAATAAATAGCGATGAGGCTTTTTACATCTTTGTTCACGGGTTTTTACCCACTCTGCTTTGCAGAATTTCTTTAACTCAGCAGCCCCTTTGGGGTGTTCTCAAGTATGAATAGCCTGTTTAACATCAACCCACAGGAATGTTGGTGGACCCATGTGCCGACTTAACTACTAGGTTTCTTTACATCTTAGAGCTGGATTTACTGGTGTTTTGGATTGTCCATATGAATAATCCAGGTGTGCGTGTGTGCTTTAGGTCATAATCCGATGTTTAAACAATTCTACTAGGGTTTATGGACCCACCAATGACAGGTCATCCATGTTCTAAAGATAAGCAGGCCAAGACCAATATACCAAACAGGTAAGATTAAGGGGATTATTTGTAAATTTCACTTAAATTTAATACAACCTAAAGAAATTTTACCTTTTACAGAATTTCACCCAAAGTCTTGACACTGTCCAATGCAGGGTGGACCGTGGTTTTTTTACTCTGAAAGTCTGTCATTTGCCCAAGAACTCTGACCAGAACTGATGAAAGAGGCTAGAGGAACTATAGCTTTACACTTCTGTATAAAATACTATAAAACTTGATTGTTATGGGAAACTTTATATAAATTCTTTTCTCTATTCTTCCATACTGATAAGTTACTGAGTGCCGTTTTCATGATTAATCTGAAAGTGTAACTTTTAAATCAACCACAGCCAAATTTATCAAAATGAAAGTACTTCAGATACAAACTGAAAGGTGCTAAAAGGTGCATGTTCACATCCTTAACAGGTGAGTCCATTGTCAGACACTTATTGGAGGAAACCGCTCAGATTTACTTCATCTAACTGCATCCCCCTCTAGTGGATAGATGTGGAAACAAGAGTCAGATGTTTTCACAGCACTTAACTGAAGATGGGCATGTTAAGGATTAGGGCCATTAGACAAAGTTCTGCATAGTTTAAGACTTTGATATGGTAAGGTCATAAGTTTCCATGTGTAACTCAAATTCACTCTTGAAAATGTGAACTTAATTTCAATTAGTTTTTGCAGAAATTTACTCCAAAGGCCCAGATCCGAGTTTTAGATAATATGCTGGTATCCAATGACTGAGGAGAAATTATTTAAGGTATTACATCTTTATTTTTTTTGCAAAAAACAAGACTTAGAATACAGTTGTGCCTGAAGTCAGGCAAAGGAATCATACAGTCTTCTCTCCATGCAGCATTGCACATAACATTACCCCCGCCCCCAGAGACTCTGGACTTTATCTGATAATGGAATGCAACTGGCCCATATTAGAACATTTACCTTTAACATTAAAGTTGGAACGTTACTTTTAAAAAACAAAAGGTCACCTTAAACTTTCACAGCAAAAACGGAAACTGCTTTTCTTTAAAGGTCTTGCAGTGCAAGGCTCCAGCAACGCTGGTCCTCCACACTACAGGAATGTTTAACAAGTTGCAGTTACTGCACTTTGAAAAGGATGAACTACGGCAGAAGTGGGGCTAAAGTGTTTGGAATCTGATTGAAGGGTCGCTTTAATCAACTTCTTCCATGCGGGAAGAGTCGTCGTCACCTTCTAGAGGTGGCATCTCTTCTGGGACGGCTGTGGAGGTGGCCTCCTCTGTGGGAATATCCTCATCGTCGATACCTGAGGGGAAAAAAATAAATTATTGAACAATTTTGCAATAGAAGATAATTAAAAAAAATAAACTATTAGATGCATCCTGACCCAAGCCAAGTTTGATCATTCTGTAGATTCGGTTAGAGTGGGTCTGTGGATCATCCAGGGAGAATCCTGAGGACAGCAGGGCGGTTTCAAACAGCAGAACCACCAGGTCTTTTACAGCTTTGTCGTTCTTGTCAGCCTCTGCCTTCTGCCTCAGGGTCTCCATGATGGGGTGGTCGGGGTTGATCTCCAAGTGCTTCTTGGCCATCATGTAGCCCATGGTTGAGTTGTCCCTGAGCGCCTGAGCCTTCATGATCCTCTCCATGTTTGCCGTCCAGCCGTAAGTGCTTGTGACGATGCAGCAGGGAGACGACACCAACCTGTTGGACACCGTGACCTTGGAGGGAAGGACAGGACGGAAAGTTAAATCACGCAGCTAAACAAGCCAAACACATTCTGTCTAGTTGCTTTTCTTCATGCCACCAACCTTCTCTACTTTCTTGTCCAGGATCTCCTTCATGAGTTTGCACAAGTTCTCATATTTGGCCTTGTCCTCCTCCATCTTTTTCTTCTCCTCCTCATCCTCTGGCAGCTCCAGACCCTCTTTGGTGACGGAGACCAGGGTCTTCCCATCAAACTCCTTCAGCTGCTGCACACAGTACTCGTCGATGGGCTCAGTCATGTAAAGCACCTCGAAGCCGCGCTTGCGGACTCGCTCAACGAAAGCAGAGTTCGCCACCTGATCTTTGCTCTCACCTATTAGGAAAATTTAAAAAATAACAAATAAATCTGAGCTCTTAAAGCAAAAAAAATAAAAAAAAATAAAAAAGAGCATATCAATGTTAAGAAAAGGACTTCATTATTGACCAAAGTTTACCAGTAATGTAGTAGATTGACTTTTGGTTCTCCTTCATGCGGGTGAGGTACTCTGTCAATGAGGTCATCTCATCTCCAGACTGGGAGCTGTGGTAGCGCAGCAGCTCAGAAAGCTTCTTGCGGTTTTGGGAGTCCTCATGGATGCCCAGCTACAGACAGCAGGTTACAGTTCAGAGATTTCCACAAACACATTTAAGGCTAGCTTTAAAGAAAGGATTCTAGTAATTTAAACGCATTTTTGTCGCAGACTCCACTGAAGGTACCTTGATGTTTTTGGAGAACCCCTCGTAGAACTTCTTGTAGTTTTCCTTGTCCTCTGCAAGTTCGGCGAACAGCTCCAGGCACTTCTTCACAATGTTTTTACGGATGACTTTCAGGATCTTGCTCTGCTGCAGCATTTCTCTGGAGATGTTTAGGGGCAGGTCCTCAGAGTCAACGACGCCACGGACGAAGTCTTGAGGGACAAAAAGACGACATTTAATCGTTTTGTTCTTTAATGTGTCGTCACTTTTACAGCTCAGGTGGTCTTAAGAGTGGAGAAGCAGCGAAAACTCACTAAGGTATTCTGGGATGAGCTCCTCGCAGTTGTCCATGATAAAGACTCTCCTCACGTACAGTTTAATGTTGTTCTTCTTTTTCTTGTTCTCAAAGAGGTCAAAAGGCGCCCGGCGGGGAATGAAGAGCAGCGCCCGGAACTCCAGCTGGCCCTCCACTGAGAAGTGCTATGAAAGAAGAATAGAGGTCAATATTCTGTCCAGTTTAGCCCCTGACTCAGAGTCAGTCACTTACAGGAGGTCCTACATACCTTGACAGCCAGGTGATCCTCCCAGTCGTTGGTCAGACTCTTGTAGAACTCTCCGTACTCTTCATTCGTGATGTCGTCAGGGTTCCTTGTCCAGATGGGCTTGGTCTTGTTCAGCTCCTCCTGATCGATGTACTTCTCCTTGATCTTCTTTTTCTTCTTCTTGTCCTTGTCTTTGGAGTCCTCTTCATCGTCTGACCCTACATCCTCGATCTTGGGCTTGTCCTCGCCTTCTTCCTTCTCCTCTTTCTCCTCCTTCTCTGCCTTTTCCTCCTCTGCTTCATCATCACTGATCTCCTTGTCGCGCTCCTTCTCCACCTGTGAAAAAAGAACAGCAGTTTAAAACTTTGCCATTTAACAGTTGCCACTAAACGACAGATTAGAGTCATCCGGCGCTTACAAACAGAGTGATGGGGTAGCCGATGAACTGAGAGTGCTTCTTGACGATCTCCTTGACCCTCTTTTCCTCTATGTACTCAGTCTGATCCTCCTTTAGGTGCAGGATGATCTTTGTTCCACGGCCCATGGGCTCACCTGTGAAGAAAAACATTCCCATTAGAGGGAAACAAAATGGTGTCCACAGATAAAACTGATAGACATTATGCAGGACACACACCACTGTCAACCTTGACTGTGAAGGAACCGCCAGCAGAGGACTCCCAGGCATACTGCTCATCATCGTTGTGCTTTGTAATGACGACAACTTTCTCAGCAACGAGGTAGGCGGAGTAGAAGCCCACACCAAACTGACCGATCATAGAGATGTCAGCACCGGCCTAGAAGAACACAAGTTCACAAAAATTGGTTTATTCATCTCAGACTTTGATGTTTTAAATGAGATTCAGCTACTCTGGTGGCACCTAACGGTCCAGATTGGTTTGTTGTAGTACCTGCAGGGCCTCCATGAAGGCCTTTGTTCCAGACTTCGCGATTGTCCCCAGGTTGTTAATGAGGTCAGCTTTGGTCATGCCAATCCCGGTGTCGATCAGGGTCAGGGTGCGGTCTGCTTTGTTTGGGATGATTTCGATCTTCAGATCCTTGCCGCTGTCCAGCTTTGAGGGTTCGGTCAAGCTTTCATAGCGGATTTTGTCCAGAGCCTAAAAAAAATAAATAAAGAAATGGACTGAACTTATATAGCGCTTTTCTAGTCTTACTGACCACTCAAAGCGCTTTACATTGAAGCCGCATTCACCCATTCACACTCGCATTCATACACCGAAGCAAGTCAAGATTTAATACAGGCAGCACCTCATACTGACTCTCCCAATCACCAAGACTTTTCACACTTACATCAGATGAGTTGGAGATCAACTCCCTGAGGAAGATCTCCTTGTTGGAATAGAAGGTGTTAATGATCAGGGACATCAGCTGAGCGATCTCCGCCTGGAAGGCAAAGGTCTCAACCTCCTCCTCTTGGTGCATTTCTTCAGGCATCTACGCAAAGGGAGCAAAAATTAAGACATTTAAATTATGATGACAAACTAAATTTAGACAAAATTACCCGATATATAGTCAGTATAAAGTAAAGTGAAATTTTAGACTGTATTCATGCAAGGTGTGTGTATATATACACACACCTTGCATGAATACATACACACACCTTGCATGAATACAGTCAAAAATTTCACTTTACTTTATGAATTGACATACAGCATATGGGTATGGTGCATTAGTGTAAAATATCGAGACAAGCCATCTAGCAAATCTTGGCCAAACATTTTTTCTTCATAGACAAGTTTCACAGCTAAATAGTTCAGATGCTACACAAACAAATTATACGTTTAGTAAAAGTCAAGCCTTAAAATTTTGACTTTTTACAATTTAAGTACGTAGCTATATGCTTGAACAATATAACAAACCTAGAAGAAAACCTCAAAAATGAAGGCCAAGGTGCACCAAATGTATATTTTATGTGTACATGTTGTAGGGGTTAAACATTGGGAATAACTATCATCCAGCAAAAATGATTTGCCCCAAATCACACTAAATTATAAAAAGTTAAGCCTATAATGCAATATAGAGCAACGTATGCTTACTGAGTGTAATACTTTATAAATATGGCATTACATAGTCATAAAAAAAGGGGAAATGTAAGCAGACCCCTGATTAGAATGTGGCTTTTATACAGTCGGGATAGTTTCCAGCATCTTCCTACACATTAGCGGAAGTGTCCATTAACAAACATGGCGTCTGTGCCTAGACAATGAAAGTGAAAACACGTGCTTCGGAGCGGCAACACGCCGAAGTCTTTCCACTTTCCTGGGCAAACTGATTCCGGACTGCCTGAAACAATCCAACGTAAAATCTAGGAGCTCAATGACTAAAACCAGGACCTGTCAGCTCGGACGGAAGCAGCTCCCGAATCCCAACGCTTTGCGTCGTATTCGGCAGTTGGATAAAGGGCCGTTTAGAGAAAGAAAACAAAAATCTACGCAAAATCCAGAACGTCATTGCTTGTTAAAGCAGCGTAAGTCAATATTAACTAGTTTTATAGATAATCACCACTCAAAAGCCCTTAAATATCATTGAATCACGTTCGAGGTGCGCAAAACGAGTTACACGATTACGTAACCGTCCAAACTGAATTTTTCTTTATTACAGTAAATTAAACTAGATCACCCACCCCCCAACATTGCGAGCCGATCCGATCACTGCGAGCGCCATTCGTTTCACTTAAAGTCCATTGAGTCAGCGGTGAAACCTCCACCCCACCTGCCTGACATCGCAGTGCAGCAGTGCCGCATTCACGTTGCCCAGCATCATCGGTCAGAGATTACAGAATAAATGGAAATTCAAGGAATAGGATTTGATCACGGACTCAATGGGATTAAAAGTAGATCAAACGTAACTATATAACGGTTACCAATTTAAGACTGCGCACAACGGTTGACATGACTCAAACTCTAAATCAACGACATATTGCTGCATCATTTGGTAGGTAGGTAGTTTAAAGAAATAATTACATCTATAGTGTCCAAAAACATGTCGCGTTAAAAGTCGAGAACGCTCGTGTACGTACCTTGTTAATTTAGTTGACTTTTTCTTGAATAAAATGCAACAAAAGCGCCGTCCCTTGTGCTCACTGATGGGAGAAAAATGAAAGGAACTTTATGTTACAGCACAGGGAGTCTTTATACACGTGGGTTCCAGTGTATCCATCCGCGGCACCTCGTTTACTGCAGCCAGACTTCAGTGAAAGCAAACGTTAATGCAACTTGGAGTTTACGCTTAAAATGAAAAATTTTGATTTTAAAGGTATTTCAGTTATAAGGTAATATATTATCAACGACATAATCTGAAATAAGATATCAAAGGAATTCAATTCGCTTTTATTAAATAAAACTACTTACCCTCCAAAAAAGAAAAATAAATCATACAAGGCTAACTCTAAAAAAACACGGTAATTTATAAATTGGGTTTAAACGGGTTAAAATAATCCTGTACATGGAGTCTTCTCATTTGAGCTAGTGTGCGTGTTGTTGCCTCCATCTTGTGGCAGTTTGAGGAACAGCTAAACGTTTATTAAAAAGGCGACATTTTAAGACTTCAAAGTTTACGTTTTAAATTATCGTTGCAACGCTATCTGCAGACGAAGAAGAAAGTGGCTGGGTCGAAATCGAGATAACGTCGTTACTTTCTCTGTAATTTGACAGAAAATATAGATCTATTTAACGGGGTGTATAAATATTTCGGAACAGGGAGGGTGTGCTTCGTTTGTTCTAGCGCTTTCCATCAAAAACCCGCCTAGGCGTGACGTCACGGAGTTGCGAAGAGGAGGAGAGAGGAAACGTAACAAGGATTATTATTATTATTATGTGAAAAATATTAAAGGGACTCCCTTTTAATAATATGCGGTAAGGAAATTGAATCCGTTTATTTGAAAGTTCTGTTTGTTGATGTTTGTACATAAACATAAAACATTTAAAGAAAATTCAGAAAAAAAGCCAGATTGTGTACTAAAACTGACTATTGTGTTAGAATAAAAATGTATCTTGTATATAATAAGCTCTATGTCTGTTTGGATTGCACTGGAATCACTTTGACTCATATGAAATAAACCAGGGGCCTGCTCAAAATGACCGAGCATCCTCCATCCTGTCTCTTCTCTGTCTTCTCAGATCCCCGGACGGTCGTGGGAGATGACGGCTTGTACTGAGCCAGGTTCTGCCGGGGGTTTCTTTCTGTTAAAGGGGAGTTTTTCCTCTCCACTGTCGCTATATGCTTGCTCAGCATGAGGAATTGCTGTGGTTGGAGTCTGCACGATCTGGGAACCACCTCACATCAACGACTCATCGCAATCTGGGATTCCTTACATAGAAAACTTTTAACTGATTGGAATGTTTGTATAATTGTATTGAAATTACTTGTGTTGTAAAGGGCCTTAAGAAGACATTTGTTGTGAATTGGCGCTATATAAATAAAAGTTAATTATTTTGAAAAAATTCAATTGAAGTATTAATGCTGCCATATGAGGAATTCAAGGAAATCATTATGAAAAGATCGATAAAGCTAAAGCAAGAACGTTGGCTTGGCAAAAAATAACAGTGTGTGTGAGTTTAAAGTCCAGCTCACCCCCTAATTAACTTTTCTTCTGCTGATAAGCTGTATAAATTAGTGTCTAATAGTACAGTCATAATGTCTCTTCATTATTTTACTTATTTTAGTTCATTTTAGTAAAAAAACATTACTTTTCTACCAGAACAACACCAGTGCAGTGCCCTCTTCTGGTTAAAACGCTACACTGCACTTAAATTTGAATAATAGAGCATTCCCACTGGCTCAGCATTATTGCAGATATCAGCCATAAATATACTAACTCCCAACAATCTTCATTTTTATCTATTCATTTTCTACTCCTTATTCCCAGTTGAGGTCAAGTGGTAATGGAGGATATAATGTATAAAAATTAAAATTAAATTTTGTTCCTGTGTGTTGGATCATTATTAAAAAATGTACTTTCTTTTGCCACCAATTTGTTGAGGGTACAATAATATTGTTAATTAACTTAGCCATATATTGACCTCTAACTTAATTAGATGCAATCTAATTAGCCAAAATAACTCTTTCTCAAGTCAAAATGAATGAATGGAGTTGGCTCTGTAAAGACTGACCAGTTGTTGATGGCTTTCCTGGAGTCACTACATCATCTTTCTACCAGTGACTTTGTTAAATGAAAGTTTACATCACATACTAATGTATTCCAATCAAGCAACCATCATTGCTGCCAGTTAATGGCATTTTATTGCACTTAGCAGTAGTCATCGTTTCACAAAGCAGTATTATTTCATTTAGCTACATATAATGTGTGATGTAATCTTATTTGAAATACTCTTAGATGTTACTAACATGTTTGTGAAATAGTTTTTGATTGTTTGCAATTTGTAATGGGCTTTGTCTTACAGTTTCTGGTGGACAAAATTAAAGTTCTTTTGAAAAAAGATAGTATAATCTGTGCTACCACGTCCAAAGGATCATCATTTAAAAGTTCACGCCACGCTCAGAACCTTCTGGAACAAATTTACCCGGAACAGAACCTGGTCCGGAGCAGGTTATGTTCAGATATTACGTTGCTATGGTTACGAACATACCTTGAAAGATACCTCCGTTTTTGGAAACTTACCCTCAAACATATCCATTATAACCTGCTTTCTGGAACGGACCCCTGAGTTAATCCCCCCCCCCCCCACCTGTTTATTTTGTAGAACAGTATTCACCTAGGACCAGAAGTACTGCTCATAAAGTACCCCCAGATATATGCGATGTTTAATTAGTTCAACTTATTATTATGATTACATTTAGTGTGTCACGTTTTTAATGACTCCGTCTCACCGCCTAAACAGTCACGTTCAGATGCACAAAACAAGCGCACTTACTCTGGTGCGTAAAGCGCTTGCGCACAAGTGTCTGTTGAAGGCCGTGGCTAGCTACAGAGCTAACCTAACGTCTTAAACGTTAGCGATATTTTCACTGTAGTTAAACTCTGTATATTGGATTTAATTTAACCCGGCGCTATTTGTTTTTGTGGTATGTATACATGTACATTTTTTGCAGTTCTTTTGAGCTTCTTTTCAAGCAGCTAAAAGTCAGTATTAGGTAACGGTGACTGGCGCTAATGTCAAGTTAGCATAGTTTAGTTGTGCCGGGTATAGGAACGTGCTCAGTGCTAGCTTTAGCTAACTTAGCTGTTTGTTTTTGGTTGTCACACACAAATTTTAAGAACAGTTTTAAGAAGCTTTGGATTTAACGACGTGAAATTAGTTGACAACGTCTTGATAAATCTAGCTCATTTTTAGGACAATTACAATACAGTCTAATAAAAGTCATTGCTGGTTAAACCATTGGTGGTTAAACATTGAGATAGTTGAGCAGGAAGTGTTTCTTTTGTGTGCTCAAAACGTTAGAAACTAACTTAGCCGAAATTATTATACAGCATTAAAAAAAATATCTAACTTATTACGATCGATAACGTGAGTTGTGTTTGTGTTTGATCATTAGGTGACATCCACATTCATAATGTCCTTCCCCCCTCATTTAAACCGGCCGCTATTGCCCCCTCCTGGGATACCTCATCAGTTTGCTGGTTTCCCCTCAGGTAAGCAACCACCTATTTGTACTCAGCCTGTGTAACATTGTTCTTTGTACTATTCTTTAAAAGTAAATTAGATCCAATAGATTTGTACTACTGGACTTTTCAAAGAAGAAGTTTTCAGTGAAATGTACCACATGTAGTTCGAAAAAAATAAGATATTCAAATTTTTACCCCCGCCAGTTAAAATATTGCTCCTTCACCAATTTATAACCCGTTTTTTTCCATTCTACTTCCAATTTTGAGCCATGTACTTAAACTTGAGTACATAAATTTGTATTTCTGTAAGAATTATGGAGTTAAATAGACATAAAATTGTTAAAGTTGAAAAAATAATTTAATGTAACTGTACAGCACCTTTTGAAAACTTTATTTAGCGTCATACACATTTAATATATTTCCCTTGTTTTGGCCAGTCATTTATGGAATGATCAAAACTACTGAGGTAGGAAATGGTGTGGAAAAAATGAACAGCCAATAACTTTTTTTCAAAAGCAAGTGATTAATTGAAAGGTTCATTTTTATATATCAAGATAGGTATGGGGTACTTTTTTGTTGTTGTTTTTTGTAGATAGTAAACCACAAATGAAAAATGGTTTTAAATGGCTTTGCTTCATCAAATTGCTGTAAGGACAAATGTTTCATTACCAACATAAAAAGAGGTATTTTTGTTGCTTAAAAGTGTCCTGAGATATTAGTAATGAACAAATGAACATTAAAATCTAAATCAAAACATCACACCTTGCTCCCACCCCAAATATCCTACAACTGTTGAAATGTCAAATAGTAAAGAGTAAAAATAATTTTAAATGGCTTTGGTGTATCAAAGTTCTTTTAGGACAAATTTACCTTTAATTAACATAAAACCAAGCAGCACGATATGCCTAACTCACACTTTCTCCCCTGTCATGCATAACTAAACACATGACAACGTAATCATAACTTAGCTTGCAAGTGCAACTGCTAAAGTAAACAGCAAGAGGATCTGCGCTGTCAAACAATGTAAACGCATGTTGCCCACTGTTTGTTTCTTTCCATGCATGACGAGCTGGATGGGGGGTAGAAATGCACCAAACTCTTACAGACTTCTCGTGCCAAGAAATTACAATTAAAAGTAACATTGTTTTTCGCAGCTTACCCAGACACGTAGCTCTCCCCTTCCTCATTGATGACTCCGACATGCTGCGGTTTTAGATGCTGCGTTCTCACCGTCATATTACCGTGCCATGCAAGGTGTGACTTACAATTGTTGCAGGCAACAAACGTCTGTGCATTGTTTAGGGTAAAGTGCCCCCGCGACTGGCGACCACACAAGACGTGGTAATCATGCTACATGACGAATCGATGATGAAATTTGTTGCCAACCCTTTTTATCATCAAATTTTAGCGATTAGTTGTTGTAGCCCTACACTCCAACCTGTTTTTATTACTGGATCTAGTTGATCTACTAAAACAAAGAAGGTGAAAACAGCCAACAAATACCAGTCATACTTTTAATTTGATCACAGAAATGACTGTCATTATGAACTGTTCGCTTCAAATTCTTTAAAAATACAAATCTATGCTTTGCTTTTGAATATTCATACGATATTGCAATATATTGGCATATGAATATTTTCTTGTTTTATTGTCCTTCCAGGTGGAAAAAGTCCTGTGAGCTATTATAACATCTGCATGTTCTCATGATTTCTAATGACATATTTTTTTTAATTTTATAACTTTGTTTCGACTTTATACGTTTGTTCTGTCTGATTCAGGACCCCCAATGATCCCAGTTCACATGGGCATCATGGCCCCAGCCCCAGTTATGGTCCCTCCTGTCCCAGTCGTCAGTAAGCCTCCCGTTCCAAAGAGAGACCTTTCTGCGTTGCGAGCCAAGGACGATGAGAGTAGCGGGCCCACCACCACAGTGTTTGTGGGAAACATATCGGAGAAGGCATCAGACATGCTGATCAGGCAGTTGCTGGCGGTAAGATGAAGAAAACAAACTTTTAACATCTTTCCTACAGCAAGAAATGTTAGTGATGTCAAATAAGTTGTTTTTTGTCCCAATTTTACAGAAATGTGGTATTGTTTTGAGTTGGAAAAGAGTTCAAGGAGCTTCTGGAAAGCTTCAAGGTAATTCAAATGCTTTGTCTTGAAAAAAAATGAAATAATAATAATAATAAAATAATCATTTTAAACAAAGACAGGGGGTGTACACAGTCTGGAAAAACATGGGATTTTATTTCACTGTTTCCCCAGCTCTCGATAAATACAGGCAATATATGAGTTTTGTCTTCTTTTTTTTTTAGTTTGTGTTTTTTTTTTGCTTAATTAATGCAGTGGTTTTTACATTGATTTATATTTAAGTGGCATCTTTTATCTTTGATTTGCTACTAGAAAGCAGCCATGTATGTCTGAGTTGGTCATATTGATTTGATTTTTGACCACTTTCAGGGTGGGCTTCAAAGTTTTCGCATTTATTATGATGAAATGTTTCCTATTCTTATTTGACAACATAGGAATTGCATATCTTGAAATAAAGCTGCGATAGCATGCAAAGCTATGAAGGCAGTTCAGCTCTTTTATTTTGTAAGGACGTAAGAATCCTTGAAAAGCAGTTTGAGGCGAGTATTTAGCACTCTGCCCCAAATGTTGATAAAATTGGAGGGGGAAAAATCTAGAAATTTGATTTAAAAACAGTCTGTGTGAGTATCGGATTATACCCTATCTGTTTGTACTTTTACAAAAAGTATTCCTGGAAAATTGATTGTCTCAAAACTCAAACCTGCCTCTGTTGTTGCTTTCATCTCTGTTATGATTATGCTTTCAAACCCTAAAGCCCTGCATGCGGTCAGCCTTTCACATCTAGTTTTTATGAACCTTTCTGTCGCAGCGTTTGGTTTCTGTGAATACAAGGAGCCAGAGTCCACCCTGCGAGCTCTGCGGCTGCTTCATGAACTGCAGATTGGAGACAAGAGCCTGCTGGTGAAGGTGGATGCAAAGACCAAAGCTCAGCTGGATGAGTGGAAGGCCAAGAAGAAGACAGCAAATGGGGTGTGAATCAGTGCTAAGATATTAATAATGATACTCAGTCATTCATATTAAGATGTTACCAAAAAAATCATGTATTAGAGCATTATAATTGGATAACAAAGCTGGAATGATTTGTGTTCTCCTGTTTTAGCAAGCTAAGAAGGAAGAAGATGGCGCAGGTGATGATGAGGAAGAGGTTCTCGATGAGGAGACCAAGAAAAGGGATCAAGTAGTGAAAGACGCCATCGACGGATTGATGCGGGAATATGCAGCGGAGCTCAATGCGCCTTCTCAGGACGACGACGCCCAGAGACGAAAGAGGAAAAGGGAAAAGAAAGAAGAGGTACAGTCGCTGTTATTTTTTCTGGAACTCAAACTCCGTTCAGTTCGACAGGAATCCTGAAATCAACATTCATTTAGTTTTGGAATTGAGATCTTTCTCTTCTTCCCTCTCCTAATAGGATGACATTAACACTATTGACATTGAGGAGGACAAACGGGACCTGATTTCCAGAGAGATTAGTAAATTTCGTGACACTCACAAGGTAAAGTGGCTTCATTTACTTTGCAATTGACATTCCAGGTTTTGGACAACAGCTTCACACGTAGTTCAGCTCTAAAGTTTGCATATTTTGATTAGAACAACTGATGTCTGTAACAAGGATCCACAAATTGGCTCTCCAAAGCATTTCACACCATAAACATCCCTGTGCTTTTAGCCTAGAAAACATTTCATACAAAAACAGATGAATGTTTATCAGCTCTCTCAGGCCTGATTTGAATCCTCCGTAGTGGAATTATTAGGTGTGACCTTTTCTAGATCCATTTCTTCATTCATCACAAAAAAAATGCATGGAGACAATGTAAAGTTACTTTAAAGCTAATCTATTCATTAAACCCCACCATTATGATAGTGATCATATGGTGACTAAAGCCAGATGAATCTCAGAGCTTTGGAAAAAGTTACAACGATAGGATGTAAGTATCAGCCTTCTTTTCCTTTATACATATACGGGGCGCCCCCCTCTTGAGGACTTGCATTGGGGCAACGGCACCATTCTGTTGTGACCAGGGCCTAAATTATGTTTCATTCAGCCTACCATACTGTAACACAGACAGCATATTTACTTCATAATCATGAATGCTAATGGCGCTGGCAAATCCCTGGGAATGTTAGTCAGTGAACCTGTGCAAGTTCTCCATAAATGATGGTCTGTCTTAATGGTGTTCATGTTGAAGCTCAAGGACTCAGTAACAACTGCAGTGACTTTTGCTGTAACCTTTATTATGCTCGTGTGAGGTGGGGGCGCCCTCTCCACAGCAGTATGATGATCTGAAGACTGACGAGGTACGTGTTCTCTGTGTGTGAGTATGAGTGAAATCTCTTCTTTCTTCCTCCCACTCATCATATGAACTGTTTTATTTCCTTTTACCAAATAAATACTAGATTTATGAGCATTAAAATAAGCACATGAAAGCCCAAGCTTTATAATTATAGCTTGATTTAATTAAAAGCTACAGAACCTTGTTTTTTGGACTAAAAGGTTTAAAATAATAAAAAAAGAGACATGGACATCAGTGTAGTTCTTAGTCTTTAATACACTACACTAAAGAGGTAAGTAAGAAAAATGGGCTTTTATCATGGAAGATGGGACTCATTGAGCCATTGTCTCCTAAAATGTAATAGCGGTCAGGTTCATTGATTTCATAATAATACAAACTCCTAAAACACCTTTATTTTTTTTAAGAATTTTTTAATATGTGATTTATTTCTCTCTGCGAACCATAACATATGATAACATATTTAAATATTATTTTGTCTGTTCCTGTTCTTGAGTATTTAGTAGCTATGGTTTGGTCACAGTAGGAGTTGGTAGTAGATATTGCAGTTTGATGAAAACGGGCAGCAAAGTTATAGCTTTTGCTAAATGTGCACTGATCAGAGATTTTCTTTTTTTATGGCTGATTTACTTATTTTTTTTAGTCTGATTGTTTCTTTTTAATATCTATAAAAAACATGAATTTTATTTTCTGAACAAATCATCTTCACGATAAAGTGTTAGTTGTGTAAAAAAATGTCTTTAAAAAATTGCTAAAGTTAGTTGTTTCATTAAATACAGTCCCATAAAATCGTCCAAGATAAAGAACAGTGGTATCTATAAATAAAACCAAACTAAAAGAACAACATATCTATCGGACTGTTTTTACCAATATTTTTGCACAAATAGAAAATATAAAAGTGCACAAGAAATTTTAGCTTTGTCTTGTTTAGTAATTTGAGAGTAAAATGCTTTGGATTTCTGTTTTGATAGTTTCATTCATTTATTGCAGCTTTAAACAGCCTTTAAGATTTATTTCGATCAGGACCAGAAGCAACATTATGTGTGTAGTAGAGAGAGAGAGGAAAAACGGTGAGCAGTCAGCATTGCACAGCTCTGTAGTTCGAGTTCTCGCTAATATCTTTATACCAGATTGTAGTAGTTCAAATTACATGCTGTTTATCTTATAAGTCCGATTAGTGTGGTCAGAATTTCCGAAAGAAGTCTCTGTGTGTTCCCTGTACAGATTGTAGACTCTGCTCAACTACGTGATGTTGGCTGTGCGTATTATTTTTCCTCCATGTTTCTGCAAATTCTAGTTTAAAATCTTACCCACCATAGAGAAGTTTTCTCTGGATGCTTCTCGCGTGTGTTCTACGCCCTATCGGTTCATTTTCAAACACCTTGTGGATACGCTGATTCTGTCTCTACTGCAATCTGGTTCTCCTTGTCTCCTACGTGTTTGTTGATTAGAAAAGAAGATACGTTTTATTGTTTTAGCCTCTAACCAGCCAATTTTCTATCGTCTTTATCATTGCTATCATTTTACGTTTAGGACTGTTTTTTTGGGGGGGGGAGGATTTTGGAACGATGACTGTGTAAGACGTCAGATTTTGTTAGTGATCTTTGTAGTGCATCAAGTCAAGTCAATGAAAGATGCAAACTACTGTCAGATAGTAAAAGTAATGCACAGTAAGGTCATAGCTCACATCTTTGTGTTTTCTTTTCCTGATTTGTGTCGCACACACGGCTTATCATGAGTCTTTATTATTACTTTGAAGCTGTTAACTTAATATAAGATGCAGTTTCTCTTCTGTAGTGGCACAACAGAAGAAATAAGACCCATAAAGTTTTTGTTTTCTTGCAATCACACAGATGAGCCTACTTGCTCACGAAATTGAAATACACTCAAAGCCTTGTGTGTAATGCAGCTAAATTGTATGTTTGGGGCGTGTGTGTATGTGTGTGATTAGTCAAGAAGAGAAGCTGAAGACTTCTGCAGGGGTAAGACCGCTTCTACAATTTCATATATCTGTGCAGAAATGTAACTAATGTTCATCATGTTCATTTCTTGATGTAGAGTTACTCCAAATGCGGTGTTAGTCACTAAATGAAAGGCTGTTGTTGATGATTATGTTGATGCTTAAGCAAGACAAAAATCCCATAATGTTTTTCCCTCATATACCGTGTGACCTGCTTTCCTCCCAGGCCTAACTTAAAAGGCTTGTAGGGGCAGCGAAGGGCTGAGTCCATAGTTCAACACCTGTAAGTCACAAACAACTAGTTCAACCAAAGACTGATGCCTGTTTTTGTCTTTTTGTTTCTTTTTGTTTTCTTGAAAGAGGGGATCTTAAGGAAGATAAAATATTTTCATTTGCTGCCTTTTGTTCTGAATGCCAAAAATCAAACGTTTCACAGATCATGCTGTTTGAGTCGTTTCCAGTTACATTCTTGCTAAAATGTAGTTTTATCCTTCAGCTTTGGAGCAACATAGCGTATCATGTTGCTTTACATAAATGAAGTCTCTCTGTGAGTGGGAGTCTTCTGCACCATCAGATAGAATTGTGGCTTCATAGCTATTAGGACATGTTCCTTGGAAACCTCTCAAAATCTAGAAACCACTTGATCTGTGCACATATGCCAGCTTATTGCAAATGCCTATTGGATGTGAACGGGAAAATTCTGAGCCTGTCTGTGTTTTGCTCCGCAGAAACTAGAAGAGGAGAAAGACAAGCGGGAGAAGGAGCGGCTGGAGTTCGAGCGGGAAAGGAGGGAGCGCGAAAAAGAACGAGAGCGGGAAAGAGAGCGGCGTGACCGTGAAAGGGAGAAGGAGCGCGAGAAAGAAAAGAAGAGGGAACGGGAACAAGAGCGGGAGAGGGACCGAGACAAAGAGCGCGACCGCAGGAACAGGGAGATCGAGCGAGAGCGTGACTGGGAAAGAGACCGTAGCCGAGACAGGAGCGCCGAGCGCAGCCGATCGAGGTGGAGTAGAAAGATGTGCACTTTTTACAGACATACAAACGTTTCTGAAGTAAAACATTCAATTCAGTAATTGTCAATTTCTGATTTGGCCAAAAAATTATATAAATACAACCATTTCAGTAATCTATTGGTGAGGTCTTATTAAAGAGTAACTCACCTCCTACACAGAGTAAAAATCCGCCCACCCCGATGAAGGCTGAGGCCGATACACGTGGGATGAAACCCACAGTTTTCTACATGATAGTCATTTAAAATAAAGGCTTTTTACATTTAAAGAAGATTGCCTTGGATTTTTCCTTTTTGGATGACCCTTCCCCCCCCCCAAAAAGCACCTTCGCCACACTTTTTGGACGAACCTTCTGAGCACTCTGGACTTTTTTTTCCAATCCGCCCACGTTTTCAATTTGAAAAATGTCTCAAAATGAGGTGTTGCCTCATAGAACACAAAGCGGGAGGGCTGGGTGTGATCTGCACAGTGAACCGACATGACTGCCTGCAGTTTGTACAGAGGGACCGAGCGGGACACACACAGACGACCAGAAAGATGCAATTGCAATAGCGACACCAGCTCCATTGCCTCAGAGGTGGCACTTATGAGGTTGAATATTTCTCTCCACCTCATTCAGAGGAAAGAAGGTTCTATGTTGGAGGGAGCAGCCCTGACCGAATCGTTTTTTGGCTTAGTGCTCGTGAGTTTCCAACTTGCTATGGAGGTGTGGTTGAGACAGAGCTTCTTTTATACTCAGTGTAAAGTTTTAACCAGTTTATTTCTGGAGCTCCAGTTCACAACAGATTTCATCACAAAGTAATTTGCTAAATCTAAATGTACAAAAATACCAACAATAATTACCAGACATGCACACAGCACTATTAGACCTTCATTTATAGAGTATCCAGCAACAAACGAGAATTTTGGGGTGAGTTGCACTTTAAATTCCCAGAAACTGAGGAATTACATTAGTTTCCTGTATGGCTTGCAAGAAAAACTGTAAAATTGTGTTGTCAACCTCTAGTCTATCTGGAAGCTTGGTGGGCTCAGAGACCAAGTTTTATTTATAGAACACATCTTATACAGTCTTTTCCCAGATTAAAACAAACTACTAGGTACACAATCAAGTCACTAGAAAATGCTAAATGAGGAAAATAATTGATGGAAAAATTGGTCGTAATGTCTGGGGGAATTCTATAACCTGTTTTCTAAGAGAGTTTGTAAGAAATTCATAAATATAAAAACATTTAACATACCCACAAAAATACATTAAATCTCTATAAAAAGAGAAAAACATACTGCACCTACATAGTGATTAAATAAAACAATTAAGATACCTGGTTGTTGCATGAATATTCTCACAGCAATTATTTGTATTTATAGCATTCAGTCATTCATTGCATTTATATATAAATTTTCCATAAAGAGTTAAACGTATATTTGACCTGTTTTATTTGTATTCTTTTTTGTTTAAAATCAGATTAGAAGTATTTGTAGAAAACAAACATCACACAGTTCAATATGATCTTTTTATAAGCAAAACAAAGCATTTGCAACATAGCTCATCAGTCCATACGCTCCAACTCTGCAGAAGTTTCGCCTAACTATGATGTAGCTATTCAGCACAAAAAAATGTTTTTCCATTTTGAATATAACTGATCAGATTTAGTTTAGGACACTGCAGACATATGTTTTTATGTGGTATTTAGTCGTTTAGTACATTTATCAGCATCTAATGTGTATCATAAACATGTTTTTTATTTATTTATAGGGAAGTAAGCCGAGACCGAGAAAGAGAGAGGGACAAGAAGCGGGACCTAGAAGATGAAGAAGATTCTTATGAACGCAGGAAGCTGGAACGGAAACTCAGAGATAAGGAGGCAGCATATCAGGAGGTAGAGAATTCAACAAGATTTAATGATTAAAGGTCATCTATCAAAAGGTGTATCTGTTTAGTTACAGTTTCTTTGACATTGATTACTGAAAAGTAACAGGGAATGCGTGATGTCATTAGCTTTCATTGTTTTGAGAGCTAAAGACAAACTAATTGTGTTTTTGTGCTTTACCCCTTGTTTAATTCATAGCGTCTAAAAAACTGGGAGCTGAGGGAGCGGAAAAAGGCTCGGGATTATGCCAAGGAGGCAGAAAGGGAGGATGAACGCAGACGAGAAATGGTGAGGGCATGAGGAATATGTGCATAACTTTCCAGATCATTTCAAGGATTAAAACATACACCTTTGTCACTTACGTATCAATAAAACTTAAATTGGTACTTGATTTTTCTACAAAGTAAATGTAATGATATGTACAGGGCTTAAAGTAGTCCAGCGTTTTACTGATTCAGAAAAATAAAAAATTATCTGATTGGTTTTGAACGCAGCATCCGACGCAAGCCCCGGTTGTTCTCCCGAAATCAGAAGAATGGAGGCTAAATTCATGAAGCCAGGTGGAGATATAGTCGTGGTTGACTAGGGCCTTTTAAAACAAGTGGCGCTGGGCATGGATGGAGGAAAAAGGCGGATACTGCTAGCAGTTTGGGAACTGCTGCCAGAAGCTAAGGGAGCCTGGTTTGTGTTTTTGTGTGTGGTTTCCAAGAAGTTAGTTCATGCAGCTAGCGGGGAAAAAGCTCTTCGCCGTCACAAAGGAGACGCCGGCATAAAGCTGCTGTCCGTGCGGAACACAACTTATCATTTACGATCGCGCAACTGCTGTAGAAAGGTTGTGGTTGATAACGCTTTAAAAAAACTGTCCGTTTTCCATCATCATGCCAGTTATATGAACACACGTGGCATAGCACCAGAGTTCAAGAAACGTCTGTCTGATGAGCTCAAAGGATGTATGTTTTCTCTGAATGTTGATGACTTCTTGGAGCACTTTATTGGTTTTGCTGCCTCTGCAAATATGTTAAAGAGGAGAGGAGTCAAGATTCAATGTAATGTATTTCCTATAACTTATTTTGCTATTGCTTAGGCAAATAGGCAAACAAGAGATCATTAGCAATTAAGTGAACCCAACAATAGGATCAGTTACTCATAAGCAAGTCTAAATTAGTATGTTTTTCATTTTAGATTAGATTTAAGAGTTAGAAAAAGTGGCAATTTATCTTTTTGTATAAATTGCCCTTTACTGAATTAAGTTGTTGCCAAACGATTCAGATTAATTTGCTTAACCGAGTTTCATATGTTTTCACTTATAACTTAATAACTTTTACTTTCTAAAAATCACATTTAAATTGTATGTCGTCTTTAACATAACCAAGCACAATGCCAAAGTTATTGGCCAAATTGCCTATAATATGTATGTATTGGATCCACTGCTTGGAAAAAAATGTCATGCTCACGATTTTTTTTATTTACTTTAAGCCCTGTATGTATTAGTTTAAAAAAAGGATTGTTTTGAAATATCTGGATTATGCTTACATCTGTTTAAAAAAATGATTAGGTAAAAGAAGGCAAACGACTGAAGGAGTTTCTTGAAGACTATGATGATGACAGAGATGATCCCAAGTACTACAGGTGAGTAAGAACACCTGAACAAGGCTGCAGGTGCCTCAACATAAGTTAGATTTCACACAAAGTATTACAGAAATATTTTTCTGTAAATAGGAAACCTGCTAAATATGCTCAGTGCCTCCATTTTCAACTGGTCTTTAATTTTTCATTTAATTGTCCAAAGTTTAGTTGATTGAAAACTGCATTTTTGTTTAATATTAAAAATGTGTATAAATCCTGATTATGTGTGACAAATACGAGTAAAGAGATTCAGATCTACCTGAACTGATCATGTAACACTGCAGCCATGCTCATTGTTCTGAGGGCTGATGTTTTCACTATGACCACTAGGGGGAGTGCGCTGCAGAAGCGTCTCCGAGACAGAGAGAAGGAGGTGGATGTGGACGAGCGTGACAGGAAGAGGGAGAAGGAGGAGCTGGAGGAGATCAGACAGAGGCTGTTAGACGAGGGACATCCAGACCCAGACGCAGAGCTACGCAGGGTACCATTGTCTCTTTGCTTCACTGTGGAGGGGGCGGGGGGGTTCTATATAGTTGCAGTGAGGAGGCATGCTGTCTGTTGGTGAAGGTCACTTTCTCCTCTGAGTCTCTTTTCACATTAGCTTTCATATTCAGCTCTCCTTGTGGCTTCTGTTTCTGGATGCTGCTTTCTTCTTATCGGCTTCTCATTGGTCCAGATGGAAGAAGAGGAGGAGGAGCGTCTGAGGAAGCCGCCCGTCATCAAGGAGCCTGAACCCGAGGAGCCGCGTGAACGCCACCGAGGCTCAAGAGAGCACAGAGAACGCAGACAGGAGCCGGAGAAGACGAAACCCAGCTCACGGGCCCATCACTCCGACGAAGAGGTGGAGGAGGGCGAGGAGGAAGATGATGAAAACGACGAAGAAACCACCGAGGTGAAACCGCAGGCAAAGCCCATGATGCGGCCCATCACAGCTGCTCCTTCGGTGTCGTCCGCGAGCGGCAACGCGTCTCCCAACACGCCCGGGGAGGAGTCGCCCTGCGGCATCATCATCCCTCATGAGAACTCGCCGCCCGACGCTCTGCCGCAGGACGAAAACCGGCCCAAGATCGGCCTCAGCCTCAAACTGGGTGAGGGGAAAAGTGACTTTAGTGCTATTACACTGTTCTTTTTAAAAACACTGCTTACCTTCAGAGGTTCATCTAGATAATGGTTTCCTCCTAAATAGTAAAGATTGATGAGTTATTGTTGGTGAATCACCTGTCCCCCTTCAGCAGGCGCTACCGGGAGCCCCAGCCAGTCTAACGCCGCCAAGAGGAAGAAGCTCCCGGTGGACAGCGTCTTCAACAAGTTCGACGACGAGGAGGCAGACGAGCAGCCACGCAAGCGGAAGCTGGTGCCGCTGGATTACGACGACGACAAGAGCCTCGGCGTGGACGGCGCCGGGCTCTCCAGCATAAAGGGAGCCAACACCGAGGAGAAACGAAAACACATAAAGAGCCTGATAGAGAAGATCCCGACGGCCAAACCAGAACTGTTCTCCTACCCTCTGGACTGGTCTATGGTCGACACGGTAAAAAAACCTGAAAGTTTTACCTCTCGCTTCTCTTTGCTGCTTCTCCTTTAACAATGTGGCGTGTTCACATCTTAATCCGGTTCCTGTCTTTTGATCTTGTTTTGCAGACGTTAATGGAACGACGCGTTCGACCCTGGATCAATAAAAAAATCATTGAGTACATCGGCGAGGAAGAAGCGACACTAGTGGACTTTGTGTGCTCAAAGGTACAGATCAAAAAAAAAATTTTAAAGAAAAAAGTTTAATTCTAAATGGAAGACAAATACCGATATTTTTTTTTCTTCTCAGGTAATGGCTCACAGTATGCCTCAAAGCATCTTGGACGACGTTGCTATGGTGAGCACTATTCTGGTCACATCATCCAAACTAGAACTTTCCATCGCTTTTATAACATCAAACCAAATCTTTCACCGTCCTGTTTAGGTACTTGATGAAGAAGCTGAGGTCTTCATCGTGAAGATGTGGCGGTTGCTCATTTATGAAACCGAAGCCAAGAAGATAGGACTGGTGAAATAAGCAGAACCACTGAATGAAGAACCCCTTCCTCCCCGTCGTAACTGTTTAAGTGTCGTGAACTCATGTCATCCAGAACAGACTGCAGCATTGACACCAAATGTTTCGTTTTTTCAATATAAAACACTCAGGCCTCTGTTTTGTAGGTGTCGACCACGCCCATGTTGCTTCTGTATATATATAGCATGGTTAGGCTGCAGTGACAGACTCCTCTTTGGATATCTGCGAACGTAGAGCTGAGTTATGTGTGCTCTCCATTGCTGATACTTCTACACATCCAGCCAGTCTACAAGTTTCCAAACATGGTTTTAAGTTGAGGAAAATGGCTAACAGTGTAAAGTGAGGTTCATAAGTCATAAATCGGGACTCGAAGAGTGCATTTTTCCCTTTTTATAGGGGTATTTATTAGGGGATTGACACATCTTAAGCCTGTTTTTGTTTTATCACATTCCTGATAATTGGATTCCTCTGTCAACAAACCACCTGAGCGGTGCAGAATTCTGGGTGGCGACACCCTTGAGGAAAAAAAAGGAGCTAAGAACATGAAAAATGTTTTTTTGAAGTTATGAAAATTTATTTTTTGTAATGGTGAACATTTGATTAAAACCTTTTTTTAAAAAGCTTGTGCATCTTTTTCTTCCCCCTCAACAAATCTGTTACCTTAGCGTTTCATTACAGGCTATAAAGTAAGTAAATGTATTGCCAGTTTAAGATCCGTCTCCCTTGGTTAAAATGCTTAAGGAACTTCAATGAATAAGAAACATTGAGATGAAAATTTCCAGAACTTTATTGATTTTTGCATGAGCTACACAAAGAGTAGGCGTTGCTTGTAAAACACCTTGGAACTGGAAGATAACATCACAACTGAATGCTTTAGATAGATGAGCTGCTTCTGTCCCTTCAGTCAGTCACACTCTGTGACCAGTCGGAGACGAAGAGCCGTGGACACTGAAGCGAAAGGTAAGTGAAGGCCACCGAGCAGCTCTTTATTCAGATGGAAACTATGCTGCTATTAAACTTGTTTAGCCATCCCTGTGTTCATGTGGGGGTTAAGATCCTTTTCTTTTACCAATCAAGTCATAAAATAAATGTTTGCAACCTGAAAGTTGAACTGTGACTGTACCCAGGACTGTCCACAACTTCCAACTCTTTTTGTTTAGTCTTCTGTTTTGGCCTCCATCTCCTCAGCGTCGTCGTCTCCGTCCACCTCGGCGTTCTCCCTTTCTAACCTCTCCAGCTGCCGGGCGAGCTCCGTCTCATCTGTGTCCGTCACCACCTTGGGCTGCAAGGAATGGTTCAGAGTTATAGTGCTCAAAATGTAAACCTTAGCCCACGTTATAGTTAATGGGAAGAAAGAGGTTGCCAGGTATAGGAAGGGTGTTAATACATTAAATTCAGGCAGCATATCTGGAAGAACATCCACATGTTTATAATCTATTCATTTTAAGGCTTATTTTACTATGAATTTAAACAAGTTATTTCTCCTGAAGCTCGTGGATTTTAATAAGATTTAAAGTTTGTGTTTGCTATTACATATCCCACAAAGAAAAGGCTTTCCTCATGAAATGGCAACCTAATTTTAGGAAGGATACTCAGAGAATGATCTATTGTTTTATGTATTGAAAGCAATATTATAGTGCCTTGGCAGGGGGATGCTGCCAACATTTACCTGAAACCAACCAGTGTTTAGATCCTTTGCTACAGACACAAAAATATTGAGGGACAAGTAAAATTTTCTATATTAAATTTAAAAAGATCTGGAGCATACTGAACAGTTGTAGTGTAAATGGGGTTAAGAATGACAGCTGCTCATTCTGGAAGAAAGGGGGCTGAGTGTGTTATTGCAGGGCTGCTGTCAGTTGCGAAAAAAACGTGACAATTTGGGCAAATGATAATTTTCCTAGCATTGAATATATCGAAAGAGGATTTTGGACAACCCAGAGACAAATTACAAAAAAACATTTAACAAGAAAAATCTGATAATTGGTGTGCATTTATATTCTGCCCCTTTATGCTGATGACTCAAAGTATCAGAGGTTTTTCAGACATTAGTAGGCAAAAAATTTTCAGAATGACCAGAGGAAGCTGGTCAGATGAAGACGAAGTAGAAATGAAAATGGCAGTCTGTCTAAAGCGAACAGAAAAACAGCCATGAGAAAATATATATATATATACATATTTTTTTTTTATCTAGTTTACAACATGTCAGGTAGGGGGACAGCAAACATGGAAGAAGGTCCAAAATCGAACTTTTTCGCACAAAAATAATTTAGTCTTGGGATATCTGAAGCTGTTTGACATGAGCACTAAAATATGTGCAGCCGGTATTGAAAGATTTCGGGAAATACATCAAAGGTTGGTTTGAAAGTGACAAAACGTGAAAAAGTTAAAAGGGGCGTATAGTTTGACGCTGTCGGGGAGCTAACTTCACATCAAGCATTTACTCCACATGGTTTTAGAAAAAACAGTGCGGCTGTTTAGATAAAACTTCTTAACACGAACAAGTGATGGGTTATCAATCTAAACAGAAAAGCAGATGCAGAGAGGCTTTTCCTTAAACTGTAATAACGAAAGGAAAGATTATGGAAGCTGTGATGAATGTTTGGTTGCTAAATGAAATGAAATCACTCACCTCCATCTGGATGTTAAAGACGCCCCTCTTCTCTTCGATCTTCTCCTTGATAGCAGCCATGGCCTGATTAAGGACAGACAGGCCCTCCGTCCGCTCCAGGGTGGTCGTGGTCATCACGTAGCGAGGGGGAGCGATCAGGTTGATCTACAACAAACAAACCCGGCACAGTTAGCGGCGGTGGCAGGAATGTAGCGATAGTAGAAAAGGGGAAGGCCGAGATATCACCTTGATGGGCATGACCTCTGTGGAACAGGCAAGTCCCGCCCTCAGAGCTTCCTTCACTGCATCAATGCCCTCGTAACCATAGCATGCAACTTCAATGTCTGCAGGTAGACGAGGAAAAACGCATTCATCAGCGGTTCATCGTTATCCTGAGAGATTCATCAGAGAAACACAAACCTGCTCTGATTTTGACAGCCTGTGGCGTTAGCCGCCTGTTGATGTTGTCGATCAGCACATTCCGCTCCTCTTCTGTTAAATCCAGGCTGTCCAGAATGGCGGGATCTCTGTTAACATGGGGCATTTGCTGTTAAAACCCGACAAAGGGCAGACATACTTTGATTTTGCTTGGAGTTTTCTGTGGGACTCACGACACCGCCTGCTTGAAGACGTCATAAGCGCCATATCCTGGCCTCTTGTATTTCTCATCGAAGACCCAGGCGGTGCGCTGGTACAAGCTTTCTAGCTGCTCGTCCTTTGTGTACTCCAGAACCTCTGCCACGTGTCTCAGGATGCTGTACACCTAAAGGCACAACAATTTTTGAATCAAGGCGGTGGAAACGTCAGCCAACTTCCTAATCCTACTTTGACTAATAAAGTAATCTCTTTACGATACTTTTTATACTTCGCAGAAGGGAATCCGGTTTCTGAGAAAAACCAGAATAGGTCAAACAACTTACAGTTTTAGATTTGGTAAATTTATCTTCACACTTGATGGCCTCCTCTGGTGAAACTCTTCTTTTTGATAAATCAATGTATCCTGGAGAGGGGAAAAGGTGACAGAAGGGAGGGTTACTCTGACAGAGGAAGATATTTTCGGCATTTTCATACAAATTTTAAAAAACTGATAAAATGTGTATAAAATGACTTTGCAAAATCTTAAAGGGATTTATGAATTGCATAAAGTCTTATACAGTATCAACTAGGGATGCACTAAGGTACCGATACGCTTTGGAGTTAACAGATTCCATGAAGCGATACTTAAAATATGGAAACTCTGCAATAGTTTCACATAAAATATTTATTCTTCACCTGAAAGTTTTGTTTAAAGGTAATTTTTATTCATATTTTGTATCTAATTTAACATCATTTATTGTAACAAGCAGAGAAGAAATAAACATGTTTTCAAATTCATTGCATAGAAGTATCTGCATTGGTACTATCTGCAAGTACTCAGATCCAAGTATCGGTATAGTATCGGTTTGAAAAAAGCAATATCGTTGCATCCCTAATCAAAAGTCTGTCTGAAAAATGGGCCAACACGTTCCCCATGCAGAACTATTTATAAGAACATTACTTCTATAAGAAGAAATACACTATGCAAGATTTACCAGTTTGCTAATAAGAATATTAACTTTATTTATGAGACTTCATTAAAAAACTTGCTGTAGGAACAACATTATTAATAAAACAGAAAAAATAAATAAACGGAAATACATTTAGTGCAAAAGTCTTATTTCTGATCATAACAGCAAAACATCATCTGAGGGGGAGGGGGTTATACTACTTGAGATGCTAGTCAACCAATCATGACAATATGTGATCAATACAAAATAAATATAAGTATTTCACAGGTTTTTGTGCCTCTTTATTTCAAAGCAGAGATAAGAATGGAAACAATCAACCTTAAACCCTCCTGCTTTTCTCATGCTGGAGATGCTTTTATGTAAGGTTTGCAAAAATCCAATCGTTCTAATTTAAAGTCTTTCTGACATTTCAGAGCTAAAAAAAGAAGAAAAAAAGATTTAACTCACAAGATTTGTTAAAAAGTGATTCTGATTTTTTTTTAAAACAACAAATTATGGCATTTAGAAAGCTTTTTACCCATTATGAAGGATCATTTAGAGCTGACTCCTTTGGAGCATAACACTACAGAGTCTTTATAACGCTCCATTATGCTACAGATGATTCAGGAAGCTTTGATCGAAGAATAAGGACTAATTAAATTATCCACTGAGGATATTTTCAAGGACAGATGTGGGTTTTGAGTATGAGCAGCATCAATGTGATTATTGGGAGATTTAAAACATCTGTCGTTTTTATTTCTCTGCGCCCGCCCACGCTCACCTTTCTCCTTGTCGACTCGGATGACGACGACGCACTCGTTGCGGCCGATGCGGATGAGCTTGTTGATGGAGCGGATACGTCGGCGGGACAACTCGCTCAGGAGGATCATGCCCTCGATGTTGTTGTACTCCAGCAGGCTGACGTAGGCCCCCATCTCGGCGATAGACCTCACGTTCACCATCACGACGTCGTCCACCTCAGGGAACCTGTGCTGGTAAAACCTACAGCTGAGGCCCGGCATCGCTGCGAGGAAACAAATGTAGGCGACATTTACGCCTAGGTTAGACCGAAACAGAAGATGGAAGAAAATGTCTAATAGTTGGCCTATAGAATCAAATGTAAATGGAATTGAGGGACTGAATATTTGGAAAACTTTGGGGCTACCAAGATAAATTCTAGAACAAAAAAAGCCCTCTTCTACTCTACTTCTCACTGGGCCCATACCGACTGGTTTTCTCTGCTCAGATAATTATGTTGTGTTGCTCAATTTCAAATAATACTACATTGATATCTACGGCACTGACATTGATGTCCAAGCCAAAAGCTCTGCCATAACGTTCTACACTTGAGCTTTAAATAAATGAGACTGAAGCTCTTCGACACGACTGTTTATCTGAATCGAAGCGCAAAGGAGTTGAAAGCTGCAGTAACTCTTATCTGAGACGAACAGTTGCTTAAAAAAAACAGGAAAGAAAAACCTTTTATAAAACCTTTCTGCAAAGCAAAGAGCAAGGGCGATGAAACAAAGTTTCCCTGTTCATTTTGGGGAGTCTCCTCTAACCTGCGAGATACCTGACGTTTGGTTCGGGCTCCTCCCTGATGATGTTTAATGCTTCCCTGTGGGTCAATTTACAAAAACGTCATTACTACTTGTCAAATTTCAGTCGTCAGCCTTCAAATCTACTCAAGAAACAGTTACCATACACATAACGCCTCGCAATAAAGGATCCAAAAACAAGTAAGGACATTCATTTTTCTATTAGAAATAAAAGGGAGTCGATATTTTTGGACAATCTTACCTCAAACTGGTTTTAAAGTGTAATTTGGGCCAACAATACTTCTTGGGATGCACTACCTATACATATTGTCACTCAAGTAGAAGTGAATATGTATGAAGTATGCTATAACGAAGCTACTCAAGTAGTGAGTAACTTTTGAGATAAAATAATTTAAATGTTTAAAAATTGTCCATAGTCAGACAGAAATCTACGTATTTTCAATTTCTGGAATAAAAAACAAAACAAAGAGACACAGAGTAAAATTACAAAATAACTAACCCACGCGGAACAAACATATCCAAATAACAGTGGTTTATTATTAAACTTAGAAAAGTATTAACTACAGCAGGGAGTGCAAATACATGTTAGAACAGAGCAAGCTACATTGGATTACAATATATAGATTTTTATTCTATTTTTTTAATCTCCAAACGTCTCAAGAAAATAACAGCACAAATCAGCTGGTATTTAAACAAGAGGTCTCACTTTCACATAAATTGTAGGTGTGACTGTATCTCATTAAAGTGTGGATAAAACTTTTTTTTATTTATTCAGAGACGTTACTCACAGCGGGGAGAGTATCCCGAACTTTTACTCAAGGAAAAGTAGTGATACTTTGTAACAATTTTACTAGAGCGAAAGTAATAAACTAGGTATAGTAAAACTACTCCTAACAGTACATTTTTTGCACACAAAAAAGTTAAGACAGAAATGCAACTAGGATTTACTGATATCTGCACCCACGGAACAACAAAACCTACTGTTATTAATTGGCTTTAAATTGTAGTTTAATGCTAGTTATTAAATGCGCGTTTTCTCCCTTAAATTATATTAATTTCTTACCTTATCCGGACATATTCTTTATTCGTTCACATTTTCTTCCTAAGTGACTGATGACCACTTTGTGAAGCTCAACAGTCTTAAATGGGCTAAGGAAACACACTTGAAAGACACACTAATCACATATCTCATATAATTATAATTTGGGCTTAAATTTCATGTTTACAGCTAACGTGGTGCAGCAAAAAGAATTATATGCGTTTAACAACAAGAAGTGCGTTTTTGTAGATCTACCCAGAGAAAAAAAATCCATATGTGCCAAGTGTGAGGAAAGAGTTGCAAAGACGGTCTACAATCCAACATGGACAAAAATCATCCCCTATCTCTCAAAAATTTAGTGATACGTTTATATGTAAAGGAAGTTATCAGAGTATTTGCCTACTTTCATGCTTAGGCACAAGCGATTTATTTTAGAAACGCTTTTAAGTTTGAATGGGCTGATGCAATGCTGGCAAATCTGCTTTCTTTTAAAGTAACTGGCACGAACGATAATTGAGGCAAAACATAGTATTTAAAATGTTAACATCGACCCAAGAGCGGGTTCACTAAAGCGGATTTTGTGGTTAATTCTGTAGCTGCGGGGCGAAAACGTCGGATAATTAAAGTGGGGAAAAACAGACACTTCAGCATCTGTTAGCTTCGACGCTAACAACCCGGTTCCCCAATCACATGCGCCTCCTGCCCATGCTAGCCGTGTTAGCGGCACACGTCCCCTAACGGGCCCGAACATATCACCCGTCAATAAAAACTCACCTGTGTCATGTGGTTATACGATGATAAACTGCGAACTTCTGCGCTGGATGCGTTCAAACGTCACCCCCTGAAAATACTTTATTGTGTTTGGATGACAAATCGGGCCCGCTAGCTCACGTTCATGGGTGTGCTAAGCTTTTTTTCTCGACCCGGAAAGAATTTTTGGAGCCCCAGGTTGCGCGCATGTGCAGAGCGAGCTGTGGCGTAGTCACATGACCAGGAGACCAGCTGATCATCACGGACGGACAAGATCACGACCATTAGCTGCATCGGTGCTCTTAATCCTACATTAACGCGATTGTTTCATACTTTACTGATAGGATTGCTATTTGATATTAAAAGTGTCTCGACAGAACCGAGTTTGATACACAGGAAGTTAAAAAACAGTCCGCGGTAGTCGACTAAAAGACGTGAAGATGTCTGCAAAGGAGAGGATCGACGTATTCCCCTCCAGAATGTAAGCTGCCTGTTTATTAACTAGTCATCATAACTAAAATTAATAAACACTGCCATTCCATGATTTGTTCCTTATTAATTGATAATGGGGATTATCTGCATATTTCTCCCAAAACGGGAGGACATTTTGTTTTTGCGCTGAGACTCAAATGCCGTTTTATGAGTGCCAGATAAAAAGCGGAAGAGTCCATCTGTGGTCATCATGTGATGTTTTTACATCAACTCTAGATGTGAGGTGTTAATCTGAGACCTCCAACTGGACTGCAGCCTCGAAATTCTTTCTATTTTATTTTTCTGCGATAGATCAACACAAGAACAGCATCCCCAAAGCATGACGCTGCCACCACTATGTTTTAATGTGGGCAGTATCTCCCCCCCTCCCCCAAATATAGGTTTTACATTTTCGGTACCTTCGTTACTTTTCCATGTGGGGGGCACAGCTAAAGCTCTGCAGCTTCTTTAGTGATATGACAGCCCTCATTATGCTCTTCCTAGCCTGCCTCTTAGTTTAGGTGTTTGCTGAATATGCAGTTGTGTCCTACACTTTTCATTCTCAAATGTCTGATTGATTCTGACATGTTCAATGTTTGCTGCTGCTTAAACTTCCCAAAGATTTTACTTCTGATCTGATTTCTTTCTCTCTTGGTCTTCATGATGCTATTTCCTTACTAATGCTCCCTGACAAACATGTGATGCCTACATACGCACACACACAAAGACAGCTGGATTTACTCACAGATGGGTTCTCTTTCTAATAGACTGACTTCAGGCAACTTGCTGAACTGGATTTTTTTGAGGGGTATGCAAAGTTCATACTTTTCCTTTGATTTCACGTATGTCTTGCCTCGTTTTTTGGGTAATCAGAGTAAAGGGGTATACATTAATGACACTTTTCAGATGTTTATCTGTTAAAGAAAAGTAAAGCCGATTCCTTTTACTCCACAATTATGCATAGCATACTTTAAAATGTTGTGACTGTTATGTGACACAATGTGGAACGGTTTAATGCATGAATACTTTTGCGAGGGGCTGTTACACTGAAGCTAGATGGAAACAATCAGTGTTACTTCTGCTCTTTTTAGGAGTGAATTTGGCACATCTGTTCCGACATTGGACTGTTTGTTTGGACAAGGGAAAACTTGATTGTTGGATTTGCAGCAAGGACATACAGGAGTCTATATTTTAGGTTTTTTGTAGATATAGTCTACTAATCTCTGTTCATATCAGCTTTTTATCTTACCCTATCAAAAAGATAATAATGTAGTAATTTCTATTGTTAGGTATGTTTTACATAGAATTAGAGAATGCATCTAAATTAACTGTCTCTCCGGTATCAGGGTGCACGGTATTCATATATCAGAAGACTTTTTGGAATGAAGTCTGTGGTGATTATGTTCCAAGTTCTATGGATCAACACTTTGCTTGCTGAAAGACATCCAAGAAGACAAAAACCAAAACTAAATAACAGTTTATGTAGACAGCAAATAAGTTCATAAAATCCATTAAGACTGAAACGGCGACTGAAAAAGCACATTTAAAGGTAAACTAAACATCCTGTACTCACAGTAGTTTTCCATCAATGTTACTGAGTTTAAAATCTGCAGGGAAAAATAATAAAATTTCTCAGAAAAAAAGTGTTTCCATTTATCTGTTCAACACAAGGTCACCATGATGTAAATTTGTCAGATGAACCGTCAGCAACGTATCAGCTGGTCACAGTCTGTCATTATAAGTGTGTTTCCTCCTTGTGTTTGCAGGGCTCAGACCATCATGAAGGCTCGGCTGAAAGGAGCACAGACTGGTCGCAGCCTGCTGAAGAAGAAGTCTGACGCCCTCTCGATGCGCTTCCGTCAGATCCTCCGTAAAATCATTGAAGTCAGTGCAGCCACAATATGCAGCCTCTTTTGCTTCAGCTGCGCTTCCTACCACTGAAGTGTACTTTTTTTTGTCTGTTCCGTAGACTAAAACCAAGATGGGCGAGGTGATGAGAGAGGCGGCTTTCTCTTTGGCTGAGGCCAAATTTACAGCTGGAGACTTCAGGTGAGCTTTACCTCAAGATTTTCACTGTTGGGCCCAGTTTGGAGCCCGTGTATTGAGCAATTGTCATTTGTTCGCAGCACAACTGTCATCCAGAATGTGAATAAAGCCCAGGTGAAGGTCCGAGCCAAAAAGGACAACGTTGCAGGTGAGCTTCGGGGATGTCACATTTAAACCACCACTGCGAATGCCGAGACGCGCTCATCTGATCTGAATTTCTTCTTCCAGGTGTGACCCTTCCTGTTTTTGAACACTACCAAGAAGGCGGAGACAGTAAGTGGAGTCCAGTTTGTCCGTTCGGGTTCGTCGGCATCAGTTTTTATGCACTGATACCTCCTGTGTGTCTCCGTCAGGTTATGAACTCACTGGTCTGGCTAGAGGAGGAGAGCAGCTCTCCAGGCTGAAGAGGAACTACGCCAGAGCCGTGGAGCTGCTTGTAGAGTTGGCATCCCTACAGGTAGAGGGTGCTGTTAAAAATATAGTTTTTCCTTTCACTTCGGCATGATATTTGAATTACTTTGAGGAAGCAACGGCTTGGATAAATGCTTCTAGTGACACCTGCTTTGGTTTCGCAGACTTCTTTTGTCACTCTCGACGAAGCCATAAAGATCACCAACCGCCGTGTCAATGCTATCGAACATGGTAAACTAAAACCTGATGTCAAGATCAGCAAGTTTAGGAAAAAGATGTAATGAGAAAGATGATTACTTTTACGATTTATGTTTTTTTTTCTTTCACTCTGCAGTGATTATTCCGAGGATCGACCGCACTCTCACTTACATTATCACAGAGTTGGATGAGCGTGAAAGAGAGGAGTTCTACAGGTAAAACCATGTCATATGTAACACAGATTTTGTTTTTAGACATTAATTACAAAATTAAAAAGGTGGAAAATCGCTTTGGTGCAGAGCTGAGTCACAGACAGAGCAATAGACTTATGAAAGTGGTCATGTAGGAAAAATAAAGGGTTCTTTTCCTTTGAAATGTTCAAATATTATGTTAGAACTATGGATGCATCAGTACCAATACTGGTATCGGGCCAATACCGTCGTAATGTTCTCATATCGGTTAAAGTTAACAGATTCCTTGAACTGATAGTTAAATTGTGGAAACTCTGCACTAATTTAATAGAAAATGTTTATTTTTTGCTTGAAATTTTTATTATTTTATTTGTTCTTATTCACCATCATTGTACTAACAAGCAGAGAAGAAAATAAAACCTTTCTTCCAATACATAGTTTTTTTTGTGTAATAGAGGTATCGGCATTGGTACTCGGTATGGGCGAGTACTCTATCCAAGTATCGGTATCGTATCGGTTTGAAAAAAGTGATATCGTTGCATCCCTAGTTAGAATCACAAACACTATATTTTAGTGGGATATTATATAATAAAGCAACACAAAGTAGTGGGTAATAAAGTTAAAGAAAAATAAACGGTTTTAAGATTTATAATAAAAATCTTAAGTGTGGTTAAGATTTAGTTTTATGACGCATGAGTCGATACTTTGTAAAACAAATGTCCCTGGAGTCATAAGTGCCAGTTTTATGGCGCATGTCTCCTATAGTCCATCTACAGACAGAATTATTTTTTGCCCATCATTCTCTGAAAAATAACGTATGCTCAGTCATATTGGATGAAAAGAGTCCATAAACAACAGTGTTGAAGTCCTGTCAGATTCTCTATTGGATTTATGTCTGGACTTTTTTAGGTCACTCATTGGCCCATTGGCTGTATGTTTCGACCCATTTTGTCCCGTTGGGAGGCAAACCTTCGGCCAAGTCTCAAGTGTTTTTCTGCCTCTTAACAGATTTTTTTACTGCTTTGTTTGTATCTCCATCTCCCTGTGATAAAAAGCGACCCCAGACAAGGATGCTGTCACCACCCTGCTTTCCTGTTGGGATGATGTGTGCATGCAATGTGTAGTTTCTGTTTTTGCTCCCTATGTGGCTTCTAGCAAAAGCTTTATTTTGGCTTTTGTTTTTTTAGAAATATGGGGTCTTTTTACCCTTCCTTGGTGGTGTTTGTTCACTAATGTTCTCCAATAAACCTTTCTTTACAGAACAAACTGCACACCCATCAATGTAGGGGTATCATTAAATACATGAACTCTCAAAATATTGAATTTTGATTTGAAAAACCCTGTATCCTTTTCTTTTCCAGTGCAAAATATAAATCACATAAACATGGGAATACAAATTTGTGGTGGTGGTTTTGTAATCGGACACGATTCAAGAGGAGTTAATAGTTTTGCAAGACATTTCGCTTACCATCTGCTTTTTTTTTTCCTCGCATGACAGGCTGAAGAAAATCCAAGAGAAGAAGAAGCAGCTGAGGGAAAGGACGGAGCTGGAGATCGCCGCGCGGCTGGCCGCCCTCGGACCCATCGCTGAGCCCACCAACATGCTGACGGAGGAGACCGACGAGGACCTGCTGTTTGAGTGAAGCCCCTCCCCCGTGGTTCTGACACTCATGCTATTTATTCTGTGCCTCTCTGGCCATGTTTATGTCTTCTCATACAAGTGATGAAAGTATTTTTTTTTGTGTTTTTACATCTGTGATTATTTGTTCTCCTGTTTCCTTTTTGAAAAATATGAGAAGTTTCCAAGTGTGTTGCCCCCCCCCCCCAAAAAAAAAACCCACATGAGAATCCAACATCCACAGCAAATATTAAGTGTTTACGTGGGACAGGAAGCATTCCGTACGACTGGATCAGCTGTAGATCTCTTAGTTCGATCACCATGTTTTGAGCCACTGCATGCTGTAAACCTCGAAGGGGTTGAAGATTTCAAAGAGTGTAAGAGTCTGTGTTGTGGAAAATCTGTTAAACTCTGACTCTATCGTGGGGTTAACCTCACAGCAGTGTGTTTACCATCACACAGATTCTCTGTAATGTAACACTGTAAAATGTGTGTGTGTGTGGGTGTGAGTTAGCAAAGCCAGGCACTTCATTTAATTAAATATGTTCTAAACAGTCAAATGAGTGGTTTGACTTAAAATGCTGTTAACATGAACAACAAAAAACTTGAGTAAATGCTGACTAGAATAAAAATACTGCAAATCACCTTTTCAAATCTTCATTTATTAATACTTTAACAAAATTGTGCTTAAGAGTTACTCCATTTATTATGATTCAATAAAATGAAGTCATGATTGTTTAATACTGATAAAAACCATCTTACAATATTACACAGCTTTACAAAGATGATGTAACAACCCATCCGAAGTTGATGTTTTTGAAGTATTCAGTGCCATGCAAAAATATTCATGACATTTTTTTCTCTCCACAATTTGTCATGTTACAGCAAACTACGTAGTAGTTTTCATATCAGATGTTATAGCAATGATATAAAACAAATCTTTATTTTTGTAAATATCTAGCATTACCTGGTACTATTCAAAGATAAATTGATGATAAAAACATTTATTTTCAAAAGTTAAGCATGTCATCAGACATGATACAACTTTTTTGAAAACACTTAAGGAGGTTAGGGATGGACCATATGGATTACAAATAAAATATTTTATGTTTCTCTTGCAAAATTTGGTTTCTGATACAAATCAATGTTTTCTCCCTTTTTACTATTAAAAACAAATGACAAATTACACAAAATATATTTTAAAAAATTGCTTTCATTTCAATTATTCCTTCTTGGAGTTCATCTGAATTCAATGTCTATATAAAGACAGACTGTCAAACAAAATGGAAGCACTCGGGTAAGATGAAATCACTTTGAACTTTGGAAACCCAAAAGATGCATTATCTTTTTGAATATTCTCGATATTCCAAACTTGAAAATTAAATTGATGTAATCAATGTTATTGCCCAGCCCTACCACAAAGATCAATGAATTTCATTTAGATTTTATGTATCATAATAGAAGGTCCTATTTTGTGGGTTTTTCAGAAGAATTGTAAGGGACAGCAAATACCAAGAGGAAGGTGCTCAAGTAGGATCAGACCTAAATTAGTTATTGGGCTATAAGTAAAATGGACGACTAATACTACACTTATTCAGCAGTATAAGGAGAAGCCACTAAAGAGTTAATGGGAAGATTGATAATGCTAGATATGAGTCACTTCTTGAGAAAGTGCCAAAGACTTGAGCAGATTCACCTTCCAAAAGGAAAAATAAACTCTAAGAATATAGTCAACATTATATTGAATAGTTTAAATCATATATTAATGCATATAGACATAAATACAATTGAGAAACTGTGGCAAGACTTAAAAAATTATCTTCAAAGAGAATATCTATTCAATCTGTCTCTAGATGTGCAGACATACAACCAATCCTCATATATGACAAATGTGAAAATCATCCTTTTCCTTCTGTTCCATAGTTTCAATGTAGTGTTGAACTATCATACAAAATCCCCCCCAAAAATATATTTAACTTGACATAAACTGTAAAAAGCTCAGAAGCATAAATACTTTTGCAAGGCATAACAGACATACTACGATTGAGACAAATACAGCAGGTTTCTTGCTCTGAATGGAAGATTTTACACTAAAGCCATTAAATCTACTTCTACTCAGTTCTTTTCTTGACAATGTTTTGGCTTGCTCTTTTATCAGAATACCTTTTAAAAACTTGTAAAATATCTCATTTCAGGAGTGGCACACCCAGCTGTAACAATAGCATATTTCATCTCTCTGTCTAAGGAATATATATTTACAATTATAAATTACTATAAGAAACATGATCTAAATGTACCCATCTGAAAAAAAAAAGAATTTGCATAAAACTAAGATCAAACAGTCATCACAAAAATAGAAGAAAATAATCTATAACAGACAAACATCACATACAATGGTGTCCATCTTTGCAGATTCTTGTAACATTTATACTCCAAAAAAATAAAAGGTGGAAAAAACGTGCAAGTGAAAACTCAGTGTCACTGTAATACAGTCCGTCTCTTCTCTCTTTTCCATTCTCATTCCCCGAGACATTTCGTGTTGGGACACACCAACCTCTAGCAGAGCCAAGATGTTGGCACCCACTGGGGCTCAGTGTCCATTTTATCTATCAATCTTCGCAGCTCCAGAAATGCCTGGTCTGGATCAGAGTTAACGATGGTTGCATCAAAGAAGTGACTGTAATTTAGCTCCATCTCACGGGCTTTTTCAGTGACTTCCTTCAGCTCCTCCAGCTGGGGGTTTTGGGGGGGGGTGAGAAAAAGAAGATGACGCTTGAAACCACCGGCATAAATGTTAAAGGTTTGCATGAGATTTTCGATGTAATATACTCCAGAAAAGCCAGGCGGGATGCCTCTGACGTTATTTTTTTCTCTTGAGATGTTTGAAGGTCAGCTTACCTTTAGTGTTTTCCCCTCTCTGGCCAGCAGAGTGCGTAGTCGTTCCTGAGAAGGGGGAGCAATGAAGACTACGTATGGCTTGAGGTTAGAGGACCTTAATACTTGCAGGGACTGGTAGGGAAAATTGAGGCATACATAAAAAAAAGAGAAGGTAATAATAAGAAGTTTAGTAAAATCTTAACAAAATGTAAAATTTGGGTTTGTAAAGTGGAAATTTATGAAGCTATTATAACGATTAGACAACAGGGATTTCTGCAACAGAAACAACTATTCACCCTTGTGTGAAGGCAGAGCAGACAGATGCGTCCGGAGTTGATGACGTGTCGGACAGAGTCTGTGCTGGTGCCGTACAGGTTTTTCTCATACTCCCCTGATTCAATGAACTTCCCTGAAGCCAAGTCTGTCTCGAAGGACGAGCGATTGACAAAATGGTATTCACGTCCATTTCGCTCGTGTATCCTTGGGTTTCTGGTGGTATCTAAGGGTTAAAAATTGAGAGACCTATTAGAATTACAACAGGTTCAAGACTTTTCAGTCGTCGGTCCTAAAGTTCTACAAGCAATTTGTGGCAGATGATTGTTGCTATGCTTAAAGAAAGAAAGAAAAGAAGCGTCTGTCAAGGAAGGATGAAAGGACACAAAACATGAATGAAACAGAGGAAGGGAAGGGGGATAGAAAGAAAGATGGAATGAGCAAAGGATATGAGAGAGAAAAAGGGTAATAAAGTTTTATTTTCTTTTTCCATACAGATCCAGAGCTAGAAAATACTGAAATCCAATTCCTTATTTTCCAGCCTTTCCAAACTATGTAGGAACGCAAACATTCTACGACTGCAATTCTAATTTTTATTCCTTCCTTTTAGTCCTTGTGTGTTTTGTTAATCCTCAGAAACCAAAGAAAACTGATAGACGGTTTTAATATCCCATCGCTTCGACTGAGCGTGGACTTACGTGGAACTGCGACGGCAAACTTGTCCGGCTCGATGGATAAAAGTCTCCGCCGCAACTCGTCGTGGCCGCTGTTCGCTGGACCAACCAGAGCTATGGGGCGTTTCCGATTAGCGGGCTGGTGGTAGAGGGACATTTCCTCGTAGGTCAGGATGTCATCATAGTCTGAGGAGACAGTTCAGGAAGGCTTACAGAAGCAATACAGACCCAACATGCTCTTAACCTACTGCTCTGAAACTATTTTTAACCTTGACCTCTTGCTGAAAGCTGGAAAACCCAACAGGGAGTACTGATAAAAACGATCACACTGCTAACAACCTCATTGTTTTGGGGGAAGGTTTTCTATTTAAAGATCAGCACCTTCTAGCCTCCGACCCATTTCAGTCTCTGTGTATGAAGTAAAGGTGTCTCTACTGTTTTTGTGAACCCTAAAATCACACGTCCCTCGAAGCCATTTAAGCTCCTGCTGATCTGGTCTGTGAGGGCAAGTCTAATCTGACTTGTGACACGACAAGTCTGGACAAGCTGTTGTAAGAAAGACGAGGTGTGTAAACTTCAGCTTATGTGTGGGCGTAGTGCTGAAAGTGGTGGACGGCGCTGAAACCATCTTTTACGTATGATTATCAGATACTGATGGTGAGCTAAGGGTTCAGATAGAACTCAGTCCAAAACAAGCTCACACCTTAAACCACAAATTGAAATGACAGAAGCCTTACCAATGTTTCTGTTCAAGGGTGATGTGTTCTTTCTTCTCAGTTTCTTATTTTTCTTTGAACACCAAACCTTCCCTGAATACATTGGTACAAAACGGGTTGAAAGACACATTTCTATTTCACATTGTTGGATTGCTTGAAATGTTTTGAGTTTACAGTTCTTACCTTGCTGCTCTCGACTCCTGTCTGGTATAGTTTTCTTTAGGCTCTCTCTCTGTTGCTGGAAACTTTTACCTGGAGTAAGACAAGAAAGAAATCCTCAGAAACTAAATATCCAACCAATATAATATATTATTTTAAGTTTTTGACTGTAATGTGACAAAATATGAAAAACGTATGGCATATTTAGAAAAAGATGCAACAGCCTGTCATTAGAAGTGGTTTGGAAATCTCCAGTTTTTCTGGTTCTTAGACATCAAAGTAGGAAAAAAAAGCAAAAGGCAGCCAACTTTCCATTTTTAGAACAACTGTGTTTACTTAGACCCCCAACAGATTTGGGGTCAGAGGGCAATTACAAATAACTCTTAGGTGTTTGTTTTAATCTGCTGGATGTAACAGATGGTTGACAAATCTTTCCAGGAAGGCAAAGCCAGGTTAATCATTAGTTTCTTCAAACACATTTGTGACTCGATTTCAAGTAACAGGAGGTGCCGTTAATTATCTTCATCAATATTATTATATATTTATTAAAATATTCTGTCCTGTGTAGCTCATGTATTAAGCTATTATTATAATTTGGTAGATTTATTTATTTTTATAGTATAAAGTTGTGGTACTAGTTGTAATCCTGTCAATATTAGCCTTTTGTCCTTCACAAATGGCCCACTAATTACCACTTTAATAAGTGAGTTTACTCCATCATCACACATTTTTACTAGTCCTTTACGAACAGCAATATTCCAACCAAGAGGGACCTGGTCCCCCAACAAGAAACCAGAAACAATTTTTTGTTTTACTTTACAGATTCTCCTGTGTTGCTAAAGGTGCCCTAAGTAAACTTCTCGTCTTAACACGCCTACAGACAGTGAGATTTCCACTATCCTATTAAGTTCGCAGCAAGCCACCTGTGCCACACTGATTTAATAAAAGCTAATCATGTTTCATGTGTTTCTCTCTGCTAAATACACTGCTCTCTGTTTTTCCCTCTTTTCTTTATTGACATATCTATAGCAGCCTGAAGATAAATATAAAAAAAGGCAAAAATTAATCAATTATTAGCACCCAAAATACCTTTTTTTGGTGCCCTGTCTTCCGAAGCAAGAGTCTGATGCAAGGTTTTTTTGTCTTTTTACCTTGGCACCAGCACTAATTTGTCATAATTGCTTACAACTTCTGCATCGGTAAAAGTAGCAGTCGCACTGAAAGGTGATCATCATGATTTTCAAGCACTCTGAGAATTTTGTCAGAGGCTAACTTTTGTGAGAGAAAAAAAGCCATCGATGGGACCCTTCATCACATTGTGAACAGGACCACCCTTTTGGAGCCATTTAAATATCGCTGTAGTTACATTAGTTTGGTCATTTTTTGTTTGAGGCAGAACTAAAACGCACAGTTCATACAGCCAGCTGATACCGAGTACCAATACCGATACTTCTACCAGACACACAAAAAAAGTAAAGATTTGGAAGACAGGTTTTATTTTCTTCTCTAATTGTTATAACAAATGAGGGTTAATTAGATTAAAAAAAAAATATATATATATTAATAAAAATGCCCACAAAAGAAAAATTGTAATTGAAAAAGAAACATTTTCTGTGAAATTATTGCAGAGTTTCCACATTTTAAGTATCGGTTTATGGTATCGGTTAACTGTAACTGATACCGCTACAGTACATAATAGTGTTATTGGCCACAATACCATTATCAGTATCGGTATCGCTGCATCCCTAACAAAAAACTTTTTTTAAATAAAGACCACTGAGAGATTACCAGGAATAAGACCAGCCAGAGGCTGGTTGTCCTCGTCTCCATCCCTGTAGGCCTGCCACCAGTTGGGGTCATCCTGGCTAATAACATGGAGTATATCTCCTTTCTGGAAGGACAGACCCAGCTCCCGACACGGCACAAAGGGGTCATCAGAGGGATCGTAGTCAAAGTAAGCTCGCACATGCATCTGAGGAAAGGGTTTACAGCAACAGGTTTATGGTTTGTTTTCATGCCAATAAGAGTTCTCACAAACACACTCACACTTTAGTAGACTTACCACAGTTTGTCTATGGGGAGCGGGTTTGTTATGTGAGCTCGGGATGAGGAGGAAGGTCAGAGTTCCCTGCATTTCTTGCTGTTGGAAGCGGGAAAATTATTGCATAATGCAAAACTTAATAGTATTCACACCCCTTTAACTCAACTGAGCAAAAATGTTAGTGTGTTTTTTTACTGGACTTTGATCAATGCAAACTAGAAAACAATTGGGAGGTGGGAGGAAAACAATGCATATTTTTTTATACATAAAAACTAAAAAGGTGCAGTGTGCATTTGTGTTCACCCCGTTTTAATCTGAGACCCGGAAATAAAATGCATTGCTTCGAACTGCATTCAGAAGATATCTAATTACTAAATAGTCCAGGTTTGGCAAATTTAATCTCAGTATAAATACAGACTTTCAGTGAACCCTTTATAAATTTGTTAATAAACACTAACGCCTAATTTACACGTGTGTCGTATGGTTTCTGTATGGCTTCCGCGTGGACTGCAATTCACATAGATTGCTGTTTGTGTTCGGAACGTCTCCGGAAATTTGCTCCAGCAAGATCACAAAATCTTAGTGATTCACACGTGACACGACAGTAATGATTAGAAATTTGGCAACATAGACATACTTGTTTAAATATAAATGACATCACACCTGGTTTGAATTAGGTACAATGAGCAAAAAAGAGAGAAGAATAAAGAATAAAGCTGTGGAAAAGGTTGAAGCTGGCAATGAAAAATATAATTGTAACTGAAAATCTAAATTTAGAATCTGATAAATAAATGCAGTGAAAAATTCTGTATTGATACTGAAATAAAAATTGAAAGTGAAAAAATTTTAAATGAAACAAGATATATGGATTAAAACAAAGAACTCACAATCAAGTTTTCACATTTTCATCTTTTTTTTTTTCAATGGAAATCTTTTTTTCGGTGGTGCTTCATTCAGCTGATACTCATTTCACGGCGTGCACACGCATGATGGGCGGGGTTTCAGAGCCGCATGTAGTTCTCTAACCCAGGAAATTAATGTCACTTGTAGTTCTTTTATATATTTTTATTCTAAAATGTCCATGTACTACAGAAAAATCTGCTGCTATAACTTTCTTTAATTTTTAATGTCCTGATCACACCTTCTCCACACCTTTATGCTGCATGATACTTTTTCTTAGTTGGGATGGTAAAGATAGCTGGAGCTGTAAAGAGGCTCCAAATATTTCTAGCAGGCTAGAAAGCGTAAACATGCAGCCAGAGGTAGAATAGGATGGTTTAGATCAAAGCATCATCAAAGTCCAGACCTAAATCAAATTGGGAATTTGTGTTTAAGACTTGAAAACTGCTGTTCACAGAAGTGTGGACGTCAATCTGACAACGATTGTTACCAGTAAGTCATGGACTTCGTTGATGTGTTTCCCACGAATAGAAATCCCGTTTATTTCCAGGATCTCATCTCCCTCGCTGAGGAGTCCGCTCCGTTCTGCTGCCCCGCCTTTCACCACGCGACTCACCACCACGTTGTCCATGTCGTTGCGCACGGTCGCACCCTGATAGCAACACCCCCGAGAAGGCAGATCACCAAAGTGCTGTTAGAAGATGCTGAACGACTAATCGAACACGTCACATACAGTAAAAAGCTGAAGAATACAGTACAAGGCAATGAGGAAAAAAACAAGTAAAAGGCAAAATGGCATGGAGATGGTAAAACAGTTTTGAAATTGTATTAAAATGACACTTCTAGACAGTAGCAGGGACTCGAATACATCATATCTCACCAGAGGAGTGTCTCTGGCCTTCTGTAGTCGCACTAATTTAACGGTCTCTCCGAGGTACTGGGTCACACCTTCCTCCGAGATTTCCTGCACTGCTACGCTGTCATGAGCCTGCATCAGTGCCTGCCATTTCAACACACAGACAGACAATGTGAAGCTGCTTTAAAAATATACGAAGAATCACTTCGAAATTTTGAAATGCAAAAGTATATGAGGGGTAGCTTTAAAAGCAGTGATCACACAAGCAGTGGGAAGTTTAAAGGAGTGATTCAGTTTCCTTTGCGAAATCAACCTCAACCCGTGGCGCTCTTTGTGTCCGTTTTTAATTGGAGCCGTCCACACCAAAATGAAGACAGATGTTGCTCTTTTCGTTCATTTAATGTGACACACTTTTGATGCACCATGATTAACACACGTCGCACCAAATTAAGCAGTTTCTTTGTCTTGCAACAGAGGGACACAGAGAGAGCAGATGCAGGCTAAGTTTAGCTGTACGTACAATCCGTCTTAATCTCCCTCAGCGTTCAGGAGTCACAGGGCGGAAACACACGTCAATAAATGCCAGTGATTTATTATCTTTAAAAAAAACAAGGTGTTCCAGATTTAGAAGCCAAAGGAAAGGAGATAAGTTATTTTAAAAGTGATGTTGTGGACCTGGTACAACTAGATAGCTAATGTGATTTTCTGCTTCCTGTAGAAACTGAGACAATATGCTCTAATCTATGTAGTTCTGACTCAGTATAGGTTTATGGGATAGTGGGAAGTTGGTAATTACACCCAAGGAGTTTTCTCATACAAACCAAACAGAATCTGAAACAATACAATTCAAGCATCTGTCTAATTCTTTAAAGGCTCACACAATATAGCTGCAAATACACAATAGGTTTAAACACATTTGCTTGTAGTGTTTTATACGTTTTATAAGTCTTGTTAATTATGGAAGAACTAAAACTGAGCATAGAAAAGCATTTCCTTATTCTTCTAAATGTTGTGTCTTCCAGAATAACTAGAAAAAAGAGAGAAAAAGATAAAGTTAAATGGGTTATTGTGAAGCAAAAACGAGTAGTTCTTTAGTTACACCCAGTTTATGGTATTTTATCCTCACTATGACGGGATACTTTTTGCACCACCAAAAGAATATCACTGTTTTCAAGAATGAGCATTGATCTTTTGAAATAAAAGGGTACAAAATTATTTACATGCTTGGTAGATGTAGTAGTCTTTTAATTTTACCATGTTTCTACTGAGTGGAAGTGATAAAGATGGTGTAGTTGCCAGCCATAGCCTTGACTTCTATGGAGGGCTTAAGATTTGGTTGATGACAGCCTTACAAACTCAAATACTTGAAACTCACCAACAAAAATGAATAATCAAAATATGAATATGTAATATAAATTAAAGGATGCAAAAATCTTGAATGTTTGATTGATAAAACTTCTGTAGTTTCCAAGCATTTATTGAAAGCACTGTTTTATATTGTTGGCTTAATATTTAAGAGATACGTGCCTGTCTCATTTCCTATTTGAAGCAAACTACCTGGTTGGATGAAAGTAAATTTTTATGTAAATCTTCGAGGAATGTGGCTAATTATGGACTTGAGTGCGGATGAACAATAAACATCACAACACAAGTTCAAAGTCCCATCTTCTCGAGATAAATAACCCAAAACTAGTTTCAGACATAATAAATAAAAATAAAACCACTCATGATAAAATAAGATACTGAAGTTTAAACAAGCTAGAGATTTCATCATCATAATGAGACAATGTCTTTAAAACCTCACATTACCTATTATTATTAACATACTGAAAGCCCTATCTCGCAAGTAAAATTGTTTAAAAATAAATTATATAAATATATAATAAATTAATAAATAAAAATAATTACTATGTCTTACATTTAGTTTTTTAGTTACTGGCTGAAAACTCACAACAGTAGCAGTGATACATGCAGTTTTCCATTGAGAATAAGTGGCGGTGGCTCTGGTGACAAATAGGATTTGTGTACAGTCGTTAATATATTGATACAAATTTTCAAATACCAAATGAAAGTTAACCGAATTAAAAGCGAACATTTAACATTGAAGTCTGGAAAGATCTGTTTTCTTAAAAGAAAAAATGTGTAGCAACAAAATTGAGGAAGTTGCATACAGAATAGAAGCTTGTTTCTGTCCCGTTTCACTGTGCTCCTTACTAAACTGCTAACAGCCAGGTTACAGCGATCAAAGATCAAATTCAGACAAGTCCTGACAAGTAGATAAAAATAAGTAAATCCAGTTCTTATGCAGATAGACAATTACGACAAAAACCTCACAAGAGCTGGTAACTTCCCACAACTTAAGATCAGGAGTTAGGAAACAGGTAAAACACCTGAAAATGAATGCCTGATTCTAGTCCAAAAATCTATCATGATTCCATGTGGAACCCATGGATGTGCAAAAATTGTCAGGTAGTTTGTTATTTTTTAGCCTTTTATTGCTTTCTTGGCTCTAAATTAACCATTCCTCTAAAACGCCTGAGATTATTCTGTTTTGGTCCAGAATGCTAGATTGTCAAGGGGATTTAATATTTCATATCCTACTTTCATTACTCTCATAATGAAAGTAGGACTACTATTACACCTCAAGCACAACAAATATACCAAAATTTAGATAATTTACCAAAATGTACTAAAAAAATAACATACAAGTAATTTTAATATTAAAGATCATCAATTACTTGAAAAATTACACCTGGCTGATGGACACAGTAAAAAAAAATGCAAGTAGTGTTAGAAAAAAAATATATATATTTTTTTACACAACCTGCCTGTTCTAAGAACAACTACAGTCCATTTTCTATTAAAATAAGACAACACAATTTTTTTAAAAGAAATATATATACATAATAATCATCCCTTACGGTTAAATGTTCTGAAGCAAATTCATTAATTCTATCCAAATAATGATAAGTAATATTGTCAAGTACCCACGAAGGGAGAGGACATTAAAAACTTCCCAGCTGTCCTTCAGGCATCAATATGTTAATTTGCTAAACCCTTACCTTTGCCTTCTCAGTGGAAGGGGCAGAAGAAACAATTACCCTTTTGGAGACAGTCATGTATGACATTAATTATATTTCCAGCAGTCTAATTACTAGAATATTAACTAAATAAATGAGCAGGCCTGCGAGGCTCTGCAGACTAGCGAGACACACTTGTGTTGCCTTATTAATCATATTATATGTCAAGATGCTCTGACCTGGAGATGAGGATTGGTGAGAAGCGCGCTGAGCTCCAAACCCTCTTTTTGTTGGCTTGTTTGGAGGATCCTCTGAACCTGAAAAAAGACACAGTGAGATACATCTGCAACTAAAGCCCTATAAACATGCAGATCACAGACGATAATAAACTCTTTATGTATTACTAAACATTGAAATACACATTTTAAACAGTTTTCATCTGTTTGTTTTTTAGTGAGATTCAAGCCTAAAAAGACATTAATTGTAAGATAAAATCATTACATACATAAGATCTGAAAGCAGATGGAGAAGATTTTGCCTACGAAGATGATTGCTTCACTCCAACCCAAATATATATATTTTTTCAATAACTAATGGTCTCACCTCACTTTTTTATTTGATTGGTCCTGCCCAACATTCTACACTCATTTTAAAAAACAACAAACAAACAAAAAAGCATAAATTAATGGCCAGTTTTAATGCCCTAGTAAGCTTGGTGGGAAGCAAGTCTGTCTCTGTGTTTTGTAAGAACATGCTCAAAGTCACGCATTATTCACTTGGCTACCCTCTAGTAGATCACAGCAGGATTTCAACATTCCAGGTGCACCAGAGCTGCCTCTTTTTCTTGAATAAAAACAAAAAAAAGAAGATGTATATCCGTTGTTGTTACCTGTGTGTGTGTGTGTTTTCATGCATGAAGGCTGCAAATGTTAATGTTACAACTCAGAGCAGCAAGAACTTCTGAATAATATTGTTAACCATTTTATTCTGCCCACTGCTCTGTGTTTCTATTTTAAACCGTGCGGTTTCGGTGTTGTCAGGCAAACTGGTCTTTTCTTGCTATGCCCTTCGGCCTCTTCATCTCTTGTTCAGAGCTTAGTTCATCCATTAAACTAATCAAAGCTCTCACTAACAAGGTGACGCACCTTCCCCTCCCCCAGCAGCAGAGCTGCACCTCAGCCCATGCTGCTGTAAGCTGCTGGAGTTTCTTTTTCTGGCTGCGCAGATCCTGGCCAGCGTCCTGCGGTGTGCACAGAGGGCTGCTGGGAGATTAGTTTACATAATGGTCAGTGTGAGCATCACAGAGCCCAGGCAGTTAGTTTGGTCTCACTGCAGCTGAAACACTCAATGTGTGAGTGCGCAGATATAAAGCATGTGTAAACTATTACAGCCAGCTTGTTTATGTTGAAATCAGTCCCGCAACGACTAAACTACCAGTCCTATACAACTGCTGCTTGCTGTGGCTTACATGAAGTTTGGTCAAAACTATTGCAAGTGAAGTTGTAATCTAGAAATGAACTGCACCAAGCTGAATGTGCTGAAGACACCTTATTATCTGGTCATCCATAATTTTCATGTCAGAATTATATGCTTTACCTGGATAGATGGATGGATGGATGCGTATATAAGACAGAAGTTAAAACTTGGTCATGCCCTGTCTGTTTGTTGTATCTAGTTGCAGCATATCATGGTTCTGGCGCTTGAAAAACTCATCATAATTTTCGTCTTTTGAGAATAACTGCTGTGGGATGAGTTGTTTTTGAATATTTCTCATCTAGCATGCCTCATCTTACAAGTCACGCTTTGATTCGCTTTGATTCGAAAAAGAGAGACTCAAAGCTTCTTAAGCGATAAAGGTAATAAATAAATCAAGTAATACAGACAACTTCCAGATACAGATCGCTGTTTTGTGGAACTTTCTGTGTCAATAATGTCCTCTGAAAACAAAAAAGCAACTTTTTGCCAGCAGTCACAGTGAAAAATGTCAACGTTCTTGCCATGTAGCTCCAATTCTCTTCCTATTTTCCTTCTTGTCAATCACTTTTTTCGCTAGTAGACAGACTCACAAAAATGCCTTAAAAGTAAATCCACCTAGAAGGACTCAGACTAGATGCAAAACTGTTTCATCTGCAGAGATCCAAAACATTTGATCATCTACAGAACTGACACGGTTAAAATATCACATATTTTATTTCAATATTCTGAAACCAGTTAGAATCCTGGAGCTGGAAACACTAAATAAATTGACAACAGGAATAGACAAATACCTCCTGGCAGAGATCCTGTGCTTGTACTGTGAGAGGTGAGGTGGGACTAACTCTGCTCATCTGCTGAGACAGAACGCTGTAGATTGTGTAGGCATTCCTGAATTCCTCCTTGGCGAGGAGTTGCATGATCATCTCCACATCCTGATGGCTCTGAGAATCATGCAAGCACTGTTGGACCCACTTCAGAACTTGCAGTAGTTCCCCCATTTCTGTGAACAGGCAGAGAGAAAGAAACCAGACAACATTTAAAAAAGGAACATAATATGAAAAACCAAGAAAAAAAAGTATCCATAGAGATGTTTTCTAGAACAAGTATAACAGAATCAAGTCCTCAAATTTAATTTAATCTTTGTACTACCTGACTTTAATTTTTAAAAACTAAAGTGTGTTATTATTCAGCTATACAATTTAAATCGAGCAAATATTTAAAACCCATTGGTACTTGAGTATAACGTGTTTTTTTCAACAGTCTTGTTTTACGCCCGAATACGCCCGGAAGAGAATCAAGAAGCACCTCCGAGGCGTTCGTAAGTCCAAGGGGAATATAAACATGGTACAGTTATTGTGTTTTGGGCAGAATAAACCTTATTAAAAGCTAAATTTGTCTTGGCCCAAGCACTCCCGTTCTACGGATGTTTGCAGATGAAGGAAGTGAATATATATACTGCTGAACGGCTCAGACGGGCTCCAAAATTCTCAGGGTGAGTAAGGACACACAGAATTTGCTAAAAAAAGGTCCAGGTTGAAAAAAGGAGCCTAATTTTGACAATCTTAAATCTGAGCAGATTCCACTTAGGGTTGACTTCTTATCGATTTCAGGCCATTTGCTGGAAATCTGTAAATGACACATTAATGGTGGTCACTTTTCCTGAATTCCAGCATAATTTCCGGTGTTTTGCTGTATAATATAATATGAAATTTGTATGAATAGGAGTAGTTTGTTTGCGAAAAATCAAAAAAGGCCAAAAAGCAGCAGCTAGGCTACTAGACTGTACACTCTGTCAGTTGAAGATCTCCACCTTTGAACGACATTTTAAATTTGAAAACCTGAAAAAATGTGCATAATACTTTAATTGCAATTTAAAAAAAACTGGCACAGATTGAAAAAAAATTGAATCATTCGAATGCGACTGGGAGTCCTTACATAGAAACCTTTAAACTGATTGGAATGTTTGTATAATTGTATTGAGATGACATTTGTTGTGAATTGGTGTTATATAAATAAAAGTGAATTGAATTGAATTGAATTCGAAGGTAGCCTTAAGTCTTGAGACCCATTCAAAGTTTGAATGCCGTTTCTAGCTAAAAGTATGCTGAAGTAGTTAACTGGCATACTGTATTTCTGTAAGAGGTGTTAATCTGTGGAACGACTTAAAAGATCAGTTAAAACAGTCTGAAACAGTCAAGCTTTCAAAAAGTTGTATAAATCTACTATCATTCAAAAATATATAAGCTTGGGATGAATAAAGTAAGAAATTAGTGAAAAGACTTCAATTGAACCAAATATATTAATTTAAATGATGACATGATTTAGTTTTAAATAAATATCAAAAACAAACGTATATATACATTTATGTTGTAATATTTGAAATTTATGTTTGAAATCAATTATAAATACATGCTTTTTTCTCCACTGTTAGACACTTGATATTGTTTTCTATAAATGTTTGTGTTTTGTTTTCTCGTGGAAGTATGTAAACTGGGTTAGGCATAATAAATTTTTACTTCAGCCTAAACCTTTTCGATCGTGTTGTACACAAATAACGGAAATGTTTGTTTATTGTTTGAAGGAATTAAATGACCGAATAAACTACTACTACTACTACTACTAACTGTCAAATGGCACAAAGATTTTGCTGAATTTCATGGGATTTTAGAAATTCTTCATGTATTTAAATGGGCCAAAAATTGCTATAAAAAGCTGAACATTTAAAAGAATATAAAACATAAGAATACAAAAAGACATAGCCACAATGAGAAGAAAGAGACGAATATTGTAAAAGTTGAATGGTTGAAATAGCACAAAAATTGTAGAAGGAGATAAGCTCCAAAAAGCTTACAGAAACCTAAGTGGAAGAATCTCTATAATCTTGAGGGTCGACAAATTTAAATTAGTCAAAGTTGTGATCAGCAGGTCAGAAAGAAAATCACAAATCCGTAAAAGAGTAAAAAGACAGCTAGATGGTTATTTGGGATTTTCCAGTTGAGAAAGTAAAAATCTTTATGCGGCTCAAGAGGTTTAAGATATTCTTCAGTTAACTGCTTAATTATACAATTTACAACAAAATGTTTTGACTTTTTTATAAGACTGTAAAACAGACTTAGCTGCTAGAAGTCAAAATGGAGTTAAAGCATACATTTCACATTTGAGTATGATTTCATTTCAAAATCATTTTTACAGTTGATGGTCCTAACTGTTTAAATTTACATAAGATTTATTAAGTTATAATTTAAGCTGCTGCTGATCAAATCCTCACTCAATTAAACCAATTAAAATCCTTCTAAGTAAAAACTAAAATGTAAAATTTGTCATTGTTTCAAAATACCAGACAATAACCAAGGTGTAGGCTGTTCAAACAGGCACCTGAGACATCCCAGCACATAACAGTAGTGAAAAAGATGCTGCCAGGGAATGCATACATGGAACGTCATAACCAAGTGACTGGCATACAGTACAGAAACATCTGTGTGGCGTCTGGGCTGGAAACCCTAAGGGCAAAGTGGGAAACACCTCCAAAGGTGTTGGAGAATGACTGAACAAAGATCCTGTGGGATACAGACGGACGGGACGGTAATGGCGAACCAACCGGACATTTTGGCGGTTGATAAAGAGCAGAGGAAAGTCGTTGCGGTGGATGATGGTAACGTGGTAATCGGAGCACTCGGGGGCAGTGACCCCCAAACTAGAAGAATGGCTTCAACAGATCCCTAGAAGAGCATCAGACATCTCTTGGAACAGAAAAAAAATACTGCGCAGGACCCTCCAGCTCCCAGGCCTCTGGTAGAGGACCCGAGCTTGGAATGGATGAGAAACCGCCCGGAGTGGGCGAGAGAGGAATTCTTCTTTTAGTATATATAATTACAGTTTCTTTCTCTCTTTGGATCACAAGACATGAAAGAAATATTGGTGCTGCTCAACTTAGAAGATCATTTCTAAATATATGCATCCGTTATTGTCCTGGAACACAGCCAGTAGATGTATTATCTGAGTTTAAAAAAAAGAGAATGAATTTCAGATAGTTAATAAAACATGGCCCCCCTTCCTAAGCTTCTGTTCAGTCTCAGTTATTGCTTTGACTCCTCTTGTTTTCAAAGATTTGTGGTAAATTACCCTCCATTCTTCCCTGACCTCCATAGCTATTTTCCTTTCAAGCCTTCCTTCCTCTATTCAAACTCCCAAACCCTCGCCAATACATCTCAGCAATCACCCCTGCTATCCTTTACTCACCAACCACAGGCTCCAGGCAGGTCACTTCTTTGGTAGTCTTTTCCTTCCCCTCGAAGATGGGATTGTCAATGCCAATCTTTGGATTCTGTGACAGCTTCTTAAGCCTGAGCGAAGCGTTTGGATCGATGTCATGCTTCCCCTTGCTGTCCTCCTCCCTCCGCTTCCTCAGCTCCTCCTGATAATGCTGGATCTTCTCCATTCGGGAGCTGCAGTGTGGGGATCTGATGAGGCTACCTTCCTGCCCCGGACAGTCCACAGCTCTCTCCCTGTGGCTCACGGCCGGGCCGGAGGCCTCTTGCACATAACCATTTGTACGGGATGTAATCATCCCTGTTGCAGCAGGGCACAGTTCAAACCGCCCCAGCGTTTCCTGAGGTCTGATGGAGCTTTATGATGAACTACTGCTGAACATAAAAGTCTCAAGACCCCATTGTGGGATGTTGTCCTTTGTGCTGTTCCTGCAAAATCCTGGAATACAAATACAGAAAAAAAGATAGCTTTTAACACTACATAATGTACAACTAATTGGAAAGTGTTTTTTTTTTCTCAGTTTACTCAACACATTCAGACTGAAACTAAAGAAGTTCATTACCATGTAAAAAAGTAAGGTTTATTCATAAAAGGCTGCTGCACGTCTCTTAATGTTGACACTTTCAACACAGCTATTTCTCTTGAATTCAGTACCTGATTGGTATTCATCAAATATTTTATGTTGATCCATTAAAAAATCAGTAGGTCAGCCAATGACTTTTAAGATTCATTGTGGCTGAAATGAGCTCCTAGGTGCTTTTTTTAAAAAGAAAAGATTGTTAGCATGTTTAACAGCAGAAAGTCTGTTTGGCTCAGTGTTTTTTCTAGAATGATGATGATGTCTTAAAAATGTACACGTTTGAAGGACAACCATGATAGAGGAGAAGATGGAGCTAGAGCAAAAAAAAAAAGGCAGAGGAATTATTGGTTTTTTTGGTTATGTGTTTGTTTTAAAATAATATTTTTTTTCAAAACAATGACAGATGTGTAAACTATTAAAGACTGTACTAGAGTTTACAATTCAAAGCAATGTAAGAAAGAATCCTAATTTCATGAATCAGGGGGGGGGAAATTGTATAATTTGGTCAAAAAACTCAAGAAAAATAATAAAAAATGCAAAAATGTAGCGTAGAGCAAAAATGTAAAACGAATAACTCATAGAATTCAGTATTATTTTTTTTAAACTAATTTCTAATCTCAAATAAATGTATGAATGTTTTAACAGGAAAACTACTCAACTAAGGTTAGGAAGGTTGGTGGAAGAAAAAACCTATCCATGACATATATATGAAAAACCATAACCACATACATACATAAATACATACATACATACATACCTTTACAAACACTGTATAAGGAGACACGTAACATTTTTACTGTTACTGTATGACATTATATCTAAATAAAATCCTTCAGTTAGGATAATCAAAATTATTTGTTTTTCATACCAGAATAATGAATTAATACTTACATAAAATAGTTGTTACTTCTTTAAAGCCATGGTGATATACATTAAGATCAGTATGCTTTAAACAGTTTGGGTAAAGTAATTTTATTTTATGGCTTTATAAGCTTCAGATCGCTTATTTGGCTGTACAGTATCAGGAAAATATTTAAGGGGGGTGACAACAGCTAAAAAAAACGGTGATACCGATTATGATCAACACATTCTCCTAAAATGTTTTTTTTTCTTTTTCTCTCCATAACACAACATCCCTATAACTCTCCAAAAGCTTAATCACCCCTGCAACCAAATATATACATCAACTTTGGGCATTAATGTCAGTTTTAGTCCATTCAACTAGTCAAATTTACAATTGATACTAGGGCTGGGCGATAAATCAATTTAATCAATTAATCTAATTTTCTGTTTATGAATATTACATTTTTGGATATAAAAAGGATAAATACTTTTTGCCAATACACAACTTGACTTATATAGTCTTGTAATCTTGTTATACAAGGAAACTTTACAGTTTTTAGTTGAACTTTGAATCCAGGTCAACTCCGAAACGGGATGCCTGAAATAAGAGCACATTTTAGAAAATCCTTTTTTTCACTTGCAATTTCTTTAAAAAAAATAAAGATGGAAAAAAATAATTAAAATCGGAATTCAGTTTTGGTATGAAAAAATCGGAGATTTCATTTCTCAGGCCGTATCACCCAGCCCTATTTGATACTCATCTCTTAAAATAAAATATTCTACCAAGTATTGCCTTATAAAAGTCATTAGTGACTGAGATATGATGCACACTGATACTGCAAAGACGACTGGCATTTGTAATATTGTACAGCTCAACTTGATTCAAAATGTTTGCGTTAAATGGGGGTACATTGTGTGAATTTCTTTTAAAAAGCTACACCAAAAACACAGTGCTTCCTTTTGTGACGTTACGAAAAAAAAAAATGGGACAAGATATCAGGAGTTATTTCCACAAGAAGCAATTTCCAGACGTCTGAGGGTGACAAATTCATCTGTTCGAACATATATACATTAATATTAAAAGCATCTTAATGTTCAGCCAATATACTAGTAAATCAGTAAGTTAGAACTAGGGTGCAAATGGGTTTTCCAAATGAACAATAACCTTAAACATACAAATAACTTAAAAAAGGCAGCGTTTTGGAGTAGCCATCACAAAGACTTGATCTCATTCGCATAGAAAGTAAGAAAATGCTCTAATTGTTTTTGCAATTAGCAAAATTAAATAATTTTGATGTTCCGATATGACTATAATAAAGCGCATGTGCACATCTCTTCTAAGACTGCATAATATGTAAAAAAAAAACCTAACAGCTATTTTATTGTTGAACCTTGCAATGATGCTATTAGTTGTGATTTACTCATCAGTCATATTCATCATGGTGTCTCCACCACTATCCCTGAGCTTTAGTATTTTGTTTAGTAAGATCTAGATCAGGTGTGGGCATACAAATCTGAGATATACTATTGGAAAACAGAGTTTTAATTCATGGCATGTGAAATATAAAGACCAATCAAATGTTGCCTCCGAGCAATCCTGTATGGCTGTTAAGCTGTAAATATTTATATGTCCAAGGCGGTTGCGAATTTGTTTTATCGACTCCAAAAAGTTGTTTTTTTTCAGTGTGGTTAACCGTCTACTAATTTCAGAAACAATCGAAACTTGAAAAGTATAAAATGTCAGTGTATAACCTATTAATCAATAATACATTTGTTTTCAATTATCTATTTAGTGATGGTGATGGAGCAGGTGAAATATGCTTTACAAGACAAACTTTTACTGCTGCCTGCTCCGATCTACTGATCAAACTATCAACAGAGTGCGCTTTCTGACCTCCATCACCTTGTAAGTCTCTCCTAAACAGCCTCATCCAGCTCTTTGCTTTGTCGCACTTGTTCCCAACTTTCCATCAAACATTCTAATTTTTACTACTTGACTGACCAGTTTTGTGAATATTATAGATTAGGGTCTATTCTGAGGTTTTACTGCTGCATATAAATCTGAATTTAAGTGTCTGACTATGGCATATTGATGTGAGGCTTATGTTGGGGTGATTTGTGCAAAGAAAAAGTAATAAAAAAATATTTTATGACAGTTTGTCTCATGTGCCAAAATCACACAGATTCCCCAAAATCAAAAGGCTTAATTTCACACCAAGTCTTCAGGGCTAATAACGTCTGGCAAGTCTATCTCTGCATCTACTAAACCCCTCCCCTACAGAAGCATTTAGCAGTATTTAGTGTGGCAAGGTACCGCTGACAAACAGCAGAGACTGCCAGGGGACCATCTGTTCTCTTGGGCTTAATTAAGCTTGGGATTTCGGTGGCCACAGAAGGACTGAGAGGGATGCTGAGAGAAGAGAGAGATCCTACTAGGTAGAAGAGTAGGACATGACACACAGACGTAAACAAACATTGTGATGCAAAAAAAGAAAATCGGCAAAAGCAACTTTTTTTAGTCATATGCAAAATTTGTTTGTGAGGTACAATAAAAAGAAAAAAATATCAGTCCATGTGTTAAGTCACTAAATACTAAGTTAAGTTATTATCAATAAGTTATTATCAATAACATAAAAAAGTATAAGGCTGTGTAAACAATCCCTACTGTGAGAGGGGGAACTCAACTTTGACATGATAATAATAATATACTCTTTTTTTCCACTCTCATAAACGCTTTGACTTCTCACATATACATTTAGAATTCCTTTCTAATATTTCTAAAAGTAAGGTTCAAAACTGTTTCTGCAATAACGTTCTAGTTTCAGCTAAAACATGTCTGCGCCTCATCCTCATCAACTCGTTGCTTGATGAAGTAATCTCATGAGAGTAAATAATAAGTAATAAAACGGGAACTGATGTGGCATTACGCTATGAAACGCATATAAGACGTCTCATTGAACAAATATTTAGTAATAAAGAGTTTGTCTTTTATAAACTCATATTTACATTCTTATTTATTTGTTTGGTTGTCTTCTGCGCCAACGTGGTTCTTAGCTTAGCGGGGCGATACATAGCATTGTACCGCTAACTATGCATAGCAGGATGGTAGTAGTTGCCCCTTTAAGAGTGGTTGAGATTGGGTTACTCACCTCTTGAAATCCTGCGAGCGATTTAAAATTGTAGAAAGACGACGTCGTTCTTTAATTGTTCACTTTTATTCATGCGGAGATAAGCAGGAAAAACCCTTCAACTTTTCACCTCGTCTGAATGGGACGCGTCCCACAGCTACGAGCACAAGACACTTGTGGCTGCTGGTAGCTGGTAGCTAGTAGCTAGTAGAGCTGCACCGGTTGTTGTGAGCCGTTTCCCTGGCAACACTGTAGCACCACAGCACCCCCTCTAGGTCAATCACGTAATAACCTCCCTTTTAATAAACGACTTAACATCGCATAATTTACATAAAAAATACATCATACAACATAATTTTGACAATGAAAAGTAGGAAAAATTATTTAAACAAAATATAAATAGATAAAAATAAAGAAATGGGTGGTGATAACACTACACCCTAAATTGCGCTTTCTGATCACTATTTGATTCTCGTGGTTTAAGTTTTATTCTTATTTTTTTATTTAATTTTTAATCTATTGTGTTTTATCTGTTTTTAATCTATAATGCATACATTTGTTCCTTACACCATCCTTTCTTATTTATTGATTTTGTCTATCTGTTAAACCTATATGTTTCTGTTTTTCTCTAATCATGCTTCTGTAACCATGTATTTGGTATCATTATCACTGAATCATGTAAAGCACCTTGAATTGCCTTGTGTTGAAAGTGTCTTATATAAATAAAATTGCCTTGCCTTGCCTTGCCTTACTAGGCTATATTATGGTAGGCTACAAATAGGTATTTTTTCCCCCTCAAATAAACTTAATATAAATATGTATGTGCTTTCAAACAGAGTTCACATTATTGTAGCAAATTGGAAGCACAAACCAGCTGTTTAAAAAAAACAGTTTGAAGCAGGTGATACTATTCAGCATGTAGTTACTTTTCTTTAAAAAAAACAGCAACCAAAAAAACAGGACAGGTCAAGACAAAAAATTACATTTAACAATACAAGATGGTTAATGATACCTAATCACATCTTCAAGCTGATTTCTGCAAACCTTAAAAAATGCTTTTTACATAATGCTTTTAACAAGTTTCTTGACTCATAATTTATTGCAGGTGGCCTGACCCTGTGTAAAAAAGTTATTTCCACTTCTTAAATAATTAAATAACAGTTATTAACCATTTTGTTAGTTCAAATTAAGACCCACATATGGTTTAATAATATGGGATGAAGAAATAGCCAAAAAATCAGTGTGAAAAGCCGAGGTAGGCAAAAAGATCTCAAAAAGCAACACATCACATCTGATCCGAAGAAAAAAAAAAAAGTGTCATGACAAAGTGTCTATCAGAGGTTAAAGTATCTGGAAAAAGTTGCAATGGGATTTTTAAGGTTTTGAACTCCAGAGAACCACAGTGAAAGCGAATATCTACACTGAAATGAGCAATAAAAGCAACAGTGGTGAAGCTTCCCTAATGGGATCCGCCAACCAAAATTACTCCAACAAAAACCATTGACGACTGCCAAAAGAACCAAAAACAAAATCTAACATCCAAAAATCTAACAAGGCATTTCAAAAAAAGAACATCATACTGTGACAACAGTCATGTATGGTGGTGGTAGGATGATGGTCTTTGGTCAGAGTAAAGAATTGTTCTTGGTTTCCACTTTTATATCGGAAGACAATTTTATTTCAAAACAAAGATGTTTCAGGATAAAAATTTTGAAATTACATCTGAGGTTAAAAATTAATTATACCAGACTGTAATTCAGTGTAAACTTTTTCAACACTATATTGTACACTTAAAAGTCCAATAAAATGTGTAGTCATATGCGTTTCTTTTTAAATTTGTTGCTTTTTATAACAGCTTCTATAATTGTAGCTTTCAAATGTGCCTCTTCATTTCCTCTGACATTAAATGATTTAGATAATTTCCTCAGGCATGCTTTAAATAATGGCATCATTCCATTAATCTTCTTATTTCAGTTGCTCAGTATTTCCGACAATCACCATACATTACATGTGTAACCCTTTTTCATTTGCCTCACCATGAACGAATGCATACTTTCTTATCACAGCATTTTTAATCATCTCCAACCAATCTGCTGTAATTTAATTTTGCAAAGAGGTGAAACAGTCTGGTCTTTGGCTCTTGCAGAAAAAGAAAAGGGAAGAAGCCCAGAGCTGGTTTCCCCCCAGTTTCATTTTGCTGTTGAATTAATCCTTTCTGACAGCTCTGCTTTCAACCTCTTTTCCTTGTGAGACTCATTTTAGTCAGTTCTTGATTTTCTTAGATACTTTATTTCCTTGAAAAGAAAGCTTCATACGGTTAGTAGTGGTTGATTTCAGTGCAGTAAATAATGTTATCCATGAAAAAATATATATCACGTTTGTAAAATGTACTTATGTTTTCAAGTTGTAAAAATGCCAAAAAAAGGAAATCAACCGTCTGGCTGACATTACCTGCAGCTGAAAGCTAAAACTACACATCAGTATGCAAACAATACCCATCCATTGTAAAACATGGTGTTGGCAGCACCATGATCTGGGGGCCCTTCCAGCTTGGTCCGAGTTGATGGGGAGATGTATTGAGCAAATACAGTGCAAATTCTGAGGGAACATTTGTTGGAGGCTCAAAAAGACTTGAGATTAGAGTAGAGGTGTGCCAAGCAGGAAAACAACACACACAACAAGAGCTACAGTGGGATCCTTTTATTGACAAGAAGGTTTGAAGAAATCATCTTTGCTTCACCGAATATAGAATATTTCACAAAATGGCACTGAAAATTGATATCTGAATGCATTATATCAAAATTAAGAAAAAATGTAAAGAAAGGTCTATAATAATTTTAATCTGTATTTAATTCCATTGAATTTATCATATAGTTCTGAATCAAAATGTAATCTGTTTATCTAGTGAAGTAAGTTAAGATCATGTATGTTGTGAATTGTATTAATATAAATAAACTTAATTGAATTTTAGCATTTTTAATCAGCATCTGTGGATTTCTTCATGGTTGCATAAAAACAGGGTTATTTGTGAAGATGTGTTCAAAACGTTTAGCCTTTAATGGTGAAATGCTGGTAGAAACACATCCCAAAACTCTTGTAATCATTTTGCAATGAAAGGTTGTTATGCAAACTATTGATGTAAAAAAATATATAATTTTCCTTTTAGTTAACAATGATGTGCTATTGGTTTTTTGAAAAGTTCTGAAGGGATATTTTGCGAGGCACTGGGAATGGAAAAATTTGCTACAGATTGACTATTTGGTAAATGTGATTAGGTGCTGGAGGGTCTTAGACGCTACCTAGCATTGGTGGCTGAGTATATTCCTTTTGGCTTGCCCCTACTTGTTACCCCTGCCAAGGAAGTGAGGTTTTCGCCAGGGCTTGTTTGTTGGGAATTATCTGTTAGATAGCAACATAAGTAAACAAATTATAGAAGGGCTCTGATGAAATTTCCAGGAAATGCCTGGAGTGGGACCAGGAAAAAGCCATTAGATTTTGGGGGTGTTACGGATCACCCTCTAGGAAGGGTTGGGGACTGAGATAGTTAGCAAAGTATTAAAAAAAATATAAATGGATTTTGAAGAAATGTTTGGTGAATGTCCGCAGAATGTCCTAGGATTTTGGGGTTATCCGGATCACTGTCCTGGGTGGGAGACTGAGCTTCCTTGGTGTTGGTCTGCACTCAGAGTGCTTTTCTAGTTACCAATGCAGTCCTCTTGACTGCATGCTCATTTTCTTTGACAGACCCAGCCCACGTTGAGGTGGTTACCTGTCTGATCCTGCTACTACAATTAACTTATCTTTAACTAATCCATTCAAGTCTAAGTACACATAATAGGGACAGTGAAGTCCCAAATGACTATTTGTGGGCCATCTAATTACTACCTCCTTATTTGAATAGCTGGAGCTACAGTCTACAATCTAGTGCTGTTTTTCCCCCTTCACATTTTGCTGAGTTTAAAACAGCCTTTAGACTCTTCCTGGTTATTTGAACGCCTTCCTTATCAATATGTATGTTATGTGCCTATCAAATTATTACTGGACAGTATCAGAGTTTTATTCCTTAGCAACAAATGCAACATTAAAAGGCAGGTGCACAAAACACCATCCTGACCTGAAGAGCAGTGACAAACAATATTCCTTTCACACACACATTCCTTCATGTAGCCACAACTTGCTCACACCAGGATCAAGATTCAAGTATTATCTCAGCTTAAGAGTTAAGCCAAAGAGGATTCTTATCTTAAAGTAAAAAGGTTTTACTTTGAGCTAAGAGCTTGTATGTTCACCCAAGAAGGGTATTTTCCTGGTGCTGACTTCTTCTAACAGTTCAAAAACTTAGAGATTAACTGGTTATTGGAGATTTTCACTGGTGGGAGCATGCAGGGTTGTTTGGAATAGCTGCAGTACATGTGTTTGATAGAACATAAAAGTTGAATATATTCCTGTGATGTAGTTAAACATATGAATGTTCATCAGTACACTGTTGAAAGCAATAACTTTGGCCTCAATTATTAGTGTAAAGAACTTTGGTGTTACTTTTAAGTAGACTGTGTTGTTTAAATCTCAAATAACAGTGGTTCCTAGGACATTCTTCTTCCATTATTGCAATATTGCTAAAAATAAGAACGCTTATTCTGCTTTAACACTAAATACTTAGGTTTAGTTTTATGCTAAAGTGCTGATTCTTCACTATGTTCGCAACAGTATTCTCCATTTTCAGATTCCAAGTTTACTTGCTGTTATTTCTGATCTTGCACAGATTTTGCAAAGATTTAATCGGAGACCTCCATTTGTTTTTTTGTACAAAGATGGCTACTTTTAATCCTCTCTCAAAACCTGTCTTCTCTGTCTAAAAGGTGCCAGTCAAATGAGTGTCGCTTGTTCTTGAGATGTAACGGAGCCACTGGTTTTTGACCAGATGAGACTGTTGTTCTGTGTGTGGGTCGTTTGTTTTCTGTTGCACTAGATTACCTCTACCACAGCGCTGAGCTTGTGTTTGGGTGTTGTACCCTTGGGATGAATCCGTTTCTATCTGAGAGTGTTACTTGGTTTAACATGGACTGGATGAGTATGCTTCGATTACATCCTTGTTAGCTCCTTACAGACCTGCCACACATGACATTACAATGGTCCTTCTTATTCGTTCCTTTGACTAAGTTGAGTAAGTTGAATGCTAAGTTGAGGGCTTCTTTGAAATTCTGGATGCCTTAACATAGGCCTAGATAAGGTATCTACAGGTGTATGGAGCTTTCTTAATGTGTTTGTGTTCCTTGTCCTTTGCTTCCGTCCTTGAGAAGACCTGTTCGACTCAGTATGGGAACCCTGCAGCATGGAACTGAACAGGTTCGGACAAAGACAATTGCTTTCAAGCTTTTTAGCTGTATACATTTTTTTCTGCACAGAAAATATGACGAATCCAGTCTCATTATATTTAACGTTACTCCTTCCTGGTTGGAGACACAGAGATATTGCTGGCATAATTCTTGGTTCTGTTTGCTGTTATTTCCAGTTGAAAAACCCCCTAGCCTAGTGTGTCTGTGTTTAACTTTCTTTCCCAGTTGGAGTCACTAGTCATGTTATCAATTCTTTGTTTTCATTTTCTTTCCAACAGAAAGTACTCCAGGTTCAGTACTTATATATTTAAATATGTCTTTCCTGAGTTTTAAATTTAAGAAACTTGGTGTTACTTTTCAATGCAAAGTACCTCTGGCTCAGTGATTCAGTGCTCAACTGTGTCTCTGTCCTGGATGGAGCCATTGACAAACTATTGATGCCATTACCGCAGCGTTTTTTGTTTTTCCCGTTGAAAGTACTCTGGCAAATTGTTTTCGTGTTTCACTGTGTCTTTCTTGGGTGGAGTCTTTGGTGGAGCAACATACTTAGTATAAAGGATTGCTTCAGAGTCAACCTCTATACCCTTTTTACCAGTTCCAGTAAATCATCTGTCAAATCTTTGTTAGACTCTTCCTGTTACTGATGTCCTAAAATGTATCAGCAATGAAACTTTCAGCACCAATAAGAAAAAACCTCTCACATTTTACAGAGATATATTTTATTAAAAAACAAAAGCCAACAAGAACCCTTTTTTTACATAATGATCAAGGATTTTTATTATCTTAGTCTCTTTCATCAGTTTCATATCATTACAGAAAATGTTATAGTACAGCGTTGATCAATGTCTCCTCATTGCTTAATAATTTCCTTAGGAGTGCTGGTCACATATATCTGTACAATATGGTTATTTTTTCTGTACATTTCTTGTGAAGTTGGTTAAAAAGGCTGTCAGCACTTAAATAAGCTGTTACTTTTCTTTATTGTTTTTTTAAATATTTGATCAAAGAGAAAAAGAAAAAGAAAACAAAAATAATAATTTCTCCCCGGCTCAGCTTGTCACCTTTGTGTGGCTTGGGGCTGACTTTAAGTGAATATAAGGAAGCTTCAGGGTCTGGGCCTGGCTGGCGTGGGTGTGCCCCTAATTCCCCCCCCCCCCCCCCCCCCCCCCCCCCCCAAAAAACCCCAACACACTTTTTTAACCCACCCGATACCACCTCCTTCCTGCCCAGGCATTTTGGCACTGCGTACATAAACAAGACTCACAAGATAAACAACAAGCAAAGCTCTTTGTGAAGCCATTATGATGCATACTAATGAGGGAAAAAACAGAATTGTCACCTTGATGGGCCCTCAGAGGAGGAGGTGGCGTTGATATGCAGCCTCTTTCCTCTAAATTGAGCACCATAGGAAATCTGGAGCCTTCCATGTTTTCTTCACTTTCAAAAAACTGAATTTTTTTTCCACTAAAGACGAGAAAATAATAATTTTATTTTTTTTTGTCCTGGCAGGCACCTACAGCGGTCTATTAAAATGCTACTGCTATAGATAAGGTCTAGCATTGAACACACAAAGCAATTGCAATGAAAGGAACAAAGTTGCCTTAATATAATAATGATAATAAGAAGAATAATGATAATAATAATAAGAATAATAATCATAATAATATATTACAGAATAAATCTCCTTTTATAATTAGATTCTTTTCATTAAACGTTATATTTTCTTTGCTTGAAATACTATAATCTTTTTAAATTATTTTTTTAAATATGTATCTAGGTTGTGATCAAGATGTTGACTATACCTCAACGTTATCCAAATCAATAAAAACTAGCTGTGCCGTTGCATATTACAGAATAGTCAATGATATGTGGACATGCACCGTGAACCACCCATTCCAACGCTCGCTATATGTGACGCCATCCCGCATCCCCCTCTGATGACATCATAGCCGTCCGATGACCATGACGTCGACCACCTCGCCCTTGTGCAGTTCCACGTATTGCTCTGTTTTTGGAGGTAGCATCAGGAGCCCGTTGGCACTGCGCATGCTCATCAGTCTGCTGCTCACCTGGTTCCCTGCAATGGGAAAAATACAGAAGCCCACATAAGAACCGGTTCTGTGTAGTACTATGTAGTAATTCAATAATTTAGTTTATCTGTAACTGCACTGTCTTGCAAAAACAATTCTAGCCTGTGAGCTTATTTACATTTTATCATGTTAAAAACAAACTACAATGGTTATTTTTTCTGAGTTTTATTTGAGATTCTTGGACAAAGATCAGGAGTCTTAAAGGGAAAGTACAGTTTTTGTCAACCTGGACCTTTTTTATAGCTTGCATTCCATTCATTTACTCACCCAGACAAGTTTGGTACGACTTGAAGACATTGGGGAGATGTTTAGAGTAATTTGTAATCATCTTATATTCATACAATGGGATTTGTTGGGGCACCCGGTGTGCAGCCACTAAATAAGGCATTATCTGCCACAAAACTGCTTCATTTCATCAACATTTTGTTATCAATTACCAGCACTATTCCCCTATGAGTTCGGAGTGTCTCGGAGGTGCTTTGTTGTTGTCATCCAGGGTGCTGTACAGGCTTTTAATCCAACCGATTGCATACGCAGCAGTAAAAGTCGTACTTTTTCTCGGTGGTGTTTAAGAGCAGTTCAAATCAAGTTACTATATATATTTTAAGTTGCTTCAAAGTATGCTAGATCGACATAACACCGGTAATGTGATATCTCTCTCACTCCTGCCTAGCAGTGGTAGCTGCTGGAAATGTTTGTTTGAAGTGATGTCTCAGAATGAGGAAGCATAGCTTCCAGCGAGTGCAAAATATTTCTGGGCGAAACTAAAGAAATGAAAGGCTGTATCTATGAAAACAGCGGGCCAGGGAGTGGGCGAGTTACCGGGTGCGCCTTCGGCATTTGGGACGTCAGAAAACTGTTAATGGCTGATTTTTATCAGGCTGCCAAGAGAAATGGAGCTGGGATCAGAGCTGTGATCAGGGCTGTTATCGCCTTCCACGAGGTGTTGGGGAGGAAGAAGGGTAATAGCCGGTTTAGCAGCAGAGAACCAGGAGATCTCTGTATTGATCAGAGAGCTGGAGTCAGCTAGATCTTGGCCTTTTTTGTTTGTGCAATTTCGAAACATGCAAACGCGAACACTACCTTTTTACGGCAGATAATGCCTTGTACAGAGGCTGAACTTAGGGTGTCCCATCAACTCCAATTATATGGATATATGCTGGGAATGGATCTAAACTAGGGCTGCCACGATTTGTTAATTCGTCACGATGATGTCAACGGGTAAAATTGTAGGCAAAAAATGTAGTAATCAATGTTATGGTCTTTAAAGCTTTGTTTTTCTCTTAAAACGGTCGCTGACCCTTTATCTGCTCTGTCTGCCTTTCTGCCCCTCACGCACGTGCGCAGTTGTGGTAATTGGGGTCAGCTGTAGCGCCACCAGAAGCAGTATCAGCAGTGAGCCAACAACATAGCTCAAATAAAAAGAAAAGCATGTGTAATGCAAAATTCACAAAGTAGAAGCTGCTTTCCACAGCAGTGCAGCACCATTGTTTGAGCTTCTTAAAGTCAAGTGGCTGATGACAAACATGGACAGTAGCCTCTTTGAGCTAGTTAGCTTGTTAGCTGCTAGCATTAGCGTCAACAGTAAAGCTATTTTCTCTAAATTTGTGGCAGCCCTAATCTAAACATCTCCCGAAGCAATTCAAATCGCACCAAACTGGTCTGGGTGAGCCAAGGAACGTTATGCATGCTATAAATAAGGTCTAGGTTGACAAAAATGGGATTTCCCCTTGAAAGAAAGATTAGGTTTTAAAAACAGAATGTCACGCTTTGGAGTTCTCACTCAGAATTCTTTACCCCATTTTCCATCAGGATACGGAAATGCTCTTAAACTGAGAGCATTAATCAGAGAAGCAGCGAAGAGGCCCATGGTACCTCTTAAAGAGCTCTTAAAGTTTCACAGCTCAGGTTGGAGAAGCTATTGACAGGGCAACTCTTAGTGGTGCACTCCACATACCTTAACTTTAGTGAAGATCAGCAAGTATAAAGCCATTGTTGAAAGAAAGCCAAAGACACCCAATTTTTGGATTTTCCATGTAGGGGACATTGAAAACATTTGCAAGAAGGTACTCTCATCAAACGAGACAATACTAAACGTTGTGCCCTACATACAAACGCTATGTGTAGAGGGAAACTAATAATGCTCATCAACCTGAATATGATATCCCTACAGGGAAATGGGGTGGTATTTTATTGACATGCTTCTTTTCAGCAGGAACAAGGAAGTTGGTAATAAGGTTAGGACCGGAAACGCGAGACAAAAATGTTTAAACAAAAGTTGGGAAAAGCTGGTAGACATACCTAAAAAAAACAAAAAACTACAGCTGGTATTGCAGCAAAAGGTTGTACTACAAAAAATGAATGGACTGAAGAGAAGGCTGACATGCCAAACATTTCAGATTTTTATTTATGGTTTTTGTCACTTTAAAAAAATAATTAGTCAACTAATGCTGATAAAAAAAACTGGTTCTTATAAGAAAATTATTTCAATTTGCTTTCCTTTTCTATCTTTCCTTTCAGTAGAGTTTATATTGGTGTTCTCATTGTAATATAGCTGTTGTTCCTGTTTATGCTATCATTCATCTTCATGGTAAATGGTAAATGGACTGAACTTATATAGCGCTTTTCTAGTCTTACTGACCACTCAAAGCGCTTTACATTGAAGCCACTTTCACCCATTCACACTCGCATTCATACACCGACACCCAACATGGCTCGGTAGGACAATGTAGAATTTGGGGGTTAAGTGCCTTGCCCAGGGGCACATCGACATGTGACTGGAGGAAGCTGGAATCGAACCTACGACCCTCTGATTGCAAGCCAACTACTCTACCACTGAGCCACAGTCGCCCAATCTTCAGAGTGTATCAACCTTGTATCAAGTAATATTTCTCTGACTGATTAGACAATGACCAATGTAATATCTCAAGCATTTTGCAGCAAAAATGAAAGTCAACTTTCATTTGGAAAATAATAGAATTTAGGGATGGGCGGTATGATAACATTTTCAAATCAGTGTATTTTTCTAAAAACATGTTGGTTTTACAGTGTTTGAAGGTATTTTTCCCATACCATACAGTTCTTACTCACATTATCTTATAAGAAAATAATTAATGCTTGGCTTTAAATGGCCAATTTTACTGTCATATGTAATGTATCATGTTGTTTTTTTCTATGTCCAGACAAAAGGTAAATACTATGAAAATAATTAAAATTATGATTCTAATCAAAATAGAAGACATTCTTGATACTTGATAAGTATCAAACCTTACTTTGATGCAAGTGCAGGCTTCATCTTGTACATACTTGCTTTGTACTGAACATAGTACTGGAGAACTCCACTAGGAGGCAGAGTACATAACTCTGGATAGAGGGCTGGATTTGTACGGTAGAAGGAAAACAAACATGGCGATCATAGGCGATAGCTGGTTGATTTTCAGATAATGATAGAAAGACGGCAGGAATATCGTAGAAGGCCACAAACCATACCGCTTTTGTTGCTTTTTTGCTACTGGTTTTGCTGGCGTTGACACCGTGTAGCTATTAGCTGGTCAAACAGCGCTCTACACTCCCCTTACTGGTTGAGCCTAGTTTATACTTCTCCAACAGCAAATTTGCACTCAGACGCAGTGTAGTTTCTGTTTTTTCCTTAAGCCTGTGAACACTTTTCCCTCTCAAGGAGCAATGGACAACAGAAAGTAAGTTTTTATTAAGCTGTAAAGCTTTTTACTAGAAGTGAAGATCATAGAATACTCTAAAAACACACAGCAAAACACGGCAGCCTTTTTTTGTCGTTTTCCTAAAGATGGAGACGAATAGTTCAAAAATGGGGCTTGACTGCGTCCATCTTTGCGAAGGTGACGGAGAGCCCTTGCGTCGACGGATAATGGCGTTGCGTCAATCCGTGTCTGTCAAAATGGAGAAGCATAAACTGGCCTTTCCTAGCAACAACATTTGCAAAAGATTACTGTTTGGTTTACATCTGACCTTTTTAAAGCCAAACAACCTCCAAACTACAGACGTATCTCCTCCTTTTGGAAGTACTTCCTCTGGGTCAGCATTGTGTGCTTCGCTCTGACAGCTCCCGCCAGCACCCATACTTAGCTCAAAACGTAACGTTTTGTGCTGGGATGTTAGCATGTAGAAGTGAAATCAATCTCTGCTTTAACACTTTCTCTTGATAGTGGTAAAATATTAGGAAATTTCTTTAAAGAGACTGTCAATTTCTTAATGTTTTGTTACTACCTTGTTCTGATCGGTAGAATAACACCGATGCGTTAGTGTATGTATGTAGCTCACAAAGCAAAAACCTTGTGTTCATGCGCTTTTAGAAATAGTCAGGTGACTGATACAGTGGCTGCTTCACCTATCACTGAAGCGCAGAACTGTGTTTAAATGCAGGGGCGCCCCCATCTATCATCATGCTGCTTCTCTGCCAAAACATTATGTTTTGAACCAAAATTATTCTTGGAAAGCCTTTTTCATTGAGCCAGAAAGAAAACGCAAGGTTTCTGCTGTGTGGGACTATTTTTGTTTAATATCAGCAAATAAAGTAACTATTATTATTTTCTCATGTCATCATGTTCCTCTCAGTTTCTGCTTAATCTATTTGAATTACAGTCCATTTCGAAATGACTTATTTTACATTTTTCCTGTTATTTTCTGCAGGTTAAATGTTGCATTTGTTCTACTGAACTGGCATACATTAATAAAAGTACATCTTCTAGACCCGTTATTCTCAGGTGGTACCGAATGTAAAGAGTTTGAGAAATACTGTTCTAGACTGAGGAATCACAGAGCCGAACATGAATATTAGGAGGCCACAACTGCAACCAGGATAAATGCAGGTATATTGACATGATAAAACTTGGTGATCACTTTATTCACAATGAATACATTGTTTATTTATTTTATTATTTCTTTTTTGACTATCAAGCTACCAAGAAGCATGAGTTGGATCAGGCATTTCATTATTAAGGACTGCCAAACGCTCAGCATTGTTAAGACTGAGGGGATTCGGGAAGTGTTTCAGGTGCTTGAAGCATTATATATTTTGCCAACCAGAAAGTTCTTATGTACTCCTGCTTCCTCCGGCCCATTGCGAGCGTGTTTTCTAAAGCAGGAGAAAGGAGCTTAAAAAAACAAAACATAATCAATGCAAGCGTGGAAAAACTTTTCAAAAGAAATTATATTTTAAAAAAATCTGCCTCAAAGTCAATCCGTTAGCAACATACCTTCAGTTTCACTTTTTCACAAGTTGACAGACCTTCACATTATTTCTTATGATATATTTTCAATAAACATATGTTAAACTTTGTGATATCAAATAATGCATTGTAAAATATAGAATACAATTACATAAATTATTTTATTGCATGGTCATTGAAGCAGTACGCTAGCTGAGTTTCCCAATTAGGTTGCCGGCACCAAGGTGTCGGTAGACCAACACAGTGTCAATACAGTTTGGGCAATGTTCCGTAACGCTTCATGAGCGCTTCTTCTACCCATCAGTATGACCTTGTCTGCTACATAGATGCCTCTGTTACACTTCGGAATAACCTTTTGCTGATTTAAATAGTTGTACCTGTGCTCTGTGCCCACGGCAGAGGCTCCTGGTGATGCCACGTCAAAATGCAGCGGTGATATTCAGGACGAGGGTCCAGCTTCACATCACATGACAACTAAATTGTAAACAAGTACACAATAAAGTTAAATCTTTTCAAAGAACAGATACTGGTAAAGCATGTCTGTTTTTCCAAAATTGCCCTCTGTCTTCTTTTACCAACTATTAATATTAGGTAATTTGCTATAACTTTTTTTATCTGCCTTACAACACCAAGACCTAAAAACTAAAATGTTGTAATTTAGTGCAAATCCTTAAGAATTGGTTTTCCACTAAAGCTAGTTAAGCAGAGGGGAAATTTTTGTAGGAGCCCCCCACACACCTGCCCCCAACCTTCTCTACATCACATGTTCTCTCCTCTTTCCCCTCTTTATTATATGCAAAAATTGTGATTAAGTTGTCTTACGATGTTTGTCATTGTTCTATCCTTGTTCATTGGTGTTACTCGTTCATTAGTTGATTTGACTAGTTTGCATATAATCCTTTTCTTCAGTCTGGTTAGTAGTTTAGTTTTGCATGCTGGTAATGTCGGTATAGGATTTATTGACTAAATGCTTTGGCGGTAAGGCTGATCTATTTTACGAATAACTCTCACACTTTGGAGATAAATTCTTTGAGACTATACTGTTGTATACATGCAATTATGTCATCCCATGGCATCAATTTTTTTTCTTCATCACAGACTGTTTGGTTCAGGATTCTTTCTGATGATGACGGTGCCTCAAATTGTTTGACAAAACTCAAAGTAATTAATAATTACATCAATATTAAAATATTAATTATAAATTCTCAAGGTTTTGTAAGCCAAACATTATTGCATTTCCTGTTGCAAAAACATCTATAAGCTTTATGGCCATTAATTTCTTTACAAAGCGGCTCTAATAAATTCAAGTTTTCTAACTGCTTCATATTTGCAATCGATGTAGTCGCACAGGCTGGATGGCGCCCATAATGGCAGGAGACCAAATCCTTGACTTGTTAATGCTTGATGGGGACATACACTACCGTTCAAAAGTTTGGGGTCACCCAAACAATTTTATGTTTTCCATGAAAAGTCACACTTATTCACCACCATACGTTGTGAAATGAATAAAAAATAGAGTCAAGACATTGACAAGGTTAGAAATAATGATTTTTATTTGAAATAAGATTGTTTTTACATCAAACTTTGCTTTCATCAAAGAATCCTCCATTTGCAGCAATTACAGCATTGCAGACCTTTGGCATTCTAGCTGTTAATTTGTTGAGGTAATCTGGAGAAATTGCACCCCACGCTTCTAGAAGCAGCTCCCACAATTTGGATTGGTTGGATGGGCACTTCTTGCGTACCATACGGTCAAGCTGCTCCCACAACAGCTCAACGGGGTTCAAATCTGGTGACTGCGCTGGCCACTCCATTACCGATAGAATACCAGCTGCCTGCTTCTTCTCTAAATAGTTCTTGCACAATTTCGAGGTGTGTTTTGGGTCATTGTCCTGTTGTAGGATGAAATTGGCTCCAATCAAGCGCTGTCCACTGGGTATGGCATGGCGTTGCAAAATGGAGTGATAGCCTTCCTTATTCAGAATCCCTTTTACCCTGTACAAATCTCCCACCTTACCAGCACCAAAGCAACCCCAGACCATCACATTACCGCCACCATGCTTAACAGATGGCGTCAGGCATTCTTCCAGCATCTTTTCAGTTGTTCTGCGTCTCACAAACGTTCTTCTTTGTGATCCAAACACCTCAAACTTGGATTCATCCGTCCACAGCACTTTTTTCCAGTCTTCGTCTGTCCAATGTCTGTGTTCTTTTGCCCATCTTAATCTTTTTCTTTTATTGGCCAGTCTCAGATATGGCTTTTTCTTTGCCACTCTGCCCTGAAGCCCAGAATCCCGCAGCCGCCTCTTCACTGTAGATGTTGACACTGGTGTTTTGCGGGTACTATTTAATGAAGATGCCAGTTGGGGACCTGTGAGGCGTCTGTTTCTCAAACTAGAGACTCTAATGTACTTATCTTCTTGCTCAGTTGTGCAACGCGGCCTCCCACTTCTTTTTCTACTCTGGTTAGAGCCTGTTTGTGCTGTCCTCTGAAGGGAGTAGTACACACCGTTGTAGGAAATCTTCAATTTCTTAGCAATTTCTCGCATGGAATAGCCTTCATTTCTAAGAACAAGAATAGACTGTCGAGTTTCAGATGAAAGTTCTCTTTTTCTGGCCATTTTGAGCGTTTAATTGACCCCACAAATGTGATGCTCCAGAAACTCAATCTGCTCAAAGGAAGGTCAGTTTTGTAGCTTCTGTACCGAGCTAAACTGTTTTCAGATGTATGAATATGATTGCACAAGGGTTTTCTAATCATCAATTAGCCTTCTGAGCCAATGAGCAAACACATTGTACCATTAGAACACTGGAGTGATAGTTGCTTGAAATGGTCCTGTATACACCTATGTAGATATTGCACCAAAAACCAGACATTTGCAGCTAGAATAGTCATTTACCACATTAGCAATGTATAGCGTGTGTTTCTTTAAAGTTAAGACTAGTTTAAAGTTATCTTCATTGAAGAGTACAGTGCTTTTCCTTCAAAAATAAGGACATTTCAATGTGACCCCAAACTTTTGAACGGTAGTGTAAGCTCTCCTGCTCTGGGTGCATGATATTCTAGCGATTTTTTTTTTTGTGTGTGTGCCTAATCTGTGGTTATGAATATTCAAGGCAGACAATCAGGCTTGGGGGTTGGTGATGTGTCTGCCAAGTCACAGCAAAATGTTGTGGTCATAAATATGCATCCAGAGGATGTTGCAAACACAACTGCATGCTGATTTAATATGCAACAAGACTCGAGAAGTTTTGTGCAAACAGATTTATTTTTCATCATTATTTTTTTTAAGCATTTGGTTTCCCCTATATGCTTTTTGAGTCCTACCCTTGCTTTGATGATGGTGGGCCTGGGGTCCAAAATACCCTGCATCTTCCTCAAAGCAGGGATGACAAAAAGATTACAGGTGACAACAGCGGACACGGGATTTCCTAGGACAGACGGGCGGACAGAGGGAGGAGGAGGACGAGAGAAGAAAGCACAAAGAAAAATATCTGAGTAACAAGTCTGTGCGACTGGTTGGAAGAATTGCTCTTTCTCTCAACTTCACACACTACCTGGGAGGGCAAAGATTAGTTTGCGAGCACCGTCTATGTCCAAGGTGGCAAATGTTGTAGGGAGACTGAAAAACAGAATAACACAATAAATAACAATATGCCATTACAGTAAAATTCAATATGATGATGTGAAAAGGATAAACACTATAGAAATGATTTGAACAGTTGGAATAAATAAAAAAAAATGTTTGCTTTACCCTGGCTTCATGAAAACGCGACCAAAATGGATCTGAGCATGAAGATCAATATCCAGCACCTGCTTCAGGTAATCCTGGAAAAAAAAAGACAAAAAAAATCAACTGCATGTTCTTTGACAAAATTAAACTTTATATTAACAACATATTTTTTTGCACTTCAAAAAGAAAAAGAAAAAAAGTTTAACCACTACTTAGAATGTGTGCAATAATTATCTTAATGCTATTCCGCAATCTACCACAAGATGTCAGTAAAACGCAATTTTCACCCCCCATGCAGTTGTACCTTCTCTCCCATGGACACTCCTCCTGAGGTGATGATGACGTCAGCACGGCTGATGCCTTCATTCAGAGCGTTCAAAAGGTCATCTGGGCTGCAAGGCATAAAACAAAGAAAGATAAAATACAAAAAAGCATTAACTTCCAATTTATTTCAGAGAGACTAAGGAATGTTACCTGAATTCCATGATGTGTATATATGTATATATGTATTATAATGTGTAAATGTAAAAAAAAATATTTACAAGGCTGTCAGAGTTGTATTACTAAATCTTATAAGCGTGGGGAACAATTTTATTCAGCCTCCTAACCTCCAGCTGCAAGTCTTTTAGGGCAGTGGTTCTCAAATCGGGGTACACGTACCCCTGGGGGTACATGAAGGCACTCCAGGGGGTACGTTAAAAAATATACATATAAGAATACATATAAACAAAAACTATACATATTACTAGCATCCATGCAAAAATCCTTTAAAAATATTTATGAAATAAATATTTCAGGAAAATACAAGTTTATAAAATGAATTCTATATTCAGTAGGAGTAGGCTATTCAATTTTATTATCTTAAAATCCCAGAGATTTATAATATTTGCTTTTAGCAATTACTGCTATTATTTACAATTAAGTTAATCATTTCTTTTGGAGAACAGATCTTTACTATTATCCCAAAAGAGGACATTTTACGTTGATAATTATTTTTATGTGCCCACATCTTTATTCATAATTACATTACTTAATTCTTTCTAGTTATATCTTGTTATTTCCAAATATTTGAAGAGAGACGACTACAAATTAGCAGTGTTTTGCACATTTATGGAGTTTTAAATGGTTAATCTTATGGTTTTAAATGGTTATATGGTCACTGTTTTGAATTAATTAGTTTGAATCATTACATTTTAGTGATGATATATATTTCCAATGCATTTAGTCATGGAGTATTAACGCGTAAAATGTTCTAAATATATATATTTTCTTCTTCAAATGTTTCAATTTTGCACATGTTAATCAGTTCTAAAGTATGATAATTAGTCATAAATGGCACAGAGCTGTTTTAGTTGTTTTTTTTCTTACAACCAAAAATACTTCTCACTGGTTAGGCCGTACTTGGCTGAAAAAAATATTTCAGCAGGATTACATCACTGAAAAAATGTTGAGAACCACTGTTTTAAGATATATATCTGCCAAATTTGCTTGTATAAACACTTGACATTTTTATCAGTCTTCTTTGCAAAACAGTAAAAGCTCAGGTTGATTAGATAGCAATTATTTGTGAACACCAACTTTAAAATCTAGACTAAATTTAAGTCTGGAATTTGACTGGGGAAGTCTAATATGAGAGAATGCCATGATCTTAACTATTGCACTGTAGCCCTGACTCTATGTTGTCAACCTCCACCCCAGTCTGAAGTCCTGATAATTCTTATATTCACTCTTAAGGTAATTTCTGAAAGCAATTGTTTATGGTAGGTTTTATTTAAGAGACAAAAGCTGCAAAACTTTAGATGATATGAATAGAAATGCAGGTCCCTTTATAAAAGAAGGCATGGTATAGCCTCAATGTAAAACCTTACTTGTCTCCAACGATTCCCAGATTAATAGTGGGGTAGCCGTGTTCCTGGATAGTGGCCAGCAGGGTAGAACGATTGCTGTCCCTAATTTTCCCGGGATGGAGGTCATCCTCTGGGTTCAGCAGCTACCGAGAAACAATGCAGTATGAAATGATAGAGATCATGTTTTTGAATGAGATTTAAAGTGGATTAAGAAGGATGCTGGTAACAGGAGGGCAACAACAGCATTTTATAATCCTTGTCAAAAATTATTTCTGGTAACAAATTTAAAGGCATACTTCAGTGTTTAAACTGGTGTTTGTGCCAAATAACTGGGTTCTGAAAGTATGAAATGCAACAGCTAATGAAAAACGTATCATACAGAATTATGCTGTGTTTGCAATGATCATATACTATATTATGGGTTAGTGATAGATATTCTACACTGTAATCTAGATTTGCAGGTGTTGTTTGTTACACACATAACTGCAGGATTATGTCATTTGCTTTAGGGTCTAATTTGATGAAACTTGGAAAGCTAGACACAGAAAAATAAGGAATTTATTTTATTTTTGTTCAGATCAGGGTAATTCTGTTTAGATCAGTTGATACAAGATATTTATATACATGCATACAAAGACCAATAAACCGTTTTTCTCACTCATATGTAATAAGCCTAAAGTTTTCTGGTTTTAGCACAGTTAGGATTATAAAAATGTAAAGGTTTTTTTTTTTTTTTTGACCACTCTCCTAATACTCAGTAATTTGAACACATATTTAGTATTTTGTAGAATAAACTTTTAAACTGCATGACTTGGGACAAACGTTTGGGCATCTGTGGACAAACTTCTCACATTAGTTTGCTGAAATCTTGAAACATTCCTCCTTCGCTTGTGCTAAAGCTTTATTCTCTGGCTGATATCCTGAAGCGTTGCTTCAGTGTTCCCACATAATATTCTTCCTTCACGACTACAAATATTCGTATAAAGTGCACCAATCCCCTCTGCAGAAACTCGTAAGATTTAGGATTGTGCTTCAAGCTGCCCCCCTTTTTAATCTTTCTCTCATTAATCAGACATCAGGCAAATAGAAACAATTTCAGTATTCCTAACTGACCTAAAAAAGGAGAAGTTTAATCTGATTTAATGGTAAGTAGAGTGGGGAAAAAGGCTATATATTTTTTATACAGTGTGTATGTAAAAATGAACTGCTTGCCAGAATTAAATTACAACATTAATATTCAAGAACGTACTCAAAATGTTGTTTGTGAAATTAGAATAATTTTGTGAGTGAGTGCTGGGGAATAACATTAAATCTGTGCCCTACCTAATCCTCTTTTCTATCACATAATCTTATGGGAAAGCTGATGAAGGCAATATAAAATCCATTTGCATAAAAATTTCAACATGGTGGTTAAATACCTGCTTATTTATACCCAGAATGTGGTTTTCTCTGAAGGCTGTAAGGCACATAAAGTATGGTTATAGCTAAACTGCAGATTTTGTGAGACTTTACCTCATTTCCTGTGGACATGACTGCCACAACAGGGAATTTCTGCACTTCCACCTCTGTGACCCCAACAGTGGCCAACAGGCCAATTTCAGAGGGGCCCATATGGGTGCCCTTCGCCAGCACACACTCCCCACGCTTGATGTCATGACCGATAGGCCTGTGGAGATACAAACACTGAATTTAAAACGCTACAAAATCCCTCAATGCTGCTTTTATTCTGTTCTTACATTCTGCTAGACATGTTATGCATTTTAAGCATTCCTTTAGCCTCTGGTTGTAATTATAATTTATAGATGTAAAGCAACAAGGTAGGAAAAATGAACGGAAATCTGTGGACAGCAAATTGAGAAAGAGTTTTCTGCTTTGCATTCCTGTGTACCCCAAAACTTACAATATAAACTGCAAATACAATAAGAATTAAAAATCCCCCCCCCAGATTTGAACCAACCTGATGTCCTGTCCTGGCCGGGCTTGTACTAGAATTCGGACCTCCAACTCCTCTGTTCCCTACATAACAAATGAAATATCAGAAAAACATACTCTGAACTGATGCAGTTTAACCATGACTGCATGCAAAGGTGGTTTAGGAAATGGGTAACATGGTTCTATGCCCAGGTCCCCTTTCTATAATGGAGTGACACAAGCCAACGGGAACGTCAGTTATGCCAAAATTAGCTCTTGTGCAGGTCTGATGAATGGAAAGCAGACACCTCCTGTGCAGTACACAGTGTTATCCTGTGTAATAAAGTATGGCCATACACAAACGTTACACATTTTTTAAGATATAAAGCCAACAAAAAGGACTAATCAAGAACCACCATTCACTGCCTGTAAAGCCAAAATCATTTTTACTGTTTTTTCCCTTTAATTTGTTTCTTTGTGAAATGCCAAACTTACGTCTTCAGACTCACGGAGGAGCTCGGTATCTTCCACCTGGACGACAGCATCTGCACCGCAAGGGATAGGGGCCCCCGTCGTCACCCTCATCACCTGGCCAGGCATCACTGTGTGTGTAGGCTTCAAATAAAAAGAAATGGAAAATAAAATTACAATATTGATGAGCCAAAAAATAAATGTATTCCAAAAGTGGACAAATTTATTCTGACATTGAGAAAATGTGTTTATAACGGTGCCAAATTTAGTTTTACATACAGCAACACCCTCAACAGCTAATTACCCCCCACCCCCGACTAAACACCTTGAAATAGAACATTACTTTAAGTTAACCTAGAAACTTTTAATTAGTCATTCATAAGTTGGCCTCACTTCAAATGGGAAAGAGAAGAAAACAAACAATTCAAATAAGGCAGATGTTTGTTGTCAGCAAATTGTTACCAGAATATAGCTTCTGACCCGAGTCTCACCATATGTACAGTCAGAGCAATAATTTCTGTGTTGAACCAACTGGAATTGGACAAAGACACTAGTTTAATTTTGCCACCATTCAGAGTGAGGAGAATGATAAGAATGGTTACAAAAAATCCCGGTGGATACTTTTACCCCTATTTGTGAGAACTGCATTTTATACCCTTATTTTTATCATCTATATCTATCAATAAATATCAGATTAATATTGTTTAGGTACATTTCCAGGGTTCAACAATCAAGGGCTCCTCCAGGGAACGATTCATGCTCTGAATTTAATTTTACTTAGAGAAAAAATGATTAATTTGGGCAAAAACTATGATTTTAGAGGGAGTAGGAAAGTTTATGTTGGTGGAATTTAGGCGATATCCAGCACAGAGGGTGAAGATTGTGTCCTCAGGAGAATTAAGAGACTAATATTAAAATGAAGCACAAGTTATGCTGTGGCATATTAGTCTAAACAGATATTAGGGATATTTTGACTTTAAACACAGAGAAAAATAGATTGTTTTATGCTGCTTTTATCCACTGATCACTTGGTCTGATCTATTAGGAATTAGGATACAGGATACAAACAATTAGGATACAGAACACAGTTCTTTGTTATGTTCACAAAAATGTTTGAATGGAAGCATGAAAAGTCAACACAAAAGGTGTGAAATACTACAAGTGACTACTTTCAGACACATACTGTAAAAAGCCATTACTACTTCAATTCATGTGGAAGAAGGCTTAAGTAATTTTACTGTCTGATTATCAAGTGTGATAAGAAAAAAAAACCTCTTTGATTAAAGTCCAAAATCTAGCATGTCTGGTAGCATGGGTTGTAGCGCACATTGGTTCTGTGTTAATCTCTGAAGTTTAGGTGTGTTTAGAGTTGGGCCCATATTTAGTGAGGAAAAGCTCTTAATCACCTGACTATGAATAAAATACTGATATGCATTGACAGCAAGGGCAATAAGTACAGGACAGAAATCAGAAGCTTTATTTCCAAAAGCAGAATGTGAGGATGCTGTTGTGAAAGCATGACAAACCTGCTCTCCAGCCTGCGATTCTCCGATGATGAAACGATCACCTGGGCCATCCGCCGCTGAACAGACAGAAAGACTTAAATAAATTAAGCATAGAGATGATATAAATTATTTGTTATTATCCAAGGGGCTGTCCATTGGTTTAGTCACTGAAATGGAGTTCAAGGTCAAGAAAGCAAGCAGTTTTTCATCAAAATGTTTCCAAAAACGGACAAATGCAGCATCATATTTGTATGGTAAAGGAAAATAGCACCCCAGTGGATGAATGGATGTTTTTGCAAACATCAACAATTCATTTTTGATTTGATTAACTTTAGTTATCGCTACCTCTCACAGCATATCCATCCTTTACCGAAGCAGGAAAAGGAGGAAGGTTGTCTTTGGCATAAACGTCCTGAGCCAGGACTCGACCCATCCCATCTGTGGAGGAGAGAAAAGAAGAACATGGTAGAGGGGTGAGCAGGAGAAACCATTTGAGTGGAGGAGGTGGGAAGGAGAAGAAGAGAGTGACAGCTGGAGAGAAGCAGATGAAAAGAAGGTGCGATGGTGAATCTGATTTACTGTAGATGAAGATACAGAATATACAGCTAAAGGTGTAGGTGTTTTTCTGCTTCAGTTCTTTTACAGTATTTCTGGTTTGTGATGTACAAACTTTAATGAAAAAAAGACTCTCAAACAAAACAACAGCTTAATGAAAGAAAGAAAAGCAGGAAAGAAATCACAGTGTGAGTGGGTGGAGTAAAAAAAATCCAGCAAAAATACCTTGAGATGCTGTGTGGATAAATATAGCCCACTTCTATAAGCTTTAACACCGTAATTATGTGGGCGTTTAATATGGAAGATCTAAGCTTTGATATGAAAGTAGAAAAAAAACACATTATGCATGTACATGCAAAGACACCCACAGTCATGCAGACACCAATTGTAACAGTGTTGTAAATGATTAATCTCAGCTGCAGATGAGGGCTTGCAAGATTCTGTCCAAGTCTTCATTTTAAAACTCTGTTTTTTTCACATTTCCTTCCAAGCTGCCACTTAAACAGCCTGTTGAAAACATATGCTGAGGCTGAGCTGAGGTTAAAAATAGAACAGAGGTGACATGCTGCAGCAGTTTGATAAGATGCTTTTTCACCATCAGAAGTCTTTGTATGTCCATCTTGGTTTTAGTCAGGTGACTTTAAGCAATAAGCAATAAGCAACAAGCTGGAAAGCTATATTGCATTTTCTTACTTTTATACTGTAAACATGAATGGAAAATAAAAAATACAGTATGTACAGATATCAATAAGCTATAAAAGAATACATTTCACACATAGCCAGGCCATCCTGTATTCAGTAGAGGAGCTTCTCCAGCTGCTGTCTCTATAAATATTTAATCTTCCCGATGCTCCCTCCCAGCTGTTCTGTTCCGTTCATGTAAATTCTGTAACTGAGCCCCCCATCCCCACCACAAAATAAAACATATTTTAAACAGTTTTTTTTTTTAATCACTTAAGTCATGTGTGTTGAGGTCATGACTGCCAGAGGCCCTCCTCTCCGCACTGTTTTTAAAGGTTGAATCTGTGCTCTGCCCTCTGGTTCTCAGCTTGATTACATGAACTTGCGTTGCAAAATGCACAAATGTGTGCAAGATGAGAGAAAATAGGGATGCACTGATACTGATACTGGTATCGGGGCCAATATCGCTCTTATTTACTGTATCTGTTACAGTTAACTGATACCATGAACCAATACCTAAGTGCAAACTCGGCAAAAATTTATAATACATTTTTTATTTTTCACTTCATTATTAATATTTTTTAAAATATAATTTACCATCATTAGTAGTTAGTAATAAAAAATAAAACCTGTCTTCCAATTCATTGCATCTTTTTTACGTGGTAGAAGTATCGGTAATAGTACTCGGTATCGGCAAGTACTAAAATCCAAGTATTTGTATCGTGTCAGTTTGAAAAAATTGGTATCATTGCATCCCTCCTATTTAATTTAAAACATGTTTGTTGGACTTTATAAATCACAAATTGGCCACTCGTACATATCTTCTTGACTAAAACTGTGCATATAACATACAGGGCACTAATTTAAAAACAAAATAAACAATGAAAAACGATGCTGGATCAGCAAAGTTAATTGTCTCACCATGCATAGTGACAAGGATGAAGATGTGACAAATTTAAGGAGGCTCACTATAAGCGCAGCAAACTGAAATATAAAACTGTACAATTGCAAGGAAAAACTGTAAAGCCGTTTTCCAGAGGTGGAGGGTGTTGTGTGTTTGTGTTTTTAAGAAAACTATTATAAAGTTTATTAAAATACCAGACAAGACTAAATTTTCCATTTTGACCAAAACCAGCAGAACAAAAACAAACAAAACAAAAAACTTTTCTAACCAGGGCCTGATTATATTAGCAGTGGCTTCTGGGGACAAAGTGTTTAAGGGCCTCTTAAAAACGTTGGCCCCCGCCACCTATCCCGCTACCTAAAAAGGTTATATCTTAATTTCAACAGGATTTTTACCATGATCTTGTAAAACTACAGTTCGTGTCTGAGAGCAACAATATCAAGACACCACAGTTGTAACTAGCTTGTCTATGTAAACACACACTGTCTGATCTCATCTGAACTAGACCAGGAATAATATTCAGATTGTTTCATAACTTAATCACAAAAAAACTCACTCATACCAGTTAATTTCTCTCTCTCTCTGGCACGGAGAGGACTAGATTACAAAGAGGAAAGCTATAACAGACACCAATTTTTGCTCATTTGCAAAAATGAGCAGTAAAACAGGTTAATGGTTTGTGACAGCTAACAAGGACAGTGAGATGGGTAAGACAACAACTTGAAATTTCCCTGCAAAGCACCATTCAAGTTAATTTATCAAGTCAGTGAATTCTGTGACGTTGTGGCAACTTACGTAACAAGTCCTTTTAATGATAATATGATACAACACCACATAACTGGGAAACTTTGTCATGTAGCTCCTAGGGTGGAGCAGAGATACTTAATGAGTTAATATTATAAATTAGTATTAATATGATGAAGAGCATGGTGTAGACCTGCTATGAAAAGTGTCCTGCTATGCTGCTGATTCAGCACTACAATAATAAAGCTGACGTCCACTAATCAAAGACTTTATAAAATTGGGAGATTTGTGTTGAGTATTCTGACTAATCTTACATGTGAGCTAATGTCAGAAGCAGATTGGGAGTATGTGTTGATGAGGGGGTTTCTCTGGTCAGTATAGAAGCAATATGTGTGTTAACAAGCAGGCATTAGTTCCAATAAAAACACTTTCTATAGCCAAATGACAGTTTGACCTGTAATATAATTTTCTTTAAAAGTGAGACAATAAATACACAAAGTCCAGATTTGAAAGAGAACAAAATGAAATAATTATAAATTAAGCCTTCATGTTTTACCATTAAAAAATATCTTGATCGGTTTAGTCAAATGTGTTTTCCATATCAAATGTACTATAGCTTTACAGAATATTTTATTGTGGAAGGTGCAGCAGGTGAGTTTAGGTTAACTGGAGAAAGTCTGAAAGGGAAAGCATTCTAATCAAGGACTGATTACAGGTAGGTAGCCGCTCAAAATATAGATTCTGAAACTGTTAATGGATGTGTTGTAAAGAATAATGTAGATGTGAATACATGGTAAAATTAAACCACCTCGTGAAGCAGCTAACCCTCATTTATACTGAACTGGACATTTCTTAGACCAAAATACTCTAAATTACAAGGCTTTACAGAATATGGTGCTGTTGTAGCTTTAACATGCAATTACATGATTTAATTAGGGATCCAACGTTACCAATTTTTTTTAAACCTATACGATATCAGTTCTTGGATCCGAGTTCTTGCCGATACCAAGTACCCTACTTGGTACCCTACCCAAGTACGATACTTCTACCAAATAAAAAATGCAATCAATTGAAAGACAGGTTTTATTTTTTTTCTCTGCTTGTTACAACAAATGATGGGGAATTGGATTATTAAAAAATAAAATAAAAATTACCAATGAAGTTTGTGAAATTATTGCAGAGTTTCGGTTCATAGTATCTGTTAACTTCAACCAATACCAATATGAATATATTAGAACGGTACCAGCCCTGATACCAGTATCGGTATCAGTGCGTTCCTAGGTTGTGATATAAAGTGGGCCGGTCTGAGGCATGATACTCCAGGGCTGAAATTGAGTCCCTCTCCAAACGTGATTGTAAATATGAATTATTGACCATAACAGCAATATTAATATGAAATATCTGTACTGCCTGAAACATTTTTCCACAACCTGTCCAGCTTTCCATGAACCCATGAAGAAAATAACCTTCATGGGTTATATGGAATAAGTTAAAAAATGCCTAAAAAAGTTAACAATGAGTAGTGATTCAAGTATTTTTTAACACCACAGAAAAGTTGGCCTCTGTCACTTAAAATTGAATGACAGCTACAACCCGCCTGAGCAGCACCTCCCACCAGTACCGCTCCTCCGGCTCCACCTGTTGCTATAGTTCAGCTTTTTAGTCCCACTCCCAGTGGCTGATGATCACTGAGGTGATCCTAGCACACTGATGCTATGATCTGAGCTTTCCTCATGCTCATTCATGTGTTCAATATGTTTCCAGTTAGAAAAAAAAACAGCAATGAACTGGTTTTATTTTGTTCCATGCAGGGAAAACAAAGGATACTACCTGTCGTCGGTGAATATATGGTCCAGTCTGGAGAGACTTTTTTTCTACTTGAAAGATTACAAGACAGCAGATTGTTAGGTTTTGGTGCACTTTACCGCCAAAACCCCGATCAAGGGATGAAGCTGGATGTCTCGTCACTTAATTATGAAAAGTAGCAACTCCACGATTAATAAGATTAATAACAGTGTGAATATTTTCGTTAACTGATCCGAGCAAATTTGAGTCCCACACCAGATTAACCCAGTCTGAACTGCTGCTGCTACAGCTAGCCTCATGTTATGTTGTGCAGCTAACGCTACAGATTATTTGGCACCATCATGATATCTTCTTCCTCCTGATTTTCCTCCATATAGTTTACAAAGAACAGGTCAATAAATGGCAGACTTCTTAACAAACCTGTCTTATACTCATCTTTCTTTTGTTTATAGAAAGATGAGTTTATCATATTTTTATCATCGCTCATTCAATTAAAGATGCTTTTATTACTTTTAGTCATTGAAGTTCATGGCCTTGACATTGCTGCTGGCATCTATTTTTAGGTAAGTTTTGTTTGTTACGTGCATGCCCTTGGAGCCAAGAAAATTTGTGTCAGGGAGATTGACGTTTTTCCTGCATGCAGAGACAGCTGATTCAGTGAGGTGTCCACACAATGGAATGTGGAAGAGCTTAAAGTCCCAGCATCCTCAAGGAACTGATATCCACTAATGCAAAATAAAGGCTGAATAAATAAGATGTTGCAAGGTAAAGAGCACTAAATTTGACCTGGTTCAGGAATGTTTGCCTCCTGACCTCTGTAGTTGATGATTTCAGTGCCCAGGACGGCGGTCATCTCAAGCACAGTGATGAAGGCCTTGTCCATGGAGGTAAGGGGGAAAGGGGACATGCGGTGCCTTCGGGCCACTTTTGTGATATCCACAGCACTGTGACCTGTGAAGAAGAAAATAGTTATTGCAACATATATATATATATATAGTTTTCCCCCATGTGTCATTTGTCAAACACCAACATCATAATGCGCCTGACGATGTCTTTAAGGACTTCAGTCAATTTATAAGTTAATGAAGGTGATTAACTTTTGAGTGAACCATTGTTTTTACAGAGAACTGGCATCATGTGTAAGTAATGATGAAGCTGTTAAGGACAAGTATCGTAATATTTCAGAGCGAGAAAACCCCAAAACCTTATTTATAGAACATACTGTGGATAAATTTCCATGAATTTTCTGTTGTTTTTCAAAGCAGATAAGAACATTTTTATCACACAAAGCAGGTTTTGTAGCCATGCAGCTATAAAACAGAAACACCAATACAAAATACAGTTAATGTAATAGCATATGTAAAAAAACAAATAGGTCAGTTGCTTAAAACATAAAATAAATTCTTGTCAGTACAAAACATCTCCTGATGTCCATGGATCTTATTATTAGATAAATCATTAACTGTTGTTGTCCCGGGGTGTTTAGGTTTTGCTATTTATCTTGTGTTTTGATCATTTCATTGTTCAATTATTTTCTATATGTATTGCCATATTCTCTAATTTTCTCTGTGGTCATTATTGTTAGAAGGGAGTCGCCACATGAGTTTACTCCTTTGAGTTTAGTTTTAGTTTACTACGGTGTTCTGTGCTTTGTACAATTGTATTGAGTTATCTTAGGTTAGTGTTAATTTTTTTAGTAGTTTTTGTAGTAGTTTCTTTGGACGTCACTTCAGGCCTTTTGCATTAATTGGCCTCTCTCCCTCAGTTTCACTGCTTACATTTTTACTCAGCTGTTCCCCATCACCTCTAATAACTTAATCTTGTTCCTCTGTCATTTTTCCCCTCTATCAGTATACACAGTAATGACAATGGTTTTTATTGTCCTTCACTGGTTCCTCCTATTACTTTACCTGCGCTCCATGTCAATCATCTTTTTGTATGTTTCTGTTACCATTATTAAACCTCCACTATGATCATTTTTAGCTCTTGTCTGCATTTTCCTCCAGCCTCAAACTCACATTACATGACACTGCATAGCTTTGCTTGTAATAATTAGTTGTGGCAGGAAGTAAAGCAAGGAAAAAATTCAGACTTCTTTTCAATACTGCTATATTTCAATAGACCGACTACATAGCTCACTACACACACACAAAACAAATGCTGGGTTATTTAATCAAACCAACTGCTGGGTTATGAAATGTGCTAACCATTTCTGATTATATGGGTCATGGGTTATTATTTGGGTTATTTTTGTTCAACCCATGCATTGGGTTAAACACAGTTGGGTGATATACAGTCTATGGTTGAAATCCATCAACCCAACAAATATCAGTTGATTCAGGACCTTTTTTTTCTTACTTTTTTTAAAGAACTTTATTTAACAACAAAAGTTATACAAATAAAAGAATAAATAAGGGTTTTTTATGCTTTGAATGTCAATGCATCATCACGTTGACTTCTCCCGTTTTCCAAACGGATTATACAGTGTCGAGCCAAGTCATTAGTGGTGCACACTGTAGGCCTATATCTAATTCACATTGTCTCTCTAGCATTACCTATTAAAGTAGTATCTTTAAGTTGTTGTTATCAGCCTTGTGTTGAAAGAGTGCTATATAAATAAATCATGGAAACATATATGGATGCAGTACATCTGTTTGGTTTTTAGCCATTTACAAAATGAGTTCACATCACAGTATGTAGTCAAAATAGAACAGAGGTACCCAAAGTGGGGTCCGCAGTCCAAAGTTGGCACCCCAAACAGTTTTATTTGGCCCGCCAGAGCATGCCCTACGTTTTACATAAAAATCCACATTGTTCAGACAGTCAGCTAAAGATGTGTCATGAATATTCTTCCACTGCTGATACTGTTTGTGGTTAATGGTCCCAATGAGTATTGTATATATGAGTATATTGGGGTGTATACGGTCCTATTGCATAATGTTTACATTGAAATATTAAAAATCAGGTTAAAATTCAAATACAAGAAACTACAAGGGGAATGTAGAGTAGTTTTGTAAAATATATATTTTTTAAATGCTGGGAGGAAGATTTTTTTTTTACTTACATTAATATTGAAGTCTAGATGTGTGTTCTAAATGGCTATAAATTATGTATTTGTCATTTTATTTAATGTTATTTACACAGAAATTATGCTATAACTGTATAAAAAAACTTTTACTATACTTTACTATTAGTATTTTTATTTCGAATAAAATATTTTTACATTCTGCCTGCAACTCTCTGATAGCTTTTCATTTTGGCCCTCTGACAAGTTTGGGTACCCCTGGAATAGAACAAAAACAATACTAGTTCAATAAATAATGCTGTTTAAGTTAAATTATGGTAATCAACTTCAAAAACATTAAAATAAAATTATACTTGGAAAGAAGGATGCAAATTAAAACCACTGCATTAATATACCCCAAGATATTCCTTCAAAGATGGTGGGATTAACCTTTTTAGCTCTTTAAGTCTTTATTTAGAGACTTTGTTCTTTTGAAGTTGACAAAACTCCGTTGGGATTCTGTAGCCAGAGAAGAGGAATCAATGCCAGAAACTGGACCACGTGAAATCTCTTGAGGCTAACAGGTTTTCTTTAAATTTCTTTCTTTCTTTCTTTCTTTCTTTCTTTCTTTCTTTCTTTCTTTCTTTCTTTCTTTCTTTCTTTCTTTCTTTTAAAACAGACATTTATCAGTTTGCATGACTTAGACTTGCAGCTGTAGGAATAAAGGACAGCTTTCAAATGATTTGTGCGCTTAGAAAAAAAAAATATTTTTGCATTTTGAAATAAATGATTACATAAATAAAAACAACAGTCACACTAACATCGGAGGATTGGATTAACAAGATTTATTTTATCCTCTGAATGCAGGTGTATCTGTGCAAGAACCCAATTTGCATGAGCAGAGGTTGGCAAGACATACTGACATGTTTGTTTTCACACGCTATGGAGCACAGCTGGATGATTCAGGTGCTCGATAGCAGCTGTGATGATCTAATAATACCTCTCTAATAATTCCAAAGGTAAAACGGAACAAAGCTATGTGTAACTAATGCATAATCTGCTTTCTTTCCATCTGTCTTTATCTCTTCCTACCTCTCTCACCCCCTCTGCTTCTTTGCATACCAGCGAAGAATAGCCGCCACACTTTGATTTCCCTTGACCTAATTTTTCATTCCTTTAAACATACACTTAACGCTTCCGCAGCATATTCTTAAAGCTTAACATGAAGCTTAATAACTGCTGGCACACACACATGGAAGAAAAAGCAAAAGACAGCAACCACACGCAGTAAAACACATATTTAAATCTATTTATGAGCTTCGGAGAATAGATGGCAGAAGAAAGTAGTTAGAACTCACTTGATCTTAGGATATTTTCTTTGCTGCTGCATCGTGACTGCACCTGGAGATGGATATAGACAAAGGGGGAAAGGAGAGGAAAAAAAAGACAAAGGTGGTAATTTTTGAAATATAGTCATTTGAAATAAATTGAGGTGTTCTTTTTAAACGGTTGAGGTGACAAGCTGATCATACAACATTCAGAAGCACTAGCAAACGCTGCTTCACACAACACTGTGCTCTTTGTTCAGCTTAAGGGAGATGGCTGCATCTCCTGCTTTACTCTCTAAACATTTAAACTACAGCATGAGTGATAATCACAGGTAAATGTGCTCAGATTTCATGCTATCATTAAAGACTTTACAGACAAATGCAACAACCTACAGAGTGACAATAATCACATCACAAAAATAATATCAGAAAAGATGTTGGAACTGTGCTTGACGGAAGTTGACACTAAAATGCAATGAAAATGGCGTGCCGGGTATTGATCGGCTATTCAGATGTGGCGCTGGATGGAAAGATTCCTCTGGAAATCTTGGATGCTGTGTGAGAACTTCTCGTAAATCTATGGTGAAGTGGGGAGGAGAGCAGAGTTGGAAAAAATTAGGTGAGTTTCTCCAAAAAAATGTTTTATTTTTTATCTACTTCTCCATCATTTGTTCTAACGAGCTGAGAAGAAAATAAAACCTGCCTTCCAATTCATTGTATTTTTGGTGTGTGGTAGAAGTATCGGCATTGGTACTCTGATCCAAGGATTGGTATCATATTGGTTTGAAAAAAATGGTATCGTTGAATCTCTGCTTTGTATCAAACAATTTTTGTTGTCCTTCCACAAACCTCTCACAACAGTTTGGTAGAATTTTGGCCCAGTCCTATTGACATAACTTTTGTAACTGAGTCAAGTCTGCAGGCCACCTTATTGGCATACATTTTTTCAGCTCTGACCACAATTTTTAAAAAGGCTCAGATCAGGGCTTTGTGATGGTCAATACAAAACAATGGGATTGTGGTCCTTAAAGTTTGAGACTACATATACTTGGTGGTATGCTTATGATGACTAGGATGGTTAGGAAGACAATTTGTGTCCAAGTAAAAACTTCCTGGCTGATATCTTGGGATGTTGCTTCAATAGTTCCACATAATATTCTGTACTCATGATGCAATCTATTTTGCAATGCATACCAGTCCCAGAACAATTTAAATAGTGGTTTAGGAATTTTAAGGTTTTTTCCTGTATAATTTAAAATATACATTTTTGGCAACCCTCACTGACCTTAAATCTGATTTAGTGTCATGCAATTTGTCATTCAAAATGTGTAAAATATAGTTTTAGAATGAATCAGTTTAAAGTATAAACAAAGTACATGAAAAGGGGGCAAAAGTTATTCCTCCCATCTTGGTTTCACTTTTCTGTGTTTTTCCTGTATTTCATTAAATATATACCAAAGTACATTAACCTGTTACAGTATTTATTTCTTTTCTATTTAGGGTTATTGACCTGTATTCATCAAACCTGCTTAAAAGGGAAAGTATACATGTAATTGATCTATAGTTGATCAAATCTATAAAAATAACATTTGTTTTTATAAAATACTTCTGACTGATTAATTAGAACAAAACTGTCTTCAAAAAGATATCACTGAAAACAAAAAAAAATAAAAATTTGAAATGCTTCTCAGTATTAACATGTGGTCTGGAATGTGGACACAGCTCTTGGTCTCAAAGTGTATGTACTGTATGTACAGTAAACTTTTAAGATCACAGCTGCAAATGAACGTCATCAATATTATCAAGCAGTCTTAAGCTCCACTATTGGAATTACCTAAGAAAGTAGTGCACCATTAAGATCCTATAATACAGGTTAAACAAAAAAAAATTAAATACTGTGCAAAAGTTATTTTATTTTAGTAATTCAACTCGAAAGGTATATTTAATAAATGATATAGGCTCATTACATGCATCAGCGCCGCCATCTACCGGCATATTTTGGAGCATTTAATGCTTCCATTCTGCAGATTTAGGGAGATCCTTACTTTATTTTCCAGCAGGACTTGGCACCTGCCAACGCTTCAAAAACCTAAATGGTTCAGTACCCATGGGATTACTGCAAAGTGGAGTGACCTGAACCCCATACAGAATCTATGGAGCATTAAGAGAGAGATAAGTGACATCTGACCGAACAATGTAGAAGAACAAAAGGCCGCTATTGAAGCATCTTGGTCTTCCATAACACCTTAGCTGTGCCCCAGGCTGATAGCATCCATGCCACGGCCCGTTGAGTCATTAATGCCAAAAGGGGCCAAACTAAGTACTTAGTACATATGCATGATTATACTTTTCAAAGATTTGACATTTATTTAAAATCTGTTTTATTGATTTCCTGTAACATCTTAAAATTCTGATATTTTAAAATTGGGGTTTTAATCAGCTGTAATCATCAAAATGATGACAAAGGGTAGAAATATCTATCTTAGCATGTAATGAGTCTATATCATATATTAGTGTCACCTTTTAAGTTGAAAATCCTGCAGCACAATTTGCAAAATGTTACAGGATGTGGTCAATGAATTCATTTAAAAAAATGTTTTCTCTTAAATAATTAACCCCGAGAATTTTATAAATGTGCATAGGTAAGATTCTGAAGCACAACTTCAATATTATTTATTCAAAAGATTCTGCAGCATAATTTGTATTATGTGGTCATTTATTAACATCTTGCAACACAATTTTTCATGTAGAATGTTTTCTCATCCATGGGCAGGAAAGCAATAAAGGAACAATGACTGGACTTTCTTAATTAAGCTACATCATCCTTAATAAATACAGTTGAAGAATAAACGTTTTTGGGCATTCAATCTGCCTGTTGTGTTAGCTGAAACTGGCTTGTTTGCAGTCATTATCTGTTTTGCACTGACATGCCCTTCACTCACTCTGGGATCTCTCCAATTCCTCCCTTCCATCCCAATGGCTTCTTTGATCTTTGGTTATTAAAAAAAGAAGAAAAAAAAGAACAAGCTGGGTGCGTGTGGCGCGTGATGTATGAAGAACTGAGAAACCCATGGTGAAGGTGAAGGTCTCTCTGTAATCACCCACCCACCCCTTGCTGTCTCCTCCCCTCCCTAAGCTGATACTGCAACACCAAACAGCCAAGGTGAAAGGGTGGAGAATAGTTGGTGATGGAGAGTGAAAGAGAGGTTGATAGGTAAGGGAGAGGTGGAACGATGGCGATCAGCATGATGTGATCCCGCAGCCCGGAAACCAAAAAAAAATATGGGACAGACTTCACTAAAGGACGTAGCTGAGACATAGTGAAGAGAATAAAAAGAAAAAAAAAACAAAATCAGTTAAGACCAAAAAAGCGGTCTCGTTAGCAACTACTTCACAGACATCCAGCACACCAGACAAAACTACTGAAAGCAGACCACGTTAACCAGAGAGACAGAAACAGAGATAGCCAGGCAGATGGAGGAAGAGAAAGAGAGATGAAGAAAAAGACAGAGGATAAGAATCCTGAGAGAGTGAGTGAAGGAATAACGAGACAAAGAGTGATGGGAGTAAACGAAATACAGGCAGAGAACAAGAGACAGACGAGAAAGAAAGTGAGAAAGGAGAGTGATAGCCAGAGAAACAGCTAGGCAAGCGAGGGGAAAGAGGGAGGGGCAGGGGGAAAGGAGCGGGGCATTTGATTTGCACGATCCCGAGGGTGAGGGAAGGGCGAGGGAAGGAGGAAGGGGAAAGGGGGCGGGATAGTTACTCGAGAGCTGAAGGTCCTCCTGCGATCATCTTTAAGCACCTCCAACCTACAATGGAGCTATAGTGGAGATAAAGCATTGAATCACAGGCATCAGTGCATCTGTCCCAGCAACCACAACAGCACAGTCAGACATGGCAAACAGACGGACGGGAGGGAGGGACAAACACACAGATAGGTATCCACCACGACAAGCAACCCTTGCAGGAGCAGCAATGAGAGTGCTTAGAAAGAGAAAGAGAAGGGTGGGGGGTTGGAATCGTTAAAAAAATTTTTTTAGGAGGCCTCAGGAAGACTCTCCAAAGGCAATCAGTAAATGCTTGAAGAATTTTGACTTTATTAACTCTGAATCTTTTAAGTTCTATGTGTGCTTTTTTGATTACTCCCATTAGCTTCACTCACGTCTGAAAAAGCTGTTCAGTATAAATTACTCTCAGGTCTCCAAGTGTTGTTAGTGAGAATAAATTCAGCATAATAAATTATTGCTCTGTGGTGAGTTTTTTCCCTTGAAGGTCCATTAATCCAAATGAGAAGACCGGTCTCAAGCTGACTAACTCTGTACTCAGCAAACTATAAAAACAACAGCTTAGAAAAGTAATATTTGTGAGTTTTATTTAGGCCTTGCTCTTGAGGGGGGATTTTATATTTCATGATTTATGTTTATGTATTGAAAAAATCTAAACATTTATACTCTTTCCTTGATTTACATGCTTAATATTTTAATTATTACCATTTCCTAGAAGCTTAAAACTGATTTAAACTTATCCATGTTTCAGTTTTCAGAGTAAAAAGAAAAATCTCCTTTTAATTAGTCCAATCCCTTCTTAAACATGCATAGCTTTCAATTGTGATTTGAAAGTGCATTAAAAGACCCATCAAATAAGAAAAATATTGGTATCTTTTATGAATTTTATACACAGAACTTTAAGGATATAAAGTAAAAAAAAACTTTTTTCCTACCTCAGTAATTTGTTATAAACTAATAAATGTGCACCTGGGTAATTTTTGAATTCTTTGTCTCATTGTTTTCATGCAAAATAATGATTTGTTTATGCAAAACCAGTGAAGACTTTCATTTGAAGTTCCAAGAGAATATCAATACAATTTCAGGGTTTAAGATAGATTTTTCTAACATCTTGTTGCGTGATTTCAAACCAATTGGGACCTTCCTGAGATGCAGATTTGGGCAGAGACTTTGTAGATTAATATCATCCCTGGTAAATATGTCTAAAAAGCTTTAAATACAGTTTTTTTAAAGTATACTCTCAACCTGAGACAGTTCTGAAGTTAAAAAAAGGGTAGTTTTACATTTGTAATGTCATATACTCCTCATGGTGTGTGGTAACAAGACAAACTTTGGTCCTCATCTAGTGTTATTTCAATTCCAGTTGTTCGAAACTTTACAATTCTTCCTTTACCTGTAGATATATTTTAGTTTAGTGATGTAGGTATTATTTTATTGCTATTTCCATACTTATCAGTGTCAGCACACATTTGGTTTGGATGAAGTTTATCTTCTCTTTCCCATTTTGAATAGAAGCTAAGAGAAGTGGGTCTCTGTGAGTCATATTTATATCCTCAGGACAGCGGCAATTCCTCCATTAATTATATATATGACGAGCTCTCAGATACAACATCAGCATCATATCCACCTCTCACACACGGTCATATTTTCTTACACTTTGTACTGCACTGAGGGAAGCCAATTACCTATTGAAAAGACATGCAAAAAAGTAATAGAAAACTAATGATGGCCCCAACTAACACTTAACCTTTTATTTAGGCAAGTGCTTAAGTCCATATCCAAATCTGCCACTGCCAATGGAGACAACAAAAAAATTGAGCGAAATTGCTACTCAAATAACACCTTTGTTTACTTTAAGGCTTCCAATTGCATGCAATAATAATAATAATAATAATAATAATAATAATATGTGATGGACTGGCGACCTGTCCAGGGTGTACCCCGCCTCTTGCCCGTTGACAGCTGGAGATAGGCACTAGTAGGCACTAGAGGGTGACAATCTTTCGGGATTCCCACGGGTCAAGAGATTCCTGCAGGATTCCCGCGGGACAGGAGTCGATTTCACTGTTGGTAACGTGATTTGGATGGGACAGGAAATAATCCATGGGATCGGAAGGGAAACCGGAAATAAGAAATGTTAATTTTTTAAAAACATTTATCTTGTCAGATATCAGGGAATTAGCTTTAAAAAATGACACTGCGATGCGGTGCCAATGTGTGTGGTTATAATATCCGCTGCAAAATGCAATCTGACAGATCGCTATCTTTAGTTGAATTCCATCGGGTCTACTACACTGCATGCACCAAAGCTGAAACTGCTACGTTGTTGCTACACCACCTGGATAAACTGGTAAGCATATGATATGTCACGTGATCGGGACGTGATGGGAGTATTTTTTTGGGATCGGGATGGGAGCGACAATTGATTCCGGTGTCACCCTCTAATAGGCACCAGCCCCCCCGCGACCCCTGGAGAAAATGGATGGATGGATAATAATAATAATAATTATTATTATTATTATTTAAGTCATTAATTTAAGTGTTTTAAATTAATTTTAAGCTCTAAAGGAACTCTGATTATAGAAATCCTTTAAAATTTATATTTTTATTACATATAATATATTTGCACTGCAACTGTCCCTATAATTTGTAAAAAAATGCAAGAATAAAAACAAAAAACATCTATGGAGGCTAAAAACAGCTACAGCAAGCCACACATGAAGCCTGCAGCCATGTAAAAGGACAAACACAAAGTAACAGTTGAAAACTAGGCCTAAAAGCAGTGAAAATATCTAAACAAGCTTAACAATCACATACGAATCTCCCTACCTTGCTAGCGTCAGAACAATAAAAACAATTCTATCTTCTAATCCAGTTTCAATTAAACCTTACAGTAGTGATCAGCTGTCTTGCAGAATACAACAAAAATCTTCAAAGCAATGTCAAAATTAAGAGCTTAATATGGGAAAAACAACAACAACAACAAAAGAACAACAAAAGCTACTTAGCGGAGAAGAAAGCACAATCAGTGAGCCGTAGGCAAAGACAGTTTGGAAATGGATATGAGTGTACTGGAGGAGATACAGGTAGAGGAGAGCAAGGAGGAGAATATGACGATTATGAGTGGAGAAGCAGATTATATATTTTATTATAGTTCAAGGTCTTTCAGAAATTTTCACAATTATGTCTCATCAATCCATTGCTGCAGTACCCCCCTTTTCTGGTGAGAGACCACCATGTGAAGATGGCAAAAGGTTTGTATGAGAATGAAAGATGCAAAATGATTACAAATACTTAAATACACAAGCACAAAAACAATAGTTTGAATATATTTTTACTAATAACCCCCGCCCCCCCAAAAAAATTAAAAATACAACAAAAGAAACCAATAACATTTCTGCTGCTGGGTGGCATGTGCATGTTTCTGTGTACTTCTAAATATCAGAATTGCATAAACTCAACCCTTTAACCAACGGTGATAGGTTAATAATGGAGATGTGTCAGAAAGATCAATGCGGCAGGGAGCAAGCGGCAGGGTTTGGGAGGGTGTTTCGATAAGCTTAATGATCATCTGGCAAAAAAGGCGCTCAGTCAAATGATGGAATACATCTGCTGTGGTGTTGAGGTCAGCACAAAACATAGAAGCCGTCAGAGATATTTTGCAAAAAGTGGGGATTTTCTTTTATGTTTTTTTGCACATCAATCCTATGTGAATTCAACAGTTCTTATAGTGCAGTGAGAAACTCTTTACCCAGTTACAGATTTATTCTCGTTTTACTTTCCTGTCACACTTAAGCCTTTCAGATAATCAAACTAATAATGATATTAATTTAAATTACCCCCCCCCCCCCTCAAACCAATGTGGCCATCAGGGAAAAGGTAATTTCCCTCACAAACCTTTTTGTTCCCTTTAAGTTTTCAGGACACTGTCCCTGCTGGATTTAAGTACAGACTTTTATTGGAAAAATATATAGTTTTATTAAAACTGTTTAGAAGTAGACTTATTGGTGTCCTTCAGGATCTGCAAACTTTAACCCTAAGGCATTTGGGTAATCAGAAGAGAGGATCATATGGTTCAGCATCAGTAGCACAAAGAATTTCATGACCACAGACATGTGGTGACATGCTTGAGAGTCATTTCATTCTGTGATGGTGTGTTTTTTTGACGACCTTAAAGATGGTTGCGCTTTTGAATTAGGCGTAGCACTTGAAACTTGATATAGGTAAGTTACCAGACAGGAGGGTGGTAAAAACATGTCCTTTAGCTTTCCTAATTTTCCAGTGCTAAAATAGCTTATTCATATCATCCTTGAAGATCATTAGTCCAGCCAGGGGGGTCTGAGGAAAGTAGGGTAGGTGGTGCAAGTAGATTTTTTTTTGCCAAAGTAAAATCGGAGGAGTTGGACGAATGGCTTTTCAAACTTAGACTAGAAGCTCCTATGGTCATCTGCCAGGGTTCTGCTCCGGATAGGGGGATGGTTTCCTTCAGTTGGTTTTAAAGTAATCCCATCAGAGTTCAGGGAACCACGGGTATATAAGCTAAAGTATGCGGATAAGCACAGTTTAAACCCAGGAGGTTACAAGTGAGAGGAAGATAAAGCAGCTGAGAACCTCTTTCCAAGACCGGGATGGCAGAAGACTGGAGAAAACAGGAGTTTGCTGCCAGGAGACAGAATGAAGATACTACAAGGGGCTCTGTCTTCACATACACAAACAGCAATCACACAAAAGGTATGCTTTTAATTTTGAGCCAATTTGTGTTTAAATCTGGGATCAGATCAGAGATTAACTTAATGCTAATCTATGGCTGCTACTCTATCCTATATTCATGCCTGGCATGTCATATGTTCTCTGTGTGTTTTATGACTGATTGTTGGTTTAATTTTCATATAAAGCATCTTCAATTATCATGTTGCTGAAAGGATGCCATACAAATAAAATTGCCTTTGTTTAAACGTAATTTTTTAAATAACTGGAAGAGCTCATACAATTTTACTAAATGTTGTACATGAAGAGTGAGTTGTACTTTAGTTTATGTAGTGAGATTTAAAAATACGCTTGTTTGAGCAACATAAACTGAAGTTTTGGAAAATGTTATCATAGTTTAATTTTTATTTAAAGACCTTCTAAATAACCGGCCTTTACACACAACCTATTTGTAACACCAAGTGTAATAAAATATGTAATTTCAATTAAAAAAGACTGTTTCTGAATTAGAAGGCAATGTGACTGTTGAAGATTCTAAGATGTGAACCTATGCTTCCAGATCCTTTTGAGGGACCAAACTACCACATCGCTCCTCGGTGGATTTACAATATCTCCACAGTCTGGATGTTTTTTGTGGTCATCTTATCTGTCTTCACCAATGGCCTGGTCTTAGTAGCCACAGCAAAGTTCAAGAGACTCCGTCATCCACTGAACTGGATTTTGGTCAACCTTGCTGTTGCTGACCTTGGAGAGACGGTCTTCGCCAGCACCATCAGTGTTTGCAATCAGTTTTTTGGCTATTTTATTTTGGGACATCCAATGTGCGTTTTTGAAGGCTATGTTGTCTCAACTTGCGGTATTGCTGCTCTTTGGTCCCTGACTGTCATCTCTTGGGAAAGATGGATAGTTGTATGCAAACCTTTTGGAAATGTTAAGTTTGATGCCAAATGGGCCACAGCTGGAATTGTCTTCTCCTGGGTCTGGTCTGCAGTGTGGTGTGCTCCTCCTCTCTTTGGATGGAGCAGGTATTGGCCCCATGGACTAAAAACATCCTGTGGACCTGATGTATTCAGTGGAAGTGAGGACCCTGGTGTCAAGTCCTACATGATTGTCCTTATGATTACATGCTGCATCCTTCCTCTTGCTGTTATCCTCTTGTGCTACCTGGCTGTGTGGTTGACCATCCACGATATTGCTACGCAGCAGAAGGATTGCGAGTCGACCCAAAATGCCCAAAAGGAAGTATCTAGGATGGTCATAGTCATGATCCTGGCTTACTGTGTCTGCTGGGGACCTTACACCTTTTTTGCCTGCTTTGCTGCAGTCAACCCCGGATATGCCTTTCATCCTTTGCTCGCTGCCATGCCTGCATACTTTGCCAAGAGCGCCACAATCTACAACCCAGTCATCTATGTATTCATGAACCGACAGTTCCGCACATGCATCATGCGGCTCTTTGGCAAAGAGTCAGATGACGGTTCTGAAATATCCACATCAAAGACAGAGGTCTCCTCTGTGGCTCCTGCATAAACTTTCCTGCTCTTTGTTTTCTAAAAATAATGACTCTGACCTATATAGCAACTCTCATTTGTTTGTTTTATTTTAAAAGCTTTATAGTAGAAAAACAAACCTGAAAAAAGCTAAAGTTTTATGTGTGAATAAGTGGGGAGGGTTCTTTTTTAAAATTAACTTAAAATGTAAGGATTTCTATAAAAACATTTGTGTTAAATATATACCAAATGTAACCAGGTGTAACTCAGTAGTCCACAATACATTTTCTAAAAAGTCTTTGGGATCATCAGACAATTGTGTTCCTTTTTTAAAAGCAGTGCTATTGACCTTTAAACTCTCCTATGAATTATTGTAGAATCATGAAGTGTGAAATTATCTGAGGCAATCCGTAGACCTACATGGTTTGTTGATGTATTCTATAAGTAATTTCGGTTGGTCAGCAAACCTGGGAATATTAACCACTGATCCAGGTCCTATATAAGTAATTTTTTTTGATGTTCTGGTTTTACAGTAATCAGGCCTGAATATGGCTTATAAGGAATTAGATTTTACTGTGATTTTATTTGTCTGATATTAATATTTGTTTGATGAGCTGAAACATTTAAGTGTGACAACACAACCAAAAAAAAGAAATCTGTAAGGCAGAAAACTGTATGTACAGCGCTGCATTTGTTATGTAATAAGCACAAACATATCCCCTGCTCAAACAGAACAGCATCAGGCAATAATCACGCCAAACATAAAATGAGACAGACGATGAATGAAAAAGAATGAGTGCTGGTGCAGATCCGGAGAAAGAGGCAATGATTCAGAGAACTATTGCTGATCTCAAGACGTGGTGACACACATGTCAATTTCATAACCCAGTAATAGCTAACTTAGAATTTGCCATGTGTATCACCGCAATACCTATTCCATTTCCATTTAATGGCTTGCCATCTGAATAAAATTATTAGGGGAGTCAGTTTTGGATGTTTTTGCTCTGTAATGTAATCAAATTAAAGCCACACTCAATGTTCAATCTTTGTCAACATATTTCTCTGGTCATTTATCACCAGCCTTTGTATTTAGACTTGGTACTCAATTAAAACACTAATATCACTAATATCAATTTAGCTATCCAAAATTTTATCAAATTGGGAATTCACAGTTAGTTCTTAGGGGTTGCCAACAGTACTGTGTAATTGGTTATACAGAATAAGAATTAATTATGACATTCTGTACTTTTTGTATTGTTACAACCACTAATTAAAAAAGATTATATTAATATTTTGAGAGATAGATCAATATAAAGTGCATTATTGTGAAGTGGAAGAAAAATGATATTCTGTTTTATTTTATTTTCCTGTTAAAAAGGTTTTGCAAACATTTGTATTTACAGCCACTTTAATCTGCTGGTCCTAAATAAAATCCAGTTCCACCAGTTGCCTGCAGAAATGATCTAAATTGGAAATAAAGTCCACAAGTGTGTAATTTAAAAACAGAATAAATACAGTTCTATGAAGGACTCAAACATTTGTTTGATATAATTTGTGATCTAAAATAGTATGGCACAACTGCAAAACTACTACCACCTAGACTGAGTAACAGGGCAACAACAATTATTCAGAGAAGCAGTTATCTAACTCTGGAGGAGCTGAATTAATTCATAGTTCAGGTAGGAGAGTCTGTCGAAAGACAACTATTAGTCACACATGCCACCGATCTGGACTCTATGAAAGGCTTTTAAAACTAACTATGGTTGAAAGAAAAGTAATCCAATTTTCAGTGGTCAGCTGAGACTGATGCTTTCTTTTGTTCTACAAGCAAAATGGTGAGTTAGGCACAATGTTAACTCTGCACCCCAAGCTGCAAGCAGTATCTTCATGGAGAAACATGGCTGTGGCAGTACCATCTTGGGCAAAATTAATGGATATAAATACAAGGTAGTACAAGAATAAAACCTGTTAAGAGACTATAAGAAGACTTAAAACTGTGGTAGTTTTAACTTTGTAGTACAGCTCTGATTCTAAACATATAGCCAGAGGTGGAATAGAGTGGTTTAGATAAATCAACATGTCTGTTTTAGAAGGACTCATTCAAAGCTCCAACCCATATTCAATTGAGAACCTTTGACAAAACTTAAGAATTGCCATTCACAGACCCTCACTATTTGATAAGATTAAGATTTTGCCAACCAAAACCCTCAAAACAGAATTATAAAAAACTAAATCTATCCACTTCACAAGTATGGCCTAATTTGTGTAGGCCTATCACATAAAATACCATCAAAACGTTTGTGGTTTTAACATAGAAAAATGAAAGGGGTATTTATACTTTTGCATTTACCTTTTTTGACAGTAATAAGTCATTTCTATCACATGAGACTACAATATAGTTAATAAAATGCTCCAGTGAAATTTCGTCAACTGAAATGAAGGCCGGTGGCAATAAAAAGCCCCTTTCCCTTACTGCCTTTCTGCCTGTGTGTGTGAGTGGCAATGCATGTCACTTGTGTGAGGTGGTTAGGTGCTCGGCGGAAAACCAATGGCCAGCATGCTGGTAAATAAGAAGTTGCTAGAAGGTTAGCGGGTTTACCTGGTCCAAGGTAGAGTACCTTGACTTGAGCGTGATGACCTCATCCAGGTGAGCCCTGAATTCTCTCCGTGAGGCCTGGGGGAAGCCACAGGATAGTCACTCATCTTCAAAGCACACACACACGCAAAAACTACTGTGCTAGAAAAAGCATGCACACCCACTCGGACATAAAATACCAGTCAAAGTGATGCCTTTAAAAAAAAACAAAAAAACATTTCCACCTAGAGGCTGATCATGTTTCTTAGAGACTCAAACAACATACAAGATAGCCACTAATGCTCCAACACACTGACTCTTCAGGCAGACCGAAGAAACGTTCAAAGCAAATGAAAGTGTGAAACATCTCAACAGGGTCTAAGATGGATGTAGAACTGTGCAGTTTAAAAGCAGTTGTAGCAAAGAGCTGCAAGTGTGATCACATATCTCAGAGTGTGTGATAAAATAATGAGTAAACAGTAAACTGAACCTATCAAAGTCCTCTCTATGAAGAAATAAAGTCAATAAAATGCAATTTATGCCCAAGTTTAACAATGGCAGACATGAAACTCCATCTGATTGTATGACTGGTTTGCGTTGGAAATCACATGATTGAAACCCCCCAAATTGAACTGAACTGGATTTGTTGTAACAGGAATTGGACCAGTTTCTCTTGAAAACCTCCATGAAATGGCCTTTGCTCTGAATTGGCACCATATAAATAAACTGAAATGACCTGAATGAGTACATTTATTGTTATCATCCTATTGATGTTAAGAGAGATTTGTCAGCGCCATCACACTGGAGACAAGTGGGAAGATAATTATTGGTATTAATTATATATTCCAGGACTGGTGCTGGTTGATATGCAGTTTGTTTAGCTCGTTTCTACAAAGAGGATGTGACTTCTTTGCGACTTATAAAATTGTTAAAAGAGTACTTGGGGTACACATATGAATCTTTAGAACTAAACATATATTTTTGATCTTATGTGGATAAGTGAAAACTTATAATAAATTACAACTTGAGCACCCATTTTTTTATAGTCATTGATTCTATGTTATGTAATCTTTCCTCCCTGAAAAAAGATACCTTTGAATGAATAAAAAAAATCTCCAAATTAAATAATTTAAGCTCAAGATGGATACACGTAAGCTTTCAATAACAACTTTAAACCCGTGTTTTTAATTAAATATTAAAAAACAGCGCTTTTTAGGTGAATGTAAAAATAAAACAAACATTTAGGTAACTTTGGTTTGGTAATTATGGTGGAACCGCTTTTTTTTCTGAAGACAATCTTAAACTTTGTCAGATACAACTATTCAATACATTTTTAGCAATACACTGAAAAAAATCTTTCCTATTTTACTTATTCAAACTGAGCTCATGTCCCAATTATTCCAGCTACAGAGCAGAAAACTTGACTATTACCAAAGTAACAAGCAAACATCAGAGCTGTGAAAGCTGTTAATCAGCCTTTTATGTACTGATGTGTATGTGAAGCCCTGTAAGTGGAACAGAGGAATAGATATGCACTGTGTGCAAGCAATATCACTTTCATTCAAATTTACAAAAAAAGCCTCCTTCAACCTTTCTGAGGTTGAAAGATCAGTTAAGAAAATGTAAAGTGATGAAAGTTTAGTTATTTGGCTGGGTCTGAAAGAATGGAGACACAGCGAGATTTGGAGAGAGAATGTTCACTAGAAAAAAGTTACATTTTATTCCACGACAAAATCAACACGATGCTGAAAAATGCACAAAAACAGAGGGACAGTCGAAAAGAAATAAAAATGTAGAGAAACAGCAAGCAGGACAAAACACACACAGAAACACATGACAGAAAGGACAAGAAGACAGGAAAGGAGGAAGCAGCAACTGATGCCACAGTCACAACGCATCACAACGCATGCAGGAGTACCTCAGCAATGCTTAGGGTGGATGAACAGGAGGGAAGCCGCGCCTGGTGCCGCGAGAGAGAAAGGGGGGGGAAAGAGAAGGTTTAAAAGAGCCTAAAGCTGGGCTGAGCAGGGAATCGGGGCACACAGAGACTGACGGGGAGAGCCCTCTGTCACTCAGGACATTTATGTCACAGGTCTCTGAGTGACTGTCATTGATGGGCCTAGGCAGCCAAGGACAGGGCAAAGATGATAGGACAAGACGGGACAGGAAAGCACAAGAAAGGCCAGGACAGCAGGTAGGAGTCTCACTGAGAGTCATTCTTCACCAGATCAAATGGAGCATAGGTTTCACAGAGGATAATCACACAGTTCAAACATTATTTCATGTTGTTTCCAGGCTTGGACAGCTCAGCGCTTCTGCTTAATAAATCTGACTAAAAAGGAAATGTGAATTAATAAAGTGGTCTATGTTACACAGAAATCCCAGTTAAACCCCTTATTTGTTTAATTATATTGTAGAGCAGATACAATTTTTTACGTTTATCAGCTACAGTTATTAAATTTTTCACCTGTTCCCATCACCTAGTCAAAGACAGATGCTGTGCTGCATTTCCTTCATATGCTAGTTAGTAAAAAAACAACTTCAAAACAAAGCACAACAAAGGGACACTTGTCTGTGCAAGCAGAGACGTTGTTTGTTCTAAAAACCTTCCAGCTATGAAGGTGGAACTGTATTTACTGGGAAAAACAGTTAGAGAGATATCTCTTGATAAAATCATGATAAACAACAAAAAACAGCAAGGATTAGAGGGCCTTGCAAAAACATCCATACATTTCAAACTTTATTGGGACTGTTTTGTGAGAAATCAATACAAACTAACATATAATTAGTGGAATTTTGGTTTTCAACATTTTCCTGCGATACAAAATCCGAGCACAATCTAAAACCAATTGAGACATGGCCATCCACCAAAACGTACATTTCAGGCAAGGAGAGTATAAAGCCTCTTAGGAGATCCGCCAAATTAAAATGCATTCACCATAGTTTCGAGTTTTTTTTGTGAACGATTGGAAAACCCTTTATCCTTTACAGCCATGCACTATTTTGTTGGTCCATCACAGACACTAAGTATAAAATACACTATTTTGTAACGTGCAAGAACTAGAAAAATTTAAAGTTACATAATAAATGACAAAATTACAAATTACATCATTTTTTGCAAAGCACTGTATAAAAAACAGACTAGACAAAGCATTACACACACAGAATACAGCATTAGGCTACATATTATTTTTGCATGACGTTAAATGTCAAAAAAAGTCACACTTTGTGTGTTTCAAAGTAATCAAAAATTATATTGTGAACTTGGAGGTTTGGGATGAATAGTGCTTGTGAATTAACACCATTTCCAAGGGGGATCCAGTGAAGGTTGTGGTATGGTAAGCTGATTGAGCATTTAAATGCTCAATCGGCTTGCCATAGAATGCTCAATCGGCTTGCTATAGATAGTGGAGTTACCAGCATCAGCTTTCATTTCCACGTCACTTGCAGCTCATCAGGGGATCAACAGCTGCATTAAGGCAGCTGCAAGCCGGTCACTCATTGCCTGAATGTTTGCTTTCATGGTAACTTTTCTAACCCTCCGTTAAATCTTGTAGTATTTTCAGTTTATTCCAGAGCCTTACCTTCTCTTTTTCCTCCTTTTCCAGGTAACTTTTTCAAGTTATCTTGCTCCTGAGCTCCAGATCCCCTGTCTCCAAACTCATACCTACTATCAAGAATTTCCTGGTTTAAACTTAATGATTGGTTCCTGCTTCCTGATTCCATCTACCTCCTCCTTCTGTAAACCTATCCATACTCATCTTTCTCTGTCGAAAACCTGAATTCACTCTTCAACACCATCATCATTGGTGTGCGTCCTGTCTGTCCTTGAATACCTTCCAATAAGCAACTCTCCATAATCTAACCTTTACCAATCTTCATCAGTTCTGTAAGCATTTATTTGTGTACATTTGACTCAGGCCCTGTCCACACGTAGCCGAGTATCTGACAAAACGGAGATATTTTTCTACGTTTTGGCTTGTTATCCACACGTAGCCGGAGGTTTTCTGCCCCAAAAACAAAGCTTTTTAAAAACTCCGGCCAAAGTGGAGATTTGCGTTTTCTCCGTTTTCAGTATCTACGTGTGGACGGTTGAAAACGGAGTTTTAAGAGGCGTAGCGCCACTTTCCGCGACAAAAAATGCTCCAACACCACATGTGCGACCTGTGTTTACTCTCGAAAACAGCATTTATTTCCTCAGCGCTGTGTTGGTATCATCCATTGTTAAAGCGCGTCTTGTTTGTTTTCTTTTATAAGCTGTATAACTGCTGCGTGCTTAAGAGAGGATATAAAGTTTCTCTTGGCGGATAGGACTGGGGAGAATTACTGCCCCCTACAGGTTTGCCACGTCTATGAATGTGCTGAAAAACGCATTTATCCGGTTACGTGTGGATGGAGATTTTTTTTTTAAGGAGCAGAGGAAAATCTTCGTTTAAAAAAAAAAACCCGGCTACGTGTGGACATGGCCTCAGTCTTGTTATCCTCATTTCATCATCTTAATCATTTCAGTGCTCCAGCTCCCGGTCCCCAACAGCTCCCTGCAGTTTCCCCAGCACCTTCTGGATCTACACTGACCATCATAAAAAAACCAAAAAACGTTAAATATCTTTCTGGTCTCCTGAGAGTTTTGTCCATGTGGTTCAGACAGATATCTAAAACACTAGAACACTCAGGCCTATCTGGTTCAGCTGATTCGCTCATGAGATCCACAGCCCATCAACAAACACAAGTCAGGACCCATAATAATATTTTACATTATCTCACAGATCAATGATTCAACACTTAGCCCACATCACTTCAGTTTTTAAAATGTTCACAATTTTACATAAATTGTCTTTTATAAATGTTCTTTTAAGATTTCTTTTAGTGATTCTATGTTTTAATTTTCACATTTTTGTAATCATGTAAAGGACCTCGAATTGCCTTATGTTGAAAGTGTCCTATATAAATAAAATTGCCTCAGTGGGCTATAAACTGACAGTATCCCCACATTGCGTCAAAGATGAATAGGTCACGACTCACGCTTATTTCTTTTAAATTTTAGCCTGCTTGCAGTCAACTATAGTGTGCTGCCTATTTGAAACTTTGAACTATACAAAAAAAGCTATTGGTTTTGTTTCTTTTTTTAGCCTGCTCTCTGTGTCAAGTATTGAGGCAACGGCTGTTTGAAGACGCTGTAGTAGAGATGGGTGTAGTAGAGATGGGTGGGCTGAGTAGGGCTGAAGGATTTCATTGGATCATTAGCCAAAGTCATTCGAGAAAAGAGCCAATGGGCGGCCGTGGTCGATAGGATTGTGTATGATATGCTTCTGATTAATCTAGAAAAACCCTGGAGCGGCCCAAAAAGGTGCAATGGCGCACCGGATATTGCCCGGTATGCCAAATACTGAGGCCAGGTCTGTCTCACAGGTATTGAAACACTTCTGCAATACACCCAATGCAAAGGTAAATCTAACTTTCAGTTTTCACCCACAATTGAATGATCAAACAGAACCAATAGATCAAGAATTGGAATTTCATTTTTTGCGGATTAACTTCCACTAACCCATCTGCCACAACATCTCCCTGGGAGTTAATAAGGTTACAACTCTTATGTTTTCAGAGTTACCGGATTCTCACCATCTGAAGCATCTCTCAGTTATAAACTTCCTTTGTTTCCCTCAGATAAAAAAAATATGTTCACCACCTCATCCATTGCTGCCATCAAATCTGGGAGAACACCATTGCTGCCCTTCAACGCACTGCACAGGAGAACAAAGGGTATTGTACCTTAAACTATGAAATAGTGTCTTTCGGACCACCTCAAGATGAATATGTAATGCAAAGTATTGAGCATTTATGGTGATAAAGCTAAGACAATGATCACCACAAGCTGTCTCATTTATCCTCATTCCTCATAGCCCCCTCATGGCTGCCTCTTTGTCCACACATATGGAAAGAATAGGCTGAAATAATGAGTGAATTTGCAGTGTAGCAGAGACTGGAAGCTGACACAGCTGATTTGACAGGCACACGTTCTGCTGCTCACCAGTCTCCCCCGCTTCTTCCTTGCTGCCCACATGGTGAGTGAGCATGCTCGGTACAGCTGCTCGGACAGTCTAATCCCTTTTTCTCCTAAGACGTTTTGTTTGTCTTCCCCCTCCACTGTGTCTGTTTCTCTGTCTATCTCTCTCTCTCTTTTTCTCTCTCTCTCTGTCTAGCTTGCTATTCAAAGCTCTCTTGTTCTAGTTCCATCCTCCACTGCCCTCCAGGCAAACTCTCAGAGTCAGTGGGTGTGAGTAAGTCGAGACAAATATAATATCACATACACGGCATGCAAACCTTTACACACATGCATGTTAAAAAGATGATTCCTAGACTTGAAATGTAAATACTAAATGTGAATTGAAGAAGGGCTATGTTTAAATTCCTGATAGTGCAAGTCTTTAGAACAAAACTTGGATGTTCTCTGCACACATGAACAAACACAAAGGACTAAAGTTATTTTGACCTGAACCCTGAAGCAGTTTTGACCCATATGGTCAATATTTGAAGCAAGACAAAAAAGAAAGAAACATAACTTTGGCCATAGTTAAATTCATCTGCTTCCTTCAAGCATATATCTCAATCTTATTAATTTGTTTTTATTAAAAAAATCTTAATGCTAAAGCCAATAAATTGTAGTTGGCAATAAAATATTAAATCAAGTATCCCTTGTCTTTTCTTATAAGTCATGGGGTTATTCTTGTTAACAGGAGACCCAACAGCCTCTTTTAGCCTATGTAAAGATTGAATGAGGCAGATTTTAAACAGATGCAACAGAAGAAGTGTTATTCTTAAAACTGACGATGCACTGACATTTAGTTTGCACAATCCTTGCCCCTTAAACCACCTACGAGACCCTTTGGGCTAAAATGATGCTTAACAACTTTCTTCAACCTTCTGTTCTGAGGGTTTTGTTTCATTTGTGTTGGAGTTACAGTTAGGAAAGCTAAGTCAATTGTAACAGAGAAGCTGAAAAACTGAATATTGTAGGCGATTTATTTTATTTCAGTGTGCTTGCAAAAGTTTAATATGTAAAGCTTATTGGGTCTGTTAGAGATGTCCTTTGAATTTTCAGGTTTTTTTCTAATTGTTAGTTTAAAAATGTACTATCTGACAAAGGTAACATGAGAAAAAGACAAAAAATGTAATTGTTAGATGAATTTTCAACTTACAAAGAGAATTTGGGGAAATGCTTTATATTTTACTACCTTCACCAGAGAGGCTGGATAACAAAAACTAATCAAGGACTGCACTGCACTGTAACTGTGAGTTTAACAAGGCACATAGAAGAAAATATATGGCATCATAGTAACTAAAGGTTTATTTCCCGGATGTCCAGGTGATTCTTAAAACATTTGGGAAAATTATTTGTTTACTGAAGAGACAAAGCTAACTTTTTGGAAAATGTTTGCTTGATGTTAAACTAAGTTCATTTTAGAAGAATGTCATACAGACTGCGGCTGCTTTGTTGCTCAAAGCCATCTTAATTTAATTGATGATACCATTAATTGTGTGAATTGCCACCCATCAGTTTGTGACCTTAAGTCCAAGCACACCTGGGTTATGCAGAAAATCAATGATTCAAAGCACACATAATTTGAAAACTGCATGTTGTATTTCCTCAGGTATTTTTGTGAAATATACAACTTTGAAACATTCAAATGTGATAGAAATTAGAGGAGAAATCAGAAAAAGGTCAAATTGTTTATCACAGGCTTTTTGCAAAATATTAAAATAATTTCAACAGGATATGAACCAGGCTTTAAAAATGCTTAAGAAGATTACGTTTCTCAAGTCAACCTCTAGTGGATTAGGGGGAAACCGCAATTTATGTGAATTTATGTGAATTTTTCCGGCAGAGTTTTCCCCTTGGTGTATGGACACCTTGCCCCCTCAGGAATGCATCCATGAAGCAGGTCAGGCTGCATATTTAAAACACCTTGCATTAAGAGATATAAGTTAATCAGTTTCTGCTAATACTGCACCTATTTTTGTATGAATGTATGCTCTAAGCTTGATTCTTGCCTGAAGGTGCTTGCAACAGAAGGCAAATCATTTTCATTTGTGGAGACTACATGATGGTCCGCAAAGAAAAAACATGATTACATAAGTTAGTGGAAAGTAGTGATTTGTTACTGATTATACGGAAATTGTGCTCGGAGTACAAGTGGATATTGGATCTGCGCAGGTAGAAATTGCATGCATCAGGTTTTTAAAAGAGGTGTGGACAAAACTGGCAATCAGAAATATTGCCAGGGACATGTCCCCAGTGTCCCCCGCTAAAATTATGCATTTGCTTGGAAGTACATCTTACAGACCGTTTTAAGATTTACGTTCCATATGCAAACACCTCTTTTACTTTAAGTTTAAAGTTGGTGAAGCTACATGGGGGACTGGTTTTACAAATGTCTTGTAAAATAGACACGTTTCCTCCAAAGCTACTCTTGTTAATACCAGGAGCAGCCATATTGAAAATCAAGGCTGCTCAAAGTTTCCGAGATGGAAGTCTGATTTCAGGTGGCGTTTTGATCGAATTTTCCAACACGGAAGTCGGAAATTCCGAGTTCCAACTACAAATGGAATGCATCATAATTTGTAGGGCAATTTAAAATTTAAAGATGCACTCACCCTCTGGCATCTATAAACACAGAGGATATGACCAAAAACTTGCATAAAGAAGGATGAATTTTTATCAATAGAGGTCATGAGAGTCAAATCCCACTGTTTCCCCTGCAGCCATCTATCTGATTTTGAAGGGGCTGCTTGTACCATCTCGATGTTTACTGCTCTCTTTTCTATTTACAGTAACACTGCCGCTTAGCTTAGAGGTGTCAGTGTCTCAAAGACACCATATGGTACCTCAAGGGACAAAGAGATGGTACCGGGATCAAGAGTGGTTATTTGTTACCATTTGTAAGGTGCACTAGATTGCTCAGCTTCAACTTTGATTAGAGTTGAGCTCTATAAGATATTCCCTTCCTTAACCACACTCCTCATCCTGCTGTTTTATGCATCCACGTCTGCCACTTACCAACACTGCAGGAGCGCAACAACTTCCTTCGCTTCATGACTCTGCAGCGCACTGATACTTTTAAGCTTGTAAACAACCTCATTGCTCCACACCTGTACATCTTACCTCCTAACCTCTTCCATGGCCTGACAGTGTACCTTCTTCGGGGTCATCAGGAGCATGTACAAATTAGATGTCACTAAATATACATTCCATACCCACAGTGCATCCAGCCTCATACCCACTCAGCTAAGAACACTAAATCATTCACTCATAAAACACACAAACAGAACCCTGTAAACATTCTCTCTGATATGCAGAAGGAACGACACTACTTACCATCCTCTGCCTGGAGTCGAAACAGAATGAAGCTCCTCGGCACATGCACACACAAACACACTTATGCGTAATTTTACACACTCAGTAACTGTGAGAGAATGCGAGGGTGAGGAAGGCTGAGCAGAGAGTGAGGGAGAACAAGCAAAGGCTAGACTTGGAAGGATATACGAGAGAGCAGGAGAGCAGTGAAGGAACAAAACAGCCAAAATGAGGAAGAGGAGGAAGGGGGTGGGGGTGCATGGTTGCACAAATACGGCACTGTACACGAAATCATCCACGGATGACTGACTTGAAGTCTGTTTGTTGTGCCTCTCTGTGTGAGGCTCTGTGATTTTCCCATGAGCATTTCAGTAAGGGAAAAGGAAATTCTTTCTAGCATCCTCCATCCTCATTTCTGCTACTTTTATAGTTATATAGTTGGTTTGAGATTTAGGCTAAGACTTATTTAATAAGAGCGGTTGCACAACTCTTTAAAGTTGGACATACAAATACAGGTGGACAAAAAACAGATAGAAAGACAATTATGCAGCATAGCCCTGGCTAGCTACACAGTTTTGTTCTTTTTGCAGTTTTATCACCCTTTCCCCAGCTCCTACTCCCTTCCAGTCCCTTGTCGTCTCAAACTCATTAGCTCCCTTGTCCTTTTCAATTTCTCCCACTCTGTCCCACTCGTCTCTTCTTCAGGCCCTTTTTTTCCTTACTCCCGCCATCATAAATTCTCCACACCTCCAGCAGGCACGGAGTGGAGAAGTCATTTTGATTAGCATTTTTATTGCAATGGAGGAGGACAATAACAAGTACCAGGAAGCCGCCTAAGTGTAGGAGACACAGAAACACTGAAACAATCAGTCTGCAGTCAATTCGGTCCAGTTCAAATTTCGGGGGGCAACAAAGTGATATAACAAGTCTTATCTGTTGTTTCTGCAGAGCAGTGAAGCCTCTATTGCCAAAATGCAGTAATGCTGTGCTTTACTTATCTCAAGGAAATTTCAATCGAACACAACTGGACTTGGTAATTTGTCTTGGAAGACCTTTCACCTCTTATCCAAGAGGCTTCATCAGTTCATGCTCGCCACTGACCAGGCTGAGACTGGTCCAACTAACTGGTATGGAGACTCAGCTATTGAACCTCTTGGAGGGCTTTTACAAGACTGATTATGTCATTGGATCCTTTGTGCGCCATGTCTTAACGACGGCCGTTGGCCTGTCGCCTATTGGTGGAGGTTAGGTTTCGGCTTCATTAGTGCCCTTTTGTGTTATAACGACAGTCGTTGGAGTCACAGTTGTTTTTCTTATTAGAGGCTAAGTTGTTGAGTCACCTGGGGAGGGATGAAAGGGCAGCATTGAAAATTGGAGATAGGTGATGTATCAGGCCTTTCTCCTCTGTTGAGAGATGGTTTCTCTACTTTTACATAGATGGCTTCTTTTACTCCTCTTTCAAACCATCTGTCCTCTCTGTCTAATATCTGGACATTGCTGTCCTCAAAGAAGTGGACTTTATCCTTGAGATGTAAATGAATAGCAGAGTTATTGCCTGAGGAGTTAGCTCTCCTGTTTTGGGACATGCGTTTGTACAGTGGTTGTTTGGTTTCACCAATGAGGAGGTCCTTGCATTGTTCATTGCATTGGATTGCATACACCAGGTTGCTTTTGTGTGTGTGTGGTGTTCTGTCCTTGGGATTTACTAGTCTCTGTCTGAGTGTGTTGCTGGGTTTGAAATACACAGCTCTGTGTTAAAGGGTCCTGGTAACACTAAGCTTGTGTTCCAGTGGGTGGTATGAGCCAAAAAAGTAGGTATTGGTCTGTGTGTGTGGGTTTTCTGTATACCCCAATGTGGAGCCTTCTATCCTTTCTCCTCTGGACGACACAATCTAAAAAGGGCAAGCTATTGTCCTTGACATCTTCTCTGGTGAGTTTGATGTTTCTGTCCACTGACCAACATTAATCCTTGGACACTACTTCATCAGCTGCTTGTCTACGCAAGTGAGGCTGCTGTGATTGGTTAAATGTCGAGGCTTTTGTAGCCATAAAAAAAAACTAGCACAGGTTTATCTGGATAGTTGACCACTCTTCTATGAAGAATTGGTAAGGCTCTTTGGAATTAGCTCTCCATCTCCATTATTAGATCCACTGTGCAAGAGGCGGTGAAAGAGATCCTAAGCTTGATGCTGTCACGATCATGCTGGTAGAATTGATAGGGTTCTTTGAGTCTGACTTCTCTGAACTTCCTTACTATCATGATTCCCCAAAAACTTATTTTTATCCTTGGCTAAACATGATACACTTTTTCCAGATGGCATTTGACGGTTGAAATATTTGTCAAAAGTCAATAAACCAATCAACCATTCAACCAACCAACCAGATTTACAAAGCACCCTTCATTCCGAAAACAGCTCAGTCCTGCAGAAAAATAAAAACAGTAACCCACCCTCTCTAATGTAGAAAAATAAAAACCAAAACAGAAATGTGCCTTTAGTTTTTACTTCGTATTAAAAATAATTTAGGTTTTTGTGTTGTAAAATTCTTGTTATGAAAAAAGAACAATTCAAATTTCATTTTCATGTCAATGGTAAACCGTCTTAACTATATTTTATAGCCTAGTAAAGATGACAGCATTTAACTAGATTGAAGTGACTTGTGTGTCATTTGGCTGAGAAACATCAACTAGTGTTTTTTGAGTTGTCTGCAAAAATTTAAAATCAATCATGTTTGAATAAAATCTCTTTGAGGCACACAGTTGACCTTTACTTGAAGAGAACCAACAGGCCACTGCTATCAACCATTTACTCTAGCAGTTAAAATTTGAGACCTATATGAACCAGAAAGAGAGAAACCTTCCGTGCTGGCTTTAAGATCACACCACAGCCGGCTCTGCTGACGTTGGAGTGCTTTCGCCTACAGCCAGGGCATAAATCATTCATCTCCATCTGTCACATCACCTCAGTGTGTCAATGATCCTCTGTCACCATTTATTTGGAAGAGATAACTCTGTGATCTGTGCGTAGACTGGGCCTGAGCCATTCAGCATGAACACTTATTTTTCATCCTTGCCCCAGACAAACATGACGTGGACTAACATGCAACCTGCTTTCAAACTTATTTATGCATTGGTTTACTTTGCTATGTTTCATCAGCATCAGTATTTTGATAATCCATTTAGATATGCCTCAAACTGCAGTTCTCCAGGGTGGATTGACAGGATCTTTTAGATGTGCTCTTGGTCAAATACACCTGAATTACTGAATTATGCTTAAGCAGAGACAAACCAAAATACAGCAGGAGAATGACCCTGAGGGAAAAATGTTTGAGTACCATCATAACTTAAATTGGATGTTCTTTTCTACACAAGTTTAATTGTTTTTGCCAGTCCAATAAGGTTTCTTCTGATTATTGCATTTGGTGTGACACATGATGAAGCAAGCCTTACATGGAAAAGTCTTGTTCGCATGTTTGCAACTTTTTTTCCCACTCGGTGTTAAGAGTTGAGAAGATATTCCACCTGAAGGAGGAAAAAGATCTAAATCTTTGCAGCGAAATATCTGACAAAATAATATGAAGGATTGAGGAAATAATTTTGCTAATGTTTTACACTATTAATATTGTATTCTTGTATTACACTATTACTTATTAAGCATCTCCTACATCGACTGCCGATATACTGTTGATAAGTACATATCTATATCTATTATAACATTAACTTTACCCTTGTACAATCACATCATTTGATTATTGATTTCAAATATAACATTATGGTCCAGTATTTAAAAAATGAAAGGTTATTCAGATACATTTGCATCTTTAAAGATAATTCAGACTTTAAGATCAAGCTTTATGGGAATGATTTTGAAACTACTTCTGAGACAACACTTACAGTATTATGTACAGTTAAAAAATGTTTGTAATAATATGACTCTGAGAACCTTTAATAAGGCCGTTAAACAAATAGTTATAGACTAAGTTAATAAAAAACGTAATTTAACATGCTAATGAGTAAAGAATGCATGTTTCTTTTGTAAAACCTAAACAAGTAGATGTGCTCGCACTCAGGTTGTTTTGGAAAATATGTTTAGAAAATAAATATCTGAAGATGACTGAAGCTCAGATGGAAAGAAAAATGAAATTTTTGAAATGTCAAATTTTTATACTTAATAACATGTAAAATCTTTATTTAGGGTTGATGAACATGCACATATTGCTTTACTGAGAGTCAACGTGTCCCATTTCAAACTTGGAGTAACTTTCCATGTGGAAATTCTCACATGTGGATTTCAGATTATGTAACTACACATTTTCTGTCAGTTAAGATGAAGGAAAATATTCCAATTTAGAGTGAAGAGTAAAGACTTCTGGCCAAACTTGTCTAAAACCTGTTTTCGAACTAAAGAAAAATTTAGAACACCCTATCCCCTAACAGCTGTTGTTACCCCTTGTAGTTGAAATTTTTCCCCCATCAATCTGAGGAAAGTTTACCTCACTCCACATCCAACTGTGAGATACAGTATTTGTGGGGTTTCATGTCACCCCACAGCACCTCGGCATGATCAAGATGTGGGCTTTGGTTCAATTCATTACTTTCCATATCTTAATTTCTTAATTCTCAGTCAGTTCCTTGTGGCTTTACTACTATGTTTTGGATCATTGTCATGCTCCAGGGCCCAGTTTCATTTCATCCTAAATCTTTAACAGATGGTCTCAGTCTCACAATTTCCTCAGGCACCTTCTCATACAATATACACGATACAATCCAAGGTGGATTGTATGATGGTGGAATGCCCAGGCCCTGCTGCAGTACAGTATCTTTGCTTTGCTCTCTTTTAGCTGCCAAGTCCATTCAGTTTTACACTAATCTGTTCAGAGTACACTGTTCCAGAAGTCCTTGTTTTTGTTTTTCTAACAAACTTAAGTCTGGCCTTCATGTTTTCCTTGGAGAGCAAGGGGTTCGTCTTTGCACACTTCTTACGTAATTTAAATTTGCTCTGTCTCTGTTCTGGTTGTAGAGGGATCCACTCTGACATTAGCCTGCTATAAGCTAAATGATGACATTTTAGGGATTTACTATAATAATAATGCATTTTATTTGAAGCGCCTTTCAGACCTCTCAAGGACACAGTATAGAGTAAGACCAAACAAAAAAACAAAAAGAAAAGGCCAGTCTGAAAAGATTGGTTTTAAGACATGACTTAAAGGTTGAGAGATATCCAGTGGAAGAGTGTTCCACAACTTAGGGGCAGAGTAGCTGAATGCTGGGCCATGTATAGTACTGAGTCAGATTATGGGAACAACAAAGTCTGGGGAAACTACACTTATTTCAGCATCTTGCAATGCTTTCAGATTGCTTGGACTTCCAAACCTGAACATTTGCATGTACAACTTGTATGTAACATGCATGCAAGCATTATTTATTTTTTATATTTTATAAAAACAAACAAACATAGAATGCTCTAATTATAAACAGAACAGGAGTTACAACCTGAACCACACATGTACAAACACTGTCAACCATCGTCTGAGTCAGAGCCCCATCTCCCATATGCTTCATTAATCCAAACTCTACATTACATAACCGTGCTAAATGCTCACAGCATTGTAAGGGTGCAACCCGCTTACATTTGTCTGTGTGTGCACCCCTAAAGAGACGTGTCTTACAGACACAAAATTCGAAAACATGGATGGCTTTAGTTGCTCAGTTTGTAATCTGCTTTTATCTTCCTGCATTTGTTGACTCCATCTGCCCTGCATGTCAGATGAAGGCACACTTTCTCCCTTCAGAATGAGTATGAGTGCAGATTTGTTGTGCGTGGGTGTATGTGTGTGTATGCATCCCCAGTTATTGCTGTGCAAACAGACAGGCAGGATCGGACATCAGTTGTCAATTACGTGCTCTTCTCTGTCCATGTGAACAAACAATGGACTCAAGAACGGAATAAACTGCTGATTTTACTAAACCCATGAAGTAGGCATAAACAATCATATTTGTGAACTATGAAGACTTGTATACACAGGGTTTCGTGCAATGAAAGCAGCCGCATTAGCATAGGAAGTGCAAGCTTGAGACCTTCTACATCACTTTTCTTCTTTAGGCCTATTGCCAAGACCCTGCTATCAAATAGCACAACCCCAGTGACATTAAAATACATCAGCGAACAGAGCCATTTTGCCTCTTGCTCTGGGGACAATGTGCACACACCATCTGCAGCTGACTGCAAAGTGGGAATGTTAAAGTACATATGGCAGCTTGTTGCTGGGAAAAAGCTTGTATCAGTAAAGCAAATACATATACCTTGATGAGACATCAATCCTCTGTTATCTCACTATGAACAAAGACACATGTTCCTGGGTACTCATATAAATCCCAAACTCTGGCCTGGCTCACTGATAGAAAAAGGGTAGACAAAACAGACATGTTGGCAGTCAGAAAGGTGGGCTAGAGTCTCAATGCATCAAAGAAAGCCAGCATAGGTACTGAAGCTCCCCTCTATCCAATTATTCGCAGCTACACGTTCAGCTGGTCAAAACACAACAGCTGAGTTTTACACTCTTTTGCGGAATCATTGGAACATGCTGTCATCATAAGAAACTAGTTGAGTAATTAACATAGCACCCTGAAACTGACAATTTGAGATAACATCAAACAAAAACAGTAACGGTAAGTTGTTGGAAGCTGAAATCTAACTCTTTGGTGCACCAGCTCTAGATTAAATAAAATTGTTTTATGGAGAACATTTGTGAAGCGTGCAACTACACAATTTATTGTAGTGTTCCTCTAGTGTAGTTTTTCCCCAACCTTGGTCTTGCCCAGCATCTTTTAGATGTTTCTCTGCTTTAACAAACTTGATTCAGATGACAGCAGTTCAGCAAAAACCTGTCAATCACCCATCGATTGAAATCAGGTGAAAAGAAGCAGAAAAAAACCCCATCTAAAATACGCAGGACAGTGTGCCTTGTTGACCCGGGTTGAAAAACGCTGCTCTAGTGTGTGGTTTTGTTAACCTTGCTCTACAGGATGGATTCTTGCGGGATTTGGAGTTTTCCAAACTCAGGAGAATCCATCTCAGAACGCTCCAATCAAAACCGTCCGATCTCCAACCCATTTTTGTCCGGGCTAATCATTTGTCAGCATTGTACTTTGGGAGTTCATTTATGACGATGATATCAACTGCCCGGCTAAGAGAAACAAACATAGCCACACCGGTTGACGCTCGTGTAGAAGCCAGTGCCAGCTAAGCGCTACCTTGCACGTCCTCCAATGAGCTCAAAGTATTCTACCAGATGGCCCTTCCTCTTTCAGACGGCTTCTGCTGCAAAAATTCCAGATCGAAATGTGTAGGCTCAACACACATAGATCTGGCTGATGCCAGGTTATGGTCTTGTCAACAGAAACAAACACCAAAACGGGAATAAATAATTACTGAGCAATTACTGAGCAGACAAACAAAATGCAGTAGAACAATCCGAGAGGCCTTGGTTACTATCAATCAATGCTGCTATGACAGCTCTGAGCAGCAGAAGAGTGGTCAGAACTCTCCAGCCCTGCTGCTAGTCATTTCTTTATAAAATAATGACATTTCTACAAAGCAGAGAGTCCATATTACCAATGCATGTAATCTAGACCTAGTTTCAAACTGATGTTTTATCTGCAAAATCCTGAGTTTTTCCCACCACTAGTTACAAGCATCCAGATAACTTACTTAATTTAAAAGCAAAAATATAAGAATTTTCAAAGGTTAAATGCAAGGAAATATTGCCTGTAAATGTTGTAATCTAGACCTAAGATACAGTTTTTTTAATCTAATACTTTCCTTTCCTTGATTATTTCATGTAGGATTGGAGGAGCCCACAAAATGCCTTTTTTTCTGTTCTTTTGCATTAATTCATCCATGGCATGCAAAACTAAAACTATAGATCATTCTCCTTTCTTACGGTTCCCTTATATTCATCACTTTGTGTGTACACACAATTACAAATTAACCATCTACAGCCAGGAGCATAATACACAATTATCAAGGATTCAAATAAATAACCTAAACCTAAAACGGTCAGATTTTCATTACGTTCTGATGTTGAATAATAGTAAGAAGAAAACAACATTGGATGGAATCTATATTTATCATACTTTCACCTTTGTTATACTCTCACACAACTTTTCAATCACTCATCTTGAAGAACACATTATGATGGTTTATTGTCTTTGACCTTTCACAACCCAATAGGCTCCTATATGAGACGGCAATATTTTAGAATGCTTCCCAAACTGCATGACCTATCTATGCACTCACTCCCCCACCCCTTCTCATTTCTTCTGTCTCTGACATCCCATCCCTCTCTTAGTTCCCATGGCAATCCCATATTCCATTTCCATGACACCTGCCTGCTGTCCAAGAGGCACGTGGAGAGTTGGCACAGAGATGAAGTAAAAGAGAGCAAGAAGAGGATTCAGAGAGGGCAGAAAAAATTTGATACCATTTGATATATGTTTGTTAAACCTGTAGGAGAGGTAAGTTAAAGCAAGACAGGATACATGGAAATTTCACACAGCAGTCTGTTACGGGTTCTGTTCAGAGGAACCAGTGTGCTGTTGAATAACATGACAGCTATGTAATACCAGGAACATACATTGGATATAATGTTAATTATCCTTCCAAAGCAAAAGCAGAAAGAAGTTACTTAGGTTGTATGTTAAAAAATATGTTTTTGGTGAAATATTTCTGTTGATTTGAGAGCATAAAAATCACCACCTGCTGTCTCTATGAGAAAACAAACAAAAAACAAATAAAATAAGGACCACGAGCAACAACAGGTTTTTCACATAAAAGAAAATACACAGCAGGAACAAATTTCAGGCTGTGACATTGAAACTTTGCTGTTAGTCTGCCACCATTTAGACAGTGAAAAGATAAAATGTAATTTCAAATAAGACAAAAGGTAAAATAACAGACAACATGCAAAAAAGGAAAGAATCTGATCAAACAAAAACGTCAGCAGCTAGCATCAGATAAAAAGCAAACAATTAATAAAGAAAACGATGAAAACAACTAAGTAGTAAGAGGTAAACAGCATTGTTTTTGTGACCAGGAGTCCACTTTTGTTCCACAAAAGATTAAAAATAACTCAACTTAGTTAAGGTAGACGTCAGTGCAAATGCTGGACTTTAAACTAAACTAACCAATTCTTGGACAACAGAGTTCTCGTTAGACCCAGACTTAAACCAGTATTCATCTTTTTAAGCTGGAAACCGTTCATGTTGATATGCAAGCTAGGAGGCTGTTATGATTCCCTCTCCTCATGGCTTCAGTTAAAAGAGAAGTACCATTTTTTGGGAAAATGTTGCTGTCTCAGTGCATCAAAGACTGATGTTTTGCCAAAACCAGTGTTGTGATGTGGCAGCCAATAAAATATGTGTCACAGCGAGTGATCAGTAACATAAAGGACTGATAGTTTAAGAAAAAAAGTATAAGATGTGACAGTGAACAATTCTTTGAGACCAGCAGGTTTGGTTTAGTGAAAAACTTAATGAGGTAAAAGCCCAAAACACTCTGGTTGGGCATTGGATTAAGGATGCATTTTGAAAAACAGCGTTTCGCATTCTTTGTACTGAGCACGTGAAAATAATGCTAAAGGATAGCCAGTGCATTGCAATCATATGCCACAAGAGGCCTGCCACAAATTAATGAGTGCACACAAAAGGTCTTATTCATATACAGATGTCTCCATGTCTTTAACATATTTAGTAAAGATCTGTGAATAAATAAGGGTGGTTTCCTCCCTGACATCTGAAGTGCAATGCAATGCACTCAATCTTCTTTGCTTTAAAAATGTGTTTTCTTTCCTATTTTGAACAGTGGGTAACTTCTGGAAACAGGAAATCACAGATTTGAAATTAAGAGGTTAATAAAGTCTCTGATTATCTTAAAAATATAATTACATTAATAATTAATTGATAATAATTTATTAATAAATTATTAAAAAAGAATAACAGAATTATTTTTTTTAAATAACTCACGGGATTTACTAAATGTTATTGTAGGTGGAAAAGTAGCTCAGCTTTTTTTAATCACTTGATTACTATTAATATATAAATGTTTAATAAGAATATAAATTAAAAGCTGACATAAATAAGACGTAATTAAAGAAGAAGTAGGTCTATTTTGTTCTCCACATGAACTTTACCTTACTGCAACTCCACTCTACTCAAACCTCATTGCTTAACATGCCAAAACAGACTGGAAACATAAACTGTTTAGAGTGTGATCTATATTTAATTACATGAAAATCTTGTTTCATAATACTGAGGTGGCAAATACTTCCAAAACATTTTAGTTTCATATGTTTAACCAGTGCTGCAAATTTGGTCAAATAAAAAAACTGATATTTTCAGAAACTATTTCAATATTAATTGTATATATATATATATATATATATATATATATATATAGGGCTGCTGTCATGATGTGAAGATTTAGGAGCCAAATGCAGCAGGAATAAGCTGAGTGGATTTAAGAATAAAAAGGTAACAAAAGTTACAAAGCACACAGGAGGACAAAATCAAAAGGACTGGAGGACAGGGAGCAAACGAACCTAAACCAGGTATGAGATGACACAAAATGGGAGCTTAAGTATGCTGAGGAAAATGAGGAGTGACACAGAAACCCTTAGAACCAATTACTGACAAACAGATACAGGTGAGGGAAAGAGAACAGGTGAAGACAATTAACAGCTAGGCCAGGGAGTAGAATGGCAGGGAGGAAACACGATGTAATAAACAGAAGAAGAAACAGAAAACCTTCCTAGCTAAGAATCTAGAAACTAAAGATAAGTTACTTAAGAGAAATTAATAAAGGTTTTCTCTCAGTGTGTTTCTCTTCATAGAAACTCCAACTGGCCTGGTATCCTGCTCAGGATCGATTCAGATGATGCTCCCAGTGACCGAGCATCATCCATGTCCTGTTGTCAACTTTTTACTTTCTTTAATATACAAACTACTCTTACATCAGTTCTATTGTTCTTTTTGTGTTTCCTCTCTGTCTTCTCAAACCCCCAGATGGTCGTGGCAGATGACCGCTTGTATTAAGATAGGTTCAGCCGAAGGTTTCTTCCTGTTAAAGGGGAGTTTTTCCTTTCCACCGTCGTTATATGCTTGCTTAATATGAGAGATTGCTGAGGAATTGCTGTGGTTGGGTTCTGCATGTTCCGGACAGAACCTCATGTTAATGACTTAACGCAATCTGCCGGGATTCCTTACATAGAAAACTTTTAACTAATTGGAATCTTTGTATAATTGTATTGAAATTTCTTTTCTTCAAGTGCCTTGATATGACATCCGTTGCGAATTGGCGCTATATAAATAAACTGAATTGAACTGAAAACAAACAGAAAAAAACAGATAAAATACAAAAACAATGAAACAATAAGGTGAAATCATCTAAGGGCAGGAAGGGGAAAATATGATAACAAAGAATTGCCTAAATCAAAATGCTGAGGTCACATTGTAAAACATGACAAAACACCAAGAAATGAATTAAAATGATCATTTGAATTGAATAAGGAACATAACTAATTAAATATCAAATTCCTAACATCATAACAGCTGCTGAAATAGATAATGTTATATATATATATATATATATATATATATATATATATATATATAAATATATATATATATATATATATATATAGGCGATAGATTTGCAAGTTTTGTCACCAACAATTACATTTATTTCTTGGATTTCTTACATTTTCACTGTGAAGAATGTGTGTCTGTTAGTTAGTGTACATGCCACCTGATTCCAGCACAACCCAAAACAACATCTGAAAGTTGTAAATCCAAATATGGAAAAACGTATTGTTTGGCTATGACCCATTGAAAAAAAAGAAAGCAAACATCTGAATCAACATCTGAATAAAGCACAGTTTGAAGGTAAAGGTAAAGAAGCGAAAGTATGCAAAAAATGTAAGTACATTGTAAAAATATGAGGTATCAGAGCAGATAAGAGAAAATACACTTTGATGTTCACGCCAGAGGTTGTACAATACATTTTTTGTCTGTCATATTGACTGGCTGGGTCAAAAAATCTGGTCACAATCTATTTTTATCTGACAAATTCTTAATGCTTTTCGTGGGTGGGGGGTGGCTGTCTCCAGCAATCGTCTGATGAGTTAATAGGCCTACCTATTCCATAGAATCTATTTATTTTTTTAAATTAATTTTAAGTATTTCTAAATTAAAACAACCTGACCAGAGAACTACACATAAAAATGAAATAAAGTGGTGCAGTTATTATAGGAATACCTGATGTGGTCCTGGAATGAAAATGATAGCCCTGGGACTCCTCAGGGCTGTGTACTCTCCCCCTGGCTCTTCTCGCTGTATACAAACTGCTGCACCTCCAGTCACCAGTCCGTAAAGCTGATCAAGTTTGCGGACGACACCCCCCTCATCGGACTTATCTCAGACGGTGATGAGTCCGCCTACAGGAGAGAGGTGGACCGGCTGGCTTCTTGGTGCAGGCATAACAACCTGGAGCTGAACGCCCAGAAGACAGTGGAGATGATCATGGACTTCAGGAAAGTCACAGCCCCACCGTATCCCCTCACCCTGATGGACTCTCCCACCCCCATCTCCATCGTGGACTCCTTCCGTTTCCTGGGCACCACCATCACCCAGGACCTCAAGTGGGAGCCAACCATCAGCTCCCTCATCAAGAAGGCCCAGCAGAGGATGTACTTCCTGCGGCAGCTGAGGAAACTCAAGGTGCCGACCGAGATGCTGGTGCAGTTCTACACGGCCATCATCGAGTCCATCCTCACCTCCTCCATCACCGTGTGGTTCCCCGGCGCCGCAGACCGGGACAGACACCGACTGCAGCGCATCGTGCGTGCTGCTGAGAAGGTGATTGGCTGCAGGCTCCCATCCCTCCGGGACCTGTTCACTTCCAGGACCCGGAGGCGTGTGGGTCGGATCACAGCTGACTCTTCTCACCCTGGACACCGACTATTCTCCCTCCTCCCCTCAGGCAGGAGGCTACGGTCCATCCAGACCCACACCTCCCGCCACCTGAACAGTTTCTTCCCCTCCGCCATCAGACTCATGAACAATAACAAGACCCGATAGTTCAGTTAAAGACCCATGTAGGATAGAACCATCTGCACTACGTAACTTTATTTTACTGCACTGTGTGGTCTGACCACACTTAGATCTGCTGCTGTCATTCACCTGCACATCTGTGAATGGAACCCTGCTGCTGTTCTTATGTTAAAAGGATGTTTATCTCTTCATAGTTCTTTTATATTACATACAGATTATAATATTTATAAAGACTTTAGCCTTATGGCTCATTCTTTTTATTTTATTTCTTTTTATTTTATTTTATTTTTACTTATGTTAAATGTTTTATGTGCACAACTGTACCGGAAAAAATTCCTAGTTTGTGAACTTGTTCTCAAACAATGGCAATAAAACCGATTCTGATTCTGATAATTTTTTTTGTAATCTAACAGTCAGATTATTGTCATGAGGTTTTCAATGTTTGCCTTGGACAGAATAGATTACCCGACTTGGGGGTTTAGCTTTTAGTCTGAAGGCAGAATCCACGCTTGGCTCCCACACTAAAGACTTCAATAACGTTAATCACTTCAGAAAAAAAGTTTCAACATAAGGAAACATTTCTCCCATTGAAGCGTCCAGAAGTCGAAGAGTCAGAACAAATCAATAAACCTGTAAACTACCGGAGGAAAGTCTGTAGTTAAAGCAGAAACTGCCAGACGACATCTGTCTTTGGCACATATCTGGCTCTTTGGAACCAGGATGGATGGTCTAGCGACCTGTCTAGGGTGTACCCCATCTCTCGCCCGATAACCGCTGGAGATAGGCACCAGACCGCCGCGACCCTTCAAGTAGAAGTGGAATAAATAATGGATAAAAAATATTTACATGGACTCTGTGCAGTTGAAAAAAAAAAAGCTCATTTACTTCAAGCAGCCGGAGGGAGATGTGAATACTAATCTGTAAAAATGACTGTCACTGTACTGAAAAAAATAGTCAAATCCAGAAAATATGTGGTTAATGCGACCCCTGGTTCACACAAACATACACCTGACAGTGATGTTTATACATTTGAGTTCAATGTACTTATTCATGTCAGAGAGTCCACTCACTTTGGGTGTGGGACAGGAAGCAGTAGAGAGGCGAGAGGTTGCCTGGGCGCGAGGAGATTCCGAGGGCGTGGTACTAAGGGACGCTGCATCCCTGGGTAACACCTGCACACCCCGCGAGATGATGGAGTCTGGGATCTGAGATCAAACAAGACATATATGCAAACACACAGTCATCTAAAACACAACACACACACCATGAAGCCATAATTAATGAAATTATATTTGAGATTCAAATAGATGGATTTGTTTAGCGCCCTACATGCTTATTGGCACCCATGGTAAAGAACTGTCATCCTCTTAAAAAAGTCTTCATACAAAACACTCCAATCTGACCTTGAAAATTAAGAAAATGTTAAACTTCAATTTGAATACATTTATTCAGTGGGGGGAATTTTTTTATTTTACTTGATTATTTGTTTTTTAATTAAGCGTACTACACTGAAACAAGAGGATAGGTAATTGAACTTAAATCAACTGTTTCATTTGGTCAAAATTCATTGAATGAGGATGACCCAAGTTGTTTTATGAAGTTTATTAAGTTGTCGAGTTAAACAAACGTAATTACATTAACCTAATTATTTAAGATGGAGCTAAGGCGGAACATGTTTTATTTTTTGCAGATATTAAATCACCTGGTGTTTCAGAGAACCGATGATTCAGTCTAACAAAGTTTTGCAAAATAGATCCGGTTGCTTTACTTCATGAAGGAGCTGAGATATTTTCCTACATATTCATCAATTGTTTCATCTCAGACCCACCTGGAGTGTTTGTTACCGAAACCTTAATGTTGGTTTCATCTGACTACAGCATATGAATCCAGATAAAGCTTCTGTAGAAAGCTGTTACCATCACAAAATACTTACATTTGTGATGACAGGACAGAAGTTATTTTCCTGTCTTGTGGATAGTGTCTAATGGTGCCTTTATCGAAATGTAAAAATTTCATGACCTGTAAAGATAAACACATTCTCTTGTCTTCCCTGTTCAGATCAAACTAAAAGTATAAATCAAGAAAACTCTTGGGGGTAAAGAGTGTTTCTCTGGTGAATTTCTTAATAAATGTTACATTTTTGCTACTCAATAGATATACTCCAATTAAATATTGCCTACTTTATAAAAATGTAATGATAGTAAAAAAAAAAAGCTTAACTCTTTGCAAAACATTTCTCATATCTTTACCAGGACCACCAATAAGTTTGGAGGGTTCTGTCTACAGCCATCACAAAAAAGAAAAAGAAAAAAAGAAAAATCAGGATACATACTATGAAAGTTTGTTTTTCTGACATATTTGGAAATACATTTTAAAAATACCACTAAATTAAATACATTTAAATTTTCAGAATAACCTAAACTATAATAACAAAAAATAAAATTTGTGGTGAGGAATAAATCAGGACACCCATACCCATTCTCAAACTGCCTGATAATACAGACAGACATGAAACAGCACATGATTAGAGTAGTAGCATTTTGAAGAAGGTCATCTTTCACATTCAGATTGGTGAGCTCCTGACTGCATAAATAAGAGTAAACTCCATTGTGACATACAAAGAGCACTCAGCAAGAAAATTGCAGGAGCTTATATAGGTAGGGGAACTAAAGTGGTTTGAATAGCATTTGGAATCAGATAATCCACTATATAGACAATCAAAGCAACTATTAACATGTCCATCTTTAGCCATCTAAGCAAGCTGACCCTGAAAGCAGGCTGCAGTATGATAAAGATAGCCTCCAAAATCTCTTAAATGTCATAGTCCGATCTAGAAAACGCTCCAATGGACATATGCAGCAGATAATGTTTGAGGAAAACTAGAGAACACCTGTAAAAACAATTAAAGCTGAAGCAGAGCTGGAAAAAAAACAAAACCTACCGTGACCCAAAACACAACAGTAAATCCTCCAAGCACTGGTTGAAAATGTTGAAACAGAAAATCCTTCTGAAAACCTGTGGAGTGGGTTGAAATGAGCTGTACATCAAAGAAACGCCTGACACCTTTCACAGCTGACGCCAGAGACTGGTCTAAATGAAAGGGATTTTAGCCTACGAGATAGGTAGCGATGAGCGGGGTAGGATGTCCCAACTTTTTCATCGGCAGGAAAACTATTTATTTATTTATTTATTTACTACATAAAAAAGAACAGAATGAAGATATAATTTTTTATTCATGTCTGCTGTTTACTTGGTAAAACAAGATATGTTTTGTCGTTCTACTTAAATTAAGTTACTTTCTTTTCCAGAACAAAATAGCAAAATAGTATTTGGCATTTATATATGAACATTTCTTGGTAGAGTATATCTTTTTTTTCCCAATGGCTGCACACACAATCCAGAAATTTGGACATAGACAAACAAAACCAGCCACAGCAAAACCACGTTTTAGCATTTTCTAACACAAGTAACTGTCGATCTGTGTTGATGAAGATGAAAACCCAAGCTTTTCAAACTTAAGATATGTTGATGAAAAGTGTTGTCAAGGATGGGTGAGATTTTGCGTGGTGGAGTCTTACCAAAATGTGTCTGTGACTGGACAATGAGGTGGGATGTTACCCTGACAAGAGAGCCATTAAGAAGGGTCCAGGCTGCAGACAGGACAGGACAGGATGATGGGAATGGAAACATGCTCTCTTACAAGGTAGTTGTGTGCAAAATTCAAAGACATCAGCTGTCAGGTGTATCTTATGTAAGGTTAAACCAAAGTACTGGGACACACTAATCCATTCTGGCATACAGTTCACTGTCCAACAGGAAGTTATACAACTCAGGATTAGAAAATGACATGACATAATGCACTAGATGATACACATGAAAAAGCAGTATGTACACAAATGCATGTAGAAGGACTCTTTTACATGATTAACATTAACTGGCAATGACTGATGTTTAGTAACACAGCAGGGACTTCTAGCACAATGCTTGCATGAATTATGGGTAAAGATGTAATGAATAACAGTTTAAAATGGATGCATTTTAGTTTAATGACGACAACAAAAATGAAAAACCCTCCCTTCTCATCTTTCCCAGTACCTTGGCAGTGATGGATGCGGAGGTGATGTGGGAGGAGGAGCTGTCCTCGGTGGATGCCACCCCACTGTCCTTCTTTTCCTCATCCTCCTCCTCGCACTGCACACCTTTGTCTTCTGTCTGGCGGCACGGTGAACTGTTGGGAGGCGGTGAAAGGGGTGGCGGTGGCGAAGGCAAGTCCTCCAGCTCGTCTACCACCTCTTTTACCTTCACCACCGCGTCCCGGAGGAGGTCGATGGCGTGCGGCAGCGCTGGCAGGATGAACTGAAAGCATTCCTGGAGCGGGATTAAGCACACTTGTTTGTAGCTCATTATGAATAACACCAACACCAACAGCATAAACATAATCAATGTTATTTTATCTATAGTTTTACAGATCATTTCTAAATTAAACACATCTACTGTAAAAATTTTGATACCCATCTTTCTTATGATAAATCATATTCTGTGAAATCTGGTTGTCACAGAATATATCATAGTTGTACTGATATCATAGTTATGCTGCCAGGGTAATAACTAAAAATTGAAGAGGAGAGAATGGCCTTAGAAACAGATAATTTACAGGAAAATCATATTTGCTTTTCTTTGATACCCCAGCTCATCATAGCACCAACTACAGGTCAGATTCAACAAAGGGCTTTTATTTTCTAGGCCTTTCCATCTCTGTTTTCCTCTCTGTGTCAGTGTGCCTGTGGGCTCCTCGGCGTTGCTAAACACTGTATTCTCCTTTCTCTTCAGACAAGAGCTAATCTCTGAAATTATTTATTGCTCTGTGTATTTTAAGTGTTGAGTAGATACATTATTTATCCACCACACACTTTACACTTGCTGCCATTGCAAGCTTCCCACTTTCCAATCTGTTGCTAGAATGGACAGAATCTGGCAGGATTAACCTAGATTTGAGCAAATTCCATATGACCACACTGCAATGGATGCATGATTGGATAAGTTTTTTCCTCCAGTCTTTATGCTAAAGGCAGACTAAACTTGAATATGCAAGTGAAACTTAAAAAAAATAGGTTAATCGACTGTAATGCCTGATAGCTATTATTTGCACACTTTTCTTTGTATTAACACTAAGAAGTAAAACTTGAAGACTGTTTTTGGCTGATTGTGATGAATTTAAAGACTAATCTAAAGTTAAATAAATCTAAGCTGTAAAAATAAGGACAGGAAATCTAGGTGGGGAGTTGAGATGGAGCAATGATGATGTTAGGAGCCTGGAGATATTTCAGCTTTTTGAATTGAAGCTTTCCCAGGAAGATTTTCCAGGTTTATTTTTATTCACCGTTTTGTCCTAGAGGAGAGTAACTGTCAAGAACAATAAAGAAATGAGTTGCAGGCTATACTGCCAATGGACAAAAGTGAAGGAGAAAAAGGAATAGTGTTGTTCTCAGGGTGGGTTAGGCTTAGGGTGGGTCAGGGGGAGGGGGAGGGGAGAAAGAGGGCAGAAAGACCTGAAGACCAAAAGAGAGGATTTTAGTGAAAGGGTAAAAGAAAGAACAACCAGAGGATGGTAACACTGACAACATAAAAAAAGGAAAATACATTGTTGAAACAACAGGATAAAGTCGCATGCCAGACTTATAGCCAACTCAAACTACGTTTCAAAATGTGAAAGGTTAAACAAGAAACACTTGAGCGTGTAACACTGACTATGTTCTCATGCAGCCAATAACCCGCTCCACACCGGAATATTAACAATAACCCGGTCACGAACAGCCATGTAACACTGGCAAAAACACAAATATGCTCATATTTGGGTTTTGAAAAACCTGAATGTGATTACTGGTGCACCCCTTTTCTAATCTGAATATTTTGTCATGTAAACGCATATCGGCATATCCCCATATCACATAAAAAGGAACTTTGATTTGTGTTCTGCACATGTTCTATTTGCAAGGAATCTTGGTCTTTTGAGTGGAGGAACTTATTGTATGTGCCATCTGGCATAAAAATTGCATGCATTTGGGAGTAAGTCTCTCTTCTCTCTCTCTAGCTCCCTCTACAGATGCATGTAAACGGGTTATTGCGAATGTTTCCGAAACCCAAACAGTGACCTTAACCGGACCATAACCCAAATACTGGCTGTATGTAAACGTAGTAAATGTCATGAACTCAAGAGCTGATGATGCTTTTGTAAAATAATTGAGTTATTTTCCAGTCAACTTCATCCTTTTCCGTGAGTCCAAATATGATCAAAATAGGTCAGACCCTTTCCATAATGTGGCTAACATTATCTGTCTTTTTCGTAGTTTATATATGCTAACTTTTGGAAATAAAACATTTACTTTTTAATGTACAAGTACAATGCACACTCTGTACAGCTTTCTAAATATTCTCATTTGTTTAAATGTCTTTTAAGTATCCTGTTCTGTTGCACATTACAACCTGGGCCACTTTATCTGTATTGTTATCTTTAAAAACTATAGTAATCTTTTTTTTTTTTTGGAACCATGTTCATAATATATTCTTTGTTGGACTCTCAAATTCAGTTCAGTTCTCGCTTTGCTGCTTTTACAATCAAATTTCCCCTTGTGGAAAAATAAAGGATTATTCTATTCTATTCTTTTGGCCGTTTTATGAAAGGTAGGTTATGGGTAATGTGCACATTCATAAAGCTAAGTGTGTAAAAAAAACCCCCAAAAAAACCTTTTATTTTCCTGATTCTTGAACTACACCCAGTTGATACATTATGAACCACTATTCATGCATTTGGGGGATTGATATGTAGTAATTATGAAGTATTTTTAAATGTAGTACAGCAAGAGTCAGTTGCACCATATTCATAAAAACATTTTTTTGAAATTAGGCTTTTTGTAAAAATGGAAATCTACATTTTTCAAACGGAAGAAAAAACACAATTCTAACATAAAGTAAGGAAAACTGCAGTCATTGCATTTTTGTTTTCGTGATTTATCAATATAAGAAAAGCCATATCAATCAATGCGTTTTCTTAAAAATGTATTATTACTATTACTGGCTTTTTGTATAACATGCACATTGTCTTCCAAACCACTGACTCCACATAAAAATGTAATTTATTCTAGTTTAGGCACATTTAAAAAAATAGGATCCAAAAATTATAGCTATCATAATATCATATGAATAAAATATGAAATATAAGCTGTTTTTGACTTCTCAACTTAAAATACACAATCAGCAATCTGACACTAAGAGGCTTCATCTGCCTGGCTCAAGTAAAATTCCATGTTATCCTTATGAGAAGAAGTTAGCATGGTAAAAGCCTCCAATGAGTTGCCAGGGGCTCTAAATTTACCAGGGGTTTGATGAGGGAGACACTAATATGGCAGCAGATGGAGGTGGAATGGTGTGTAACCAATGGAACAGAGAATAAAATTGATTGGGTAAAGCCAGCATGTAACAAGACAAGACAGATGTGCTGGACACTGAGGTAAAGGAGGAGAACAAAGGAGCGAGAGAAGAGACACCTGTGAATCACACATGGTTTGGATAATCATAAAGATAGCAGGTAAACAATAAAATGCTATAGGCAGTAAGAACTAAAGAGGATGCAAAGTAGATTCAACAGATGGATTGATTAATGAGAAAATCCTGACAAATGCAATCAGAACTACACATTAAGATTGAATTCACACCACACCAGTTTAATCCACTGTAATGAAACTCAAATTGGTTTCCCCAGAAATTTCTGTTCATGTGGAGAGTTGTGCAATCAAACTCTAATGCGGATTAAAAAAGTAAAACCCGGTTCGCCTAAACATGTACAAGCTTTATGTATGCATAAGCAAATGCAAAGCAGGCCGCGGCCGGTCCCAAAGCAGGGGGAGGACTATGGAGCAGGGGCATCCTGGGTAAATAAAACCAAAATGACCGCACAAAAACAACCTTGCCTCATTTTCTGGTTCTGCTGAGCCCATTGCTACAACTTATTTCTCTGGCACATTTCCCAAATACAACAGAGCCATCATAAAACCTCTAAATTCTGATGCCACTCTATATTTGTTCACATTTCACAGAAAAGTAATTGTCCCCAATAGTGGCGTTTCATGTTAAGATCTTGCTCAAGTCTACCGGACTATTAGGTGTGAAAATGACCCAAGTCACAAATAATTACATTTACACATGTAATGTTTATATATTTTGATATTATATTGATCAATTTATGTAGCACAAATAGGTCGTGAGTCTTGCAACAAGCAGAATTCAATTCCAAAAATGTTCATACAAACTGCCTACAGCTTCTCAAATTATCTTAAATTACTATAACAAATATGTTTTGAGTTTGGACTGGTGACCTGTCCAGGGTGTACCCCACCTCTTGCCTGTCGACAGCTGGATATAGGCACTATGTAAGCTGTTTAGAAAATGAATGAATGGATGTTCTGAGTTTTGCACTTGGACTCTAAGATACATTTTTATTTATTTACTTAGTTTGAGAACTAATGGCTTCATAATAGCTTTGTAAGTTACATAAAATCTGAATAGAAAATGAGTAATAAAGGACGCAAAGTTTAATCAAGATCACTTTAGATGGTATGTCTGGCTCCTTAGAAGGAAAGCAAACCAAATAAATTTGGGGATGTTGATAACTATGGTATTGGCCTGTACATTTATTCCCCAACAACAAGTGTAAATTTGTGTCCACTTTTTATGGACAAACTTTAATTACAGTCAGTAAACTTGAAGTTTATCCTTTTATACAGCCATGTTCAACTAGACTCATAGCCTCAAGGCAAACTGGTGTTTAATGACTTCTTGTCACTGCATCAAAATTTCCAAATATAAACTAAGAGATGCAACAAAAAATATTTACCTTTCGTATTGACCAAACAACACACAGGACCAAACACAGCCATATTCCAGTGACAAGCAGGTTGAAAAAAAAAAAAATCCCAGTAACACAACACTGAAAATAACTAAATGAGCTTTCCAGTGAATGTGTTTTTAATTTTTTAATTTTAAATGAGTCCTGGTCTGCAAAAAGTTAAGACATGTCTGGTTCATTCAGTTGGAGCGAGAAAATTGTAGTTTTAGCAGATAATAGGGAGGATGGGAAAATGTGTCCTTTTTTTAAATCCATTTAAGCTTCCAACCTTGATCTATAATTGAAACTTGCCAGACTTCAAAACATAAGCCTTTTATAAATCTTTGTGTTAAGCTAAGGTTCTATATTCTTTAGTACATACAGTATTCCAATACACAGTTATAAAATAGTTTTACCAAAACTGAATACTAGACATAAACAATTCCCTGACCGGTGCATCTCTATATGAAAGTTAAACTCATAGCAATGAGGGGAGAATTTACAGAACCTTTAATTCAAGAAAAAAATAGGCAGATTATCTCTCTGAAATGTTTAACTTATTTTCTACATGTTGAAACTGCTGGGCTATCTTCTGTGTCCAGTGAATACCAAAAAACATAATCAGTTCCTACCTGGGAGCCTTTCTTGCTTCCTGGTAAGTTGATGATGAGCGTCTTGCCTCGGATACCACACACAGGTCTGCAAACACACAGCCATTGTAAGAGGATATGATTAAAATTCACATCTTTTCCATCCATTAGGAAAAAGTATGAGATTGAAACAGTCCTGATTTTTGTTTCTCTATGGTTCACGCTGTACAACCTCTGAGATAACAAGAAACTATATATTCTTGTAGTAATACATATTTGATAGTGTATATCAGTCCTAACGTGACAATTGATTTTTTGAAACACAATCTTATTTGCAAATGTAACCAATAATGAAAAAAAAAAGATGACTGATTTCAAAACATAGGACTTCCCTTCAAATCATAAACCTATGTTTTTGTGTTTCTCAGACCTGGAAAGCATGCCTAATGGTGTGACATTGAGGGATCCCATCAGCATAGCCAGAGACATCCCAGGAGCCTCCCGCTCTATCACCTCCTTAGTGGCCTGGAAAAGACACACAGAAAAACAGACTGTGATTGTAGTCTAACAAATAGCGATAGCTCTCCTATTGGCCCGAAAATATCAACCTGCAGCACTGTTCATTAAAAGTAAGAATTCATTTAAAGAAATGAAAACCAATGTACAATGATTTTGGAATTAGTTTTTAGAGTCATCCCACTCAACAATGCAAAATATGTTTCTTGTTAATATTTCTTCTTCAGATTTATTTATTTAAAATGAAATTCCTATAGACAGGACGGGGGAGAAGGGTGTGTGCTGGTTGTTTTCGTTTGTCTGTGCAATGTTCTACAAGTCTGAAAATGTGGCTAAAATTCACAATTTTGGAATCCGTCCTGCTGCGCTGTCAGTGCCTGTGTCTAAAAAGTGCAAAAGCAAGCTCCTTAGTGTGCTTAAAGTTGCGCACATTTTTCCGCCACGTTTTTTTGCATAAATCCCAAACTTTGCATATAAAGTTGCTTACGGAGTTTTCAGACCCCTTTTTGTGCATAAGCAAGCTTTATAGATGAGACCCCAGATCGTCAACATGTAAGGTCTAAGAACACAAAGATGGGAACTTATTGAAATTTGATTAATTATAAATCGGAAGAGACAGATTTTCTGGAGAATAAAAACAAGATCCTTAAAGAGAGGAGCTAAAATTAAAAAATAGGTGCTGGGACAATTTACAGATACAAGATAACTACAAAATTCAGTTTTGACCCTTAAAGCATGTAAACCTCTTCAAGGAGAAGGTCCAAACACAACTGAAGACCTTAAACAATCTGCAAACCATTCACTTAAATTATTTTTTTACTGAATTGTTTTTGACGCATAAAAAAAAAAAAGTCAGCAAGAAAGATGAGGCCTCCTTTTTAGACTGTATGGTGGGTGACCTTGAATGAAGTGATTCTTCAAATTAAACAACAGCCATGCAAAGAAAAGATTTAAAATGAGAGGAGTCCCTTTTGTGCATCTTGGGCTTGAACGCCGGAGTGAAGAGGGAAATAAAGAAGGGAGACGAATGAATTGAGATCAAAAACCTCAGGAGAACAGAGAAGAGCAGAAGGGGGACCGGACTGGAATTTTGTTTTTAAACTTCTTCTTCTACTTAATAAGATAAGGATTTATATTTTTTTATCACATGTTGGAAAGGGATGCTGATAATTCATCAACATGGAGATTAGGTGAACTCAGACTATGAGCTATGAAATATTCGATTTTAAGGCCTACAGTGATATGCTTTATCACAGAGAAATTACTTTTTTTCGAACAAGTGTAAACGAAAGGAAGGCAGAGTTTTATTTTCCTTGTTTAAATTTAATTAGTTCAGTCTGAAGATATAAGTAATATTATTTGGTAGCATTATGTAATACAGCATCTGCATTGCCAGCATTTAGAAGTATCTTCAGAAACTTTGGGGAATTAAGTAGGTTCTTTTCTAAAACTTTAATGGGGTTTATTTGTTACTTTCCCTCACCTTATGAAATAATTAATCGGTACTTAGAGATCAAGTTCAGAAACCCCAAATAAAAAAAAACCCAGGACAACCAAAATCAACAACAAAAACAAGATGAGCAAGCTTCTTTCCACAAAAATTCAACTTCCAAAAGCAGAGGAGTTCAACATTCAAATTGTAATTGCAAGGGTTTAATGAGAAGAGGACATATTTCCCCAGTGACTTAAGAGACTAAATCAACATCGACTGCTAATGTAGATAAATGTAGGTGTGGAAGATATAGTTATGGCTTTCTTTCCAGCGTTCACACAGCTGAGATGTGGACTTTGTAATTTGGTAATGGATTCAATAAAGCACACATAACATGCTAAATTAAACTGCAAAAACAAACGATTTGAACAGATTAATTTTTCATGTTACTTGGGAGTTTAACATTTTCTGTGTGAGATATGTAGATTGTTTAGTTGTTAAAGAGCTAACATTTATGTAAACATGAAGTTCCAAACTAAAATAAATGTGAGGTTGTTTGCATATAGAGTTTTAGAAACCCTTTAATATTGAAATTCATGAATAAAATTCGACTTTTACTGTTTTTCTTTCTTTCCCTTACCCCAAATGATACAAACAAATTATGGGATCAGGACGATTCCAGCTTAAGATGAAACTGAAAAGAAATATTGGCACTGAAAATAAAATATGGCATTGAAAAATATAACTGTAACTGAAAATCTTAGTTTTGAATCTGAAATACATGTAGTGAAAATTTCTGTATTAAAAGTGAAATAAAAAATTTAAAGTGAAAAAATGTCAATAAAACTCAAAATATATGCATTAAAACAATTAACTCACAATCAAATTTACCCACTTTCATCTTTTTTTTCCCAATGCCAATCTTGTTTTTCAATACTAATATTTTTTCACTGCTGCCGCTTTTCAGCTTCATTCAGCTGATTCTCATTTCACGTTGTGCATGTGCATGAGGGGCGGGGCTTCAGAGCCGCTGGTGCTTGCTTTCAACCATCAGGGAATCGTCAATTTTATACCCGTTCTTTTACCCAATAAAGGTCACTTGTGTTTTTTTTTATATCTTTAATTCCAAAATGTCCACGTACTACAGGAAAATCCATTGCTATAACTGTATGAAATGTTTATTTTTATATAACCTCTAAATTAATTGTTGTTTGCTTCCTTTCTTTTGGTTTAAATAGACAAAAAGGAACATTTAAATTGTGATTGTTGTGGTGGCCTAGTGGTTGGAGTTCCTGTCTATAAATCTTCATGGTGTAAGTTAAAACCTGTGTGTGAACTTTGTTTTTTGTTTTATTCATTTATTTTTAACTTGCCCTCATGTGCACTTCTACTGTTTTCTTAGTATTTTTTATACTAAGTTAATTATATAATACTAAGTAAAGCACACTTATGCACAAGATTTAAGATAGTGCTGATGGAGCTCATAAGGGTAAACGTTTTGTGCGACCTGCAGACCCTCAGCTGACTGAGGGATCAGGACACCTGGTTGAAGAAGAATGATTAAAAAGCCTAAAGGACAAGGCAGTGAAGTGGAGTCGAACCCATGACAATAGGACTTCTAAGCAAAGAAAGGACGCAAACGTCAATTAACTTAAAAGTGATATAAAAATCAATCAATGAATCAAACTTTATTTATAAAGCACTTTTCCAACTACAAAAGCTTCTCAAAGTGCGTTACAGGTTCAACTGACCCCAAAAAACCCCACCCTTCCCAAACCCAAAATAAAATCATCATCACCACCCATCTAACACGCACACGCACACACACATAAAAGCAACAGTAAACAAAAGAAACAAGGGGCTGAGTACAGATGAGCCACGAAACGCCATCATGGGAGCCATCTGCATCAGCAGCAGCAGATCAGCAGCAGCAGACAAGGCACTGATCCAGGGCGCCCAGAGGAGGGAGGGATGGTACCCCCATCTCCACCTAGGCACTGCCTGGAGAGCACCCAGGCAGCAACATCCGACCACCGCCCCCGATGCAAAGGGCTCCTACAAATGAAAACCTGAAAGGAAAATTAAAATAAGAAGTTAAAATATTACAATAAACAGTAGAAAATTAAATTAAGTATTAAAATACTGATAAAATGTTAAGACTGATAGGATCCCAAATGATAAAATATAAGAGAATGATAAGATATGATCAGATAAAATTGTAAAGCAGATAAATAATAAATAATAATCAGCTAAAAACTAAACTAAAAATTCAATCAAAAAAACATACAGAGCGATAAAACAGATATTAATAAATAATAATCAGTTGAAATATAAAGTTAAAATGAACATTACCGAAGCTGTAGCAGAGAATTTTGTTGTAATACGTGGACATTTTAGAATTCAAAATATATAAAAGAACTACAAGTGGCCTTTACTGGGTTTAACGGGTATAAAACAGCCTGACTCACTGTCAGTTGAAAGCAAGTACCTGTCGCGCACTTGTACGACGTGAAATGAGTATCAGTTGAATGAAGCGGAAAAGCAGCAACGAAAAAAGATTGGCACTGAAAAGAAAGATTAGCATTGAAAAAAAAGATTGGCATTAAAAAAAGATGAAAGTGTGAAAACGTGATTGTGAGTTAATTCTTTTAATTCCTACCTTTTGAGTTTCATCAACATTTTTTTACACTTTCAACTTTTTTTCACTTTCAATACAGAAATTTTCCCTACATTTATTTCAGATGCAAAATTAAGATTTTCAGTTACAATAAAAATTTTCCAACGCCAAATTTTATTTTCAGTGCCAATATTTCTTTTCAGTTTTATCTTAAGCTGGTATCATCCTGGTCCCATACCAAATTAATTATTTAGAGAATATATGAAAATACACAAATATAGAGTTACACAAAGATTAAGCAAACAAAAAGAAGCAAACCAATTAAAAATTTACACAAAGATTGCATGAATATGTGAAATAATAAAATTGCTGGCCTAAACTTCTCTCCCACTGAGGTTTAATAGCATTTTATTAATGCTATGTCTGGTAGAAAACATTATTTGCAGCAACGCTTACACGGGACCTGCTTGTTAAAAATTACCCAAGTCTTTTTCTATGAAAAGAAAAAAAATGTTTGAGTGCAGTCTCAAAGTCTCAAAGGCAGTTGACCTAAGATATGCTGTGATCTTTCACATAATCTGCAAAAATTATCAAGCATACAATAATTTAGTGTTGTTAAAAGACCCGGTACTTTGGAACCAAATTAGTACTACGGAAATGTAAACATCACTATTCCAAGTTTTCTTAAGTACCGGTGGTACCGAGGACCCATTCAAACTCGGGTTCTTGATGCACATGCATGCACTAGGCACATGCAGTTAGTTCTATGTCCTCTTTATTAATGTGCTCAGACATGGTGACTCGTAAATCCACTTGTTGATAAAGAAGGAGGAAATAGCTATCGGTGGAATTGTTTTGGATTTGTGGCTGATGACAAAGGAAACTTCATTGATAATCAAAAATCTATTTGGAAACGTTATCAAAGTTTTCTCTCAAAAGGAGGAAACACATCGAACTTAATAAAACACCTAAAAGACCAACCCCCAGATCTGATGAAAGAGTTCAAGCAGCTTAGTTTAAAAAATATTTCATATTTAGAGCTTCTGTTATGAATGATATACTATATTTTAATTTAAATGTCAGAATCAGTCGGATAGGAATAAACAGCCCTAGTAAATTGTTAGCATCCGTGATGTGGAAAAAAATAATATAATAAGTGCTGGTGTGTTCACACCACCCTAAACGTCAACGCCCAGAACAACAAGATTACTTGTTAAGTCTATGGTTGAGGCTGTCAGAGTCTCTGCGGTGCTTTGTGTGCTTTTGCCGTGGCAATTTTGGAAACTTTTGCTGCTTTCCAAGCTTCAAGGTGGCATAAGCTAGCAATGCAGAAGTCGAGCTAGCTGAACTTTCTGCGCTGTACCCTGAGTGTCAACCAATCACAGCATCTCACTTTAGTAACGTCACCCAACGTCAGCATTTTTCAGCCACTATCCACCACTGTCTAAAAGATCCAGCAGAGAATGGCCAGCCCACAGACTTTGCAAGCTTCAGCATTAAGAATGTATAGGCTTCAAACTACTCACTTTGTGTGCATTTTGACTAAACTTTGGTTTGGTATCGAAACTGGTACAGAGAACCCTGGATTTTCCCTGGTATCTGTACCAAATACAAAATTTTTGGTAAAGTGACAACATTACAATAATGAAAAAGGGGTTTTTTTATGTGCTATTTCCTTATCATGTTATGATACCAAACTCAAATCAATACATTGGGTAATAAAAGATGTATTTAGACATTTACACACAGCTTGTCTAACTGAAACAGGACGAAATGGATTGGTGAAGTTCTTGCTCTTATGTAGCTCAGCAGCAGAAACTGGGAAAGCTCTGTGTTGAACTTCATGTAGTTTCCAGACAGAACCAGAAGCTAATGATGCCATCGAGTTTGTAAATACTTTCTTCTATTTTTTTTCCAGAAAGAACTGATAGCTTTGTGAAGTTAATGGTAAACACACTGTAATGATTTTCTAATTTATTTTTCATAGAATGTGACCTGTCTGTTTCAATATCTGGCTGATATTTATCTCAATCTCTTTTCTGAGTGGTTTCTCTCCACTGTCACTAAATGCTTGACAGGACAAGAATGATGAATTGTTGAAAAACCCAGACATCTTTGTCCCTTGTAACAACCTCCGGTTCATTCTGGGGAATCCCAAGGTGTTCCTGTGACAGACCGATGTGACTTCCAGCGAGCTGTGTGTCTTCCCTGGTATCTTCTAGCAGTGAGACATTGCCAGAAAACCACTAAAGGGGGGCACCAAGTAGGCATCCAGGTTAGAATTGCGAGCCATCTACATTGAATCGTTTCGATCCAGAGAAACAGCGGCTCTACTTCGAGGTCCACCCAGATGACAGAGGTTCTATCTCTAAGGCTGAATCCACCCTCTCTACAGATAAACAATTTTTTGGGTTGTGATTCTTATCTCATTATTATAGGCTTGGATTGGAAACTAAATGTAACCGTAAATCAAAAATACAAGGCAGGCCAATAAACCTAAAAGAATCAACACATCATGCCATGTTCTAAATAACTATAAGAAGATAAGATAGGTTATTAATGGCTTCAAGTTTGGAAAGGGTTATCAAGCCATTTCTAAGGGGTTGACTGATTTAATTTATATGTTTAGGGACTAGTGAAGTTTAAAAGCAGTGGTCCGTAGCATGATGTCATCAAGGAAATGAGGAGGAGACTTCAAAAGGTGAAAGGCTATAGCTCCCGCTCCTGCTACCCCTTCCCTTCTAGAACGAGCCGAGCATTTCTTCATAAACAGAAAGCTCCCTGTTGTGGATATGCAATTCTGTTGGCCAACCGTCTAGGGTTGCATGAACAATTTGTTTTACTGTTTTACTTTGCTTAACACATCCGCGAGCTCCGTACGGCTCCACGCGGCCAAATTACGTCATTTCAGCAACCATGCCTCTCCGCGCGGCCCCTGCGGAGACCCACATTTCCGCACCGCACACCTAGGAAATTTTCTAACTATGTGGACGGTCCCATGCGGAAAAACATGGCGGACTGGCAAGAGCTCACATTTGGCGGAGGTTTGTAAAAACAGACCTCTTAATGATTCGGCCCATAGAGATCACTGTGATCAACTGTGTTTTAAAGGACGAGTGGACCATCTCCTTTTTCGTCTCTTTTCCTAACTGTAGTAAACAGCATAAAAGTTATTGTGCTTTGTTTAAGCCCATGGATGTCGCCATCTTGTAAACAGCAGTGATTTCTACTTCTAATATGGTGTAGTGTTGTATGCATACCTTAGAGCCCTACGCCGCCCCCTACAGTATTCAAGAATATTGTCTCTCAGCCGGGACAAGCCACAAAAAGTATAAACGCTGATAGAAGGCGTCTCGTCCGGTTCAACACCTCTCATTTCCGCGCGGAATGCACATGCATCAAGCATAAACCGTTAATGGAAATATAAATTCTGAATGATTACCTACTTTATATTGTAGAACATGGTCGGTTAGGTCAAATTAAAACATTCTTTATGTACTTTAAATATTCTAAACCATATACCCAAGCTTTAACAAGCACAGTATTCTTCAACATGTACATCTTAGGGTAATTTGCCACCTCCACATTTGTTTAAATATAAATATTGAAAGCAAGAGACAAGATTTAAAATTCTATGTACTATGCAAATAATTGTATCAAATGCTTTTAAATATCACAAAATATTTGAAAAATATTAAAAAAAGATAATAACTAAGTGTTATGCTGTCTTCAAACTCTATATTCCTATTACAGAAATAGCAGTTGATAAAGGAAGCACTTCTGCTCCTTTATTTCCCCTCAGAATACAGGACTAATTAGTGGTAATCAGTGTTGTAATACATGCATGTGATCAGCAAAAGCAAGTTTCTAATGAAGCAAATGCAGCAGCAGGAGACATGTGCCCCTCAACACACATTAAAAAATAAAAAGCTAGTCTACTGTCTACATTAAAGATCATCATACCTGTAGCTTGTAACAGAAATGTCTCATAAGACAGCTACCTGAAATATGTATTTGTAAGTATGTATTTGCTTTTCTATCTCATAATTTCTAACATTATAACCAAAAACATGAATACATTTATATGGGTTTTCATCAAGGAGTATACTTTGTAAAAAGAATGAAAAAAGGCTATATAGTTGCATCTGAGGTCATGCTTTTTGAGTCATATTTTTAAGCACTTTGCAATTATAGCAAGATAAAATTCATTTTTCTTCTATGTTTAGTGTCAGTGTTGTAATGGATGTTGAATCTCTATATAGGGATGGACGATAATTCAATAACAATATATATATATATATATATATATATATATATATATACATATATATATATATATATCAGTAGACATTTAGTGTTATAGAAAAAAGTGTCAATAAAATGTTCAATAAAAAAATTTTCCCTTCCCATTTCATTATAGCCTATGGGGTAACTTAATAATATAGTCTTTACTTAATCCATACCAATGTCACATCAAAGAGCGGCACAGCAAATTGTCCTGAAAAAAAGGTTTCAGTAGTTCACCAGCAGGCACATAATGTGTCCCGTTTTGAAACCATATGCAACGTACATCAACACTAATATAATAAAATATAAAATATACAACAACAATACAACAATAATAAAAAAAAGACAGGAAATACTACAGTCAGCAAAGCTGTCGTGACAGGACCCAAGCAGGACCTCCATGGCCCGCTGCTGTCACGGTTGCTTAGAGATGGGCACAACACACCCCAGCCACGCTGCAAACAACATCTGCCTCTTTACCAATATCTACCCAGTACTCCACCACGCCTCAGATGTGAAAACACTTCTAAAAATAAAAACATGGGTGGAAAGACATGCTGGCGTCAACACTCCAGTGTTTAGGGCACCGTCTATACTCAGCCATTGCTGAGTAGCTTGTAAACTTAAGTAAACATTATATTAGAACCAGCTTTGTCACTAAATCAGCAACTAATTAGAAAAATCGAATCGATAATATAACGGTTACTAATATTAGTCTTTTCATTATGTATGTCAGTATTTATTGATGTCACTCAGATATCCTACCCTGTTTTTGTTTCTTACAAATGGTAAAAAAAGTGTTTGAATAAAAGTCTGAATTTAATTCTTTATCACAATTAGTTTATTAAAAAACGTACAAAAAGAGGTTGTACTTAAAATAAGGGATCTTCAATATTAGCTTTTTTTTTTTTTTTTACCAATATCCGATATGCTCTCAACATGGTTTGGCTTCAATATGCAAAAGCCAAAGGATATATTGCTAGTTTTGCCAAAAAAACTAAACTACATTTATTACGACATTAATTAACTTAGTATTTAGTTTTCCGGAGATTGTTGAATTACACAACTTTTTCTGATTTTATTTTTCTGTATCTGAAAAACTAGCAAGAAGGTATCTGGGAAAATGTTTATGTTGATCACAATTCAGTTTCGTTAAACTATACATATTGTTATTTGTAGTTACTTTTCCAAACCCAAATAATTAAATGACGTGATAATAATTTCAATATTGACCATAATACTCATGATTCTAACTTCTTCCTGAATTGACCAGCCCTGCTCCGATGTCTAACATTCAAATAAAACACATGTAAGCCCACCTCTGGTGTTACGTCTCTCGGGGCAAAGCCAGTACCCCCAGTGGTAAGAATGAGGTTGAGTTCCTTCTCATCGCACCAGTCCACCAGTGTTTCCTGTTGGTAGGCATGCACAAAATGCACATTTATAAAAAATCTTATGTGAATGTATACATGGTTTATACTTCACTTCACTGAAGTTAAGCGCATCAGACCAATGATCTTTACCTTGATTTCATCTATCTCATCAGGCACGATCTTGTAGGCCACGATCATGCCTCCTAACCTAAGGGAGAAGGAAGAATACAATGACTGATGAGACAATATAAATTGCACTGTGAAAAAATGAATATTTTCTTTATTATTGCAAACATAGCACAGCCCCATGTTAGAGAGATAGATAAGGATAATATTAATATTGTAAAACACAGCTTATTTGCAGAGTTTAGAAGTTATAACCCAAGGTGGGCTATTTCACTGACAGACAATTTGTTTGATCTCACATCACTTTGACAGTTAGTTCAGATTTACTACCCGAGATAGGTTGATATGCATCAATCCAGATTCTATAAACAATGTGACGTATCAGAAAACAAAAAATATTGGTACTAATACGGTGGGGAATATATACTCCTTATTCAAGGATTTCCCCCAGGATGGCCCAGAGAGGAAGAAGCTCTGAGAAGAGAACATTTGGCCATGGTGCTCTCATGTGGTCAGACACAGTATTACACTAGCTTACATTTTTTAACAAGAATGAAGGTGAAGAATCTACACGGAAAACCCTTATGTAACCATTTTCTTTTTCTTTTTTTAAGAGAGCTATTTTTGTGATTGTAGTGCATCATGTTTCCCCTCCATGACACTTAAATGTCATGATACCCAACCTCAACCTATGAACAATTGTTGTATTCACTCTATTTCAAAATCTTTAAGAATACTTTAAGAAAATTAAACTGACACTTTTTCCAGCAAACATATATAAAGACAAATATTTGACTGTAACAGGTTTTTCACAGAGGACGTGCAAAAGTCAGACATAAAAGAGGGCAAATGTCATTGAAAGACTGCCACTTTAGGATGAAGGAGGCCATCCACAAACAGGTCTTCCCACATGACATTCCAATGATGACTTGGGAGGTTTAGTTCTGCTCAGTGTGCTTTGATGGGAAGGTGCCAGCTTTTGGCAGCTCTGTATAGATTCATGTGGGTTTATATGAGTTCATGCACGTACACTCGTTCGTTTATGTGTTTACGTGTGTCTGCGTTAGACCTCAGGAGAGCAAAGGAGCTGTCAGGACAAATCACCTCTTGTGTGCTCCTGGGGTTTTTCATGCCTCTCTGTTTCAACCTAAATGAAAATACTCTCTGCACAAATAACTGGAGTTCCTTCCCAGTGTTTCCTTGGCAGCTCTTCCTGTCTGGAGACTCTGGTTGCAGTGTTTTATAATGCTTGAGAGTGTGTGATAGTTCCTGTAGGCCTTTTTTGGAATTGACTGAGCACATATTTATTTGCTATGATGTATTTAAGCTCCTCAGGGATATTTTCTTAAATGTTTATCTCTAATAAGTAAGCGGATTCCAGATTTTTGTAATGATAAAGTGTAAATTAGGAGTCAAGATCACAGATGCCTGCACCGCTAATGTGAAAGGTTACTAACTCTTTCCTAAAATACATAGCTGGCCAAGTTACAGTGCAATGAACTGCAAACTAGTAACTTGAATGATGCTCTAGTGAACTCCAAATAACAACAATGCAGTTGTTTTAATAATGAGATTAAAAATGTGTGGATACACTTAAATACAAATACCCATACATCACTGATGTTTATTGACAGATGAAACCAGATGGAAACCAGATATTTTAATATGCATTACCTTTAATTTAAATTTAAAGGAGCAGGAGGCTGGATGTCTAAAATAAATTATATTCATGTTCAGTTTTGTAATTGTATTGGGTAATGAAGCGTTTTAAGCTAAGTAAAATGAGCCCACCCATGTGTAATTCCATTATCTTGAACAGCCTGTGTGCTGCAAAATAGTCTGCGATTCGGTGGCCAAATTTCCCGCGCTCACCACTTACATGCGGATGTGACGTCAATCTACAATTCTTGCGCATTCTCGATTTAACAGGAAGAAGGAAGAGAAAGAACCCGGACTAAAGACACGTTCGATTAAATACTATTACTTCGTTGCTAGACATGTTGCTTCTTGTCGTACAGCTGGCGATGTGTGTGATGTGTGGTGACCTGAAAGTACGCTAAGTCACTGATTTATTTACTTTTTGTGCTAGCTCCAGCAGTGACTGCAGTTACTCACAGCATCGGCCGCGGCAGTCGCGAGTTTAATTTCTTCAATCCTGTCCCCTGCTCCTTTAATCAAACACATTTTTCCATTTTTATATCAGATAGCATTACTAGCTTTATTTCTATTTATAAATGCTAAAATAATGAGAGAAAAATGTTTGACTGTTATCAAAATTATACATTTTACTAAGATCACTATGCCTTGAAACATTTGAAAAAGCCTAGATGATGATGTTTTTAGATTCTGACAGGTTCATTCACATTTCAGTTAAATGGCGGTGCCAATATGGGCTTAAAGGACTCTCAACAGCAAAGAAGTAATTGCTCCAAAATTAACATATAAGAGCCAGATTACAGTTTGCACATGCACTCATAGAAAAAGACCCTAGCTTCTGGAGCCATAAAGCACGTTTCCACTATTGGAACTTCAAGGGAAATCAAGTAGACCTTTTTCTGGTGGGATAAATCACACCAGGCGGTCTTTTTAGCTGTAATGACTAGGCCAAAAATTGGCCCTTTTAAGAATTTGCTAAAACGCCAGCATATCATAATCTTTTCGGCAGTGAGTTGCATCCGATCGTACCCAAACGCGAGAGCAAAAAGAGATCGTCAATGAAAGAACCAGGGAATTTTTGCCATGTTTCTGTTTGCTATGATGCTGCCATTCTGTTTGCTAATCATTATACTCTGCTTCGCCAACAACTCTTCCAATTAGACAGAGGCTGTTTGGTGATATCATTTCACTCTTAGTTACAACCAGTCAGCATGATTTAACTGCAGCTCATGCCCCAAGACTGGTACTCGATTATTTTTTAAACTGCCTCGAAAAAGCCCTCTTGTGCCGACCTGGTGTAGCAGAGAGTGAAGCTCCAGTAAAGTTACCAAAACATTCTGGCAGTGGTTCTGAGAAAACAAAATTAGATATTTTTTTTGCCCATTGTTGCATTTGGAGACAATCTTCGTGGAATATGTGGAAATATTGAAGTAACATCTATAGACATCAGCCAGGAAGTTTCTACACAATAGACGCACCTACAGATGCAGGTCATGAGTTTATTATAAGTGTAACATTTTTCTTGTAATGTAAACTATATCTTTATGACACAACAGAAATCTATTTGTAAAACCATTGGCTAAAGATAACCAGTGTTGAGGATAGCTTTTTGCCTTTGGTGTGGACACATACTGTACTAATGCAGCTGGAAAAAAGAACAGAAGCAAGAAGCGGGGGCAAACAGAGAGGAGAATGGGGGATGATGGGTGAGAGAGTGGCAGTAGCATTGGCCAGAAAGCTTGGACATTGAATAAAAGACGAGCACGGAAAGAAGGATAAAGATGGGACGCTTGAATAACAAAGAGAGGCATAAAGTGAAGAGTGCAAAAAAGGGACACACTTTTCAAGAGAGGGAGAAGTTGGAAGTTCTGTATTTGTGTATGCGTGTGTGCATGCACGCAAGTCTGCTGCAAATCTCAGTGGTTGTGGGACACTTCCAAGAAGAGACCCATCTGCCAGGTTGATTTCATTAATAATACAAGCTTTTTGTATAAAGCACTCAATCTCTCTCTCTCTCTCTCTCTCTCTCTGTGTTTCTCACAAACACACACACACTTCATTCAGGGGGGAGACAAGAGCCTCCTCGGTCATCTCCACACTCCCAGAAGTAACATAGAGTTGAGCCCATTAGAGGTAAGCTGTTAGTTCATCCATATGTAGGAAAGCTCTCAAGGGGTGCCCCCTCAACATGTTTGCTGATAGTCGGAACGGTGGAGGAAAAGGACAAGCTCACTTCTTTAAACCCCCACCACGTTGAGAGCTCAGAGTGGCCGCCAAGGTGTTCCACTCACACTCACAATAGGCACATGAACCCAGAAAAACAAACAATATTAAAAGTCTGCAGGACACTCCACCCTTCAAGGGTTATTTATGGAATAAATGTCACCATGCTTCAGTTATGCCACTCCTGACAGTTTCGGATTTCACGTTTACCCATTATTTCTTTCTATGAACCATACCAGGTACACATATACTTCTAACACCTGCGGGACAATAACATTCATATTTGATTCATTAATGTTCAGTGGATAGCAATTCTCCCTTTGGATATTTTTGGAATAAATTCAGACGACCACTAGCCAAACATGTCCATTTTGCACAGAACATTTGTCAAACAGCTAGGATAAATGCTCCTCTTAAATGTATACATAAATGTGCTATTATCAGATTGATCAATTTCTCAACTTGTATTTGGGAAATCAGGTTGAAAGTAGCAAATACATGGGAAACCAGAAATGTACAAATACTATCCATACAATCAATTGTGATTGACGCGGTTATTTCATTTCTTTAGTAAATAAGACCTGTTTTTATTTGAAAATTATAAGATCATGCTGCCTTTAAGCAAGAGAGATAAAAAGCACATCTAGAGAACTCATGGAATCTGTCAGGAAGATAGTTTTTGGCCTCCACATGTCTGGCTCCTCTTTGGATACAATTTTACAATGAATCACATTTATCTTTTTAAACAATTTTATGCAAGCATAAGAAACTAACAATGTCAGCCCACCATAGTGTTTGGAAAGGAGATATCAAAAGTATTATCTCACTGGAAAGGAAGCAGCTATTGCATCAAAAGAAAAGCAGCAGATTACAGATTTCAAACACACTTACAGTGGCAAAGACCTTCTTTCCCCTTTTGCCTGATGAAAAAATAAGAAGAATTTGGCTATTATGACCATTGTTACATTTGGAGAAAAAAAAAAAGACACACTTGGATGTCTATGAAACCATCTCTACTGTAAAGTAAGCCATCTGTGGTAAGCTCAAAATAGATTCTCTTTATGTACGCCCCTGGAGGTCAGGGGGATGGCCGGAGGATATCCCCCGCAGACATGAAGGTCAGGAGGACAACTGGGTGTATGTCCCCTGGCTGGACGATGCTCAGAAGGACGACCAGGTGGACAACCCGTGGTTGGACTATGGTCAGGAGAAGGACCTAGATGGCATTCTGGAGCTGGACGACAGTCAGAAGGATAACTGAGTGGACATCCCCTAGTTGAATGATAGTCAGAAGGACAACCGAGTGGACATCCCCTGGTTGGACGGCAATCTGGAGGATGACCCGGATGGCATCCTTTAGCTGGATCACGGTCAGGAGTATGACCGGGTTGACATCCCTCTACTGGAAGGAGGTCAGATGGATGGCCCGGTGGTCCTTCCCTGTGGACAAGATGGCGAAAAGGGAGCTTGGCTGGCCGAAACCGGCAGTGACAAAAAGGTTTCGCCAGTTAAGGCAGTCAGCGATGACAAATGAGCTCTAGCAACTGGTTATCCTTGAACCCCTCTGGAGGTGGTGCCGACAGAAGAATCTCTGGCGGCGAGAGCTCTGACTCAGGGATCGGAGGCAGGAGAAGCTCAGGCAGCAGTGGTGGCAGTTCTGGCTAGGGGATCTGAGGCAGGAGGAGCGCTGGCGGCAGCGATGGAAACTCTGGCTCAGAGATCAGATGCAGGACGAACTCAGGCGGAGGAGAAGGGAAATCTGCCTTTGGGATGAGAGCAACACAGGAGACAACAGATGCTCTGGTTCTGGACTGAACAGAAAAAAACTGAGCTGGCGGAAACTGAACAGGCAGGAACTAAGCATACAGTAACTGAGCAAAACGGAATGGAACCAAGGTCTGTACTGAAAGAATGGGGCACGAGTATGAGCCAAATGAAATTGACATGGATGCCAAGCTGACAGCAAGGTGAGTTGAGCAGGAGTGAGTGGAACCAGTGTGTAGACAAAAAGAACAGATAGCGAGCTGGGAGCTCAATCTACCACCATGGAAGACTGCTGTCCTCCATGGGCTTGTCCCTTTGGGGATCCTCGCCGGGAGTGCAGTAGGTCTGCCATGTGACCACAAAAGAGGGCCGCTGCACTAGCTGCTGGTATGCTGGACATCAGCTCCCTGGCCCCTTGGTGTGCTGTCCCGCCTACGCCATCAAATCAGTGTGATCCAGCAGGTTGATGATCAGGCTGAAGCATGGGCAGAGGCCGGCAGAGTGTCTCCGTCTCTGTCAGACGCATCCAGGGAACGTGATGGTGGGAACCTTAAGCAGCCGGTCCCAGCCGACTTCAATGGGGAGCTCTGCAGATGGATAGACTGCTGCGGAAGCAGAGTTCCTGGTGCATGGATTGTCTGTTCCGTGGTTGTCCAGTTAGAATCCTCTTTGTCGGTCTGCAGATCCTCATGATTCCATGGGTTGAGGATCAGCCGCAGCAGAGGCAGGAGCTATTGGAGCGCCTTGATCTCCTCCTGATGAATACAGGGTGACTGGAGAGTAGAGATTGTGTCCAGCTCATCCCAAACTAGCAAAGCCAGAAAAATGTCTGCTGAATCCATTTTAGGACCGCGCCATTCTGTCAGGAGACGCTGCTGAATTGAAGAAGGACCCAGGCACAGATGTGGATCAAAGGTGGTTTTGTTCCAAGCAATGTTAGGACTAAAGACAACAATCATCATCATCAATGATCCGGTCTCGAATGAAAACCCACTGGATCTTAAATAACGCAGAGGCTGAGCATGAACAGGTGAGTGCAATCAACACAGGTGCTGTCAGTTATTAATCAGGGGGCAGTGCCCTGAAGGCTCTGGCACGTAAAAGTATAAAAATATTATTAGAATCCAAAATATTTGGTTGAATTAACACAGATAAATCTTGTTCTCCTCAGATGTAAATCCTGTGGAAAACTTGTTCTGTGAGGAGAAGAAAGCAGACAGATTGTGCAAATCAGAATGGCCAAAAAAACTTGATCCGTCTCCTCCAGCATTTTTAAAACATTTTCTAGATGGGGCTGTTACAAAAGTATTAACGGGGCTTCCAGTAACAGTACGCTGGTGATATACTTTTCTCCGAGTTAAAAATTTACCTAAACTTAACATGAAGGGATTTTTCTAAAATATTCAGCAAGGTATTGCTAATGCAATAAAAGATTTTTTTGAAACTTTTGAAATACCTTTATCAGGTGTGCAAGTTGGAAAAATAAAAAATATAGTCTATGCTTTGCTTCCATTTCACAAAAGTAGCCTTCTAGATTCACTTCAGCTTATGGTCATGTGATTTTAAACTTTGTTACTTCTGCAGCTGCGCAAAAGCTGTGGATATTGAATCGTATACATCATATTGGGTTTAAAAGAAAAAGCCAGAGTGGATTACATTTCCCAAGAATTGTGTTTTTTTAATATTTTAAGAAACTTAAATTCTGAGAATCTGATTAGCATACCAAAAAAATGACCTAAGCATGAGGACTTAAGAACACGATTATCTAAATTCAAAGGGAAAAGTTATCTGAATTGTGGCCAAAATGCTGCAATTTAATATCTCAAAAGCAGTAAATACACAAAACCAAATTCTCCCAGTATTTCTAAAATTAAAAACCCACAGAGCAACAAGTTTGTAACAAAGAAGTTGACCGATCTGGTGCAGGGATTTTTCACTTTGTCCTCATTTGTCCTGAAAGCATTCAGGTTTGTCTTTGTCCCTGATCAGCTGCAGTGAAATTAGGTCTTGTGTCACACATCTGAATTTTTTCCTGGTTATTTATAGCTTTGGTAGTTTGCAACACCAAAGAAGATCTTTGGAACACATTTCAGTGAAAGGTGCCCGAAAACTATTGACTCACATGGATAAAAAGGAACACAGGGACACCCAGCTGGACACTCATCCACCTCTGCCTCACCTCCTTATTCTTGAGTCTCAATGTTATTTGTTGATCTCCTCTCTGCTTTTACTTCACATCATTTTTTACTACTCTAGGTACCCCAAAAAGTGAAACCAGGCAGACTGATTGATTTCACATGCCAAAGCCTCTTTGAGAGACGCTAAGATTATAGTTTTTCTGTTAAGTGTCCTGCTGTGACTCCACATTAAATCTCACCTTTTTCTCTGTCTTCACCTCTTCTTTTTGTTCTCCTGCCTTTTCTTTTTCTCCCAAATGTCTTATTGTCTCTAGCAGCTGTGACACATTGAAAAAACGTGTTCCAGCTGGTCATGATGGAGTCAGGAACAATAAACAAGAGATTTTATGTAAACCATCAGCTCAATGTCAGACAGTAAGCCAGTTTCATAAGACATTATCCAGTCCAGTAGTCGGTGCAGAACACAAATTACTGAGGTGCTTTTTAATATGAAAACAGCCAGAGTTTGGTCTGTTCTTCCAAAAACATATGCATATCTTTGTACCTGCTTTACGGTCTGCTTGACGATGAACTCTACTTGACATAAATATTGTCCCCTGTCTGCATCCACTTTGGTCCTGTACGAGTCTCCATACAATTGTGACTGTGTTGGCTGTGTGTGTACCAGCAGAGACAATGCAGTCCCCATTCAAAGGGTGGCACCAAACACATAGCCGATAAACAAAAAAGCAGGTCGGATCACAAGCAGGTGAGGAAAAGCAACAAGTAATGGTTGCTTTTTAAGGAAGGTAGCATTTTGTAGAGCTACCGTTTTTCCCAGTTGGATACTTTATCTTTCAGGAAGGAAAAAAATGCCAAAACTGCATTGATATATTTTGAAAAAGGCATGAATAGCCTTTTTCAGCTTAGCTCGATGCTGATACTTTCAATGCCCCAAGGGTTACATTCCACTTCTTTTTGGATTGCTGTTTAAAATGTTCTTGTGCGCTATTGGAAATATTCCACAAAATTTGGACACCAACTAATCAAAACACAAACACAAAAATAAACCCTTACCTTTTTTTATGCGTGTCATTCAACCTATTGTAAGTCGATGTATCATCACAAGGGTATTGGAAATATATTATTAATGTTCAAAAACTACAAAGTGTTGCTTTAAGTTATCAGAAAAAATAAAAAACATCATTCTGTCAGAACACCGATAAGAGAATCATGGAGAAAGCGGAAATGTCCCTCAGATAGAAATAGATAAATTAACACGGTGATGACCAGCAAGCTGCAGTGCACCACCATCATCCCTCCTTGCAGAGCTGTGGAGGATGAAATCCCTCTCGTGGAATGAGTTCTGAGATTCTCTGGAGGATCGAGTCCAGAGGAAATAGCTGGAAGCAGCGGCAGTGCAGCCATGTGCGCCACGTAACACGAGAGCGAAAGCAGTGACAGAGTAGATGAGACCGCTTCATCACCAAAACCTTCATGACAGGAAGAAATAGTTGCAGCATAAGTTTTAACTGTATTGAAAGCTAAATTTCTGTTCATCAGCTGCTAGAGGAATGACAGCACGCGGCTTAGCGGACATGAAACGGGATCTGCGCCTTTCTCTGCGCACCAGCACTGGAAGGCCGTGGTGCATAAATAGGTGCGATTAAAATGCGTTAAAAAAATTCAACGCGTTATTTTTGTGCAATTCATTAATCTTAATTAACGCGTCAAAGTCCCAGCCCTAATATATATATACTGCTCAAAATAAAAAAGTAAATAAAAAAAGAAATAAAGAAATAAAATAAGGGAACACAATGCAACTCCAAGTTAATTACACTTCTGTGAAATCAAATTGTCCAATTAATTTGATTGCCAATCATTTTCGCATGCTGTCGTGGAAATGGAAAACAGGTGGAAATAATAGGCAATTAGCAAGACACACCCAATAAAGGAGTGGTTCTGCAGGTGTTGAACACAGACCACTTACTAGTTTCTATCCTTTCTGGCTTATGTTTTGTTCACTTTTGAATGCTAGCACTTTTGTAGTAGCATGAGATAGAATCTACAACCAACACAAGTGGCTCAGGTAGTGCAGCCCATCTAGGATGGGACATCAATGCGAGTTGTGGCAGGAAGGTTTGCTGTGTCTGTCAGCATAGTGTGCAGAGCATAGAGATGCTACTAGGAGACAGGCCAGTACATCAGGAAATGTGGAGGCCGAAAGGGGGGCAACAGACAAGCAGCAGGACAGCTACCTGTGCCTTTGTACACAGAGGAACAGTAGGAGCACTGCCAAAGCCCTGCAAAATGACCTCTAGCAGACCTCTAGTGTCTGCTCAAAGTCAGAAATAGACTCCATGAGGGTGGTAGGAGGGACCGACATCCACAGGCGGTGGTTGTGCTTACAGCCCTACACCGTCCAGGATGTTTGGCATTTGCCAGAGAACATCAAGATTGTAAAATTCCTCACTGGTGCCCCGTGCTCTTCACAGATGAAAAACCACTGTGACACTGAGAACATGAGACAAACGTGACAGTCTGGAACCACCATGGACAACGTTCTGCTGCCTGCAAACCTTGGCAGTGGGCCAGTACTGGTGTGGGGTGGCATTTTTCTTGGTGGGGGCATACAGCCATCTACGTGCTTACAGAGAAAATAGCATTCATAAACAGAAGAACTTACAAATGCAAATCTCCCCGCATTAAGTCAAATCTCATGAATATCACTTGTAAGAATAATTTATAAACTACCAATGAATCGCTTAAACTGGCATTACTCAATATACGATCCTTATCAGGGAAATCTTTCCTAATCAATGATTTTATTACTAATCATAATTTACAGGCTCTGTTTTTATCTGAAACTTGGTTATATGCAAATAATGAAATATCCTCAATGCTAGAAGCTACTCCTCCTAACTATAGCTTTCTAACTGAAAACAGGAAACAATGAAGAGAGGGCGGACCGGGCACAATAAAAAAAAAAAACACTGAACTTTAAAAAGATATTTCTGGGCACATTTGAATCCTTCGAATACCTTGCCACAGACATAAGAGAGCCAAATAAGGTCTAGGTCGTAAATATACAACTGTAATGACTTTGCCAACTTCTTCATTGAAAGAATTCTGAAATTAGAAGATCAATCTGTGGAGCAGCACCCATCCCACAACAATTTTCACCCCAATGTAAAAATAATGCAGATAAAATGTCTGATTTAAAAAAACTAAATCAATCACATCTTGATCAAATTATTAAACAGCTAAACTCCTCCTCTGGCTGCCTCAATATCTTACCCTCACCTTTTTTTAAAGAAAGTTCTCCCTGTCATTAAGTGCAACCTGATGCAAATAGTTAACACATCCCTCCAGTCGGGTGTCTTCCCCCAGGCCCTCAAAACAGCAGTTATCAAACCCCAATTAAAGAAGAACAATCTAGATAATAGTTTTTGTAAAATTACAAGCCCATCTCTAATCTCCCATTCATCAGTAAGATTATTGAAAAAGCTGTATCTCAAAAGTTGAATACATTCCTGACAATAAACAACTCCTTAGATAATTTTCAGTCTGGTTTCCGTGCCCATCACAGCACTGAGACTGCCCTCGTCAACGTTTTCATTGACATCCGCATAAATACAGACAGTGGCAGAACCACAGTTCTGGTTTTGCTGGACCTCAGTCCAGCGTCTGACACTGTTGATCATAAAATATTACTGAAATGACTGGAGAGCTGGGTCGGACTCACTGGTACAGCACTTCAATGGTTTGAGTCTTACCTCAAGAATAGGAAGTTCTTTATGTCCATCGGAAATTTCTCATCAGAAAAAAACAGAAATCACATGTGGCAACCCCCAGGGCTCCATCCTGGGACCCCTCATGTTCAATTTTTATATGCTCCCACTAACCAAGATTATAGCAGCCAATAAGATTAGTTACCTTAACTATGCAGATGACACTCAGCTACACATTACATTGTCACCAGGTGACTTTGACTCTATCCAGACGTTAAATGGATGCATTGAACAAATCAAAGACTGGATGTACCACAACTTTCTTGAGCTAGACAGAAACAAAACGGAAATATTTATTTTTGGGCCTAAGGCGGAACGATCAAGAGTCAGCACACAGCTTACGCTAATACAACTAAGGCCTGTAATCTAGGTGTAAATAACAGACTCAGGCTTGAACTTCTAGGGTCACATAAAGGCAATAATAAGGTCAGCTTTTTATCACCTGAAGAACATTTCTAGGATTAAAGGACTAATGACACAGAAGGACCTTGAAAAACTGATTCGTGCGTTCATCTTTAGTTGGATTGATTACTGCAACAGCATCCTCACAGGTCTATGTAAAAAAATCAATTAGACAACTGCAGCTTATCCAGAACGCTGCTGCCCGTGCCCTCACTAGAACCAGGAAAGTAAAACACATCACCCCAGTTCTTAAGTCCTTACACTGGCTTCCTGTAACTCAGAGAATAGACTTTAAAATACTCCAGCTAGTTTATAAATCACTGAACAGTTTAGCAACAAAGTTTGTTGGAGATCTGCTGTTACTATAGAAAACCACTAAGATTTTTATTCTTATTTTTTAATTGATCGTGTTTTATCTTTTTTAATCTATATTCTTTTTGCATAAATTTCTTCTTTACACCTTCTCTTTTTATTGATGGATTCTTGTGTTTTATTTGTTTTTAAATTCCATACTCTCACATAAATTTGATTTTTTATGCTACAGTTACTGAATGCATTTCATTTAGCAATTATTTGTTTTAATTTTCATATTTTTATCATGTATTTGGTTTCATTACCACTGAATCATTCAAAGCACCTTGAATTGCCTTGTATTGAAAGTGTAAATAAAATTGCCTTGCCAGAGGTAGCCTGAATGCCATTAGGTAACGAGATGAAATCCTTCGATCCCTTCTGGGACCATATGCTGGTACAGTTGGCCTTGGGTCCTCCTAATGCAAGACAATGCTAGACCTCACGTGGCTGGAGTGTCTCAGCGGTTCCTGCAAGACGGAGGAATTGATGCTATGGACTGGACCGCCCATTTCCCAGACCTGAATCCAATTGAGCACATCTGGGACATCATGTCTCAATCCTTTAACCAACACCATGTTGCACCACAAACTGTCCAGGAGTTGGCGGATGCTAATCCGGGTCTGGGAGAAGATCCCTTAGGAGACCATCCAACACCTCAGGAGCATGCCAAGGGCATTGTAGGGAGGTCATACAGGCACGTGGAGGCCACACACACTACTGAGCCCCATTTTTACATGTTTAAAGGACATTACACCAAAATGGATCAGCCTGTAGCGTGTTTTTCCATTTTGACCGCCGTGGGTTTATACATTTGATTTCCATTTATATTGTTGTGTGATTTTGTTGTAAGCACTTTCTACTATATAAAGAACAAAGTATTTATTAATATTATTATATTACATTAATATTTCATTCATTCAGATCTAGAATGTTTTGTTTTAGTGTTCCCTTTATGTTTTTGAGCAGTATACATACATTAAAGACAAAACATACAAGCATTACACAGTTGGTAAAGTTATCTTTTTGTTGGTGAAAAAATGTTATGTTCCTTTTTTTGCATGCATGGTATTTTCCTCTGCTAAAAATATATTTTTTTGTCTTTTAGCTGCACCTTTTTTTTAGCTAAAAGAACACACAAATATGCATGCATGCATCTCTTTGTGAGAGTGAAGCACAGATTTAAGAGCTTAGAGCTGCATTAAACAATCATGTGCATGAAGATTCTTTTGTCTTTTCAGCTTGGGGATGAAATGTCAAAAAAATAGGTCAATACTCACAAGGAGGGGTCATGGACAAGATCTTTGAGGTTGATGCCACTGCGGTCCTCTGCTAGGTTCCGAAAACAGCTATCACTCACTAAAAAGAAAGAGAAAGAAAAAGTGGCAAAAAAAATTATCCGGGATACAAATTCAGTGCAATACTTGAACAACTTCAGAGTTTTGCAGTTTCTAATAGGCAATCATTCATTCTCTCTTGTATGAAAAGCTTAGGAGTTTGTCAAAAGCCTCAATAACAACAATGTGATTCAATTGAAATATGGCCAAACAATAATCTTGTTATATATTCACCCATTAAAAAAATACATAGTTTAATCATTTGAAATTATTTTTTTAAAACAATGTAGATAATGTAACTTGTGGATATTTTTTTTCTAATAATCAGCTCTATCTTCACCTGTAGCTTCAATGATCACAATCATTTCTCATTAAATGTCCAAAAATTGTGACAAAAGCACTTTGTGAAAATAAAAAACAACTTACTATTTTTTCTTGCCTTAAAACATAAAATAAATCCAATTGAAAAAGGCAACTATTTTGTGCATGATATTCCACATTAAATCTTTACAATATTTCGCAAATCATTATTACAACATGTATGAAATATGCATATCAGGAAGAACATGTACACTGCAATAAGTGATAGCTAGTTATTTACATACCATGCATTCAAGCACTCTATGACTGCAATAGATTCGTTGAGAACCTTTTCAATGTCGCATAGAAAGCTGTAAAAGTTAGAATTGGTGAGGTCAAATGATGAAAAAAATACATCTAAATAGTTGCAGATGTCAGCCAGAACAGTTTTCTTTCAATTTATACTTTTTTATTGAGTAGGAAATATATATATGTTTTCCTCACACAAATGGATAAGATTAGCCTATCCAGTTATGTGTGAAATAAAATCTTACTTATTGCAAGTGACATTGCAACATTTCTCAATATTATTTTATATTGCATATTTTCTTAATGTAACACTATTTTTCATAATAATTTAAATGCAACTACTATCAGACCTCAGTGTGAACATTATACAGACCAGAAATGACCCTCATGTGCAGAAGATGATGTGAAATTAAAGGCAGCATGCATTGTTTATGGAAGTAAGTATGACCGTGCTTGTTCTGTCCATTGTTTACATATGATCTTTCTGGTTCTATTAGGCTTTAAATCAAAACTGTAAAGTCTACGACACCTCAGTAAGCTCAGACTCAGGCTACCTTGAAAAATTTAATATGTATCCAAATACTCAGTTGAGTTTGTTCTCTTTTTCTGTGGGTCGTCAACTGCCCCACATTAGAGAGGAAATGTGCTAAACTTCCATCCTTCGCTGGTGAAGGGGTAGCCAAAAACCTTTACAGTATGCCGATCAGTCAGGTGAACTGTATTCGGCTGATGAAATAAGCGCTGACTGACTTGGTCAAAACCCTTTAAAAAGGCACTTTGAATTACAGATTCCACTAAGAGAAAGCCACTCTGCCGCCCCACTGCCCTGCTGCAGAACCAAGAGCTGCTGAGTGATCCAGATCACTCAGATCCTGCAGCTCTAGTTTACGTCGCTAGAACCAGAACCAACCGTGGGGAAGCAGCTTTCAGTTTTTATGCTCCTCCCATCTGGAACAAACTACTGGGAGAATACAAAGCTGCTGAGACACTGAACTCTTGTATGTCTGAAATTAAAAGCTACCTATTTAGAATTGCCCATGAGTAACCGATCCTAGTATTGTTTTTTACTTGCTTGTTTTTAATTTTTATTCTAATTGTTGTCTTGATTATTGTCTCATTGTAAACACTTTCTTGTATTTTAATCTTCAAAGTGATTTATGCTCTCTTTTCTGTGTTTAATTTTAATCATGTAAAGCACCTTGAATTGCCTTGTGTCGAAAATGTGCTATACAAATAAAATTGCCTTGCCTTGCCTAGTTTGAGCCAAAGAAGCTGAGCTGAGGTCCCGTAGAAACGCATCAGACCAGGGAAAAGATTGCTGAACTATGCCGATAGGACAACAATGTCCGAGCTAAAGGCCCCCAAAGGCTCCGACCAAGCCTACATGCATATGCTTCTAACTGAATCAGCAAATATCTGGTTTCCTTTCCTTTAACGCTGATCCCAGACAACAGAGCCACCCTTCCATGGATGTCTAAGCAGCATTCGAGTAAGGTTGTGTCTGGGCAGGGAAAAATTACTTTAGGATGAAAAACTTAAGGATTGTTTTGGTTGTCTATTTCATCGTGTTTTGTTACATGTAAGATTTCTTTCTTCAATTGTATGGATATAAACAGTGTTTTCAAAGGTTCTTGAATTATTAAAAGATATGTTTTATATCATGCAACATGAGTCTGACCAAAGTCCGACCAGAGGTTTTACTTTGTTATTTGTTGCTAAGCTAAAACAGAGTGGCTCTAAGCTGTGCTACATAAATTAGCAAAGCACATTCGATCTGATTAGTCTGGCTTGTTTTGATCAGACCAAGGCATTCATAGACAATAAAGATTGCTATTTACAGTAATTAAAATACAGACCAGTTTTAACTTTTGAAACAAGCCCTTTTATTATGTCAAAAGAGTACAATCAGATCAATCACTGAAGTGAAAGATCCATAAAAAAGAATCAATTCTCCAAAGGTCATTGATTTCCAATTCAGCAAATGATTTATTGAAACATTATTTCATCCAAATACTGTTTTGTCTTCACTCTTGCTTAATGGTTGTTTGAACACAACTCTAAGGTGCTAATTAGTTTTAAATTAATCACAATTAGTTTAAGACTTCACTTTCTAAACTCTTCAATACAATCCTTGATCTTTAAGCATTTGGTTATTGTTTCTACTTCTCTGCAATATTGTCCAATTTACTGTTTTACTTTTGGTAGTTAATTTTATCATTCATACTGTTTAATAAGTATTTTAGTTGTGTTTTTCTAGCTTAGTGAGTTTGTTGATGAAGATGTTTTGCCTGGAAATTGTAATTATGTTTTGCAATAAACTCTTGTATTTTGGAAAGTCTTTATTTGTTATTATTCCACATACATACGTAGTAACTTGCTGTTCAAAGAACATCAAGACTAATCAGGCAGCTAACAATGAAAATTAACTGAGACTGAACTATTTGGTTATTATTGCTTTCCTGGAGTCAATGATTGTGCCCCAAACTCTGTAATTGACATAAAATGATTAAACCTAATAATTGCCCCAAGCCATTATTTATAGTTATTCATAGCCAAAATTTACCTTTTTTGCCTAAACATATGTGACTTAGTACATCAAATGAAAATGGCTTGAGTTTAATTAGAATTAAATCAAAATTGTGTATACTTTAAATAAATACACTCCACATATTGGTTAAAGATAATTGAGACACTATTTATCAAATGCTTGGCATATCACAGCAAAGAAAAAAACAACCTTGAGATGATATGAATGGAAGTGCAAACAAAAAGATAAACCTACAAGCAGCAGACATACATTATACAAGAGAGATTCTTAAGAATTATCAGGGAGAAAAAAAATCTAAGACACAGGGGTAGAGAAAACCACCAGTCATCAAATTTCTGTTTTCATTTCGTCTTTTATACATTTTTTAGTGTTTGGTGAACTCGGCAATGGTTACTTATTTGATTTGTTTCGCTTTTGTGCTGGATTATTTATACAAAACCAATGAACGAGCTAAGATGAAGGAAAAAAATAGAAAAGTGTGCAAATACTGCTCAAGACTATCCACCCATCCCTCCATCTATCCAAACCCTAAAGGCAACCAACCCCAGATCTCCCACTTCCCCGCTCCCTCCAAGCGAATGCTAAGGCAGAAGATATAATCTTTTCAGCAAATCCTGGGTCTGCCCTTAGGCCTCCCCGGGAGGGACTTTTCCATGACACGTCCCTATGGAAGGAAAACACACATCGCTGTGCTTGTGCTCAAGACCACTTTAAAAATGTACAGGAAATTTGACTCCTTGAAGGTAAAAACAGACATGAGGACTGAGGGGACCCAGAGCTTTTGCTCGGCAGCGTGTTCATCTATTAATCTGAAAACTGGCATTCAGGCAATACAATCCAGTACTTATCTTACTTCACAGAAAAACTTATCCAGCTTGTATTGGTATAAAAGAAAAGGTTAACACCAGAAGGAGCGTCTCTACACACAATAGGATGAGGTGACAAAGAGGACTATAAGCTGTACTTTTAGCTATTATCCAGAGTATGAAAAATACTCAAAACAGATTCATCAACTAAAGGAAAAAGTACATTAAAGATGAAATGATTCCATTAAATGCTATCCAGAACCCCCCCCCCTTAAGGAATGTTCACAACTGTTGAATTAAATAATTATCATAAGTAATTCAATGCATGTTCAAGCAGAGACAAAATGGAGCCAATTTCCAGTTTAACATTTATTTTGAACAGATTAACAAATTGCAGTTTTACAGAGGAATTTGCCCCCGTCGTTCCCCTGTGGTCCAGATTTAAAGAAATCTGAACAATTAATTGATCTTCATTTCACAGCTTATAGACAACCGGGCCTTTAGGCGTTTCTAATCTCTCCAATCAGAACATTTTCATACAGTGTCTTAGCCCTTATTGGCTGTCAGAAAATTATACAGTCATATGGGTGAGACGTCTTTTCTTAAAAGCTCCTTCTGAGTTTTATGGTTTTATGGCAACACACTAAATCTACAGACATCCTGTTTTTTACAGCTTGCAATAAAACTCACCCCAGAGTTTTATGACTTAAAAGCTTACCTCCATAAACAATAGTGACAGACATATATTTTACAACCATGCAAACTATATAAACAGACTTTTACCTTCTGAATAATAAAAATTTAAACCCTATGCAGAATTACACCACACAACCCGAGTAAAATCTAAACACGTGCAACACATAAATAATGGTGCGTTCAGACTACAAGCTTTGTCAGCGTCAAGCAACGCTCATAAACGGACTAGTCCGACGCATATACACAGAAGATACATTTTTAAGCTGAAGCTTGCAAAGCTCGTAGGCAGGCCTTTCTCTGCTGGATGTTTTAAACACTCACGGATCGTGGTTGGCTAAGCAGCGTCGATGTCGGGCAACGTCACCACAGTGACTCGCTCTGATTGGTTGCTGTGCTGCGTCAAGAGCGCTAAGACCGTCAAAAGTTCAACTAGCTGAACTTCTGTGTTGCTAGCGTTAGGAGCTTTGAAGCTTGAAACGCAGGAATAGCTTGAAAAGTTGATGGAGCCAAAGCTCACAAAGCGCCGAAGAGACCGTGACGCTCGGTAGCTGTGGCTCTCTCTGTTTGTTTTGGTGTATTTTAGCAAGGTGTTTGGTGAAATTACTCGTGTTCTGGCCTTTGCAAGGAAAGCTTTTATTGCGTTTGTGACAGCATGCATTGTTGGCTTCTATTTTTGTAAAATAAGCCCAACTTTGGATTGTTTCGTTTGTTCTGCTATCGTGTCTGTGTAACTACGGGTAGAGAACAGCAGTCGCCCCTCCCACCATCAGTCGCTGCAGCGTGTGTACTTGTTAAGGAGGAGCGGGCCTCCTTAAGGTAGTAGGTAAGTATCAAAATGTCCCAATGTCCCATCAGCTGACTAAAAAGCCCTTTTGCTTTTAGTGATGTGCCGTACATGAATGTCGTCACCACAGGAAATACACAATCCACAAATCCTGCCATTACCGTTCACCTTTATTGTCTCCAAGCATTCCTTACAAAGCCACAGCTGCCCCTTGACTACAGAGCAGGTGTGAGTCATCATTGTGATCACAGTCATGCAGAGTGACAAGCAAGGTGAGATGCTGAGGACGATGAAGACATTAAAAGGAGACGGTGAGACAAATAAAGATGATGAAGAGAAAGACGATACGTCCCCTTATCTGAAGGGGTCACTCATGAGTGGAGATGCTCGTGTCCTAAAATATATCTGAGCCAGTCGGCTTAGAGGGTGATCGTGTTGGTGTAGTGGATTTGAGCCAAAAAAAATTGACGTGGTAGAAGTAGTCAAGACTGAAAATGTCATGATGTTGCTTAAATGATGTGCTATGATCCATGAACGAGAGTAAGGGGGGAAAAGAGCTGGGAGTAGGTAGAGCAAGAAGGGTGCACAAGATAGAAATAAGCTATCCAGTAAAGCATGCAATCAGACAGCAAAGGATGGGAAAGATGGGGCTGAAAGATTTAAGGTAAGATGTGAGAGAATATAATGATGGGAGGAAGGAAACTTCTTTAAAACAGGAGGGTGATAAAAACAAGGCACTGCTGATGGGGCAGCTTTGTGCAGAGAGACATAAACACATGGAGCTGGACATAGCGCTGGGTTCTGGCAAATAAATCAGAAACTGCTGACATTTGCACACCAAGTCAACTTAGAAAGACAGAATGAAACAAGGGAGACAGAAAGACTGCTGGAAAAGGGTGGGGGGTAAGCAGAGAAAAAAGGTTATGGAGGAGAGTAAGCAGGGATGCAAAAACATGGAATACACCTTTGCTGCTGGGGGCCATTGCTGCATAAATCCATGCGCGTGCGTATGTTTATATGTGAGTGGGAAACTTCTTTAAAGACTGCAGTTTTCCTTACAAACACGCACACTCAGAGCCTTTCTCAGTCTTTCTCTGCAAGCTACCGCTTGATCTAAAAATAGCCGCTCCTCTCTCCTACAAGAGGCAGCAACCATTCTGAACCAATCAACACGGTCTGTCAAAGGCAACGGTATCCACCACCCCTCTGAGTGTGTGTGTGAGCGTGCACATAAGTGTTCGCCTGCACATGTGCAACAAGAGGGAACTCCTAACTGAAGGTAATAAAAACTGCCCTCCCCAGTTGCAAAGCAATCCCTTCCAGAAAACAATAAAGGACAAATAAAACAGAAATTGAGAGAAGGAATGGAGCAACACAAAAAAGGAGGGGAAAGAGGAGAGAGTGGAAAAGAGGGACAGGAAGATCTGGCTGCAGTGGAAACAGGCTTCAAAGGAATATTAATGTGATCCTGTGCAAGAGCTGAAGACAGAGGAAGAGAGGAAGGCGGGAGAATGGAGGAGGGGAAAGCAGAGCAAAAGAATTTACGACGGTGCACCCTCCCACACCGCTTGCTCTGGCTGTGCACCTTTCTCCAGGTGAGCCTGCAGCTTATATAGATGTTCATTGCATCCTCTTTAAAACTGCAAAAACCTGGAGGAAATCAATAAAACTTAATTTCATTCAGATCTGCTTCCAGTCGTTGAATCCTGATAAAAAGATTATGTATCCTGAATTCAGGGGTTTTCGCATAATAACAGATTGAGTGTAAAATTATTTCATTTAAATCGAAAGTGTACCAAGTCACATAACAGATTTTATAGTGGGATTACTTAATAAAATTAAAAGATGCAATTGAGTCATTAATTAATCACACCTCGTGAATAAGTAGCAGTGGCAAAATGAATTATTTGCCACTATATGAGTTTGTAGTAATCTAGAAGTAATTATGTCTCACGGTCTTTGATATTGCTCTTGTTAATTGGTTTGTAGACATCAATTTCTCTGCTCAGCTATCTTAATTTGCAAAAACTGCAGTGAGATTGAGGTTTGGAATTTCACTAGACCAATGAAGTTCTTTTTTTGTTGCCTTTTTTTAAATTAATAGCCATTATGTAGTAAATTTGCTGTCATGTTTGGAGTCATTGACCTCTTGATGATGCAGTTTGGACAGATCTTTATCTGCCGATTTCATGTTTTACTCTAAAATACTTTAACCATTCATTGACCAAGGCTCTGTGGCTGCAAGGCAAGCCCAGATCATCCATCAACCCTTCTTTGGTTTGGTTTTGTCTAAATAGGATGCTGCAAATTCTTTAAAAGTATCCCTAATTTGGTCTCATCTGTCCAAAGAACATTCTTTCACAATGTTCACTAAAATCTTTTCAAACCTCAATTGTACTTACATAGTTTTAAATAGAAAATAGGCTTTCTTTTGGTAGCCCTTCCAAAAAAGCAATGTTTTATCTTGAATGTAGTGTCATCAACTTCATGCTTTAAGATGTTAAATAAGGCCTTTAGGCTTTGCAGCATAAAAGAGGTAGTAATTTTGTTTTTTCTCATGAAGTCATAGCATATTTAGCGTTTGAATTCTTCTTTTCTTGGCTAATTGAAAATTAGATGCTATAATATTATAAAATCTGCAAAGTTGCACCAACAACCTTTGAAGTCAGCAACTAACTTGTAAGACCACAATATATGATGAATTTGTATGACAATTAAATTAGGTAAGGTTTAATCTTACAAGTCATGCAGCAATCTTTATAATCAAAATAATAAACACATTTTGTTAGAAACTGTCTCCACCTGTTAAGTGGGTGGGAGTTCAGAGGCCTGGATGTCCACAGGGCACAGGAGTGGGTGAATATCAGCAGAAGCATTACGCCCGGCAACACATTTGTGCATGTAATCCAGATGACCAAACCCAAGCACAAACACAGGATCATACGGCTTCAGAGAAAAGTTAAATGCAAAATTACGGCTGTTCAAAGAAGGTCAGGAAACAAAAGAACACATATCAAGAGGCCAAGAGAAAAGTACCATATCGGAAAAAAAAAAAAAAAAAAAATTAAATTTAGTGAGATTTAGGCATATGGTAGCTTGAATATGGGATATTCTAACACAAGGCAGACATTTATTTCAAATTATGATATTTTCCTAATCAGAATTTTAAGTTCAAACTGAAGAAACTGACTTTTGTATTGAAAAAATGATCAAGGAAAACTGATTGGGTCAAGGACAAAGAGACGTGAAATGGAGAGTTAGCAAATAGTAAAATTAGGGAAACAAACAGTCTGCTCTGTCCCTTTTTGTAGACAGCTTCACTGTTGATTCTCCAGTCCAGTCTGTTGTCCAGGTGATCTCCGAAGTATTTATCTTCCTCAACCACCTCCACTTCTTCCAAAAAGCAATGTTTTATCTTGAATGTAGTGTCATGAACTTCAAGCTTTAAGATGTTAAATAAGGCCTTTAGGCTTTGCAGCGTAAAAGAAAGAGGTAGTAATTTTGTTTTTTCTCATGAAGTCATAGCGTACTTAGCATTTGAATTCTTCTTTTCTTGGCTAATTAAATTTATTTGTAACATTTAGGCATACAGTAGCTTGAAAATAGAATATTCTAACACGAGGCAGACATTTATTTCAAATTATGATATTTTCCTGATCAGAATTTCAAGTTTAAACTGAAGAAACTGACTTTTGTATTGAAAAAGTCATCAAGGAAAACTAATTGGGTCAAGGACAAAGACACGTGAAATGGAGAGTTAGCAAATAGTACAATTAGGGAAACAAACATACCTTTTGGTATTTATTCTTACGTTAACTCATTTTAAAATAGTTAAAAGGCTGTATATAGAAGTAGAATGTAAAAGATTTACAAATAAAACAATGATTTTTAATATTTCATAAAACCAAGAAGCATCAAGAATCTTTATTGAATCAGTTTAGATTCTAAACTAATTCAGGGGTGTCAAACTCATTTTCATTTTGGGCCACATCAAGATCCTGAATGTCCTTAAAGGGCCTGTTGTGGTAGAAAGTAAGGATAAAACTATTAAAACTAACAAACACTTAAAATGTTAATAATTATCTATCTCTAGATTGGGGAAATATTTCTTAAAATTAAGCAATACTGAACATATTTTCATTATGTGATTTAGAAATATTCAAATAAACACTGATTTGATTTGACTAATAAAATCATATTTATATGCACATAAATAGAACTTAAAAAGTCTATCTATATTTTCCTCTAGGGTTCAGAGGGCCACAAAATGGCTATGGTGGGCCGGATTTGGTCCCCGGACCTTGAGTTTGACACCTGTGGTTTAGAAGGATAATTGCTTAAGACATTTTTTTTTGTTTAACCACTGATTTACGAAGAAATCCCTCGAGATGAAATCTCTTTTTGAAAATACAGCTTATTGCAAATGATGATGATGATGAAAAAACCCCCAAAATTTATCCACAGCAATCAATATCAGTAAGGACTTTAAGGAAGCTCAAAGGACAAAATTCTTTTCCTAAGGTACCTGTGAGTTTTCTATTGGTAAAACAAAGATGTTTGAAGCTAAATGTGGTATATATCTTCATTTTTTGATATTTTAAGAGAGCTATATGAAAGAAATTTAACTCCTTTAAAAAACTTGGCTTAAACACACTTTCAGGTTCCTAATATGTTATCTACAAAATTGAAAACTTTTTTTTAACTGTGTGCCATAAAAATCTAGGGGATAGAATTGCAGGAACATAGAAGTGTATCCACATTAGCAAGGACAGTGCAGTTTAGGTGTGTTTTCTGAAACGGATACTTTAGCTTGCAGCCATGAGGAATCTCTATTTCAGTATTTTGTCTGGCGAGCAGGCTGAGTGCTGTCAGTCTGTCAGCGACTGGCAGAAAGGGTTCATAAACTGCTAATATGTTCCACTCAATCATTTCCGGGACATAAAGCAGTCAGCACTCATTATCTCCCCGGGATTCCACACTAATGGGGTTTTCCCTTATAGGATGCTCTTGTACGCTTGCATTCACATGCATCCCACATATTTAATATCTGTGTCTCCATTTACATGTGTAAAGATGAACAATTATAAAACATCAGTGGAAAAGACAAAGACTAACATTATCAGATCTAGCAAAATGCCTAACATTACTCAAACATGCAGCTTTGGAACATATTGGGCCTACGCCTAAGGCATGGATCATAGCACGGGACAGAACAACAGCTGTTGAAGTGTTGCCAACAACTTTTCAGATCTTTCTATAATTTTTATAGATGAAAGTAAAAAAATAGAACAGTTTTGCCTTTGTTGCAGACTACTTAGAGCAAAGAAAATATAATCAAAGTAGTATTGTTTTTTTCCCCCTATGTTTTCCTTTGTGTGTAGATAGAACACTGGGCCAGGCATTTAGTTTAGGAGCCTTTTAGTGCTTGAAGGATTTAAAAATCAAACTTAAGTGATCAAAACAAAGTAACCTTCTTTTAGAGATATCTGGTACAGATATCTCTAAAGTTCAGTTCAGTCTGAATAAATGCTAAAAGGCCCTTCAGAACCATATTGTGTAGCTCACATCGTAATAAAAACTTTGGTATTCATACAAATCTCAGAAATCTTGACATCTAGACTCTTTGGATATTGTGTAAGGATCCTACACAACATCTAAGAATCCCCTCCCAGAAAAGTTCTTGTTATGAAATAAAAGAACATGTAATTTGTAAGGTTGTAAAAGAGCGGTCTCATGCCTTCAGAAAGCAGCATACAGCAGGTTATAGAAATTTAAAGAGATCTCAACATTTTAAATCAGCCATTCTTCAAATTCAGATTCAAAAATACTTTATTGATCCCAAAGGTAAATTAAATGCTGTTGTTGTAGCTCATAACAAATTCATTTTTCAACGAGTTGTAGACCATAATGGCTGATGGGAAAAAGGATTTCCTGTAGCGGTCTGTGTTGCAGTGAAACCTCCGACTGAAGATACTCTGTTGCTGTAGGATAGTCTCATGAAGAGGATGCTCAGGGTTGTCCATAATATTTTTAATTTCATAAAGAATCCTTCTTTGCATCATTATCTCCAGTTGTTCCACAGTGATCCCCAGAACAGAACCCTCCTTCTTCATCAGTTTGTTGAGCTGTTTTTAATCAATGGGTCTGATGCTGCTACCCCAACAGACAAAGAGAAAACAGTTGACAACAGACTTGTAGAAGTTTTGCAGCATCTTGCTGCAAACCTTGAAGGACCTCAGCTTCCTCAAAAAGTACAGTCTGCTCTGTCCCTTTTTGTAGACAGCTTCACTGTTGATTCTCCAGTCCATTCTGTTGTCCAGGTGAACTCTGAGGTATTTATATTCCTCAACCACCTCCACTTCTCCCATGATGGAAAAAGTCTTTGAATGATCCCTGTTTCTTCTGAAATCTACAATCATCTCCTTTGTTTTTGTTCACATTCAATGTAAGATGATTGTTTCCGCACAATGCCACAAAGCAACTCACAAAGGACTCTGTATTCAGCTTCTTCTCCATCTCTGATACACCTGACAACTGCAGAGTCATCTGGGTATCTCTGCAGATGACAGGTCTCCGTCTTATACTGGAAGTCTGAGGTGGACAGAGTGAAAAGGAATGGTGAGAGTAACGTCCCTTCCGGTGCTGCTGTGCTGCTGACTAGCTGGTTTGACACAATTCTTCTGTATCACAAGCTGTGGTCTGTTTTTTAGGTAGTCATTGATCCAGGCAATTCTTGAGGCCTCCACCTGTGCCTTCAGGAATTTTCCGACAAAGCAAATCAAATCAAATCATTTTACTGTATAGGAAAGGGTTCAAAAGGGCAGGAGATTTAAATAACTGACAAAATGCTGAAGTCTGACTGTCTAAGCAGGTGCGTTCTGGAAGGAGACCATATAATTTTGAAAGAAGTCTAAAAAAACACAAATGTCATCACATGATCTACAGCAAACTACTGCTTCTGTTGAAAAAATAGAAGTTGCTTAGTCAATCACTTCATTTGGATGGTATTAAATTGGTCTTCGGTAATAATTTAAATAACCTCTGCATTATTTTTGACCAAGGCATGACATTTAAATCCCATATTAAACAGATTTCTAGGATTTCCTTCTCTCACCTCTGGAATATTGCTAAAATTAGAAACATCCTGTCCAGGAGTGATGCTTAGAAACTGCTCCATGCATTTGTTACTTCAAGGCTGGACTACTACAATTTTTTACTATCAGGAAGTCCACAAAATTTTAACTCAAAAGTTTTAAAGTATGAAGCAAGAAACCCTGTTTACATTTATGACCAGGCTTAAAACTTTCCCTTTTTGCAAAGCTTATAATTAGAATGGCTTAGGTCATCCCGGCTTTCTCTGTATTTATGCTGCTATAGGCTTTGACTGTTGGAGGACAGACTGACGACTTTTCTCTACTCTACTACTTTTCCTTTCTACTACTTTCCAGTTGTTCAGGTTCTGTTGGAGGTTTCTTCCTGTTAAAGGGCTTTTCCTCTCCACTGTCGCTACATGTTTGCTCATAAGGACAGAATGCTGAGAGATTGTTGTAGTTGGAGTCTGCATGCACAAGGCACAACCTCACTCCAATGACTTGCTGGGATTCCTTAAACATATTTTTTAACTGACTGGAATGTCTGTATAATTGTATTGAAATTACTTTTCTTGTAAAGTGCCTTGAGATAACATCTGTTATGAATTGGTGCAATATAAATAAACTGAACTGAACTGATATTAAAGTGCTTGCCTGTCTACTCTGAAAGAAATTGCTCAGCTTTAAATGGGAAGCCTGTAAGGAGGAAACATTCACTCTCTCAAAAAATATAAAGGCAAAACCAAACTTTGCCATACAAAGTGGAGACATCGTTTAGAGCTTCTAGAATTATGTTTTCACACATCAATCTAAAAAGGTTTTTGATACTGTAAATCAATTTAAGATATTTCAAGACAGAAACTTCATTTTAAAGTTCGTATACCAAATCAGCAAAACACGCTAGCTTAAAACAAACACAGTCAACAAACTCTCTACCCTACAGTCGGTTATCATCCCTAGGCCACGGCCCCCTGATGTGGGAGTGTGCAATGCCCCAGTAGATGAGAAAGTAAAAAACACCGATCACAGTTTGGTCACTAGTCTTTTGTTTCCACAACTTCAATTGCCATTTTTCTGGGGGGACTTTTGCAGGTGAGAGGCATAACACCTTTCCCAATCAATAGTTCTCAACCAAAAACCAAATTACTGCCACCAGTTTTGTAATCCATTTGCTTGTTCTTTGTCAAATAAAAATACTGGGCCGCTGGCTTCAGATTAACTGGGTTTAATGATGTACAGAGGGTTGGATCCTCCTCCAGATTGTACTAGTTTGGTGGAGACACATGAGTTTGGGGGTGGGGGGTTAACCCTTATAGGCTAGAAGAAGAGAAAAGTAGTGTTTCACAAATAACAGTATCGTCATTCCAAGGCAAGATAAATTTCCAAATTAATAACGGCTTCACGGTGCTAGGTAAAATATAGTAACAGCAATAACAGCTGATAACCTGATGTAATATAAGACCACTGTATCTTAGCAACCTTGTTAATTCTGAGAAGAGCGTTGGGGTAAGCAGTGGAGGCAGAGCATTCATCATCAAAGACACACCCAGCAGCAACACACACACAAATACCAATTACACAGAAAACTCTCAAATCTACGACATGAGGCAAACACACATGCTTTCTTGGCATTAGCCACAATCTCAATCACACTATGATGCGGATGAGAGCACCCACACGTGTAGGAATACACACTAGGACACACACATATGCACACAGGTCTTCAGGCTTACTGTAAGCAGCTGGTAGAATGAAGGGGGTGTGAAGCGGAACAATGGGATCTTAATCGTTGGGCTGCATTTCAAAGCTTAGATCCCTTTACAACACTGTTTCTAGATAAGATTAGAAAAAGCTATTTATATCTAGAGGGAAAATAGCCATCCAGTGGCTTCATTTTCATTTATTTGAAGTCGGCTCTAATTCAGGGTGGAGTTACATAATGTAAGGGAGCAACACTTTACCATTCCTGGGTGACTGACTTGGAAGGAGTTGGTAAAAAGGGAATTAGACCAGAAAAATGCACCAAACCTGTACTAACACTGCTGCTAATAATTCTTTCAAGGAGCTCAATGATCACTGCTATTACACCAAACGAGTCCAGCAGGTTTATGGGGACACAGCGGTGGGCCAGCTTCACATCCCAATTCCAAATATATTTCAGTGAAGCTCAGCCAAAATCCAGCATCCAGCTGAGCCAAGGACAAAACAACACAACACAACACAACACAGCAAAGCCCGGTCCCTACACACCAGATGTGTGGACGAAAAAAAAAAAAAAAGCAGAGGGAAAGACCACTCTGTTCTTTGCAGCTGTGTTCCAGGCAGGCATGCAGGAACCTGGGATATATTCCTGGGATTGAGTCTGTTCCCCTGCCATCCTCCCTTTGTCCCAGGAGATAGCCAGCTGCATCCCAGTCACAGTAAAGGTAGTGAAGGAGGAAAGGTTTTAAAGTTGGCATGTGGACTTTAAAGAGGGACAACTTTAGCCTAACCTTGACAGGATTAAGAGAGCAAATCACAATGAGTGAAAGAAAAGAGGGGGGCTACAGGGAGGGGGGCAGTTGTGAGGATACTAAGAAACTCAAATAGGAGGAGAGGTAAAGAAAAGTGAATACAAGATCTGGGTGATATGGCTTAGAATTAAAATCTGAATTTTTTTCATACCTAATCAGAATCAAGCTTTTTGTGTCTTAAACAGAAATAAAAGAATGAGAGAAAACATAAAGAAACTAACTTTTATTTCAGTCATTACTTCTGGGAGTTGACCTGACCTGAAGTGTAACTAAATGCTGTAAGACATGCTTGTAAAACAAGATGGTATTCCCTGGGTGTGTTGACATCACTCTGAACTATGGAAGCCCAAAGAGTGCATTGGTGAAAAAGATTGCTGCCTGTAGATAAACACAAAAAATTGCCACCTATACTCATAGTTTAAGAATAAATTAAAATCATTTTCTGATGTTGAAGTTTTATAATATTTGACATAACCACATGTGATGAAATACATAAATTTCAGGGCAACGTGAATTGCTTTATGTAGGAGAAAACTAACACTGCATCACCCTGAACGCACTATTCCAATGAAACTTAGAGGTGGCAGCATCATGCTGTAGGCCTGCTATTCTCGAGCAGGGTCAGCGATGAGGGTTCAGAGTTAATGAGAAGATGAAAAGCAATACATTCATCCATCCATCTTCTTAACCGCTTATCCAATTCAGGGTCACGGGGCAGCTGGAGCCTATCCCAGCAATTATCAGGCATTAGGCAGGGTACACTCTGAACAGGACGCCAGTCTGTTGCAGGGCCAACACAGAGAGACAGACAACCATTCACACTCACATTCATTCCTAGGGACAATTTAGAGTGATCAATTCACCTATCATGCATGTTTTTGGACTGTGGGAGGAAGCCGGAGTACCTGGAGAGAACCCACGCATACACGGGGAGAACATGCAAACTCCATGCAGAAAGACCCTGGGTCGGGATACGAACCCACGACCTTCTTGCTGCAAGGCAACAGCGCTAACCACTGCGCCACCGTGCAGCCTGCAATACATTCAGTGTAGTCATAAAGAAAAGCAAGTAAACGGTGCAAAAAAACTCATTCTGGGGTGAAGGTCCAGATTCCAGCAGGTCAAATAAAACCATGTGAAATACAAAGGTTTCCCAAAAACGTAAAGTACACAAACAGAAAATGGTAAATGGTCTGCATTTGTATAGCGCTTTACTCAGTCCCTACAGACCCCGAAGCGCTTTACACTACATTCAGTCATCAACCCATTCACGCACACATTCACACAATGATGATGGCAAGCTACGTTGTAGCCACAGCTCCAGTGGGGCGCATTGACAGAGGCGACGCTGCTTGACACTGGCACCACCGAGCCCTCTGACCACCACCCGTAGGCAACAGCTGAAGTGTCTTGCCCAAGGACACAATGACTGAGACCGTCAGAGCCGGGGCTAGAACCGGCAACCTCCGATTACAAGGCAAACACCAAACTCCTGAGCCACAGTGTGTTAGCTTGCTTGTTTGTTAAAATAAATAAGAAAGACAACACATAAAACCCCCCCAGATAAATCCAAGAGAGTCTTACACCAAACAGCTCCACGGAGTGCAAGAGTAACAACAGCAAATGACAAAATATACTTTACCCAGTCACAAGGACACAATCTGCACAATCTACACAATTACTTTTCTTGTAAAGTGCAGTGAGACAGTGAGCCATAAATAAACTGAATTGAACAGAGATGCTCCGCATGTTTGAGATTTGTTTTCAATTTAATAAAAATGTACAAAAACGCACCAATCAAATTCTTTCCTCTTCTGACTTAAGCATTACTTTATTTTTATACAATAAAATACCAAAAAATATTTATTCAATGTCAAAATTTGAAAATGTTTAATAAGTTGAATATTGCTATCGATAATCACTTAACTGCTTTACTTATTACCATGTCACTGAATGACAATGTTGAGTTTATGCAAACCACAAAATTCTTGAAGTTCTCTAATTTGACTTTAGCTTGATAAGCATTTCAGGGGATTAATTTATTTATGTGTAAAGTCCGAACAGAAACAGATTAATTAGGTTTCCTAACATCTAAAATTAGAAACATCTTAACAGTGTAAAAATAGACACGGGACATTTTTCATTTTATTTATTTGGAAATGAGTATTACCCTCTCTTAAAGATCAATGCTATTGTGGTAATATGACATTATCTGTGAATTACTCAAAAGGTTGATTCATCAGTTCAAACATCAGGAAAAACTCTGCATTTTAGAAACACATTGATTGTGTAAACCTTCATTTATACCAAAACATCTGAGCCATAGTGTTGACCTTAGCTTTTCAGCTTATTAACCAACTGCCACGTAGTCATGAAACATTTTACCGTATTAAAATATTCATAAACCAACGACACAGAACAATTCACAGCTACCTATTGAGAAATTTCCTTCAAAAAGATGCGGCCACCACCTTTATCTACTGTAACCCATTTGGCTGCCAACTTTTCATTTCTCATCTTACATAGTGTAACCTGGTGGTTTAAATTGAACACCAGTCAACAGGGTTGCTTAGTTTGGTTATCTTCATTTATCTTCATTTTATTTACCTATGGCACCCCCTTGTGGTGAGACTGCTTGACTCTCTTAGTGATGTGGCTGCGTAGTGACGATTCATCACGGGGACGTACTGGCAGACATGTTGGAGTAGTGCGAGAGCTCATAGCTACGTTGTGCAGCAACAATAAGATATCTTTCAGCACCGTTCCAGGAAGAGGCAAAGAGTTTTCAACTCAATGAACCCGAAAGAAGAACGTGATAAATGCAATTGGGCATCCGCCACGTTATAGAAATGGATGATCTGAGCCAGAGTTAGCACCAAGCTAACATGCTAAAGGCAGCTATCGAGCATTACCTCGTGCGCGATTGACTGAATATTCCGGTGAGTTAATTAATTATCAGTTCGCACCTTTTCATTATCCTCAATAGTTAGTAAAGTAAGTACACAATTGACATGGAAAATAAACCAGTCGGGATAAGAATGTAAATATTTTTTCACTGTATGGGTTAGTTCTTTTTCATTGTGGAAACTGAAATATTATATCTGGTTATGTAGCCATTATTTTCTTAAAAGAGGTATTTGTAATTGTTATATGATGTACTTCAAGAGAAAAGATTCTGTTGTGTATGTAAAACATATATGCAGTAGTATATTTAAGTTGATCCTTATTTTGGTTTATTCTAATGTTAATGACTAATGTGAATTGTAGGAAGGGAAAGTTAAATGGTTCTTCTGCACATTTTGTGCAGGCTGGTTTTTGTTATGGGGAAAGAGTACGTCCAGGCTTCTCCAAGTTACCATCACCCACTGTCTCCTGGTATCCATCTTCATTACCATCGTCTACATTCTGCCACTGGACCTTCACCATTCCAAGTCTAATCTTCCTAACCCGTCTGCACAGCAGTCATCTTCAGTGAATCCGGGGTGGACAGTCCTCTTGTGTGGTATGATCTGGTAACTGAACTGATTCTGATGAAAGTGGACATTATTTTCCCAAGGATATGCACTAAGAGTGTGAATCATACTCATCTATAATTTTGAAGTCCACAGTTGGGATAACAGTTCCTATTGATTGTGAGTTTGTGACACATTGTATCCTGCTCATTTAATATATCCATTCTAAGGGATTCAGCTGTTGGTGTGTTTTTTTTCCCTTTAAAGAGGAGGCTGGATCTGCATCATTTGCAATTTCATTTAACTGGTTCATCTTATGCCAAATATCCTCATAGAACCTAGATTTAGATACACCTGCTGAGTGACCTATCGTACCAGCAGGGTTACAATAGCATTCATATGAACTTTTCTTTCCCCTCTTAACATCAGCGAACAGCCCAAGACTGCAGCTGTGGAAAGCCTGCAGCTTCTAACAAAGGCTTGACGTACTGATATTTTATTAATGTGTCCATAAATATTGAAAGGACACATACAAATTAAGCCCTGTTAAAAAAGTTATATCGACTATTTACAGCACCAGGGAACACATGCAGGGACCTTGAGTATTAAATTCTTTTTTCTACCTTCTATGTCCTTCATTGCACCTGCCATGAAAGGAATGCCCCTGCAGCTTCAGTTTAATCTAAACTCTCTCTCTCTCACAGACACACACACACACACACGTACACACACACGCACACACACAGATTAACTCATTAACGACCTCTGTCTTCTTCCCCCTCTATGCTTTTCTATTTGAATGAAATCAATGGATTTGAGGTGCTTGAAGATATGCCACACCCTCCTGCGAATATTAATCATAAATCACTGGCGCGGGGGATAATGAGCCCTGTTTCTAATGACAACAGGCATGATGAATGTGTTCGTGGCTCGACATCACATTATCATCTACCCAGGCAGGAGTGTGGGCACGTGAGCTTGTGCAGTGCAACGACTAGGCAGGAGCGTGGCTGTTGGGAGATGAGGTATCCTCCAGGTTGTGTGACATTTTGATGGCATGCAATCTCTCTGTGGCATTTTAAAAGGTATTGGTAACCCACATCATACAGGCTTAATAAGATCTGCATGTACTGAAATATGTTAACAGCAAGTAGTAGCAATACATGACTAAGCAGTTAAATGGTGTGTATTAGAAAATAGATGAGTGTAAGATGTGTTATAAAGTTATGAAAAAGAAAAAAAATTGATCTTTAAAAACCAGTAATTATAACCACCAATAAAAATTATTAAAAAAGACAACTAGTGGTTAAAGTTATTTTTGGGTTACTTTTATTAAGCGTTTTTATTATACTGTAATAATCATCCAAAATACAAATATAGGAACTTCATCTACCCTGTCAGAGACAGAAGTTTTTTGGCAGATAACAGGAAGGCTAAACCGAACACAAAGGTTGGTTTACTCTTCCTTTTAAGATTTTATTATTTGTGCTTGGTGGATCTGGCAGGATGTTGGTAATCCTAACTTAAAAGGTAATGATCTACATTCTCAAGAACAAATAAGGACTTTTGCTTTGTAATGTTAGTCACACTTATTGAATTATTGCTCTAATTGCCAATATAAAGCCTAGACTAGAGCCAGTCTAAAGTGATTTCTCCCCATTTTATTTGACCTATGTTTCAAAATAATGCCAGAACCTTGTTGTATAGCAACTGGACTGATACGTATGGTTTGCAGCCCACTATTAATAGTGTTTATAATACCAATCCTAACCTCAAAATCCTTGGCTCATGCACAGCCACACTTTATTCACACAGCTGACAAAATGTATTAATATAAATCTGTGATATACAGTGTTGCACAACCTGTTTGTTCACATGTTGCTATACACAGGAGTAATAACAGCTCACAAAATGAGACAACACATAATACTGGTTTAATGAGAACAAGATGAGACAGAATTTAAACAGAATTTAGGAACCCAAAAATCTAAATTTTCTGATGTAAATTGATGTATTTTTAACTACAGATTATCAAATGTGGCCAGATTCTTTTAAAAAACATGAAACAGTTTACCATTTCTAGAAATCTACCAGCTGTTAAAGATTTGTAAATAGCCTGTCACACTTTTTGTTTTACCAAATCGATTTACGCTCGCCAGTCATGTAGGCTGGTGGCCGGCACTTTAATCGAACTCTAATTCGTTTGCCTGTTTGGGGAGGTGTGAATGCAAATCGAGCTCTGAGGTGGAAGCAAAGCTGTCAAGTCTCCCGTTTTGGCCATGAAACTCCTGTCTTTTCCCTCTCTTTCCCGTCATCTTCCCGTATTATTATTATTATTATTATTATTATTATTATTATCCTGTAAATCTCCCGTATTTTAATATCATTGATACAATATCTGCCTCTCCGAACTGAATTGTCTTTAAACTTGCAAGAACAGCCACCTGCAGTAGCCTGAGTTTTTGCCAGGCTAGAGAGCGTGAATAAGATATTATTGGACCTGATGAAGGCAGACGTCATTCCTGCCAAAAAAAACACAAAAAAAAAACAACAAAAAAAACTATTAAGAAGACATGTATAGCTGGAAAAATGGGACAGTCAGTTTACTTTCATACAGAGTAGCAGCATGGAGCACAGCATTTAAATGTCAAAAACGGTAGGTTTATTAGATTCTGATTACTCAATTGTAATCACCAACTGGCAAAATAAAACACGTTTGGCAGTTGGATATTACCGACATAAGTAAAAATTGTCTGGCAAAAAAAACGTAAATTCGTGTGACATGCTGACCGATGTGCTTCTCCTCTAACCTTACCATTATGTTGCCATAAAAACACCTTGTGACGGCCATCTGCGTCTTGCTATTGATTTGGGCCTCACCACAGCTCCACATCTCCCTGGAGCCGAGAAATGCATGTGCTCATAATCAGCTTGTTCCCAGCGGTTTGCTTTTCTCCTTTGCAACACTAGAAATTACAGCGCAAAGCTCAGAGCTAAAAGAATACAAGAATCCTGATTATTATTATTAATTATTAACAGCATTAATTAATGTGCCTCAGACCAGCTATTTTAACCCCTAGGTAAGTTTAATTCATTGTTTCATATTCAAAATTATTATGGCCAATAATGCTTAAATAACAATCTATATACATAAGCAGAGGTGTATCCAGAAAGTTATAAAGGGGGCTAAATGGGGGGCCAGTGATGATCTTGGGGTGTCACATTAAAAGTCCTGCTTAAGCAAGACTGTAATTCGAAGGGGGCAGGACCTACACTGATTTACAGAAAGAACATCGGGGGGTTGCATAAATGCATAAATAATTCTAACTAATTAAAGTTATTTTCTCATTTTTATCCTCATTGAAAATATATATACATGAGAAGTTCATAAAATTGGAACAGAAGCAGCTTATGCTGAAAGCAGAGCATTACAAGTTACTGACTAATCAATGATTCATTTAACATGTTGACTGATTTACCGACAAAATAATATATCATTACAGCTCTAAAATGTAATAGATAGTGTACATATGCATTTATAAATAATTGTTTGAACTAAATTTATGAAGTTAAAAACTAAGACCCAACATATTTCGTAAGAAACACAATATAAATGTAAGACAGTCATACCAGCATATGGCCACTATAAATATATATATTGTAGATCTGATAATATGAGAGTATGTTGTTCTACATGTTTTAATAGTCTCCTGTCTGAGATACTACCATGTCTGCCAGTGTAGCGGACGTACCTCAAAGGTGTATGCAAACTTTGCAGCGTATAATATGCATATCTCAGAGGTTACTTCGATACCCACTATTAAATAGATGCAACTTTGGAGCATGTGTGTACATTATTCTATCTGCTACAAAAAAGGAAAACGTGAGAGTGGGAGTTTTTGTAAATACAAGAGCTTGGTTGGGGTAGTGGGATGGCTTGCGACGGACAATTTTCAAATCCAAATCTTGACAGGTATGTCTGAAATGAACTCTAGTCTGCCTAAAAACCTTGGTCCTGGCTTGGATGAAATGAACTCCGCAGTGGACTGATTCCATACAGGGCCGCTCCAAAACCAGAAAGTGGACTACAGTGTAGGGCATTCTGGGTAAATAAAACCAAAACAACCTCACTGCAAAAACTACCTCGTTCTCCACTAATACTGAGCCCACTGCAGAAATGTTTTTTTTTTTCACTAGCACATTTTCCAAAGACAACAGAGCAACCCTGAAACCGCTAAAATCTGATGCAACTCCATGTTTGTTTAGAGAAAGTGTATGTGTGCTGAGTACTTTTTGGTGACACAACAAGGTTACAATTTATGTCCCCAGTTGAACAAAGTATATGAGACTATTAGATGTGAAAAAGACTTAAAAATCAACTGAAACTTCTACATTGCCAGAGTCTTATCACCAGCCTTACCAGCGATTTTAACTAATAATCTTTCACAAATGGGTTACTTAAAAACGATTTCCCTTATTCCTTTATAATAAGAGTCTTGAACAAAAACACTTAAAAAGACTTCAAGCTTAAAGGCCTTATCATGATAGTTTAAACATATAAGGCAACAATAAAGACTTTACTTGGATGACAAGTACCCTGTCAAGTACTTCTTTGTGCTTTAAAGAGATTGTGAATGTTATCTGGAGAAAATATTCATGCTGACATGCCGTGTATAAGTGGCAGTGTATTAAGAAATTTTTTTTCATTGAAAGTAATGTCTCGTGATTTAGAAAATACTTACTTGAATTTCATATTTTCACTTCAGGAGGGTCTTTCACTTACAAATAAATAAGTTTAAGGAAGTTTGTTTATGATTTTCTTGTATGTGTGATCCGACTGAGAATGTGAACAACTACTGAACCAGCTATGCATACTGACACTGCTACAAACTGCTACTGCCACTTGCTGTACTGCTTGGCAACACAAATCTCATTCAAGCGTCACTGCAACTGCTCCATAAGCCTACAACAAGTACATTTCTTCGTTTTGATCAGATTGCAGAATTTTTAAAGCTCAGAAACAATTTTTTAAAGTCAAAATGACCATAGCATTTTTCGGTTTATTGAAAAACAAGCAAAGGAGTTTACCCCAATGTGGGACAATAATAATTAAGCCTTACACCATACTTGCATTTGAAGCAAATTTAGTTGAGAGCAGCTCTATTGATTTCAACAGAAATGCTTACATTAGCATCTGTATAGCTGCACATTTTTGATTCTTCCTTCCCTTCTCTCTCTGCTCTGCCTCCTTTTCCCTTCATTCCTAGCGTCTTCCACCCACCTTCTCCTCCTACTCCTGCATCCTTTCAAGCTGCTGATACAGGGAAACCCAGGGCTGCACCAGTTAGAGTTTCCAGTTAAACGAACAGGGTAAATCTGCATGGGAACAAAAAACTCATTCAATATGCTTCACTCAAAATGAAAAAAAAAGCAAAATTGGAAAGTGACCAGGGATGGTAATGTATAGTTATTGGCTAACTTTAACAACGTGTCTCTTTATCTGGTGCCCTTCAGAATTAGTTGCAAGCCATTGCTGATGTCTAATCAGATTGGGTATTGAATGGTCTTTATATATTATAAATTAATTATGGATTATGATTCAGTATTGAAGGTCAAGATTAGGCTTAAAGATAGTGTTCCAGAATCAAACTAAAGTCACACAGTTATGCTGAGTAGAGCTATTATTTGATGGTCAGAAAAGAAATGCACATCTTGAACCCTGATAGAGACAAACACGTCTCAAAGGATTTACCTGTCAAACGGATTTCTAGGGCACCCGACAGGACCATATTGTAAGTGACACATTGTTCAGTAAGTGGAAAGTTAATTTAAACTGCATCCCCATGGGGTCCCCATGTGGCAAAGATGGCAGCCTCATCATCGTCTGGCCTAGTGTCTGTCTCCCTCCCATGACTGGCCTCCATTCTCTGCCCACAAATCCCATTTTAATGCCAGCCTGACTTCTGAAAAGGCGAAACGAAAGCCTGATCAGCACAGCTGCGACTCAGGAAAATTGCGGTCATAATCAAGGGCAAATGAGTGGACAAGCAAAGTGGAGCCCAAAATTGTGTAGCACCACATTTTGAAGCAATAAACTCAAGGTTCAGCGATCACTCATCCGAAGGAAGAGAGAGTGTGATGCTCAGTTGATGCTGAGATCATTATACTCAAGCACAGATTTTACTTTTTTACATAGCCCTAAGAAGTAACTCAAAAAATTTTTTGCAAGTTAATTTCACTTTTTGGTTATTATCAGCTACTACACGGCACCTAATTTGACCAACTATGGATCGACTTAATGTTTTTGATCCATAGTTATTACTCTTTACTTTCTACTCTTTAAAAACTTTTGGAACACATGTTAAAATGTAAATAAAAAATGATTAATTTGGACTGTGGCTCAGAATTGTAAAGAAGTTACTCTGACCTTATGAATACTGCTGAAACCAGTCAAAAGAACTACTGATTGGTTGAAGTCCCCAAAGTCCTTAAACTGCAATAGCAGCTACAAAACTGCAATACCTAAATATGTTCTGTGTGGCACTAAGAATTGATGTAGTAGTACCAAGTAGAAGCCCAGCAGATTTACCTTCACAAGTGGGACACCTATCAGTGCATCCCCTGTGGAGCATTTCCCGTCAACAACCTGCCCAAAAACCACAAACCGAACTGCCACACTCAGACCAAAGAACAAAAGTAAAACAACCCACTCATGTTGCATACAAATGGGCAGCGCCACATCTCCAGCAAACCTCATACTCCTGACCGTCAGTGCCCAACCAGTCCATCCCAGTATCTAACAGTTGTTCGCCAGCGCATGCCACCTGACCAGGCAATCCCCCCAATCACACCAGCCAGCATTCATACAAAGACTACTATTCTCCACACCCTTGTCGCCCACCGCACCATGGAAACACAGACTGGCCAATCAAATGACACCGCCAACACTGAACATGACGAAAGCCCCAACCGCAATGCACAATGGTGTCCATGTGATTCCCTCCGGGCCATATTCACATAATGATTCGCCCCCCCACCCCCACCCCCCCACCATCATATCCATGAAGAACAACACATCCCAAAAACCAACAGCATGCATGCCAAGCAAACAAGCAGCTGAAACCCCCAGAAAGCCACCAGTACCAAGCACAAGCAAACAAGCACCGAACCACCGCAGCAGCACACCAGATTCCCATCCACCCCTTCCCACCACTCCCTACCCTCAGGCAATACCCAGCAGTCCACCTCTAACACATCTGAAACGCACAGCGGTAGGGTCCTGATACACCAAAAGTGGAGCTACATCCTCAGAGCTCTGGTCCCGGGCCCCCCAATCTAGAAACAGTGGCGAGCTGCCCGAAGATGCCCCAAAATACGCTCCTCATTTGATGTGGGGCATGAGATGCACTGGGAGAGGGGGAAAAACTACAATACCTTACCTACAGAAAAAAATATTAAAACCAAGTCTGAGATTTGTGAAGCTTTTCTGGGATTTGTGAAACTTCAATAAATGCATATATTTTAGTATTTTTGTCATTTTAAACCTGGTCTAGATTAGATTGGTCTAGACCACACCATAACATCTCCAGCTACAAAACTACAATACCCCTACATTTCAAATTTAAACTTCATTATTCTGCACTGTTAGAAGAACATCTCAAAGTCTGCAATTTAAAAAAATGTACTGTTATTTCGAAACTTAACTAATAAAACACAATTTCTGTGGGGTTTTTTGTACATCTGGACAATGCTAAAATAGCACCAGCTACAAAAAATTACAACAGCTAGTTACATTATAATCTTAACTAGATTATTCAACAATAATTGGGTAATATATTTAAAACCGAGATTTTGATTTGTGAAACCTTTATTTAAAATTGTGAAACCTCAATAAATAATGTGTTTTGTTTTTTTGGCATCTTCAACACAGTAGATCCGCACCAGCTCCAATATGTAAACATCTTTTTCGTGAGTGCTCTATATTTTATACAAATAGAGCAGATTAAAATAAAAGCTCAAAACAGGTTTCAAGGTGTGTGTTTCTGTCAGTGTTTATGCAGATTTCCATAATCTTTGTATGTATTGTAAGTTCACATCCTCCCATTATAAATATCTCATCTTGAGTGATGGATTATTAATTGCCTATTGACATTTTTATAATTTATTGCTTTATTGTGGTATAACTGAGTTTTAGCCTAACCCAAGTCACATAACTGGAGTCCACAGTTCTGAGAGGAAGTCAGAACTGTGGACTCCCATTGCGGAGCTTTACTAATGATGAGGCCTGTAAGCAGCTGCCTTCATTACATTCAATCCTCTGGATAGAATCTGAAATTACATTTTAGCTTCCCACTATCAGAGCTCACCCATGTTCAAATGCACACACACGCTTTTGGTTAAAATATAGTTGCAAAAAATACCCCCCCGACTCCATCTGTAAATACTCTGTAAGTTGTTTGCTCAACACAAAGACGATGATATATTGCACACATTTCATCAGTTGTCATATTGAGGCTCTCAAGTACATTTCTTCTCTAGAGCATTAATTTCAGGAATAAAAAAATCAAGATACTTGTGAATCAAATCTAAAAATATTTAAGATTAACTTAAAATAATTTATGTTAATCTTCCAAGCTCCAAGGTGCGCAGGTGAATATTATTCACACTGTGGTTTAATCTACTTTAATCTACATTTCAGATGCTCACATGCTATGAGGCTTTGTGTAACCTTCAGCCCATGAATGTTTCCCCATTTTTAGAAACATTTTAATTTGTCTTATGATAAGGTAGCACACATGGTTTCTCCTTTCTTGTAATTCATATATTGATTTTTTTTTAATGAGTTTCTGTCTGTTAAACAATCAAAATATCAGTATATGCCTTTTAAATATATATTCGTTATCTATAACTTTTATGACAATTTAATTATAAATATGGCATATTTCCAGAAGAACATCTTAATAAAATATAAATTTCTAGTAATATTTAGGTAGCAGATGACACAAAGGAGTTAGAGAAGACTTTTTTTGCTACTTGATATTATAATGAAAAATGTAATCATAAGCATTACCTCAAATAAAGAGTGAAGACAGCTAAACTATGTTTGCAAATTTTTTGCATGTCAATCACTACGTTTACATGCAGCAACTAACCCATTCAAAAACCAGAATATCAGCAATAACTCGGTCATCCATGCTCATGTAAACACCGGCAAAAACCAGAATATTAACCCTGGGGGGCCCCTTTGCTTACCCGAATAGCTGGTCATTTAAACTTGTATCATCATATCCCCATCAAAAAGGAACATTGATGTGTTGTCTGCAGATGTTCTATTCGCAGGAATCTTTGTCTTTTGAGTAGAGGAATTTCTTGTATGCGCTGTTTGGCATACAAATTTCATGTATACAGGAGTAAGTCTCTCTACTTTCTCTCTCTAACTCTGTTTGCTCACACTTGTAAACAGGTTGTTCCAAATGTTTCAGAAACCCAAATAGTGACCTTAAACCGACCACACCCCAAATAGTAATCAGGGATTTTTCAGATCAGTAATCTTATATCAGTATTTGCGGGTTTTTCAGTTTCGGAAAAATCACAACTTTTCATTGTTTTAGTTATAGTGGGACAAAAAGTTATTTGGTAGCTACAGATTGTGCAAGTTGTCCTAATTAAAAATATGAGCGAGATTTTTGAAGCTGAAAGATTTACAGATAGATCACCAAAATAACAGGGAAAGCATTCAAAAAGCTGGCTAAAAAATCTTATTGCCATGATTAGTATAATGCCAACATGGTTTTTTTCCATTGTCTAGGGAATATTTGGACTTTTTCATTTTTTATTTAAAATGTAAATAAACTTATTGTTTAACTAATTTTACATAAATGTATCCCTTTGTCTCATTTCCTGCAGAAATTAACGTCTTGGTTGGATAAAAATCAGGGACGATTCTAGGATCAGAGGTTTAAGGGGGTTGAGTACCCAGAGAGCGTCCCAGCAAGGCAAAATATCTTTTACTGGTTTGTACATTCTAACACACATGCACACACACAACAGGGTATATAATGTTAACAGGCATCCAGTCACTTAGCTAGTGTAGCATCTTGGCATTAATATTAGCACATGCTTTCAACATAAGGTTTGGATAGTCACTGCTCATTAAAAAAAAAAAAAAACTCAGAAATTTGATCAGAAAATATCTTTTTTTTTATAAACTAGAAAAAACATAACTAGGAGAGCCTAGACCTCTGCCAAGCACACTGGACTTTATATTCCTTCATAATACCTGATCATCCCCAAAATGTAATCATTCATTCCTTGACCCATTTCTGACATTTCTTGGATATATACCTCAACAACTTTTATTAACAGTTTTATTTCGTTTAAATTTTTAAATATTTTATTCTATAGCTTACTGTCTGTATTTTCACTTGCCCTGTATTCTTATTCATTTTATGTGTGTGTGTGTGCTGCCTTAACATGAGTTTTCACACTGTATGATTAATAAACTTTTGATTTATTCATTAATTCATTCATTCAGAGATGAACAAATAAACTGTGGCAAAAACATAACCTACACAATTATTAGTGGTTATAAGAAATATCAGAAATATATTAACATTAACATTAAAAAACTTTTTTGAAATATTAAGAAATTATTTAATTTCTTCTTCTTCTGTAGTTCAGTGAAACTTCTGATGCACAAAACAATAAAAATGCTTAAAAGAATGCAAAAACCTGTTTTTTCTGAATTAACTAAAAAAATGAATAATGAATATAGTTTTTCTGAAATTTGATAACAAAAAAACAATTGTGGTGTTTCTTCTGAATTTTCAATTTACTAATAGAAAATAAATAAATAAATTCCTCTTATAAGGCATATGGTTGCCTCTTATAGAAACAGGAACTCAAACATGTGCTGGTTGTTTATTTAATTCACAATTACTTTGTTTGGTATTCAGATGCTGAGGGTTGGCAGGGGTTGGCAGAAGGAGAGCAACGCCCAGGACTGTAGTTACGTGATAAATAATGGGAGAAAAAAACCGTGGGACAAAAAAAAAAAAAAGTTGTCTATGTATGATGTGTTTAATGATGGGTCTGAAAATACATTACCTCTTAAAAACGGGTAAACAAAAAACGTATATACGGTAGGGCTGCACGATTATGACCAAAATAATAATCGCAATTATTTTGATCAATATTGTAATCACAATTATTAATCACGATCATTCATCCAGTCCTGTAAAATATCTATTTTTGTTGCACCAATTAAAAACGTACAATGTTGCAGCATTTGTTTGCGAAAAATAAAACTTTAGATTAGAATAGATGATAAAAATGCAAAAAAAAAAAAAATCCAATATTTTTAAATATATAAGTACAAGCTAAATATGTTATTGCAGAGTGCAATCTCAAAATGCAATTTAACAGAAACAATTACAGCTTATACAGAAAAGGCCTTTGACATTCCCTGCATCCAAATCCTTAGTATTTACTACATGCTACTTAGCAACTATTACTCGCCCGTTAATGTAGTAAATGCTGCATAGCAAACAATCGCGTAATAGACTACTGCTCCACATATTTTGCATGTCCTTTGACCCGTATTGACTGTTCTGTTGACCAAGATGTTCACGTTACGTTCGCCTGTGGTTTCGCCATCCTCTAGCCGTTATTTGATCTGGTATGACTTAACAACTTAAATGTTTGATCAGTCAAAAAACTATTACAGTAATCAGTAACATTGCTTCACGTACATTTATCCGCTGAAACTGCAGCGGTATCAATGGTTGACAGTTTGTCTGTAGCCATTTTTAGCTATGTCCTTCTTCTATGATTTCGGGGCGTCCGCTGCATTGTGGGATAGCGTATCATCCACCAGCGGCTTACTGTGGTGGTAGTACACTTTTGGGAACTTTCTTCTTACTAGTCAGATCTATAATCGAGATTTGGACCTACTACATTGCTCAAATATTGTTTTTCATCTGCTACGTAGCAAGCGTAGTGCAGCCATTATGAGTGCTGAGTTGCATGTGCGCTGTTTTTATTTGGGCAGCTTAATCAAGCTGTTAGCCATGCGTTTGCCCCCGGTGGCTCGTAAAATATTGATTGAGTCAATGTGTGATAAAGAACAGAGCAGAAGAGCTCGCATTTTGAATGTAAATATCGTTGACGATCAGGTTCATTTAATTGTGGCCATGAAAATCGTGATCACGATCAAAATCCGATTAATTGTGCAGCCCAAATATACGCTATTTATTTATTTAAATGTACATTTCATGCAAGTACTGTACATTTTTTGTTACACTTTTCGAGTTTGTACAGTAGAAAAAAAATATACAGTATATATATTTCATTTAGGGGTGCTTTGACTCAGTTTGGTGGTGCTTCAGCACCCCCAAAACTGGGCTAAAAATGACTATGTTAAAAATGTACCTAAATTCGGATCTCCCAGAGGAATTTATTTTTAGCCACAGTAGAGTGGAGGTCCTGTGATGGACTGGCGACCTGTCTAGGGTGTACCCCGCCTCTCGCCCGTTGACAGCTGGAGATAGGCACCAGCCCCCCCCGCGACCCCTAGAGGACTGAGCGGTTCAGAAAATGGATGGAATGATGGAGAGTGGAGGGCTGCTAAACTTTCTGCCTATCACCAGCATTCAACGGGCGAGAGCCAGGGTTCACTATGGACAGGTTGCCAGTCCATCACAGGGTAACATGCTTTCAAGATTAACATTGTTTATTTGTGACATAGTATGAACTGATCCAATGTCTGCTTTTGTTTAAATCAGTGCCTGGAATTGTTATTGTAAAACATTCACGTATTTAATCCGTACATTTTTGAATTTAGAAATTTGTCACTATAAAATTTTAACAATTGTAGCCTACCATGCTCAGATTAATTTTTCCAAACACTGTTCTTTAAATCAAAAAGAACTGTTGGGGAAATTTAGCTGAACGGCATTAAGTGTTTAAGAAACTCCCTGAGTCACTGTAACCAGTTTCCAGCCATGTCCTTGGATTGAAAAAACACCTGACTGGTCTGCTCTAAGCATATAAATGATGCAAAAAGCAATGAATCTATCAAATCATGTCAGTCAAGCAGGTTGTCTTGACTGTGTGTCCACATAGCTTTTAAATGTGTGAGTGTGTGTCGATTACCATTTGATTCCTAGCCACCATAATCTAAAAAGGTTTTGTAGTAAAAACAGAAAAGGTGTGACACTAAATAATACAGAAGCAGAATGAGAGAATAGACTGAACAAACACACACAAATACACACACAATACTAGGTTTGGCCATCAAGCACACCTTGCTGGAAAAAAGCTAGCCTCCTCTATTATTCATGTGTGCATGGACCTATAATACACCTCACTTTTTCTCTGTGAAATTGAGCGAGCTGACTAAAGAAAGACAGCAAAGGTATATAAAAAAAAAGCCAAGAGCGAGAGGTGAGAAGACCCGGACAAATATAAAGTGGGGGGAAGAAGGGACATGGTCTAAAAGGAAAATGTGATATACGAGTGGGAGAGTGACTGAGCCTGTGATGTTTATTTCTGAAGTTCTAAGCCTTATAACACTTGCCAAGCTTCAGATATTACTGCCATGCATCGATTTAACTGCGTCGCTAAGTTAATTTACCGTGAAAATACAGTGCTTTTAAAAAGTATTTGTCCAATTACAAATATCTTTTGTTTGCCTTTTTGCCACAATTGAATCTTTCAGATGAATTTTTTTTTATATTAGACAAAACATAATCTAACTAAATACACAATTAGGTTAAAAAAAGCTCATCCAAAATAGCTTTACTTGCTACGAAACCACAGTGAAAGGCATTAACTTTAGTGCTGAAAGGCATTAGTGCTGAACCGTCCAATGAGGGGCTAATGGTCATAAAAGAATCTAACATCTAAATTAATGAATTAGTAATTTACCTCAGCTATGGTCAGTGTTGCCAGTTACTTTGAAAAACGAATATTATTACTGACTACTGGTTATTCCTTCCAAAAGTAACTTAGTTACTTTTCTTATTGCTTTATTTTAAAAGTAACTAAATTAGATTACAATTTACTTTATTGGTTACTTTCAGCAGCTCCCAATAACACTTAATTACCACTGCCTCAACATAAACACAATAACCAGTTTTGCCAAAACTCAGTATATTGGAGGTGCATTTTAACAGTAAGGCCGGAAATATACTTGCTTTTTAACCTCATGTTGAAACCAGCAACTGTGAAGGAATAATGCTGTATTCCATTCGTCTCAGGTACTCGGGCGTCTGAGTCGCTGTACACGGGAATGTGACTTAATTCCCCACTTAAAGCTTTCCGGTTTGTCTCACTACACTCTGAGTCATGGATGCTTTGAGCGCAGTAGCTGTTGAGGGGCAGGCTAGTTGTTAGCGACATAGCATCTTCAGCAGACCAACATGAAAAACAAAGCTGTACATTGTATTGCACGCACAGAAAAGCCATGAAATGTATAAATTGGTGACCAGATTAAAGCAAAAATGTAGTCAAGTGTGTAAGAACATTCAAAAATAACACTGAAATGACCAACATAGTACAGATACAAAGAAAATACATCTCAGCTACGGGTGCAGCCATCTTTGTTCTCAGAGGTGCCCGCTCTACTCGGTCCACTATCCAGAGATTTGGGTTGGAGCTAAAAATTTTCAACAATATCTCAGTGTAATGATGCGAGACAATTGCAAGATTTCCAACTTTCCAACTAGGAAGAGTTAACTGGAATGCAGCATTTTGGGTGGGGGGTTGGGGGTGTCAAACTTGCTCTCTCACTGCATGTTTTAAGGTAGAGTCCCACTAGGGGGCAGAGTAGGCCTACAGAATATATAGAGCTCAGACTCAGGGCAAAACAAACATGTCAACAGCAAAGAAGATTATCAGCTGTTTCGGCAGCAGTGTTGTTAAAGGTAGGACCATATATACCAGTATTGATTCTTGTTTTCCTAATGCTTTTACTGCCATGTACCAATTATATCTTTTTGCTCAAGAAATTGACAAAAATAGTAACGCACAGTGGCTTAAACAGTTCATTTTAATCTGATTACTTGTATGGAAATAGTAACACGTTAGATTAGTCGTTACTGAAAAAGTGGTCATATTAGGACTAACGCGTAACCGGCATCACTGGCTATAGTCATTGTTAGTCTTTAAACTATAGAGGTTTTATTGGTCTATGTCACTTGGTCTACATGTACTGCACATGTCGGATGCAGAAAGAGACATGATCATGTCTTTCTGTGCTGTTGGTTGCACAAAGCACTTTAATAACAAAAGAAAAACATCCAAGTTATATAGAAGTCCATCGATTGCACCCCTTCCAAGGCAAACAAGAAACGTGTTTTGTCACAAGCAATTAGAAGAAGTGATTGAAATGCTGATTAAAAGTGCAACAATCCTCACATCAGGTAAGCATTGGTTACAATTCGTCCTTCAATTCTTTGTTCTTGCTTATTTTGAGTAGGAGGGTAAAATTAAAATCATTATAGGGATTACTGACATAGCCTCAAATCTATTTTGTGATATAATCAGAAGCAAGTGCAATAACAATATTTATCTGGATGCTCTTTTGTCTGTTTATATATGTCTAAATGATGGTTACTGAACATTCTCACATTCCAGTTTCTTGCCAGCAAAAAATCAAAAACCAAAGAATGCCATTTAAAGTACATTGAATGGGCAAAATGCATATACGAAATATACAAATCTTTTTTCTGCAACACAAATATTCTCACAACCTAAATAAAAATGAGGATTTTTTTGACGTTAAATAAAAGCCAAATGATATAAAAACTAAGTTCATATTTGTTCAAACTGAAGTGCAAAATTTGAAAATGGTAAATGGACTGAATTTATATAGCACTTTTCTAGTCATGTTGACCACTCAAAGCACTTTACACTGGAGCCACAGTCACCCGTTCGCACTCACATTCATACACCAATACAATTATTGGTAGGCAATTTGGGGTTAAGTGCCTTTCCCAGGGGCACAACAACATGCAACTGATGGAAGCTGGAATTGAACCTACGACCCTCTGATTGCAAGACAACTACTCAACCTACTGAGCCACAGTCGAAATGACATTACTTTCTATTTTCCTGATCAGTTATTTACACATTTCTTATCCCTCCAAAATAAATCTGCACCTGTTTAAATTTTAAAAAATGCATTAGTTCAATGGGTTTCTTTTCCAGTAGATTAAAAAAAAACACATATTCACCTTGAAATATCAAATCTAAATAAGTATACTTTATTTATCCTCCTTGTGTACCTGGTAGAAATTACGTAGACACAGTTTGATGACATCATTAAAATAATGGTAGGGATTTATGTCATTTCTACATTATACCATTTTTATCTGCTATTACTACATCAATCTTTAAAATGATAATTACATATTCAATAGTATTTAATTTATTTTTATTTTAAGTAATGTTCAATCTGAACAAACTGATCCCTCTCTGTGTAAACATTTTATGTACTACTCCCTCCTAAATGTTTTACACTTACATTGGTGATGTCAAAACCAGAAGCAAATCAGAGGATGAAGGGATCTCAGAGCAAAACACATCAATCAGTATATCACGCCTCAGTATGACTGATCTTGTGGCCTCAGGAGGGACAGAGTAGCAGGGGAAGGGGGGATTTGAGTTTCAGAGACAAGTCCATGGAATTCCTAGAAGGGTTTAAAAAAGGATGTGGATGGGCATTTTCCATAGGTGAGTGCCACAGTTTACAGTTGTAAGCCTTTACCATGTTCATTCTCCTGGGAATACACGTTGGCTAATGTTTGAGATTGCAATGACTTTGAGTATCGTTACTTTGACACTTATAGCATACCTAAGATTAAAGGTTGAATATGGAACATGGGCACCAAAGCATCATCTAGTGTGTTGAGGTTGTAGTTGCAATAACAAAATTCTGACTGGATGCCAGTTTTGTTGCCGTAACCAGCCAGCATCATGTCCAGCGACAAATCTTACAGGGCAAGGACTATTTTGTACTAATAAGTTTAAAATACTTAAACAAAAATGATACTAACAAAATATTTCTCTGAATTCGATGATGACCTTTTAAAAATAAAATGTTCAAAATCTTTCCATGGTGATGTAATCTGGCACTACACAAATAAAATCTGATTTGATGTCACTGATGAAATATGATTTAACACAAGTATTATCTAGAAGTTCTAGTTATGTGACCCCCTACAGTTAAGGAGGCCACATAAATGGTTATGGAGGGCTGGATTTGACTCACGGCCTTGAGTTTGACACCTGTGACCTAAAGGCATACTATGTAAGCCTTCTGGCCTGGGAAGGCATTGGGATCTCGCAGACTGTGCTGGAGAGTCACAGGGGAGAGGATGTCTGAGTCTTCCTCTAAAACTTCTAAATCCTGGGATCTGATCTAAACAAGTAGAAGAAAAGGAATGGAGTAGGAATACACTGTTAATGTTCATCCTCTGCCATCCATCTAGGACTGGTTGATAGCACAGACCTCCAGATCACCCTTTCTCTAACTATCTGTTCCAGATAATATGGTACAATCGGATTCTCAAATAAGCCTTGGGACATAATCTGTCCCATGGGTCCTATGTTTGTGTTGAGGCTCCCTGTATGAACAAATCTGAACCACGATCCTGACAAGATGCTAAAACTGTGCATAGATAAAAAGTAAACTCCGTGCATCTCCCAGCTAACCTCTGTTTATATGCTTTTCTGAAAGGTCAGTCCATACAGCTATGAAATGAAGCTAATTCCAGCTACTTCACATAAAATCAAACTTTATTTATCTATTATCTTACTTTTATTTATAAAGCGCTTTTCATACAAAAAGAAATGCAGTCCAATGTGCTTTACAGAATAAAAATTAACCCCAGATATATCCCCCCCTCCCGAACCCCATATACTGTAGACACACAAAAGTTAAACATTAACACATTTATACCCCCCTCCCCCCAATCCTATCCCCATGTGCGGACACAATCAGGAGCAACATTAAAACGACATAAAAAATAGACTATAAAATGCACACTAGGCTGAGTAAAGATGAGCCAAGTTGGATTAGGAAACACCATCAAGGGAGCAATTTGGACCGGCAGCAGCAGATCAACAGCCACAGCCTTGGCACTAACCCAGGGCGCCCAGAAGAGGGAGTCCGGGACCCCCACCTCCAGCAAGGCACTATCTGGAGAACACCCAGGCAGCCACAGTTAACCAGTGCTTCCGAAGCAGAAGGCTCCCACAGAGGAAACACTCGAACGATGTGTCTATTTAGTTGTGCAAATTAACAGGATAACAAAAAAATAAAATAAAAATAAATAAATACAGGACCAGGTAGTAAGCACTGATCAATAAAAGTAATTAAAACATTAATTAAATAAAAAGGCAATAAATACAAATCAGTTAAAAGGCTAGGCAAAAAAGATGAGTCTTGAGGCTGCTCTTAAAAAGATTAACATTCTCTGTAGCCTTGAAGTCCTCTGGCAGCCTGTTCCACAGGCAAGGGCCATAAGGACTTGGGTTCATAGTTTCATTCTCTCATTTTTTATGTAGAGCTCATGACTGTATGTAAGTGTCAGAATACCAACTGACTTGTAAATTTGTCTAGTAGTCTTTAGCACTATTTTAACCAATTTCAGGGACAAAATACTGACATATACTGCATGAGAATGTAGCTCACAACTAAGAAAGAATAGTTATTTCCCCTTTTTCTGCTGAGGAACTTAAGCAGCTGGGATAAACAGTACAGTACACTTCAATCAAATTTTATAACTATAATTTCACTGATTCACAGTTAAATTAAAAAGACAAAAAAAAATAGTACAAGTGATGCAATTTTGTGGATCATATTTAGATTTTTAAGTGTCACAGTTTTGACTTAAGAATATCGGTATTAAAACTATTCCAGTCCTCACTCCAGTCCTGAAGGTGTGAGTGGTGCACCTCAAGTTGTTTACCAACTGCCATAAAATCAGAGGAAGAAGAGTGGTGTGTTTTTATTAGGCTAGTACTGACCATATTAATGGAAACTATGACACATAAGAAAATCAAACACTAACAAAATAATCAAACAATCAATAATCAGAATATTCTATGAGATGCAGTGACATAAATTAATGATATGTGTGATGAACAAAATAATAAGACCATGTACAGGTTGTAACTGATCAAAATAAAAAATGCAAGACTTAATGCACGACTGCGTAAACGATTTCTTGTTATAAATAAAATCTCCCAATGTAGATTTCTCTAAAATTATAATGCACCCTCCGATGGAACTTGACCCCTTTCAGCATTAAGATGGGGAGGGAACAGAGACAATATAAATTCCCTGAGTTCAGATAAAGAACACGCATTCTGAAACAGACATCCATTTACCATCCACCAACAATCCTGTGCTAATAAGCTCTCCTTATTCTTAGATGCGCTCAGAAAACCAGATTGAAAATGGCATCACAAAAATATTAAATGTGTCAATGCCAAACCAAACAGTATCATGAACGTAGGCCCTGGAATATTTGCCAATAAAATGAAGTTAGCTAAAGTTAGCTAGCTGTATTACCTATAGTTATTTATTGAACTCCAAATACTGAAAGAAGTTGGGCGTTATTCAATCTCTTTCTTTTATTCTCTTGTTGCATATTTTATATTTTGCACTGCGTTTTTTTATTAACTACTTAATAGTTTACTCTTAGGAGCACAACTGTTGTTGGCTGCAGTTCTGCATAGAGAAAGAGGAGGTTAGGCTGGCTTTTCTAATTTAAATTTGGTCATTTGATTGGCTACTCTTCAGCTCTCGTACACATGTGTATGGAGAGACGGTCTCCATTTCTGAAGACAGGATGAGGGAAATAACGTAAGTGTGTATTTATAAAAAAAGGTTTTAAAATAATATTGAGTCTTTTCAAGTAAACTGATTTAAGTCTGAGAAAGTCCCAAGTCATTGGTGAAAAAGACCAAGTCAAGTCATAGTCTTTGAGCACGTTTTAAAGTCAAGTGTAAAATTATAAAATTGATGATTCGACTCGAAGTCCTGTGATTAGAGTCCACAGGTCTGAAAAATGATCACTGATGTGATTATGTCAAAAGGATTTCTGTTTGGTGCTTGTGATAGGCTAAATCTAGTTTGCAGTGCTAGCTTTTCTCTTGTTTTGTAGATTGTCTGGAGAACATCGACACCCTCAAATTTTGTGATTAGTGCTAGATTCAACCAAGCTAATCTTGAATCCAGTAAGAAACATAAAAAGGTGTATGTTTTCAGATCCATACTAAATAAAGGCCAATAAATAAGGAAGATGGGATTGCAGCACGCTGACAAATCAACTACGATTCTTCCTTTTGTCTAATTTCTCTTTACTCTTGCATCTTTTTTTTCTCTGTGTTCCTGTAATTAAAACCTGAAGCCAGAACTCTGGATCTAGGAGCAGTGGACCTTTCAGGTGACTCATTAGTTAAACATCTTCTGTATCTTTAACTCAATCTCTATCACCATCACCAACAGCATCCATTTTCACACTGGATGTCACAAGAGACCACTCAGAAAGGACAAAGAAATTATGCGTTGCCTTTCATAAAAGGGCTAAGGTCATTTTATATCCACATTATTGGAAACCAGGCATGATGGCTCTGGGTCAATTTGCCCTTCAGCAACTGAATACCCATATTGAAATTTCAACTATAAATAGAGCCATTTCTATTGGAGAGAATAATATCTTTTAGTCATCTTGACTATGTTTCCAAGCTGACACAGCTGTATTTCCATTTATTTCGTTTGTTGTTCCGGCTAACATTTCCACACCTGCATTCAGTCCTGGAAGAGCTTTCCAGCCCTGATAGAACTCAATTCTGAAGATTCGACAGGAACCTCCAGGAGACTCCCCTCCTCGTCTAACACATACCGGCTGCCTCTTGTTTAATCTTGGAACTACAACCAAAGTCCATTTAGAGTGCACAACAATCATTTCTTTTTAAAGCAGATAGAAAACGAGGGAAGCAGAGGGAGAAAGAAAGATGGTATGTTCAAAAAAGGAGTTACTCTTTTTAGCCCAACACACATATACTCGCTCTGCTTCCTAGCTGAACACTGAAAATAATTCTCTTGCAGTAAGGGCTTAATTCACATTCTGTGTCCATGTCTCTGATCCCAGATTGTCTATTCTAGTCATGTGGTTCACATGCCTCAGTGTTGTCCACTGTGACAGCAGTGTGTGTGTGTGTGTTTGATACAGAAAGGGCCAAGAAATAAAGTTAAATTAAATGGGAGTCTGCCTGCGTTTTCATTAAAGCACAAGCCCCACCCAAAGGAAAAAGTAAATCCTTCTCTGGCTGCATGCATTTTAGGTCTCTGGATACTTGCAACCCTGGGCTTTATTATTCTCCCACAATATTTTTACTGGTTCTAGTAAAACAAGCTGAATTTCAGTCTGAGTTTTAACTGTGCCATTCTAATACAAATAGGCACTAATATAAAACCATTAATCTGTAGTACAGTCGGTATATTAATAGATATTTTTCTGGTGGAGTGAAAGCCTATGACTCTAGTCTCAGATCCTGTAGTCTTCAATATATTTTCTACTAGGACTGGCCTGTATTTAGCTCCGCTTTTCTCCATAAATTTAAACAAGTATCTCCACAGCACGATGCTACCACCACATTGTTTCACATAGGGATGATGTGTTCGAAGGCAAAGCATTTTGCACTTAAACCGAAGTTTCACATTCTGGTTTCCTCAGACCAGAGAGTCAGCAAACCGTACATTTGGTTGGTTTGGATGACAGATTAAAGAGTACTCCGTGATATGTTAAAAGCTCAGTTACAGAGGGGGAAATAATTATTTTACCCTGACTGATTTTGTAAGTTTGTTCAATGACAAAGAAATGAAAAGTCTCAGAACAGTATTATTTTAATGGTAGGTTTATTTTAACAGTGATAGATAGCATATCTAAAGGAAAATTGAAAAAAATATCTTTAAATAAAAAAGATTTGCTTTTCATTGAGTGAAATAAATATTTGAACCCCTACCAACAATTAGGAGTTCTGGCTCCCACAGAATGGTTAGACACTCCTACTCAATTAGTCACCCTCATTAAAGACAGGCGTCCTAACTAGTCACCTGTATAATAGATACCTGTCCACAGAATCAATCAATCAAGCAGACTCCAAAGTCTCCAACATGGGAAAGACCAAAGAGTTGTCCAAGGACGTCAGAGACAAAGTTGTAGACCTGCAAAAAGCCGGAATGGGCTACAAAACCATTAGCAAGCAGCTAGGAGAGAAGGTGACAACTGCCTATGAATACCTGAATGATTCATAGAGAGTGAATGGGAGACAGTACTGTGGTCAGATGAGACCAAAATTAAGCTCTTTGGAATGAACTCAACTCACCGTGTTTGGAGAAAGAAAAATGCTGCTTATAACCCCCAAAACACCATCCCCACCGTCAAGCATGGAGGTGGAAACATTTTTCTTTGGGGGTGTTTTTCTGCTAAGGGCACAGGAAAACTTCACAGCATCAACGGGAAAATGGACAGAGCCATGTATCGTAAAATCCTGAGCGACAACCTCCTTCCTTCTGCCAGGAAGCTGAAAATGGGTCGTGGATGGGTGTTCCAGAACAAGAATGACCCAAAACATACAGCAAAGGCAACAAAGGAGTGGCTCAAGAAGAAGCACATTAACGTCATAGAGTGGCCTAGTCAGTTTCCGGAACGTAATCCAATAGAACACCTATGGAGGGAGCTGAAGCTCAAAGTTTCACAGGTACAGCCTTGAAACCTTAGTGATTTAGAGATGATCTGCAAAGAGGAGAGGATCAAAATTCCTCCTAAAATGTGCGCAAACTTGGTAATCAATTACAAGAAACATTTGACGTCTGTGCTTACAAACAAGGGTTTTGTCACTAAGTATTAAGTCTTTTTTTGTTTGAGGGTTCAAATGCTTATTTCACTCAATAAAATTCAAATCAGTTTCTATCTTTTATTTAAAGTTATTTTTTAGTTTTCCTTTTGATGTACTATCTCTCACTATTAAAATAAACCTACCATTAAAATGATACTGTTTTTTATTGCTATGTCATTGCACAAATTTACAAAATCAGTGAGGGGTCAAATAATTATTTCCCCCACTGTATATCCTACCTGTAGTTATAAAAGTTTAAAAATCATGAATCATTTTCCTTCACATTATTCAATTGCCCTGTTGGTTAAATATACAGAAGCTTGTAGTTGTCACATGATGAAGTGCTAATAAGGTTAAGGGGACTGGATATTTGAGCATGGGATTTTAGAGGATGATTTTACAATACGGTAAACCCAAATAGAATCATGGAAACACGAGGAACAGGTATATGCCCAGGTTGTCATTTCTCTTTCCATTTTTACACCTCTGTTTCAAGCATATCCCTCACAAAGTAGCATTTTGCTGAACAGATGCCCACATATCATCACAAGACATCACCCGGTAGCAGCTCAGCAATGATTCCAACACACTTAGATACAAACAGTCAGGTCAAAGCAGAATAAAGAAGAGTAAAAACACATGTTAGTGTGTAGTCCCATGCCTAGGGCTCACTGATTCTCATTCACAACCATCACCAGTGAACCAAAAGTTGACAATTATTTTCTGTTTTTTTTTAAAGTCATGATGTCACCTTTGTCACATTTGTCTCTCTCATAGTCAGCAGAGTAGAACACTAATGCAAGCAGAGACACACCACTGGCCATGAGTGAGAAAGTACTTATCTTAACGTCTGCTTTGTAGTTTTGTGGGGTATTTTTGGCATCCCCTGTGGATGCATGGGAAAAGCAGACATCATGACATAACAGATGCACTAAGTTTGAAGAGAAAATGTTTTCCTCATTCCTTAGTTGTTGATTTTTTTTTATCTTTGAGTTTTTTAACGCTAAATGCTTCCTGTGCTAAGGTCCTAAGAACTCTATAAAAAAGAAGACAGATAATTAATTCTTCAACAAAGCTGTATGTAATGTGGTCAGATCTTATCACCAGACAGCCCAGAGATTAACTTGGAGGCAACATATTTCCCACTAGAGCTGGGAAATGTAGGTCCTAATAATATCACAGTGTTAATAAAAGTACTCTGCATATGCTGGTAACTTTATATATTTTCTATTCGTAGATAACTTTTTTTTTTACCTTCTTAAACCTGCCGCACACTAAAGCAGTCTGCTGAGCTAAAAGTCATTCAAGGCCATTTGCTCAACAGATAGCTCACTGTGAGCTCCTAATTTTTGGTGAGTTTTCTGCTAAAGCAGGACATAGCACTAAAGTAAAAAAGCCTCCACACAAGCATGGGAAGAACATGGCAACTTTATTTTTTCATTCAGCTAATGTCTCCAAAAATGGGTCTATTTGCATAGTCACTAAAGGAAAATGCCATTAATTTCAAAATGTACATTTCAGTTTTTGAAATAAAAAATATTTTTAAATGTTTTACAGAGTTCAGTTCTTATTAAACGAAAAAAAAGAAACAAAGCCTAATCTAACACAGGCAAGCAATACACAGGACTTCTCATTTTTAGTCAAATTTCCAGGCACCAAAGGAAAATACAATCTACTGACCACTTATAAGCCAAATATATTCACAACACCATCCACCAATACCAGTGTAAAAGAACAAAGAGATTTTGAGGACTTTTAAGGTTAGCCCAGTAACTTGGCAGTAGTAATCTGCAGCTAAAGGTAGTAATGAAATGACTGATAACATATGGTCATTTTTATCTAATATAACAGTATACCAGTAATCATTTAAATAAGATAGTAAACTTTAATATTTGATCATAAATTGGAAATGTAGTATTGCCAATTTCGCATTAGGCTTTATGATGCAAAAGGTAGAGGCATTAACAACACTGAATCCCTTTTAAAAATTAAGTCTTGTTAACAACCACATAGCTGTACTGTAAAATGTCTAAATAATTTCAGAATTTTGTTGGTATCCATTTTAGCTTTAGCATTTGCACCTTTTACAGGTGAAAAAGGTTGAAGCCTGTAGCTGCGGACATTAAGAACGTAATAGAGAAGATACGAAACAATTTTACATTTCATCACAGTAACAAAATAGAGACAGAAACCAATTTAGATTTTTGTTGGATTATACACTTTTGAGTCACCTAATTTAAGATGTCTGGAGGGAAACTTCATCTTATCAATAAATTTAAATCACACAAAAGTTTATGCAAACCTATGCTTTCAATCCATCAATATAATAATAATAATAACATGGTCCCTCAAGTAAGTTTTAGGTCTGCCCTGAGGTTTCCATCCAGTAGAACATCTCCAGAACACTTCCCAAAGGGGACATCGTAATCTCAACTAACCACAACTGACTCACTTTTGAACTAGGGGAGAAACAACCCTACTCCTAACCTTTTATTCAGGCTTGACCCAGCCATCAAACGCAGGATGTTAATTCTGGCCACTTGCATCATGACTGTTTGTTCTTGGTCCATACTTTAACAAAACAAAAAAAAATTGCATGTAGGTCAAAAGACAGAATGCAAGGTTTGCCTCTTGACTCATCTCTGTCTTCACAATGGCAGGCCTAAGGGGCTGAACTCCAGAGCTTGAGGTTGGAAAACAACCCCCCAACATTAAGGCAGCAGTCCAAATTCTTAGTAAGTCACACTTTATTGCAAATAGCTTGTGTATGACTTGAAGAAATCTACAATCCATCAGCTGCAAAAATCAGAGATGAGGTGCTGAGATTCCCCACCCTGAGTAGAAATTCTCTTCTCCATGACAGCACTTCAACATCATATTCAGGAAAACTAAAAACAGGATCAATGACAATGGGCAGTCCTGATGAGTTCTAGCCAATTGCAGAAGAAAGTTGGATTTAGTGTCTTGAAAACAGACAAAGCCTTAGCCTTGGTTATGCTGGGAGTTTACAGCCCCCCCCCCCCCCCCCCCCAAAAAAAAAAAAATCTGGCCATCCCATACTGCAACATCAATATGTGCATAATACATTCAAATACATGATCATAATTAGACTCCAGATCCACAAAATACTTAAAGTGAACAATCTAACTCCAATAATTCCCATAGCAAACATGTAAGGGAAGGATCAGCTACTCCAGTCCTTGAGTGCCACTTTCCTACACCTCTTGAATACATCCTTACTCCAAGACACCTGAATCAAATGAATTGTTAACGACCAGGCCTGTGCAAAAATGCTGATACGCGGAGGATGTGATACAGCCTTTTGATTAAGGTCTTTTGGAGCAGGTATGCATCCAAAAGTTGCAGGAGAGTGGCATTCGAGGAGTTGAGTTGCTGTAAGGGTAAAGATATGGTTCCCTGAAAGGCAGCTGTTCTTCTGAAACAGAGTTTAAAAATCATTATAAGTCCAACAGAAATGTTTTTCAGGGAGGCATAGAAGTGTCATCCAGCAACAATTGAAACACACCCTCAAGTACCCCTTTTTTTAAAAGTGGGACCATCCCCCTGGTCTAACACTCCAAGTGTGTCCTTCCAGCACTCTGTGAGAAAGTGAAGAGGCCTGTCCACCACAGAAACCCAAACAAAGTCCAAATTCTTGAGGACCTCAGAATTAATCTTTCACCCCTAGAAAATCTGACTACTGGGGATCTTATTAACTACATAGGTGACTACAGGCAGGAAGATTATTTTTGCAATAGAATACACTTAAAGGGGTCAGAGCCCCAAGCCCAAGATCATGCGGATACTCAAATTCTTCCAACAAATTAAGGTCAGGAGTACAGGGCCGGGAAACACCCAAGCAGATCAGTTGACTAAAACACAGAGCCTTTGGCTTCTATTAGTGCAAAGCAGTGAACTAATGCTAAGAATAGCCTTCATACTTAATTACCAGTTGAATAAAATTTGAAGCCCTAAATTGTTGCAAGCATTACTCAAAACATGCCAGACTCTTATCAGTACAATAGAATGTTTAAAACTAAACAAAATAGGAGGCATTCTAATCAGTACAGCTGTAAATTTCACAACTCAAAAAGGTTGTGTCCGATCTAATAAAACAAATAAAGAAATAATAAAAGCTTAATTTGCTTTCCAGAGTGTTGGAGCCCATCAGCCACTCAGACTAATTTGGGAACCATTCTGGTCAAGACTTTCTGGTTTTCATCTAACTTTGTGCTTCTCGTGTGAGCCTCTTTGGTGCATGAGGAGATCTTCATGCACCTTCATGCAGATCTTCCAGGGAGCTAAATTACATACAAAAGCAGATGGCAAAGTAAAATAATTTGCAGCAGAGCACCAACACAAGTAGTTTCAAATAAAGTTTTAACAAACTCATTAGTAAACAGTCACAAGAAATTCTAGGACGATTTCAAATTAGCATTCAATGTTTTAGATTTTTTTTGAGAAAGTGATGTAAACAATGTTCTATTGCTCTATTTTATACAATAACCATTTCTTGATTCAGCAAACCAGGGGACTTATGATTACACACAAAAAAGGACTGAATGTAGCTGTTTTGGGAAGACTCAATGCCACTGAGTCAATGTCATTGAGATAGATGTATGTTTGGAAAACCACCCACACATTCTGATACTCTAAGTTGTTGCAAACAAGGGGAAACGCATAAAAGAGAAAAAGAGAAACAGAAATAGGGATGGCCCTGATACTGACAGAAGAAGAACACAAAATGATCTGAGCTGTTTGTCGCAAGATCTAGTTTCCTTGTCCTCTTCAGAGGCTGGCTGGTGAGAGTATATCAGAGTCTCTTTGAGGAAAGGCTAAAGTTAACCAACACACACTCACCAATGGTGCTTTCTACGTATGTGCAGTGAATTAAACTACAAATTCAAGAGATGCCATAGGTGTGCCTGGATCAGTGCTGTTTAGTTATGCTTAAAGTTATCAACCGCACACAAGATTGAATTTATGCAGGTTTATTTGAATGCTTTTTGAGGTACAAGTATTGTATCTGTGGTGCATTGAAAAAGCATTAATCCCCTTTAAACTTTTTACACTATGGCAGTTACTTCAAATGTCAATCTATTATTTTGGGATTTTAAGTGACAGACCAGGATACATGGTTTTAACATTTTAAAAAGACTTAAAAGCATGACATGCATATCTTTTCAGGACTTCTGAGTCAATACTTTGTGGAACCACCTTTCGCCACCATTACGTGTGCTAACCATATGAGATATGTCCTCACAAACTGCTTTTGCACATTTGAAAGCATACATATCTGCTCATTCTTACTTTTAAAATAGCTCAAGCTGAGTCAGAGCTCAGATTCTCAAATGGATTTATGTCATTTTAAGACATGATTATGCTTTGATATAAACAATTCAATTGTATCTCGTGTTTTATTCTGAGGATCACATAAAAAAACTAAAATCTCATTAAAATTTATTGAGGTGGAAAAGTTCAAGGAATGTGCATTAATTTTGAAGGTGCTGTGTATTTGTTATGCCACATTTTACAGTATTAAGAGAGTTTCATTTACATACAGCAGAGAGGGGTGTCATTTAAGTTAACGAAGCTCACAGTGCGGTATGTGGAGAGGCTTCAGTGTGGTTCATTGCATTTTTGGAAAATTTTTTTTGCTAGTTTAATTGAGTGGTGGAAAACAAGTTTGATTTATTTATCTTCTAAGAGTGCCTGATATAAAATGAACTGGATATTATTTTTTTGTTGCTACTTTCAATAAATAATTGATGAGCAGGTACAGCCAATCCCTGGATAAATTATACAATAATAAAACTACCTGAAAATGGTCAAATGTTTTTGCCGTAAAAGTATGCTATTTGAGAATAAAAAATGTTTGAATCTCTTTGAGGATTTTTTTATATATACAATAACCCAGTGTTTGGGTTGTTCTTAAATTCACTTTAAAACTTCTGCTTTCGATATACCCTCTCCTAACAGAGAAAACTATCAGCACGTCTGCTGCTACGCAGCATTTTAGGCCTGTTGAGTGATACTACATGTGGGAGGATGCAGATCTTAGCAATTTCCCCCCTAATATCAGTGCTATTCATCTTCAGTTAGAAGTTGGATCTGGTGAGTAATTAAGTTACAGTAAGCGTTGAGTTAGAGGGTCATTCCTTTATTTTTGGATTTCCAGCCGAACAAGAAACCTTAATGTTACTTATACAACAGACTTTACAGATAGAAATCAATCAGGTCTGTTTTGGTGTCACTTCTTTAAGTTGTACAATGGACAATAGAACATAACACTGAATTCTGCATTAACATTCTGGATCTGTTCAGCTTAAACAATGCTGTATTTCTTTGGTAATCATGCATGCCGAACCAAAATAATTCTGTTACGCATTTCTGTACCGCTTCATCCATAGTAGATGTGCATTTGTGGAACACAGAATGTGTGATATCGCTTCAAGTTTAGAAATAAAATCATTATGCATTTTATATGGTAAAATAAAAGAATTTGCATGTCTATTACAATTACGTTCAAAATTAAGAATTACCAGATCAAAAATAAATTCACTGCAAGTTCAAAATTATTTTCATCATCAGTTGCAATAGTTTGCAGTAAAAGAATTTGGAGCCATAAGATAATTTTTTTCAGGACTGTATCTAAAAATGAAAATGCATAACTCAGTGACATTGTTGGCTGAGTCGTCAGACTGCATAAGAACCTGCAGACATACACACTAAATCAAAAAATACACAAGGATTTAAATACATTTTGTAACATGTGGAGCACAGCATGAGAAGCTTCCATCGCCTCTTTAAGCTTACATTTATATGACATCTCTGACAAGTGACAGCATGTTCATCGCCAATTATCCAACTTCACGTTTCGTTCTCTCCCTTTCCTGATTATTAAGCTACACCTATTCTCAATGCAGACCGCAAAATGCATGCACATGTTAAATTTAGCTCCTTCTTCCAGTGTAAAGGCCTAAACCCAGCTTTCTGTCTTCTGTTTAAATAGATGTGGAGCTAAGTGATGGAGGAATGTGAGCCAAAGTCTGACCTTTGACCAATGAAAGAAGACTGATTGATCCAATTCTCCGAAATCCATAAATATTCTGCTCACACAAACTCCCTTAATCTTAATGTGACACCACAGAAGGCTGAGTCTTTCTGCTATAACCAAATCGTCTTATCAAAATTGCCATCATTCAATTTTTCATGGTAAAGGTCAGATAAAATGCACATCATACACAGTTTTCCCTCAGTTTATTCCTTTGCACCTCTGAAGCTTTGTTTCCCTGCCAATGCAAGCCCTCCTTCTCTTGCACATAGATATACATCAAAAAGACAAATAAGCCTGTCAGTTGTGCCTCTACCCATTCAACGTCTGCATATGCATGCAGGAATTGTCAACACTGCACAGCGAGATCAGGTTGGCAATCTGTCATAACCCAGAGGATACAGTTGGGATTCCAAGTGACTGATGACACATGGAGACATTAACCCCCTCTGATGTGGTGAGCCCTAATGTAAGTGATGGGACATGGCATGAATATATTCTGACCTCTAGATTTTGTATCACACAAATTTTGTCACCCCATAAATAAACGATATACTGTACTGTAAAAGTGTTTTGAAGATGTAATTTTTACAAAAATACAAACATTTTAAAAGTCATATAATTTTATATATTGCAGGGGACCCACTTTGGAAGACAGACTATACTTTACAATACAGCATAAATAGCCATTTTTGTCTCAGTTAATGCAAAAACTAATAAGTAGCAAACATTTAGCAGCTATTTAGATAAAAAAACAAATACATTTAACTGTTGCTTTCCCGAAAAGCAAAACAGTAAATAATTAAACAAATATTTCAAGTATTAATATCCTTGATGGGATCCTTTTGATGTTTTTGTACATGCCATCTAATTCAATTTGCACCTGCCAATGAGTGCGAAGCTATAACAGGGCTACCACCCAGTAGCCAATATATAAATGACTAACTTAAAGTTTTCTAAACTATTTACGATACTAGAGTTTAAACACTTTTAAAAAATCTGGTATTTAGTGTTACTCAGATTTGGTGACACTTCACTGTAGCAGAGCAAGTATAATGATATACAGTATATTATGAGGAAAATACCTCATAATAACTCTTAATTTTAGCCTTTTTGACAAAATATGATTAGGAAATCTGGTCATACTTGTCATGTGATGTAAGTTTTAAACTTTCAACATCAGCTCATTATTTTGATTGTAACTCATTATTGTTCAGGTGAGCCATGGTAAGGAAGGGTAGAGGATGAGCATCTGTGTAACTGCAATGCTGCTATGATCAATCACATCTACCTGGAAAAATTAGATTTGTTTCTAACAATTTTGGTGAAAAAATGGAAAAAGAAATTCAACTGATAACATTGACTAAGAAAAATCCCAAAGGGTTGTTTGGCATGATTAATTCTCTTGTATATCCTGGTACTCCAGTTACCCCTGTTTTTTGTGAAGCTGACAGGAATGCCTTTTTGAGATTTTTCACAAGCAAAATTAAGATGATTAAACATAAAATCCCGCCCCTTCCAGGTGGTTCCCCTGCTGTCTGTGAGCCTGTCTCCAGCATGTGGTCCTCATTTAGGACTATGACGTTTGCTGATATTTCAGCACTGGTGATCAAAATGAAGCCCTCCTGACATTCTTCCTTGTCAGCTCTTCCAAAAACTGTTTGAGGAAATAGGCCCTTGTGTTACCAAAATAATTTCCCAATGCCTTCAAACATGCCATAGTGGAGCCATTACTGAAAAAAAGCAGGTTTAGACCCGACAAATCGTAATAGCAGGCCTATTTCTAAGCTCTTGTTCCTGTCCAAGATTCTTGAGGAGGTAGTCTGTGAACAGTCTTTTTTCCCTGAATCAAAGCAACGTAGCCATTTCAGTGATCCTCCTCATATTTATCAGGGCGTAGCTTTAGTGTTACAACAAACATAATAAGGTCAGAGTCTGCGGATGTATTGTGTGAAGTCCCCTGAGCTTCTGTCTTGGGTCCAGTTTTATTTTTGCTGTATTTGATTCCTTTCGGAAAGATCATCCGAAGGTTCATTGATGTTTCATTCCAACTATTTGCCAATGATATTCAGCTTTACTACTCTTTCAAGCCATCTGAGATCCAGAAGTTAAACTCCTTGCTCAATTGTCTAGTGGAAATACAACAATGGCTCTCTGCAGCTCAACACAGACAAAACTGAAACACTGGTTATTGCTCCTGATGATTCAGTTCACAGGATTAAACAGTGCCTGGGTGACTAGGCCAGTCTGTAAAGTCAAGTCTCAGAAGTCTTTGGGAGTTATCTTTGATAGAGACATGTCCTTAAGGCAGCACTGTAAGCAGCTGACAAGAATCAGCTTCTTTCAAATTAGGTATATGGTCTCATGAAATAATTTAGTTTATCATTCATGCTCTTGTGTCTTCACGTTTAGAGTATTGTAATATCTTGCTTTAATGTCTGAACAAGGAGCTCTTTTGATTGCAATTAGTGCCATATTCTGGAGCAAGAATTTTGACCCCTCCCAGTTTACAGTGCATCAGCCAGCGTTGTCCTCCACAGACTCTCAACACAACAGCCCCAGGTGCTTTTCTGATTCAATTCAATTCAGTTTATTTATTTGGCCCCAATTCACAACAGATGTCATCTCAAGTTGCTTTAAAAGAAAAGTCATTTCAATACAATTATACAAACATTCTAATCAGTTAAAAGTTTTCCATGTAAGAAATCCCAGCAGATTGCGATGATGCACATGCATGCCGAGGCGTGTAGTTGTGCAACCTCTTTCTTAAAGCAATGAGACATGGGGCAGCTGATGTGGTAAATAAACTTGTTGATAAAGGATGAGGAAAGAGCCATGTGTGGAAATATGTTGGAATCGCAGCTGATTAGGGAAAGATAACTGATCATCAAAAACCCATTTGCAAACAATGTTATCGGAGTTGCCTCTCAAAAGGAGGAAACACATCTAACGTAATAAAATTCCTGAAAGGCCGACACCCGGATCTTATGAAAGAGTTCAAGCAGCTAAAATGTCAAATTTAGAGCTTCTGTTAAGAATAATATATCATATTATAATTTGAATGTCGGAATCAGTTGGATAAAAATAAATAGCTGTTTTCTAGTAAAACATTAGCATCTGTGATTTGGCTAATGCTAATATGATAAGTGTTTGTGAATTCAAACCGTCCAAAATGGCAAGGTTACATGTAAAGTCTACGGTTGAGGCAGTCAGACGGCAGTCGGTCTCTGTGGTGCTTTATATACTTTTGCTGCAGCAATTTTTAAAACTTTTGTTGCTTTCAAACCAGCAAAAGCTAGCAACACAGAAGTTGAGTTAGTTGAACTTTCAGCGCTTTCACTTGAAAGTCAACCATTTAAAGCGTCTCACTCTAGTGATGTTGCCCGACGTCAACAGCGTCTAGCCAGCCATGATCCACCATTATTTAAAACACCCAGCAGAGAACAGCCTACACAAGCTAAGCCTTAAAAATGTATAGGAATTAAACTAGTTAGTTTATGGACGTTTTTCTACCAAACCTTGGTTTGATACCGAAATTGGTACCAAGAACCGTGGATTTTCACTGGTATCAGTAACCGAATAATAAAATCTTTCCTACCGTGACAACACTACTAGAGACAAAAAAAATACCGGACTTATTGTATGACAAAACCAAGGAGCCGTGCAGCTCATCACCTCTGCCTACCCTTGAGGCTTCAGATCACAACCTGGTTCATTCCTAGCCTATGTATAAACCACTTGTACACGGAGAACCAGCTGTTACATGTACATTTAGGAAAGTGTCCGAGGTGACTGAAGAGGCTCCGAGGAATTTTTTCTGTTCCACTGTTTGGGAAGACCTCTGCCCACCTCTGGGGGATGATATAGACAGCATCACTGACTGCATAACAGACTATAATCAGCTATTGTGTGGACAACACTGTACCAATCATAAAGGTACAGTGTTTTTACAAGAACAAGCCCTGGGACAAGGCCCAGCTGATCATTGATGGACAGTGTATCCCACCCCCTGCATGAAGATGTTGCTGAGCTGAGATCTCTTTCAGTAACAGACTGCTGCATCCTGGATACATGAGGGAGCTTTTTCACAGGTCCTTCCTCCCTGCAGCTGTTTGACTTTACAACCAAAACTGCTTCCAACAAATTTACATTTTTACATCCCTGCTGTAAATTGACTCACTAAATTGAACATTTCTGCCGCTGTTATTTGCACATCTGTTTTCACAGTTTATATTCTTTTAACTTCTAGTAAATATCTCATTTACTTTAATACACAACTGTCAATAATTTCTTGTACATGTATTACTCTCAATTCTATTTTTATATACTTTTCTATTTTTCTTGTGTGAATCTAAATGCTTCTATTACCTCATTTTGCTGCAGTTACAGCTAAATTTCCAATTTGAGGGAAAATAAAGGATTATTCTATTCTATTCTAACTATTCTATTAGGGTGCAATAGGTTTTAGATATTAAAGCAAGGTCTGCTTTTTTGGTTTTGTTTTCTGAAGCAGAACCAAGTGTAGAAATTGCTATGGCTAATATCTAGAACTTATTTCCTGTAACTATAAAAAAAAAGACTTCGCAAATCTCAAAAAAGCTGCAAGGGTCGCTGATGACCTGGGAGCCCCAACAGGGTAGCTCAACAAATGTACCAGCTGCCTACATACTAGGGAAAACATTTCATATTCATGTTTACAAATCCTACACCACTCAACCTCATAACATTAAGACCAGCATGGGCAACCCGAGTGGACTGAGTCTGTTCAGCCCCATTTAAGCAACAAACTGTAAATCAGTATTAAGTTCTGCATCAATAGCTTCTCTGTTGGATCAAATCGCAAGCACCAAACAGCCCATCCCACACCTCAATTTTATTTATATCAAAGACACTTGGGGATTTGGGGTGAAGATGGAAAGACTGCTGTTAGCAAGCAGCGTGGTTTCACACAACACAGCAAGAGCCACAATCTTAGCACACTTTAGACATACAAATCTGCATTCATATCAATATATCACACATGCAAAACATTATTGAGGGTTAGGGAAGTGAGGGAATGCCCTGGAGGTCTCTGGCAGCAGCATTGTGGTGTTTGTTATTTGTATGGTCTCAGCATGCAGTGGAGATTATGCTAAATTCAGGTGGGCATCCGAGGGGATAGTAATGGGCCTTCCATACTTTGGTTCTTCCAAGTTCCGGCTGCAACAGTGGGCTGCTGTCTTTCTGGGCTGCTACAGGGACTGGTTCCCAGGCTTAGCCTGCAAGCATGGGATGGCAGTGGGACTGGGTCAGGTTGACTCAGAGCCCTTTACCTCATCCTGTGCCTGTTTGGGCAGGTTGCTGCTCCTGTGCTTCACTGATGACCTAACGCTATGCAGGGCATATGGCTGCTTTGGAATGATGCCTTTTGTCTGTCTACCTGGGGTTGATGTGGCCTTCCACAGCTGAGTCCAACAGTCCTCTACTGCTCTTGGGTGCCGTGTGTTGTAGACTTTCTGCTGTTCCAAACTTAAACGGTCTCCTTAACCGAAAATCATGAAAAAAACGGGGTTTTTTTCAAGTACAATCGGTCACTGTGAGTTGAATAAGCATACTGCATGTGAATATGTTCTCTAAACTCGATTCACTGCATTAACTGCAAGAAAGTCAAAAAAAGCCTGTCATTTGGACATCCCTGTGAAAATTAGTGTTCATGGTGTCACCCAGCTTGGAACTGCCCACAGGAAAACTGGGTTGTTTTTGTGGCTAGGAGAAAGCACAAGACTAGCTGCTACTAAAAGCTTGGAAATAGTCCCTGCTTCACTGGGTTCCAGTGTTTTTGGAGTCAGGTTGTTTTTGAATGCAGCTCAAAGCGGGTGGTAAACTCCATCTAAGGCTAAAACGTACAAGGAGAGTGGGAGTATTTTTTTTCAAAGAAACCGACTCAGACGGTAATCATTCATACCAGAGAAGAAGGAAGGATTAAATTAGACATTTTAAAACAATGCATGTCCTGATGACAAATTTACTCATATAGACCAAGTCAACACAAAAATCCCTTTTTCTGAACACATGCAACTTCCACAAAAAAAAGAAACCCATGGATTTATCACTGAGGGCTGGGAGCATCCTACAAGAGCTACACTTTTAAAGATCATACCTGTTTATCTAGCCATCAATATTTGGCTCCTACCAAACTAGCTCAAATCCGCAACAGTTGATCATTACTGCTTCCTTCTTCTAACACATGACATTTGAAAACAAAATGTTCCCTTATGCCCTTTTTCCACTGTGGTTGATCGGTCGGGTCGGTTCAGCCTGGCCCAGAACAGCCTGGTTGTATTTCCATTATCACCATTTTTAGATATTATAAATGCCAATGCTGTTGTCGGTATCTACTCCAATCTCCCATTGGTTGCTAGCCTTTCACCATGAATGGCATCCGTTTCTGCAAAGCATTTCCAGTCTTTGCGGTCAGCTGTTATGGTCCTCCAGGGCCCATTATTCGCATTTTAACTTTTTTGTCTACTCCAGCAATGGTTTTAACGCCCTGGAAGCCATGCATCAACATTCTGTGACATCACCTCACCACTATGTTGGTAGAACTGGGAGTGACATTATTTTAACAGACCAATTTGTCCATAGGTGGGTGTGTTGGATTGTCTTGGCCCACTTCAGGCTGAGCCACAGGTAGTCTGAAAAAGAGGGGACTGCCATACAAAGGTACTGGAAATGCACTAAATACAGGCTTACCTGACCCAACACAGGTAAAGATGACCCTATTGTACAAGGGGCATTAAAACCCATAAACAGGTGCCATGACAATTGGAAATCCATCATACAGTTTAATTTATGGAATTTTTTACCTACACTTCAGTCGTTTGTAAATGCAATGTTTCCTCCCAAAGAAAAATACCGTATTTAGTCTGAGTTTAATAAAACAACAACAACAAACTTCTGCTCATTAGACTTCACATCCTTAAAACAACGTATTAAAAACATCTTGAAAGTCCATGGTCTGAATCTGTTTTGCTCTCAAAACCCTAATTTGCCATAAATTACCTTAATTCTTCATGGCATGGATTCAGGAAGTTGTCTCAAACATTCTCCAGACATTTTGTATCATAAAGACATGACAGCATGATGTAGTTACTGTAGGTTTGTTGCAGTACAGTAAAACACCCTCATGGTCATGAATCCAGTTTGAGGTGACGATAGGACCTTTTTGACATGGTGCATTACTCTTTTGGAAGAAATCATCAGATGACGGGTAAACCTTGTTCATAAAGAGGTGGACATGGTCATAAGCAGTGCTCAATTAGTATTAAGAGGCCATAATTGTGCCAAAAAATATATTCTCCAATGATATAGCACCACCCTATACCCTTGATTAAATGCATGATGCATGAATGTTTTCATGTTGCTAACATCAGATTCTGACCCAACCCTTTTATAGTCAGTAGTGAAATGAATACTTTGTGGGGTGAGCAATTCCTTTTCTATTCTTTTATAATCCCGTCTTGGTGAGTGTATGTAATAGTTTCCTTTTTATAAGCTAACAAGATTAGTAACTGGTTTATTTTTCAGCTGCTGTAGCCTAGCTGCATCAATGTGTTGTAGGCTGAGAGATGGTTGTCCACATGCCTTGATTGTAACAAGTGATGACTAAAGCTACTGTTGCCTTTCATCTCAAACCAGTCTGTCAATTCTCCTCTGAAAACAAAAAGTGTTTTTTATCAGAACATCTGCCTATCGCTTGAAATTCTCTGTAAAACCAGAGTCAAGGTTTTATGAAGAAAAACAACTATGTGTCAGCAGTTTCTGAAATTGCTTGTCCAACATAATGCCACATTCAAAGTGATTTTAATAGCCCCTTTTCCCTAATTCACCAGCTTGATTTAAACATTAGATTTTAAGGTTCTTAATTTTAGACAGATCAAGGTTCCCTTCCTCCCAATTCTGAGGAAGGCAGCAGAGGATGCCGAAACATGTACAGATAAAAAATAATAATAATAATTTTAAAAAATCACTTCAAGAAATCAAGAACCTTAAAATCTAATGTCACAAATAAGACAGAATTGTCATTTTAGCAAGCTTGATTTGAACTTCAGTAAGTCACCTCCACAAGGTACCAACGCCATATGATTGGCTGAGTCACCATTTGTCTAAAAAACATAAACATGCATAACCATTAAAGTGGCTGAGGAGTGTAGTTTAGGTAAACAATTATATTATTCTGAATATAATCTGTCAAATCTGCCCCCTTTTTGTCAGTAACTTAAATGTAAAGGTTGATACAAACGACAAGAACCTGCTTGAATTCACCATTCACCTTATGCTCACCACTCACGTTATTGTGCTATATCGTCACAAGACGATATAGAACAATTCAGTAATATATATATATATATATATATAGATATATATATATATATAGATATATACATATAAAGGTTGCCCCCCTAAAGGGGAGAATGGCCACCAAAGCAAAATCTGCTCACACACTCATAAAACCTTGAGCCGGCTGTGAATGCCGCACTGACTTGTAGTGGCGCTAGATTTCAGCACCACGGACAGCGCTTCTACCCCTTCCAACGCGCCGTAGAGGAAAGGAGGGGGTGAGGAAGGAGACGAGTGGCTGTAGTGTTGACGGTAGTGGGGGTTTCCCTGGCAGATTTTAGAAGAGGTTCTTACACAGTGATTCCTACCACATCCTCCTCCTCCTTTTGCGGATTTCCATATGGAGGGAATAGCCTACCGTAACGGTACCCGTGCGCGCGTGTGTGGCTTTCATGCAATGTTGATCGACCCTGCCTCACATAGGATGGACAGAGAGGAAAGAAGCCGAGAGGATAGGAGAGGAAAAAGGAAAGGGAGGGGGTGTATTTCTTTGGACAGCATTTATCATGTATCCACCCAAGCAGCACCACCCACCCCCCCTCCCTCCCTCCCTCCATCCTGACATTCCCCGCAAAATCCGGTTGATTTACTCGCCGATCTTGACCGCAACCGCTGGATTCGCCTGACTGACGCTCACAAGCATGACAAAGCAACACACACACACACACGCACAGATGTAAAGAATTGGGAGACATAAAGGCCGGCTGCGAGCAACCACAAAACCATCCGCATAAGGCTTCCAACAGCGGAGACACGCCGTAAACTCGTTGAATTAAATAGGCATGCCAGGATTTACTAGCGTGTGGAACCTCACCTAACGCAAGCCAAAGTTGTCCTCATTCACACAACACATGCAGCATCTAATGTCTGTGTTCATCAAAAAAAAGATTTTCCTCCAAACATCACGTACTGCTCCTAAAAAAAGGCCAAGGATGCGCTCATCATTTACCTAACCCAACTGTAGTGAGGAATACTTTAAACATGGCTGTGGTCAGTCGGGTGTCTGTAACACAAATTTTAGCATCTTTATCAGTGACCAAACAAGAAACAGTGAGACGTATTTTAATTTCTAGCTCTGACAAGCTGATATGGACATGAATTATTCAGTACACATAAACTGTGCGCCTTTTCCCCAAGGGGGGGGTGGGGGGTACGGCTGGAAAAGAAATTTACTGTGCAAAATCCATGTCTACTGTTTCAAATCCATGGATGTCATGCATAGAGCAAATATGAGAGACAAGAGAAGCAATCCAGTATGTCTCCGTCGCCTTCAAGAGATTGCAAAAAATAAAAAAATAAAAAACAGCGAGGAGAGACGCCGCCGCCGCGCAAAGTAAGAGAAAAAAAAATCAGCAGACATCTGTAAAGATCAAGACAGACAGCCGGCGTAAAATCAACCCACGGAAAGAGGAGAGCGATATGATGGAACAGATTGCCAGCTCTGCCGTTTACCTGTCAGGACTCCGACCCGGATTTGGTGGTCGTGGTTTGTTAAAATCATCCCGTCTGACGCCATGTTCAGCAGCGCTGTCACCCGCACCGAGAACTCACGGCAGGGCCCAGAGCCGATCTCATCGAACTCGGAAGAGGCAAGGGGAGGGGAGGGTGAGGAGGGAGAGGAGGAAAGAGGGCTGGAATACAGAAAAAAAAAAAAATCCGTCAGACGCGATGAGTAGAAGACAGAGTGATCACTGGGACACCTACAAAGGAGCAGGGATGCTCTGGCGTTTTAAAAAACCGCACGTATCACTCAGCTGGCCGCCTGCCATGATAGTAGTGTGTAGTCTTGATTAATTCTCACAGAGAGCACTCTCACTAAAATTATTCCACATTACCACATTACAACTCCAACCTTCAATGTATTTCATTGGGATTTATATATTAGTTTAATATATGTGGTATATCATTTTGAAGAAGGAAATAAATATGTTTTAAAATGTACTATTCCAGTACAGCCAAGTACCTTCCGAATTGATTTAATATTTGAATATTGTCCACCTGAGAGTACTTTAATCTCTATATGAAATAAAGCTGTTGTGTGAAGCTCACAGAGGTTTGCTAGAGAATATTAGAAAACAATCAAAATCATCACGACCAAGAAACGCAGCAGCCAGGTCACGACTGAAACTGTGGAAAATGTAAAACAGGGTCAGGTTATTAAACAAGTTCCAATGTTTTGAACATGTTGTGAATTACTTTTCAGTTCGTTTTAAAATGAAAAGTCTAAGGAAAAACTAAACACCTTCCAACCCCTTTAAAAAAATATCCTCTATGGGGTGTGTTACAGTTTACCCCTAACCTGATGAATGTTTATTTTAAGAACCCAATGGCAGAGACATAACCTCATATCTCAATTTCTCTCTTCTCAAGAACCATTTTCTCCATCAGATAGGAACACCCCCTTTTCAAAGCAGAAGCTTTACTTCAACCTGACCTGTAAAAATGCAAGTTTGCATCCCTGGGCTAAACAAGCATCCAGTTGCTATTTATAGACTCCCTGCATGCTTCCGTGGTGTATAATTTCTCTTGTTTATTTTCATCGAAAAAGGGCCCATCCTCCAGCATCTGCTGGGAATCAATCAGTATGCATAATTCATTAAGGGAGGAACGCGGGCTATGATAAGAACAGAGGAATAATGTTAAAAAATGCAGGAACTCTAAAAAAGGTCACCTCGGTAGTGTTCCTACGTTTGAGTTCTATGACCAGACGGAGAGAAATGCCACATTTGTCATCCTTTACATACAAATTAGCCTCCTGAAAAACATATCCTTCCCAAGGACACAAAAGAGATGATCTAGGCTTTTGTGATGTCTTAGCTTGAAATATATTCCTTTTCTTGCTTTTGACAATGTTATGCTTTTATACATCTAAATATGTTTCAGTTGCAAACAAAACATGCATATCAAAAGTTCTTCTTTTAAACATGTGGCTTCAATGGATTAAATTGTTAAAAAAATCTGAAATATTACATTTATTAGCGTGTTTTCCAATTTGAAACATTAATCTGTTTTCACCAGGGCAAATTATGTTAATGCATTGCTTGACACTTGCCTGGGACCGACACAGATAAGTTAAATGAATTAACAACCAATTTATGGGAAATGTTTCACAGATTATAGCTAACGAAATTTGAAGAAAATTAATCAGCAACATATTAGACCCTGAGGTGACCAAAGAAGAAATTTTTTGGCCCTAAACAACTTTGATCTTATTTAGACAAATTAGTTTTCTCCCCCTCTAACTATGTTATGTGTGGATGTTAGTGAATAATATAGGGACTATAAAGTGGAAGGAACAGATTTTGAAATCTCCTTTACAAATTCAAATCTAAAGACTGGAATGCATTCCCATTGAACCCCCTCTACTCTGACATATTTAAATAAAGTCCAGTACAACCAGTTGCCTTCAGAATTTTTAATTTAGGAGATAATGGATTTAGGAGACTATGGATATTCAGTTAGTGGATGGACAACATTATGAAGACCAAGAAGACAGATCAGGAACAACACTGTGGAGGGGCTTGAAGCAAGTTTAGATCATGAAATAATATCCCATGAACATCTTATAGAGCTTATTTCAGTCCATATAACATTGGAAAGTATAATACAACTGCAATCCAACTAAGGAGGAGGATTTAGAACTGCAGGCCTTTGCCTGCCTATCAAGTCTGTGAATAGTAACACAAGATGTTAGCTTTTACATGACACCACAACTGATTTTATATGGACAAACGGTCAGGTACATAACAGTGGCATTTTTGTTTTAGCAATTGATATGCTCGAAACACATCACATACATATGTTATCTGACACGCAGCAGTGAATGTCCACTAAAAGGGGAAGAAAAAAATCAACTTTAAACAAGAATAACACAGTGTAGCAGCTACACTAACCACATTGTCTGGTGTCCATTTCCTCCTCCGTTGACTCGTCCACCAAGGGCAAGAGGATGGACACAGCTGTAGAAACATCGAGTTTGTTTGACTTGCCCCTCCAGTTTGTTCTGCAGCTTGGACAATGACCAAAAAGCTAGAAAACACCGGGCTGAACCAACTCTTCTTATTTCTAGCCTCCATGGGTTGCTTGTTTTGCCTTGTTACTGACTGTTTGTAATCCCACCCTGACGACTTGAGTGTAGGTGGGGAAGAAACCAATTCTTAAAAACACTAGTCTTGCCCAGCTTCAAGTCGGTACTTGGCGAAGTGCCGGTTTGGAATTGAAAAATGGGTGCTTAACAGTGGAAAACCAATAAACTGGTTCTAAGTCAGACTCTAGCGCGGAACCATCTCTGGAACCAGGTCAATGGAGAATGTCCCTAACACTTATGAAGAATGGAAAGTATTAATCAGAGATGCAGCCAGTAGGCTTATAGTATTCTGGTGGAGGTACAGCTGAGGTAGAACAAAAAGCCATTGTTAAATCTAGGCATGCTATCTCTGCTTCAGTCACAATGGTGGTAGCATCCAGCTGTGGGGATGCTTTTCTTCATCAGGCTTAGAGAAGCTGGTCAGAGCTGATGGGGCTAAATCCCAATACAACCCCAATAAATACTTCCATTTTCTGGTTTTAATGTGATAAAACAGGAAAGGCTTCATTGTTATCAACACTACCAGGCTGATATACAGTCACTGAACTCATTCAAGTGTTCTGAGATTGCACACTGAATGTGTTATGCACCAGGACAGCTGAAACAGATAAATACATATAAAAATATTAAAAAACATTTGGATTCATATAAAGAATATTTACATTGTTGATCTTTGATCTCGCTATTAAAATCAGTCGGCTTGTCCATAGTTAAAGATTAGCATTAAACAACAAAAGTTAGCTCATAGAGAGTGTCAGGGTTCTTTAATATTTACATTTGCAGTGTGCAAGCAGATGAAAGTTTTTCAGACAGTCACAAAGAAACAAGCAGACCAACCCCCATCATCCTGGTGTACTTGCCAGCCAGTAGAGCTGCACACTGATCTTGGATAGGTGATAATATAGAAAGGGATAAATTGTCAACCCCCTTACAATATCATCACAATATTAAGGTGAGCCTCAGTAGGAAAAAAAAGCAAGATGTCCTGAGCTCATTGTGAGCTCAGTCAGGTAAGTCCCTTATCACCCTCAGATGAAGGAAAGGGGGGAGAGGGGGGTTCATATTATGGAATGCCAGATCTGCTTATGCACTTTCAGGCAGATGAGCAGTCTAGTGCAGGTATACTAGATTTTTTTGGTGTTTTTTTCACAAATACAGTCTCTTGCAAAAGTATTTCTGTCCTGTCAACTTTTCCCCTCTTTTTCATGTTGCAACCTCAAACCTCTGTTTATTAAGACTTTATGTGAAAGATCGGCACAACACCGATAGAAATGTGAAAGGGAAAGAAAATAAAAAAAGGCTTTCTATTTTTTTTTCTAATAAACATCTGAAAATATTGACTATATAAAGAGTTTAATTTAACCTAAGTATCAGTACTGCTGTTCTTGACAAATTTAAAGCAGGGTTAAACTACAGAACAATGTAACAAGCTTTGAACATTATATAGTGTTGTTCCATTCATCCAAGGCATGGGTGGAGAAGAGACAAATAAACTGCTGGAGAATAGACTAAAGTAATTGGTGATTAAAAAAAAGTTTTTGACCAACACTCAAAGCAGGAGTTTGGCCAAAAAGGCATGATTTCAATTGCACACTTGGTGCAAATGTATTCATTGTGCTTTCCCACATCACCCTTGGTGAAAGGGCGGTGTGGGGAAGCAATATGTCTGTTTTTTCCACTTCACAGTTGTCTGATCACTCATGTTGGTCTATTACATAAAATTCAAATAACCATCAGTAAAGTTTGTTGTTAAAACCTGATGAAAAATGTTAAAAAGCTGTAGGTGTATGCAGGTCTGTAAGACACTGCATGCAGTATGCAATGTGTTCAGATATAGTGTTATTCTTTGTTATAGAAGATGATTTTGAAGTTACTGAAAAAAGCTTTAAACTTATCCTGAGAAAACCTCAATACAAAAACACACAGAACATGTTTGCCACTTGGCTATAAAACTTCCCCATCCTAATCCAAAACTTACTCCAGTTGCTAAAATTAAAGGCTTAAAATTGTTTGAAGCATATTTTAACATGCAGCTTCTAATTGTAAAGAGTTCCAGAAAGTTAAACACATTTTATGATAGTGTACCTGATTGTATTATATAAAAGACACCTCTGAACTAAAAATTGCACCTTTTGTGTATCTGATTGGCCTGCAGCATATTTGTTCTATTAAGGAGAGTTGAGGCATTTCCCTCATTTACGAGGTAGAGGTTAGATTTTTTTTGGCTTGCGCTGTTGTTCCTGTATCCAATCACAGGCTGTCTTGGAAACGGGCCCTGCAGTGGTTACTGAAATATCTCCAAAAGAAAACACCATGATAGTCAAGCCTACCTTGGGACTTGTTCATTTTTATTCCTTGATGTTTTTTTTTTCTAGAATACCTGTATAAATATGGCCCTGGCTGAAGACGTAATGTCAGACAGAAAGACAGAAAAAAACCAATGGTCCATATACGAATGAGCTGCACAGAGTTAATTAAGAACTACTGGAGACAAAGTCCTTTCTTTAGAGGCAGTAATGTGGCAACAACATGACAAGGAGGTTAGTAGGGGTCTAAGGCTGGAGTACACATATGCCCATCCAAAGAAACTTGGATTCAAACCCATTACATCTGATACTGGATTTTTCTCCGCTCAGAATTAATGCAATGTGGACTCGCCTTCGCTAAAGCTGGTCAGTGTCGTATAGTATTGGCATGCACAGAGCTGGACCACAGTGGAAAAAAAGACAGGAAAAAAAGGGGACAGGGGAGGAGGCTGAAGGCCTGAGAGTTGAAGAGGGATACAAATGGGGCAAGGTTTGCTGCAGCTGAAAGGGCTATTTAATATTTCAAATTGTATTGATTTGAAACAAGGGCTGGCTGTCTTTATTAACTCTTAGGATGTATGGCATTGTGCAAACAAGACAGGGTGGCTGTACGTTTACACATGCACCCTGAAGAACATTTGCATAATTAAAAAACTGGCATTTGAAAAGCAGAATGTCATCATAAACAATCCAGGACACTACACTAACCGAGGTTATTTTTTAAGCTATGTACATGACTCCTAATGCAGAGAAGAAAAACATAGAAACATTATACCAAAAGAGAAAAAGCAAGAAAAAAACCAATAACAGTCTCTGTAATTTTCTTTCTTTTACCATCTGTCTTTCATGTGAATGATCTAATGAAACGCAACTTTGCCATAGCTAGACTGAAGCACAGTGTCGGTAACACCTCTCCGCCTCTCTGTCTATGTATTAGGGACTGTTTTTGTTATGTTTTTGTGAAAAGCTGTACAGCAAGCACAAAAAATGCTGACTTCGGACATTGCATCAGTGCTGGACCCTACAAAAAACAAAAACGACTGGCATCTTGAAGCTACCTCGTTATCATTTACTGTAATTTTGTGCAGTATTCACAGTCATTGGTGCCATTACCATCTCTTCCTCTCTCACTTTCATTCCTGAATGACATAATGGACTGAGCTAGTGCTGCCGTTACGTTTCTATTTTTCATTTTGTCCTACTTTCTTATTAAAAGTACTTCTGGCTCAGTGCTTACGCATTTCTGTGTTCGATTAACCAAGTCAGACATTAATTCTGTGTTAGTTAGGTATTTGTCTTGGATCAAGTTAGAGATGGAACAGCAGGAAAGTTGTTCTCAGGTCTTCAAGCTTCCCCCTTTTTTCCTCCAAATTTTGCAGTAGAGATGGTCTAGCACTTCTAGTTTAGTTTCATCATACCACTGGACAGGTCTCCTAAAAAATATTAATTTATTCATGAGTACATTTGCTAAGTGTATGCTAAAAAAAAATTATCTTGCCTTTTTAAAACAGACTCCTTCCTCTCTAAGTTCGTCCTTCTTCCTCTTCTTCTTCTTCGTCCATCTTGTGGCAGGACTTGTTTCAACATCCATCTTGTAGAAGTTCCAGCGAGCATCTAATATTTTTTTTACCTTTGTTCTGATGTTTACAGAAAATCATACAACTCCTTAATCTCTGGGACACAGAACCCATCTCAGTCTTCAGCGACATTATCCCTGACATCCTCGTCCAGCTTTTACTTGTTTATAATTGTTTGAACGTATTAAGATACTTTAAGACACCTGGAAGATAAACCCCTGGATGAAGTAGACTTGTGTAGGTCTAAAATTAGCTTTCTGATAGCCATGTTGTCTCTTGTGATTTTCCAAAAAAGGTGTATTTTAAGCATTATCATAAAATAAATACACATGTACAGGTGTGCCTTAGTTTGTCTCAAAAGTAATTTATAAAGTTATGAAATCTGGGCTTTCCTGACCAGAATGAAGGCATTGTAATCTAAGTGTCTGACGGTCTAAAAAAGTATTTTTTTTATACAGTGCATAAAAACCATCAGGCCCTCCATCTCCTCCCCTGTCCTCTTTTTCTTTCCCCCCCGGTCTAGTTCTATGCATGCCGATACTTCGCTTTCTTTGTTCAAGTGAAATCAGAATTAATCTTCCAACAGCAGCTTGCTGATGTGGTTCAGCCATCTAATTGTATTGCAAGTTTCATCCAATACTTTTTTCCTTCTTACATCTAGATCAACTTCAATCTGACCTGTAAGGATTACATTTAATATATCTAGAAACCACAGATGAATATGAGGCCACCAAGGTCATTTAAACTGTCCATTTGTTATATTCTCCTTTTCCCTGTACTTTTCTGTTCATCTACAGATACATCCAGATTTACAGCTACTTAAGCCATGCTTTTGTGAAATTTATAAAGTTTAGGTTTGGTTGAAAAAAGAAAAGTCAGTTTCTGTATACCAGTAATAAGTCTAAAAGAAGAAAAATTAATGGCGCACAATTCCAAATTAAATTAAAGGTTAAGCACAAGAGAACCATATCCTCGAGGACTGGACTGTTGATTTAGAACACTTGCGGCTGTCTCTAATCATCAGGTCTGACATGCAAGTCAGGTAGTGTGCACTGAATTATAGAGAAAGAGAAAAAAAAACATGCCTCTGGCATCTGTCCTTCCAAGCCGTTCCCTGGAAAGAATTTAATTCTGGGATTTGCTCGCCGCCGCACAGCCTTTGGGACGTAATCTCACATCCACACACCTATTAACCTCTACTGGCAGAGAAGTTGGAATGACTTTCAAGCTCCAGTGGGTCCAGTGCAGGATAATGACTATGGTGAGTGCAGGTAATGTGGTTAGCGAGCTGTTTGGGACAAGCTGTCAGCTCCGTGGCAGAGTTGGAGGTGGGCGTTTTGGATGGGGGAAGTAAGAAACTAGAAGGAGGCAGATGAAGAGTGAAGCTGGACCTGACAAGCCCTTCGAGCAAACGCAGAAGCCAGGAATCAGCAGCGCGGCTTGAGTCGATTGGACATCTTCCTGCAGAGAGCTCCTCCCCTGAAGCGCCAACACAAAACATGGAAAAAAGTTAAAGCCAGTTGGAACACCCATGTAAACACACTTCTGTCCTTTACCCATATACCTCCTTATTCCAGCCTCTCCTGTTTATCTTGGGACTACAGATGCTACCAGAAGATAGTCATGGCCTTTGGTGGACCTCTGAGCATCATCCATGTCTCCTGGCCCTTCATTGCAGCTGTACATCCACACAATCAATCTGACAGCCTGTCAATCAACTAGCCAAGCAGACATTCTGACAGTCAGGGCACCAGCCTCGCAGTCCCCCCTCTGGCCTGGGAAGTTCCTTACTCCCATCGGCGCTCCAAAAAATGTACTCCGGCTACTTTCTTTGAATTTTTTCTTCTCAGTTTGCCTGGCATGAAGACCTCTTGCTGTCTCCCCAGGTGACCATTGCATGGTCTCCTATTTCACCGCAGGAACCCTGACTCACATCCAGGCCAATCAGAAAAAATGAGCCAGTCATGTGGAAAAGATCAGATATAGTGAGAAAAGACATGCAACCTTTAAAAAATTATTTTCTAACTAAGGGATAAAGACAGAAAAATAAGTGTAGGGAATAATGCATAGTGTGCGGTTGTAATACTAGCCATTCAATTGAAATTTAAGATAAAAAATTCCCTGATTTAACAAAATAATAGTATTTATGAATGTAACCTTATGAGGAACTGTTATATTCATATTTATTTACACTGATTGTAAGCTGAAACAAATAACATAAACAGTTTTGGTGACAGGGTTTCAGTGAAGTTTATTTGGGTTTATACCATGGTTGGGGTGTATACTCGATTCTGATTGGCTGGAGGGTGTACATTAAAAAGTGATAATGTACACCTAGGAAAGGCGTCCCGTCAAATTGCCTGATGGCAGTTCTAAATTATTGCGCTGGCTCAAATGGCAACGGAGACTCAACGTTATTTGCATTATCCTCTGGACACACACAAGCAGTAAGTAGTGTACTGGCCTTCTGATAATTTGTATCACATAACGTAAGGCCATCACCTCGCTTCCCCTCACTGATAAATCGCTGCGGTCGGCTCGCTCTGACCACGTTGCTTGGCAACACCTGTATATGGAAGATATTAAATAGTGCGCTCGACTTATGTAAAAAAAAAAAAAACTCGCGATTTTAACTCTAAAACACATTAAAGTATTATTAATTGATTAAATATGTCTTTCTTTTGTAAGTGACCATGGTATAAGCGGGATAATGCCCTTCGAGATGTACATTATCAGAAATAATGGACTTCGCGGAAGTTCACGCCTCCGCGTCTTCCATTATTTTCTTATAATGTACACCTCATTGGGCATTATCCCTTATTTAAAAAAGTTGGTCTCTTTTTTTGCAGGTCCCAATTTTATGATTTCTGTAAAGACAAATCGATCAATTAAAATATTTTATTTATTCACTTCTACATAAAATGTAAAACAAGATGGCAACAACATACTTTTAAAAGAACTATGATTTAACAGTTGTTGGGGAAATTATCAAGAATGAAGTTATCTGGCTATTAAAAGTTAAAGGGACTGCCTATGACAGTCAATAAGATTAATAATTTATGGAACATTATTATTATTCGAGGCACCACCTTTATAAGGAACTATTTTAATAGCCAAATGTCTATATCAGTCTCATAATCTGAAAGAATTACTACTTTACCGTTTATTGACCATAAACTTTGCAATATGTGTGTGTGAATAAGAAAGACAGTGGTTACTTTCCAAGATACAACATTTATTTAAAAAAAGAAAAAGATAAACATTTTAATCACCACGCTAGAAGAAAAAAAACACACTACTGATTAAAATAAATAAATAGTTAAAATTAAAGAACACAAAAAGATGAACATGTAATAAGGTGAGAAACCATGGATTCTGGTGTCACAGTTCTAGATGAATTTAGCACCACTGGATTACATCTTAACCAATAAGCAATGTAAGAAAACACAAAACATTCTTTGGATTAAGAAGTGTTATGTTTAAAAATGATTTTGATGAGAGTAATTAACCTTTGGTGGATTACTTAATTAATGGATTGATCATGACAGCAAAACAATCTAATGCCCATATTTTCATAAAATGAGAGTTCAAACATGGCTAATAAGATTAGCTTCTGTTCTTAAACAATCTCTTTTTAAACAGAGTTCTTTTGAACCGTTAATAGCGATCTTAGTTTATGAAGTGCCAGCCTAAACCAACACAAGGGCTTGGTTAGCTTTAGCTATCTGCAACGCACATGGGGCGTTTAGAGTGGCTCAAACACATTTATTAAACATAAAAAAAGGGAAACTCCTTTCTGATTGAGTAGCTCAAATTACAGGATTTAAAACGACTCTTTGTCGGGAAAAGTCTTTTAAAAACACTGATTAAAATTTCAGGCCAAGGCCGGGTTTACCCAAAGATAGCAAATTAAACTTAAAAAGTTAACAATAAAAAAACACCTATAAAATTAGTTATTCCTTCTGCCCAAACAGACCTTATGAACGTTTAAAGTCCTCCGAGTTGCTGCACGTCGATCAGAAAAGGGGGACCTCCAGGGAGTGTTAGCCAGCAGGCTAACAAAGGATCGCTAATCTGGCTAGCAGCGTTTGGAAGCTCCTCGTTCTGGCTTTTCCTGGCTGGCTGGATGGCGATCAGCATCCACCTTTTAACAGTACCTTTTGTTCGGCATTCACCTCTAACCAGCTCAGTGGCGGCAGCTAAATGCGGATTCTGGTTGGTCCGGCTATGGCATACGTGGCTCCCAGCTCCTGTTTCTCAGCAGTTGGCAGCCTGAAACTCAGACGGGTTTTGTCGGGCTCTGGGGATAAACAACGTCTTTGTTTATCCATGTTCAAGATTCACCTGGAGTGGTCTTTGGGTTCCTTCGGAGCAAGTTTCTGCCAGAAACTCGGGCCTACCTCTAACAGTGAAGGAAGATGGTTGGAGATGATCTTCTGTTGCTCCACGGCCGGCAGAACGCAGAAGAACGAGCAGCTGAGTGAGCACCTGAATTTATAGATTTCCATGCCCCCACTTCCTGTGGGGCTAGAGCAGAGTAGCGCCACCTGATGGCTGTGTGTGACCCAACACAGTTAAATTATTCTTTCCAAACACTTACCTCAGCCATTTTCTGTCTCATTGCAGGTATGCATGGACAAAATGTTCTCCAGGGTTTTGTGTACACCTTCAGTAGTTCTGGGACAGCACCACATTAGGAAATGAATTTAGGGGAGGGTTGCTAAGGGATTATGTTTTCTATTTACATTTGCAGTAATTATTTGGTTTGATTAAAATATTTTCAATTTGCTATAGTTGGTAAATGTGTTTGTTACTTTTTAATTTGACTGTTTACATTTTCATTTTAGAGTGGATCTGTGTTTTTTACTCCATGAAAGGTTTCTCCTAATTTAGGTCACCTGTATATAAACTGTCTGTCTTCCATTGTTTTTGGTTGGTACAAGGTTTGAATCACAGTAGGAAAAAATAAATAAATACACTACCGTTCAAAAGTTTGGGGTCACATTGAAATGTCCTTATTTTTGAAGGAAAAGCACTGTACTTTTCAATGAAGATAACTTTAAACTAGTCTTAACTTTAAAGAAACACACGCTATACATTGCTAATGTGGTAAATGACTATTCTAGCTGCAAATGTCTGGTTTTTGGTGCAATATCTACATAGGTGTATAGAGGCCCATTTCCAGCAACTATCACTCCAGTGTTCTAATGGTACAATGTGTTTGCTCATTGGCTCAGAAGGCTAATTGATGATTAGAAAACCCTTGTGCAATCATGTTCACACATCTGAAAACAGTTTAGCTCGGTACAGAAGCTACAAAACTGACCTTCCTTTGAGCAGATTGAGTTTCTGGAAAAGAAAACTTTCATCTGAAACTCGACAGTCTATTCTTGTTCTTAGAAATGAAGGCTATTCCATGCGAGAAATTGCTAAGAAATTGAAGATTTCCTACAACGGTGTGTACTACTCCCTTCAGAGGACAGCACAAACAGGCTCTAACCAGAGTAGAAAAAGAAGTGGGAGGCCGCGTTGCACAACTGAGCAAGAAGATAAGTACATTAGAGTCTCTAGTTTGAGAAACAGACGCCTCACAGGTCCCCAACTGGCATCTTCATTAAATAGTACCCGCAAAACACCAGTGTCAACATCTACAGTGAAGAGGCGGCTGCGGGATTCTGGGCTTCAGGGCAGAGTGGCAAAGAAAAAGCCATATCTGAGACTGGCCAATAAAAGAAAAAGATTAAGATGGGCAAAAGAACACAGACATTGGACAGAGGAAGACTGGAAAAAAGTGCTGTGGACGGATGAATCCAAGTTTGAGGTGTTTGGATCACAAAGAAGAACGTTTGTGAGACGCAGAACAACTGAAAAGATGCTGGAAGAATGCCTGACGCCATCTGTTAAGCATGGTGGAGGTAATGTGATGGTCTGGGGTTGCTTTGGTGCTGGTAAGGTGGGAGATTTGTACAGGGTAAAAGGGATTCTGAATAAGGAAGGCTATCACTCCATTTTGCAACGCCATGCCATACCCAGTGGACAGCGCTTGATTGGAGCCAATTTCATCCTACAACAGGACAATGACCCAAAACACACCTCGAAATTGTGCAAGAACTATTTAGAGAAGAAGCAGGCAGCTGGTATTCTATCGGTAATGGAGTGGCCAGCGCAGTCACCAGATTTGAACCCCGTTGAGCTGTTGTGGGAGCAGCTTGACCGTATGGTACGCAAGAAGTGCCCATCCAACCAATCCAAATTGTGGGAGCTGCTTCTAGAAGCGTGGGGTGCAATTTCTCCAGATTACCTCAACAAATTAACAGCTAGAATGCCAAAGGTCTGCAATGCTGTAATTGCTGCAAATGGAGGATTCTTTGATGAAAGCAAAGTTTGATGTAAAAACAATCTTATTTCAAATAAAAATCATTATTTCTAACCTTGTCAATGTCTTGACTCTATTTTTTATTCATTTCACAACGTATGGTGGTGAATAAGTGTGACTTTTCATGGAAAACACAAAATTGTTTGGGTGACCCCAAACTTTTGAACGGTAGTGTATAATAAGCTAAAATAAGCTAAGCAGAGGCTTCCACTGATGTCCTTCTCAGATTTTTTTGTGCTACCTTTTGGGTCCCACCTCCAGGACTGCCTGACGTTAATGACAAGCATGTGACACCAGGGGGGTATTCTACAAAGTGAGCTTAACAAATTGAAACTCATTTGAAATATCCTTGCTTGAATTATCATAACAGTTTACTCCAGGCTTATTTGGTTACACCAACGATGCTCAGGTAAGGTAAGGCAAGGCAAGGTAATTTTATTTGTATAGTACACTTTAAACACAAAGCACTTATAGGTGCTTTACATAATTATGTGGTAAAGAAACCAAACATAGCATGTAATTAAAAACAACAGTTTAGGAAAAGAAAAAAAAACAGATAAACCACAAGAATCAATAAAATAAATAATTTAGCATTCAATTAAAAACAACAATTTCTTCAGCTTCTCCATGTTTGCTTCTAATTCTAGGGATGTTTATCAAACTAGACTTGAAGGACCTGAGGGGTCTGCTGGGCTGGTATAGTGACAGCAGGTTTTAGGGGCCTTTGTACGTTGGATTAAAAAGAACTGTCTCTTTAAAATAATCCTGACTTTTATTGGGTTATGATTTCATCAACGTTTGTTGGTTTCGTTTCTAGGATTTCAACATTTTCTCTGCATTGGTGTTCAGTGGGGGTGACATCGTTAATGGATTTGATAATGAATGTACAGATTGACCCTCTAATTGTCACAAATTATTTAGTAAAAAAGCTGGCAGGTTCATTGCAAGCCCTGGTAGAATTTAGTTCAGGGTCTACTGTCACAGGAGGATTAGACAACTGTTGCGAATAAAGTTCATGCATTAATAATTTTTCTGTTAATGATTTCAGAAAAGATCCATTCACTTCCATCTGTCAAAGTTAAGTGATATATGATATAAGGGATAAGCTCCAGTGGTCAACAAGCAAGAGGCAAGGTACACCCTGAAGAGGTCACCAGTCCATTGTAGGGCAACGCAGAGACACACAGGACAAACAATGATGCACACACACACTCACACCTAAGGGAAATTTAGAGAGACCAAAATAACCCAACAGTCATATTTTTATATTATGAGAGGAAGCATGCACAGGAAGAACCTGCAAACTCCATGCAGAAAGACCACAGGCCAGAATTCGAACCCAGGACCTACAGTGGTTGTGGAGGTGTTGGTGTGTTGTAGAGCGGGCATTCTTCATTATACTGCTAATGCAGTTTCCGTCTAGTGAAGAGGTGTGTTTTGTCCTGTTTCAAGACAGTTGGACCGAGGGTCAATTGAAACAGTGCTGCCAGGTTCTTTCTCACGGATAGTAAGCACTCGTAAAGACGTCTCATTTCTATATGCGTCGTTTACCTGCACATTCACTTTGGAGCAGTTTGTCAAAGTCCTCAGATGATCAAAATTGCATTTTATATTCTCATAATCCTTCAAATAGTGATCCAAAAAGAAATCAGGTTTAATATCATAGCTACCGAGGCTAGATATGTAAAGTAACTATGAAGAAAAAGTAAAAGAGAGCTGATAGAAGAAAATAAGAAAAGAAAACAAGGCCATAGATCAGAAGAGATCAAGTGAGGGTGCTCCTCCTTCAGCAGCCAGACAGAGTGTACACTGTAAGCTTTTAGCCATATCACAAGTTAAAAAGGACTCTGCTAAGAAAATATACTGCCATGAATGAGGCAAAGATATTTCTGTAACGCTTTCTACATTTGCGGGGGCTCAGAGATCAACAATGAAGACAGATGGGGTCGAAACAGAGAGCTATGCCTCTGGCTGAGTGCTCCTTAAAGATCCTAGGTGGCAGTTTAGCTTATTCCCAGCAGAAATATGCTCAGTTTAACCTTGAACCACATTAAACCAAAGACCAATGCTAGTTGCAAAAGTTAACAGTGAGGCTCTTTATGAGAGTAAAAAAAAAGAAAGAAAACAAACAAAGTGAAAGTCCAATTTGACATAGCAAACCACAGGAATGAATCGCAAACATTCCTCTGGAACTACTCTTGTGAAAGAAACAAATCCTACAGCATATTTTAAATGGCTAAAGAAAAATAAACACTGCAACAGTCATATATACATGCTCAATAACTTTTTTTGACAAAGAAATACAAGAAGAATATATGATTTCCTTTCTCAGTGATGAACCGTTGTGATGGATGTTATCGCTGACTGTTAAAACGGATGTGAAGGGTCCATGTTAAAAAAAAAGGTTCTTCAACACTTGATTGATTATTCTAAGAAGTCTTCTGAAGGTTTTTTTTATTTATTTCAGACCTTTCTCTAATTTTCAAGTATTTTAGTCAAAGGCACAGCTGTGCAATACAAATGCTTTCTAATCAACATCTTGATATGGCACACCTATGAGGTGGAATGGGTTATCTCTCCAAAGGAGAAGTGCACACTATCAAAGATTTAGACAGATATGTGAACAATATTTGAGATAAAGTGGTTATTTTGTGTGTGTAGAAAATGTTTCAGATCTTTGAGTTCATCTCATAAAAAACTGGGAGGAAAAACAAAAGTGTTGGGTTTATAATTTTGTTCAGTGTACTTGTAATAGAATCACCCTATCGGTCCTAAGAAAACGTGTTTTGTATGTGAATTTTTGGTGATTGTATTAAAATGACTTTTCTTATAAAGTGTCTTGAGATGACATCTGTTGTGGATTAGCGTTATATAAATAAATTGAATTGATTTGAATTTTACTTATAGACATTGGAACAAACCTGATTTAAGGATACGTTTTTGTTATCCTGTCTGCTATGTGCTGATGCAACAAAGGTTTTGGTTCAGTGCATTTATATTTAGTCTGATACCCCAAAATAAAATCCAGTATAACGAACTTTACCTTTACTGTGTTTGAAAAAAAATCGACATGATCATGTGCAGAGCCGACATTCATGTTAAAATTAGATGTGCCATTCTAAATTTGAAGGGAAGGAGATCCTTAATCGGAGAAGAAGCCACAGTATCCATATTAACTCTAGAGGAGCTGCACACACATACTTAACTCAAATGGGACATTCTGTTAAACGCCTGTATAAAAAAAGTAAATAAACTACGTAGTAGACACAGCAAACATGTGAACAACATTTTTTTTCTTGCAAGCATTCAATGCTATGTGGAGGCAAACTAACACTGCTCACCATGCTTCAGTATTCTCACAATGAAACATGTTGGTGCCAGCATCTTGCTGTAGAATTCCTATTCTTTAGCAGAAAAGGAGTAGATGGGAATATGGCTAAAGCCAAACTACAGCCAGGGTTGTAGTGGAATTGTTAGCTTCAAAGCATATTGTTGTGTTGGAAAGATCTGATCAAAGTGCAGAATTTGCATAAGAATTAAAATTAGTTGAAGGACTTGGAAATTCCAGATACTTGATACTATACTATCTATCCAATGGGACTTACATAGCTTGAGCTGTTTTGCAGAATGGGCTAAATGTCAGTCTCTGGTTATGGAAAGCTGGTAGAGAGCACCTGCAGCTGTAACTGCAGCAAAAAGTTGGCTTTATGAATTATTGACCGTGGGCAGCTGAATACAAATGCACTTCAGACTGTTCAGTATTGTTTTGTTTTTTTCGTGAAAGAATTGAAAACCACAGATCTTTTTCCTTCCATTTCATAATTTTGTAATGGTTTGCTAATGCTAAATAATTTACATATATTTGATGTTGTTCAACTACAAAATGTGTAAGGTAAAAAAGTAGCAATCCTTTAAAGCACAGTAGCTTATGGTGTGTATTTCTAAAACCGTCCAACACAAATAATGGAAAATAACATGCTTAAGTCTTTGAACACATTTTTTTGAACACGTTTCCTGTACAAATGAAAAAAGTTATATGATATGCAGAATTTTATGTACACACCATTTCACTTTGGGAGTCACAAAACTTAAAGGTCAAAACAGAAATGGGATTAGATTAGATTAGATTAGATTAACATTGAGCAATAGTCACAGCAGCCAAACAATTGCATGCAGAACCCACATCCTAAACTCTGAACCCTGAATGACACTGTTATTGGATGACGACAGTGGTGATGTGTATGACAATGGAGTTGTTGCTACGCCATGACTAGTGCAGGGGATTGTGACAAGGATGTTAAGAAGGAAAGCTCATTTAGAGTCTAGTGAATTTTGATTCTGTGCAGGCCCAGAATTCAACCGTAGAACCTGACCTACCAAGGACACTCAGGTGAGATTGTTAGACTTACACTAGGCATGAATGCCAGATATTGAATGGGAGCATACAACAAAGAGAGAGAAAGAGAGAACGTCGCCCCTCTGGTTAAAACGCCAGATACCCTTTAGTGCAAGCTTTTATCTGGCAGACCTTAGTGGCCCACCTGAGAGCAAAACCAGCTGGGGAGCAGGGTGTTAAGCTGTTGGCTGTCGCTGTGTCACGTCTGTGTGTTAACAGGAAGCTGATTCTGTGCCACTGCTACGACGCTGCGGCTGCTGTATCTGAGGGCTTCTGTGAGATGCGTGTTGCAGTTTGATGAGTGATTCTTGCTGCAGTGCGAGAAAGAGGGAGAGGCAGAAAATCCCTTTACATCAGAGCTTCATGTTTGCAGCTGCTGCTGCCAGCATGGTTGCATACACATCTGCACACAAACAGAGATATGTGTATGTAAGACTTTCTTGTCCAAATGCCTGCACATAATACTAAAACACTGCACCCAGTGAGTGGAGAAGTGCTTCAGTGTCCCAGTGCTGCAAGGTAAGGCTCCTCCAATTCAGAAATATGCAACCTGCATGTTAACAACCCCTGGAGCTCAGCCTCCCTGGGGCACTGTGCCTCTTTACATCAGTTTCCCCACCTCCCTGCTCTCAGTGCACCTATCCTCATTCTATCCACCCATCACTCCGATACCTTAACTCACCCCAACTGACTGCAAAATAAACAGGATGAGCTTTTTTGTGCAAAGAAGGTGCAAAAACAACACATGGAGGATTTATATCTACTATGAGGTTTTTTTAAAGGTTGAAGGAAGTCAAAAACAAATGTGTATCAATGTAACAATGTATCAAATAGGTCTAATACAGGGCAAGGTTTTAGAGATAGTACTGTTCAGTATTAATATGACAAAAAAATGAAACCGGAAATGAGTATTTATAATGGAAGAAACAGAAAGTAAGCACAAACACTTTTTCACTTCGGAGGGGGAGATGGTCAGCGTTCACACAAGAGATGCCATGGTGAGCGAGACGGTATGCAACACAAGAATAACACACCGGCTTTGATACTTATATCCGTCTTTTTAGTGGGAGGTTGATGAAATTTGCATTTAGATTGAAATGACTTGGGAATGGTCAGGAGACCACAGTGCCGCAGAAGGGAGGAGAGAATCAAGGGAAGAAAGGTGGGATTGTGTGTTTGCTGTGCAACAACCCCCCCCCCCCCCCCCCCAACACACACACTGATGTAAAAAGAGACGCAGAAATATATTGTTGTTCCTAAACCTCTGTGCTTAAGGAAGCAAGTTGAGGCCTGTGCACTACAATTCTCGACTCTCTGTTGACTAGCAGGGCATGGCTGACATTTGCATTGTCCAGAGACTGAGGAGCTATGATGAGGAGTAGGTGGGCATTAAACTCAATTTGTGTCTTATTCACATTCAAAAGGCCCCGCTCAATTTTCTAAACGATTTAGTGAGGCCTGCACGACTGAAGGAGAGAGATCACGTGCCATTTTACTAATATAGAGCCCTGCCCTCCTAATGGAGGTGAAAACAAACAGTTAATTTCTCCTCATGCAATATTGATCCTATTCTTGTATATAGTTCCACTCTTCAACAATTTCCCTTTTGGAAAATGTATAGTTTGTATGTTGTAATAAGTTGTACTTCTTTGCAAAATCATTCACACCCCTTGATTTCTTATTGATATACTTCAAATCTTTGTAAAAATGTGGCAAGGATTTACAATTTGCAATCAAAATTCTTGCTCATACTAATTTAACAGCAACAAACTTCCAAAATCCATCACAGTGTATTTTCATTTCAATTTAAAGCACATTTTTCCTATATTACAAAGTTTATATCATTCGTTCGGAATAAAATGTATAACCACCACCAGTACTACATTTCTTTCATTAAAAATGTACTTTTTATTGTTGATATAAAGTACATGTTGATAAAAAGTACATGCTGAAGCTGCTGTTTGTAATGTGAAAAAACATGGAAATGTTAAACGGTAGGAATGCCTTTTCACAGTGGCGCAGTTTGCAAAGCCTTTAACCCTTAAAAGCGAAGTTATTCCTCAACTCATAAAACACATTATGTAAAACAATCTCTATATTCAAGGTCAGTTCTTGAAACATATCTTAAGTTCTAAATGATACTGTTGTACATATAATTAAAATGTTCTAGTAAACTTCAACTAGTTTGTCCACATCATTTAGGGGCAGTTTTGCCACATCTTAAACATTTTGTAGCCAGTAAACATGGCAAGCTTTTTCTAGAGTACAAGAATGCCACCTAGTGTTAATATTCTATAAATGCAACGGGCTCAACCTCAACTCCGGTGACAAAAACACACATGACAGCTGACTGGTCTTCCTGTTTGGTTTCGGCTTTAGGAAATCGTTTGGAAGTTATTTGCCTGCACCCTGTCATGTCCTGAAAAATAAAGTGTTTTTTTTAGACAAGTCAGTCAAGTCAAAGTCAAATCAAAGTATTTTAACAAAAAGCACAATACCAGACGACGTGCTAGACAAACAAATTGAGAAAGAAACTAATAATAAAAATACAAGAAAATACATGGCATAAAAGTACAATATAAATACTAAAAGTGATATATACAATTTTTTAAAAGTGTCACCAGGCCGATAAAACAGAAGTCAGTCACCAAAAGCTAAACTAAAAATAAATGGGCAAAACTAAAGACAAACAAAAGACCTAATTCAGGAAGTATTTTTAAATCTGGATGTCTCAATTTGAACCTTTATTGTAACAAATTTGCATGAGTAAGAGCAAATCAAAGCGTAGAATACATTTCCTCATTTGAAAAAGGTTTTCAAATTAAATTCAAATAAACCAAATCAAAGAAGTTCTACATTTGTGCCTTCGTGTCACAGTTGATCTCATAAGACTGAGTGTTGCTCATTATGGCCCAATTGAATGCTAAATATGAAATGTTTGCTATGCTGAATCCCTCTTCAAAAGGAGATAGTGGATTTTTACAATCTCTAAGCATTAAATTATGTTAATGTGGGCTTGTGGAGGAGACATCCATTAAAATAGAGATAAGATTGAATTAAGTGTTATTAGCAATTTACAAAGCCAGATACCCTTGGAGGATTTTATAATCTCTCATGTAAAATAATTTTAATCCTCTATGTCAATATAATCCTGCTGATATTATTGAACAGACCCGTGATGACAGGCAGATATTACTGTTCTCCCTCAGAGAGGCTAACTTAATATCACCTGGTGGAAGGGCATGTGTGTATATGTGTGCATGTGCATACAAATGTGTGAGAGTAGAGAGAAAATGAGTGCCTAAAGAAATAATGGGGGGGTGCAAAATCAAATGTAGCATTAAAAAGGCCCCAGAGAAGAAATCGCTCTAAACTGCCTGCATATTTACATTACCAGTCTATGAATCAAACATCACAGATGCTTATGTACACATATTAATATTGCATTTCAAATATTAGTATGTCTCCAAGAGACAGTGCAGAGGGACATTGTTTTACAGGAGAAGGAAAACTTTGCGAATTTGAAAAGTCTCTGGAAAATGTTCCATGTTGTTCCATGTGAGGCTATTTCTCCTTTTTAAACTTGAGTAAGACATTAATACCACTATCTACAAATCTCTCAGTGGACTACATCTAACTTGTAATTCATTACAGGCAATGCTGCTTTTCCAAAGAGAAATAATGGAAAGTAGGACATGATTAAATGTCTTGAAGGAAATTTTAAACCACTCCTTGAAGGCTTAGCGACCTCCCCTCATATCTCCATAATGGGGCTTCATTTCTTTAAAGTCACAGGCTAATGGTCAAATCACCATGTGAATACATCCACTGTGGTGTGTTGTGTAAGCTGTGTTACATTTATATCATCAATTCTGTACGAGGATCATTGCACGGGTTAATGGGGAAAGAGATTCATTCACTGGAGGCTGTGCTGGTTGCCAGCAGGTGTCAGTGTAGCCCTCAAACCACTCTGCAGCTTCCAGTAAGCAACACTGAACCTTGCATGGAATACAGAGGGGAGCGGCCTGCAGTGGACTGGCCAGCCAGAGCCGCACTGCATCAAACACAAGGTGGGTAAATTGCTATTAATCAGCAAGAGTGGACTTGTTTGAGAAGTGTGACATGGCCTTGTGGGGTATTTTTGGAACCTTTGGCCAGCAGGAGTCTCCTCAGTCATTAACTATAACTCATTTCTTCCCATCAGAGGATGTCAGAAAGTGGGAACATAAATCTGCTCCACATTCTGGGGCATGAATTGGGAACATTTGGACTTTAAAAGTCATAAACCTTCTTCCCTGTCACATCTACAGAAGTCTTTTAATTAGAGACGAGAGGTGAGAAGAAGACAACAAATTTGAGTTTGATGATCTTTTTTCAGTCTCATCTTTCCTCTTGAAGGTTATGTGCCACGTACAAACATTTAACTACTCCTGGATTTTACTCGTTACCAGTGGCTACATGAAGAACAAGGTTTCTATTTTAAGCTGATTACCTAAAGTGATCTAGTTAATTATGAACAATGGTCATAATAAAGACCCCATGCAGTATGTATAATGCTTGTGAAAGATTGATGAAGAGTCTAAGGGCATCACTGGCAATCTATTACAGTTACATGATCTGTCTTTGTATGTAAAAACTGCAATAGGGATATGTGTAATAAGATTTGTACTAGGATTTTTTAATTTATTTAACAGCAGTGCTTCCTTCTCTCTTCTGTATGATCCATTGAAATGAGTGTTATAGCAATAAAGCATAAAATTAATGTTAAATTCTGCAGGCCCTTGCCCCTTGAATCGCATCTAACTTGTCTTGTTACTAACACAAAAAGTGGTAAAAAACAAATACTGTATTTGAGACAAAAGAAAAAAATGATCGCTGGTGTTACAAATGTTATTTTGGCCTTGTGAAGATCAATTTTTCTGAAATTGTTTTATTTTCAAGGCATAGTGGATGCAGCTGCAATATTACCATATAAGGTAATTGAAATGTACTGCACAACAGTCAAGCTACAATACAGTAAAATCTACAATACACACAAATTAGTTCTATTTGTTTTGTCTGTTCCAAAAGGAAACAGCTTAAGCTCAGACATCAGCAGGGTAAATAGCTAAGAATGGGCTAAGCTATAAGAGAACTGTGCTCCTGCATATTTCAAAGACAAAGCTGTTTTAATTTCACTAGCATCTTTATGGACTTCTCTCTGGTTGCTCCTGCTTTTCACAGAGTGCAGACACATGACTGTTCACTTAATTGATCTCTATAAACTATCCAAGGTATATCCATGTGTGTACATGGTTGTTTGTGCATGTGTCTCTATGTTGTCCTGTGATGGAAATGTGTAGGGTGTACCAAGCACCCAACCACACACCCACGCAGCAAGTGCTGCCTGGAGATAAGCACAAGCCCCCATAGATTTCGCAAGGACAAGCAGCTATGGATGGATGGATAGACAGATCTTTGAACGTTGTGTTCCTCTCTTAAATCTTTCAATTACTGATCTTTTTTAGGGGACCTTTGATTGCCACTGACTGTGCATGTTGGTTTTCATTTTCCATGTAAAAAAGCAAAAAAATATTAGGGGGCATTATATACTGTATCTGCGTTAATATTAAAATCAGTCAATGTTTGTCATTTTTTAAACATATTGATTTCAGTTCATAAATAAAACTGTGTCGATATGAACTAAGTATGTTTATTTCCATCTTGTTGCCGTTTATGTATGTGTTTTAGGAAAGGGAGTGGAAAGGTTGGCCATGTGCTATTTGTTTGGGCGTGTGAATGTGATGTCAAACAGGACTGGGGGCGGGCGTTTAAGTGAAGCAGAGTAATCATGTCAGTGTGGTCAGTTTTACATGATCTTGAAAGGGTGCGGGAACACATCAAATTCTTATTGGCCATAATAGCAATATTAATATTAGGTATCAATATGGACCCAATTTCTACATTTTAGTATATCCGTAAACATAACCAAACTCCTGTAGCGACCCCCACAAACGATGTTATCAAACATTACTAAATTGAGTTTAGGTGTTAGCAGGTTCCCCAATTCCTCCATGATGAGCAGTAGCTATGCACAATGCTGTAATGTTAGTATTTGGCTTTAAAGTGCTTTACAACAATAGCTTTGTTTGGTCTCTTAAATGTTTCCTGGAACTATTCATCAACAGTTTCTGACTTCCGTCTTTTGCATATTAAAGCAACTTTTCTGATGTTTGTTTATTACTAACTTACAAATCTTTGCAGCTCATGTTATGATCATTCTTTTTCACTCATTTACTTATTTGTTAGCAACATGTTTGTGGTACTGGGGTTAGATCCCTTTTTTCTGTGGAGAAGAGTCTTAATTATTTATGGCAAGGTGTTGGAAACATTTCTCTGAAATTTTGCTCCATAATTAAATTGTGCAGAATTTTGTCTGTACATCTGTAATGTGAATCTGCCAGACTATTGGACCAAGATCTGGTGACTGTGGAGACAATTGTAGTAATGTAACTTGCAAGTTACTAGACATGTATATGGAATAACAACAAAAAACAACTTTCCTAAATAAAAGTATTTATTAACAAAAAAAAACCAACTTCAAAATACTTTGATCAACAAAATCATTGAACTAGCAACACATGCAACCTAACTACTACATAAGAGAAAAATATATAATAAAAACTAACTAAAAGTAAACATGGATGCACAGTGGAAAAGATGGTAGCACTGTTGCCTTGCAGCAAGAAGGTCTTGGGTTTGAAACTCTGCTTGGAGTTTGAATGTTCTCCCTATGCATGCAATGACACTGAACCCACTGTCCTCTGTCCTTAATGTTCAAAAATCTCCTTGGTCCAACATCTTCTAACTCTTGAAGCCTTGCTGTTATTCTGATAATCATTTTAACTGGAATTATCATCATCAAGTTAAATAAGGCAGCAGAAGTATTTCTGTTTCTGTTGTTTAAGAGGTAATGCAAATTAATTTGAATTTTTCTTCCAGTGAATAGACTATTTCTGATTTTGATTGTATTGTAACATGACGTCTGACTGTCTAAAAGGATTTAACGTAAAAGGGAAGTTTGGTAGTTTATCTGTATGGAACGCCAAAATGTTCAAAATTAAATAAATAAATACAACATTATGAAATAAATATCAGCATGAATAAATATTGAATAAAAATATAATGTGACAATGAAATCATTAAAAACTGAAATCATTTCAAATGCAACGCCAATTTTTTGAAATATTTTTTCATAATTTTTAATTTTAGATTATACATTTCTATAATATATATATATATATTTATATATCATTAAATATTTATGTCACTGCAATTTACTTCAGACAAGACATTTTTATTTAATTACCTCAGTTTTTACTCCAATCTCTTTTTTTTCCCAAAGTCAGGTTTTATTTCATAATGAGGTTTTTCATAATGGTATTTATTTCAAAAAGTCATTTAAGAAATTAAGTTGTCCGTCAGCCAATCAGAATCAGCGGTTGAGACCTGGATGCTGATTGGCTGGAACTAAGATTAGTCTTCCTGGATAGCCATTGTTGTGGCTCTGTGAGCAGCTAGCAGCATGCTAAGTAAAGGGTCGGAGCTGCAGGAACTTTGTTCAGCTCTGGTTGCTCTAACAGGTCATATTGAGAGGAATAACTTATCATGAACCGTTTCAGAGACCCATCTTGATTCGTCTGGATGATATAATCTGAAACGATCCCAGGTTCAGCTCTCAGCTGTCTGACAGTAGCACTGGAGTTCTGCTGTTATCTTTTCTGTTTTGTCCAGCACAACTAGGAGGAGATGGGAGAGGAAGCCCTGGTATGTTGTTAGCTACAGTCAGTTAAAGGGAGATTATTTAAACGTGTTCTGTGTTATTTCTGAAATGTTTTAATGATCTTACCAAACAGCCGACCTGGGTCTCTTTCCCCAGTCTAATCGTAGGCATGGCGCCCTGAGCAGCTTTACACCTAGAACACTGGAGCAGAACCGGCTGCTTGGATTAGACATCCCCATTACAAAAGTGATCAAATATTCTGCCAGTATTATAAGAATTATAAAGCCATAGATAAAATCCTAAAGGCATTAAATTCAATAACAATATTAAACGACTTTAGCCGGTCCTCGCCATTTTCCTTCTGGAGTAACATCATGTTTAAGCACCAACCAATCAGCATCAAGGTCCCAACAGCTAATTCTGATTGGCTGGCTAAGACATTATGTTAAATAGCATTAATTGAGTTAATAAAATCTTACTCAAGAGTTTCAGACTATTCCATAAATTGGTTAAAATCTACAGTCCTTCCTATCAACTGTTCTTACCAGAGTCCTGTTGCTTTACAGCTCCGGTCGGGAAATATTACATATCTAGGTATCCATATCTCACCAAGACTGGCAGACTTATCTAAGCTAAACTACGTCCCACTTTTAAAAAAAGTGGAAGATGATCTGGCAAGATGGAAATCCCTTCCAATATCACTTATTGGAAGGGTAGCTACAATAAAAATGATGGTTTTGCCTAGAATCAATTATTTATTCTCAATGATCCCAAGCAAACCATCACCTGATTGGTTTAGATCTCTGGACTCTTCTGTTTCTAAATTCCTTTGGAAAGATAAACCCCCACGTATCAGCTTAAAAACACTACAGAAGTCCAAAGATAAAGGAGGTCTAGACCTACCAAACTTTCGTCATTATTTCTTAGCCAACAGACTCCAATACACATCAAGATGGGTAAAACACAGTTATATCGATGAGTGCTGGGTAGATGTAGAACAGACACTATGCAATAAGATAAAACTTTCAGATCTACCTTTTGTTAGCTCAAATATAAAACAAAATGAATGTTTCAAAAGTATAAATATCAGCTCCTCTCTGACAGCTTGGTGGGAATTTCTTAAAATGACAAAGACCTCACTAGTCCCATGCAGGCGTACACCCATCTGGAATAACCCGGATATCTTACAAAAAAAATGCATGATTAACTTTCCAGGCTGGAGTTGTAAAGGAATTGAATACCTGGAGCATATATTTGATGGAACAGACTTTATCCCCTTTAATACATTGGTTACACAATTCGGAATTAACAAGAATAAATTCTTAGAATACCAACAAATTAAATCAATTATAAAAAATAAATTTAGGCTCAATACAGTTGATTTACAAATTCCAGGAAAAGTTTTAGACTTCCTTAATCTTAACCCTCCCAAACTGCTATCTAAAATATACAAAACATTAAATAGAATAGATGAATCAATAGCCCTTCCTATTTCAAAATGGGAGATGGACTTGTCCATCTCAATAGACCAAAACCTCTGGTCTCAAATTTCATTAAGAACCTTCAAATTTCTTAAGAATCCTAATCTACGATTAATACAATATAAAATCCTTCATAGAGTGCATTATACAGGGCAACGGATGTTCAAGATGGGTTATACGCCGTCTGATACCTGTTTACAATGTACAAGCAATCTACCAGACAATTATATTCATGCTCTTTGGTTCTGCCCACCTGTTAAGAAATATTGGTACCAGATATGTGAAGATCTATCAAAGTGTCTGAAATGTAATATCACACCTGCTCCCAGAGTTTGCTTGCTGGGAAATATAGATGAAGTTACCATGGATACAAAGTCTATGCAATTATTTTACATCGCCTTATGCATCGCTAAGAAAAATATCCTCTTGAACTGGAAAAATAAAAATACTCTGAATATTAATCAATATAGAGATCTCCTTCTGGATTACATTGGTCTAGAAACGGCATCTGCCTCCACATCTGATCAATCTTTCTGGTCACCCTTGATCAGTTCCATCACCTAGTGGGGTCGGGCCCTTGATTCCGTTCTGTGGGACACGGTTGCCGATGTGGAGCTTAAGGGTTGGTGGTGACTGCGGGGAGGTCCTTGGGGGTGGGTCCGCTTGCGGTTCGGCGATAGGTGCCGAGACCCTCGCCTGGGGTGGGACTTTGGGGTCTTTGTGTGGTGACTCCTAGTGGCTGCATGCGGCGCCTTAGAGGGGTCGTGCTGGCGGACACGGGTTACTGGCCTGGTGCTGTGCTGCTCTGGGGGGGTCTGGACTGGGCCTGGGGCTCGGGGTTCTGGGGCGGCGCGCCCCCCGGCTGGGGCCCTGGCGGGGCTTGGCCGGGGGGGGCCGCTGCCGTCGGTGCCGGCTGGGGGGGGGCTGTGGTCAGCCGGTGGTTGGCGGGCGCTGCTGCCCTTTCCATCTCCCCGGGCTGGTTCCTGTCGCTTGCTCCCCGGTGGCCGCTTGCCGCGTCCGGGCGTCGGCGAGAGGCCGTGGCGGGTGGCCGGCGTCTCCGGGCCCGATCGGCTATATTGACACTGGACATGGCTCCTGGGTCTTGGTCTTAGCCCTCGCGGGGGTGCTGGGGTGGGGGGCTCTGGCCGGTGTTGGTCGGCCTCCACGGTGACTGACCAGTTGGTGGGGTGTGGGCTGGTGGGTGGACGTGCTGGGTTCTGTTGCCACCCGGCCATCGGGCGGTAGTAGCAAGGCTGGAGGATGTCGGCCTGGGGATTGGCCGCCCGGGACTTCGGTCTGCTCACGGGCCTGGCGCGGCATGTCCGGGGTACCCGAGTCGGTGGTGCGCCGGGTTCCGGCCTCGGCCCGGGGGTCCTCGGACGCTGGCGGTGCCTGGGGCGTCTCTTATTGGCGGGGAGGCTTTTTACCATCTAGCACAGGCGCTCTTTTTAACGGGGTGCGCTTGGGACGGGAGGGGGGAGGGCGTTGAGGGTGAGGGGGGGCTAAACTCAACCTGGGTGTCTAGTGACATGTGTTTTGTTAGCAGTGTGAATGTTGGGGAGGATTTAGGTATGCCCCTGGCATGGGGGCTGGTGGATTGCCGGGGCCCCCATGGGGCTCGGCGGTACCGCTGCCGTGGGCCCCGACTGGACGTGCTGGGGCCTCCCACCCCTGGTGGATCGGGCCGAACGGGGGTGCCTATTGGAGTCAGCAGGGGAGCTGGCTCCCTGGGGTTGGCAATGGTCACCCCAGTTATTTTCTCCCCATCCCCATGCCTCTGTCCACCTGCTCCTTCATTCTACCATTCACAAGGCCTTGGGACGTGGGCACGTCACTGGGGTGCGGGATGGAGCTTCCGTCTTCGCTACCCGGTGGCGGCCTGGGTCCTGATTTTATTGAGCAATTTAGACACTACACTTGCAACATTTACAGGGAACGCACATGTAGGGACCTGGCGGTGTGGCGCCACAGGCGCCCACTGGTTAAACGCATCTAGATACTGATGGCCCGGTGGGGGGAGATGGGGGTACCCGGCAGTATTCCCATGTCCCCCCCCTCTGTTTTAAGTGCACATTAGAACAACACGCAACAACACCACATTGAGCTGGGGGAGAGAGGCTGGGGGGTCTTTCCACACCCCTGTTCGTTGGACCATCAGGGGTCGGAGCCCGGATAGAACATCACGCCGTCTGGTCGGGGTCCTGGGCTGGTGGGCTGCTCTTGCCGGTGTGGGGCCTTGGCGGTCTACTTGTCCCCGTCCTGGTGGGCAAAGGGGTCTGTCTCCTGGGTGCAGGGGCAGGGTTCTCTACTGGGGCGTCTGTCCCTGGGCCTGGGAGTATGGAGTATAGTGTACGTATGGGGGGTATGAATGAGGGTATAGCGTCCTTTTTTCGTATGTCCTGTATTTGTAAGAATGTGTACACATGAGAGGGAGGGTACGTATGAGTGTCTCTGTCTGTCTATGTCTACCTGTCAGGTTGGGTGTTTGGCTGCTCTCTGGCCTGATGCATCTTCTTCCCTCCCCGTCACTCCCCGTCGGTGATGGTTGCTCCTGCCCGCTGGTTGATGATGACTCTCGATGCATGGGGCTGGGGGTCCCGGTTGCGGCCCGGCTCGGTCCTGGTGCATGTCGGGCGGGTCCTGGGTGGTCCGGTGTGTCGGGCGGCCGCTGTTTCGGGCCGATGTCCTCCTTGGATTGACTGGGGCACCTCTTATGGGGGTGCCGGGGTTGTAGAATAGGTTGGTGCCGTCCGGTGGATCGGTGGGGACCGTGCCTGGCGCCCAGTCCTCCTGCCGGTTCCAGGACTTCAGCTGGCTGGTCTGTTCACCTGGTGGGGCTGTCCGGCATTGGCTGGGCCCCTGATCTTGGCGCCCCACGTGGGGCGGGATCTGGACCCTGGAGCTGGAAGATCTGGATGTCCAGGTGCCGGCTGGGCGCGGCCTGGGGAGGGCGTACATCCGCTGTGGCTCTTGCTGTGGCTCCCTGGCGTGTGGATGTGTGGAGGCAGGCCGGGTTGTTGGCGGTGGGTACTGGTCCGGGGTGGCGGCGGCGTGTGTTGTCCGTCGGTTGGCTGCGGGTCCTCCTTGCCTGCGGCGGCGGCGGGGGGCCCTTGTCGGCTGGTCCCTGGTTGGGGCCCCGCTGGGGGGCGGGGTGCCCCTGGTCCCCGTGGCCTCCGGTTCCTGGTCCGGGCCCGCCCTGGCGTAGCCGGTTACCGGCGGAGCCCGTGGGCTCGTCACTGCGATCTCTCGGGCCCCAGCATCGCGGCTGGTGGGTGCTCCCCTGGGACTTCCATCTGTTCCTCTCTTGGTGGGTGATCGACCCTGCGCTGATCCGCCTGTGGACTCTGTACTCTGTGGGACGCTGGATGCATACATCTCTTGCCTCCTCCATGTCTGTGCCGATTCCTGTAGGACGGATTGACGGTTCCTTACACCAGCTATCAATCACTTGCATGGGGAAACCTTATTCAGACCTGCATGCTCGCACACACATAGGTGTGGGGACATAGGTGAGGACGGACATATCTTAAGCTGAGGTTATCATCATTAGTTAGTTGTTCACAGGAGCTTACCAGAAACATTTGTATTATGTTCATTAATCAATGCTTGTGTGTAGTGAATGTGTAATTCTTTGTTTATTCTACCAGATCCGAACTATTGGTTTGGTTCTGTACAGTTTGTTGTTTTTGTTTTGTATTACTGTTTCTCTGCCGTCCGGCAGAGGTGGAGGACTGGGATGTTTTCTTGTGTTCTTTATTTGCCTCCCTGTCTTGTGTCGTCGGTTCGCCCCTCTGTTGGTCCGGTTTCTTTTCTTCACCTTCTTCCTTTCTCCCTTCTTGTCTCAGTTTAATGTCCATGACGTCAGGAAATTGAACCCACAGTAATCACTAATAAAGATTTTTCATACATATACATCAAGTGGCGTACTACAGCGAAGCTGTAATACTCTGCTTGGGAAAGTAAAACTGTTGGGCTTGTACTTGGTACTCAGACACCAATTCTGAGTAGCATACTGCTAGACAGGACACGTAAAAAAAAAAAAAAAAAAAAAATAGCATTTTGAAATAAATACACCCTTATGAAAAAACCCTGTTATGAAATAAAAGCTAACATTGTAAAAAAAAAAGATTTTTTAATAAAAACTGATTATATAAAATTAAAAAAACTCAAAATAAATTATAACTTGAAAAAAATGGCAGTGGAATAAATATTTAATTAAATATATATAAAATAATACTAATATATATTCTAAAATTAGAATATATAAATATTGGGCATTGCAATTTAACAGAATTCCTTTTTTGACTATTTCATTGTCACATTATATATTTACTTAATATTAATTCATGCTGATATTTATTTCATAATTTTTTATTTAGTTATTTAAATTTGAACACTTTGGCGTTCCATACATCTGTGCATTCAACATGAAAACAAGTTTCACAAGTTCTTCTTTTGATAGTTGGTTGTTTTTTGTTGGCCACATTTTATGTCCTGATCTGTTATGTACTGTGTTAACTTCCATGATGGCTTACAGTGCAAAGTGTTGATAGCAAATATTGAACAAACATGAGAAAGTTGGACATTTCTTTGTGTAGAAGTTTAACAGAGAGAGTTGAAGAAAGAGAAAATAAACACAAATACTGCGTGAAGGTGGAGTGATGGACAGAAGCAGGGAAGAGAAGATTAATTAATGCGAGATAAAAAGCGAAGCAGGGAGGGTGAGACAACATCCTATTACTTCAATTAATCCATTTAAGAAAAACACACACACAGAGACAGACTCAAATACACAAAAGAGCTGAGCACATCAGTAAAGGCACATCCATTTCTGTGACAACAGCAAGTGTTTAAGTGGGCAGCTACATTAGGCCTCCTGCAAGACTGAGTGGAGAGCAGCATGCTGGCATTTCAGCTGGGTGCCCAGTTGGCTGGTACATTACCCCAAATTCAAGATGACTTGTTTATCTGTTTTCATAGTGGTACTGATGTTAATGGAGATATTGTAATACCTGTATGCATAGAAGTCAAACGGAATATTGTATCTGTCCCCTAATCACCCTGCATATTAATAAGGAATCAATCAACAGACATCTGTTTGTGGGTGGTTGCAGGTAAAAAACGACTTCAGTTTAATATTTATTTGTATGATGTTCTTTTGTGAATTAAGGTAACTGGAAACCCTTGTCTGTGACAACATTTGGTAACAGTCTCCAGCCATAGCTGAAGCTCAGTACTAGGAGTGTACATGCTTGACCGCACTGAAAAAAAACAAAAACTGACTCCTGTTTTGCTGGTTTGATCTTTGATGAATATCAAAACAGTTATTGTGACATTCTGCCAGCACAAAGTCATTCACTGACCCAATTAATGTGTCGCCTCAGCCACAAGTAGGTGGAGTAAAGGACGTATGATGCATGCCGCTAATTAACTCAAAAGCGCTCGCATGTCTGTGGTCTAGCTCAAGGACTCGCTTGTTTAAAAGTTCATGTCAAACTGGGAAGATTCATGAGCCGAGATCCATGACTAATATTCCCACCGGAAAAAATGTGTCACTCAACTATAGCCTTGCTGATAAAATGTGATTATTTTTCACTCATGTTTAGATTTTACTTACTTGGACCCCAGCAAAAAAGTAATTTATTTGACTTGTCAGGTTGCAGCTTCTTTAGCGTTATCGCAAAACAAAAAACAAAAAAATTAAATAAAAAAAATAGTTTTCAGAAACGTGTCATGTTCTGTCTCACCTAATCAAAATACCATTTTCTCCACTAAACATGTCCTGGGTAAACCTATAAATATATCAGCTTCATTTGAAATCAGATTACTCTGGCATTTTCACCAGTGGCAGAAATTAATCAGATTTGCATGCAACAGCAAAGTGAAACTGATTGCTGCCTTCTTTGTTAGCCGGCAAGTCTTCCACTGGCCCATTTGACAGCTGTATTTTCAAAAACAAAACAGCACGAAAGGAGGCTGTGAAATCCCACCCTGTAGGAAACCTGCAAGCTGTTCACTCGCTTCACGCCTTTACCATTCTAAGTGATGGGAGTGTGTCTTCCATAGCAGTATGTTTTGTTGCTGCTGTGATCATAATACTGTTTTGGCACCTCATTACCAAGACTGCCCTTCAAAATTGATTTTTTTTCATTCTCTGGCAAACATAAATAAGGGTGTGGTTTATGGCAAGCCATAGTGGTTCATTTACTGTACAACATACTATGTAATTATTGATAATAACCACTTATGACTTATCAGTATGGAAACAATTTAGATTAAGCATTTACATAATGACTACTTTTCTATATGAAATTTGTGCCTTTAATTGTTTTTTTAAACCGCTTTTCCCCTTGTGAAATTATTATACAACTTCAGTGATTTTTAACAAAAGCATAAATTTAGTGATTTGTAATTTATACTGGCTAAAAATATATATCCACATAACCCTTATAAATGATTATTTTCTTTCTAACATTAAAAAGTATTCTTGGATCAGTGCTGTTCTTTTGTGTGTCACCTTTTGTGTGTCGATTGTTCATACATACCAAGCCCCGGTTTACTGGAGGTTTCTTCCTATTCAAAGGGAGTCTTTCCTTTTCACTCTTGCAACATGCTCGTTTAGTATGAGGGACTGCTGCAAAATCAACAACTTTGTGCAATCAACTGTTTACTGCCAAATATTCATTCAGGATGTTGGGATTTGTGCAAAGTCAGTAACTCGAAGCAATTAACTGGGTTTCCTCAAATAGAAAACTTTACGAATTGGCATAATTATATTGACTTGACTGCATTTAAAACTGGGATCCGATTGGAATATATGAAACTGAATCTGCCCATAATAACTGGATTGAATTGACTATCAGGGATACCTATTCTTAAAGGGCTGGCATCCTGCATGTTTTAGATGTTTCTCTGGTCCAACACAACTGAACTAATTTAATTAAATAGACAGGCTGTTATGGAACTTGATTACATGCTAAGGTTTTAATGAAGTCATTTGAATTAAAAGTTTCTACTTCAAACTTGGTCAAAACAGTAGAATTGTGGATGGAGTCTGATGGGTCAATAACAGAAGTGCAGAAGGGACAAATAATAGGCTAGCGTTTGAAGAGCTTTATCATAGACACCAGACTTTGGGATTGTGTAGATCTGGCGTTTATAACCTTAATTCCCCTGATGTCCAACATCTTTTTTCAAAAAATGCAGAGGACTGAGACCTACAACCCCAAATCAGAACATGTTGGGTCAGTGTGGAAAACGCAAATAAAAAAAGAAAGTAGTAATTTCTAAATTTCCTTTGACTTGTATTTCATTGCAGACAATATTAACACAACATATTTAATATTTTGTAAAGTCAAATTTATTTAATTTGTAAACATACATAATTTCCAGTTATTCAGACCTGCAATACAGTTGGGATCCTGTTATTGAGCAGTGTTTCTCTGTGAGTCATTTTCCCTACAGGGGATCTTTGCAAGAGAGCTTGGGAGCTCGCTGCAGATCACACACCTGTGTGTAGTCCTAATCAAGAAAGGTTTGCAGTTATAAGGAACTCTTGAACAGTTAACGCTACTGGTAATCTCAAGCCACATGCACTTCTTGTGAAAGCATTCTAACCTAGTGTACCAAGATGTTTATATAATACTAATCATTTGCTCTTCAGAGATTCTGAGTTTCATGTTCAAGAAGATCTGGATTCAACAACCCACTAAGATCCCTGCTCCTTGCCTCTTCAATCTGGGGCTCACCTTGCTGTCCACTCTTGTAAGTTCAGTTCGTAGCCCTCTGGACCCTCACACAACTCAGTTACTCACCACTTTTGGTAAGTCAGGTGATTCACCCTTACTCTTCAAGCACCATTTTCACCTACCATCCCTAAAAACTCATATTCACTCCTCAAGAATATTCACCGGTTCCTATTATCAGTCAAAAATGTTCTCCTCTTCCAGACGGCCAATTTCTGGGACTTGAGAAGCCTTTCTCTTGTATTTGTCCACAAAATCAACTTTACAATTAAAATTGGATTTCTTTCTTTTAAACCAGTCGTTCCCTTTTTTCTTCCCTAATCCAAGCGAGTGGATTAACCTTTTTCCTTTTTATTTTTTAGTCTGTCGCGTCTTTTGTTGCTTCAAACATGACTTACTTCTTTTTCTACAATCCATCTTCACAGACTTTCAAAGTAAGATCTTTCCATTTATTGAAAATCTGGGTTTCTGGAGCAAAATATGCAATGCAATTTCTATGCATGCATGCTTCTCTGAACGTTTTGTTAATTAGTGTTGTGTTGAAGTTACTGTGTTTCTTTTATTAGTAGGCAAGCAGTGTTTAATTGTGTGTGATTTGCTGTGATCTCTGTATTAAACTACAAACCGGAGAGTTTCTGAGAGGCAACCACAGCCGAACGTAGACTGGTTAGCCCTTTAGTTTCAATCTATTGCCACAATCCATAGTTCTTTGTTAGCCAAAAGGTAAGCTAGTGATAAGAACATGTGGTTCCTTTGTTTCAAAGAGAACACGCGGTAACTTGCCCCAATAAATAAAACCCCCACCGTTCGGTATCGGCATGACACCTGCGTACACTGTGTACACGTGCACGTGAGTGTTATGGGAAATTCCCCTGGTGACGTGGTCATTGTCACTTCGGTGACCCTCCATCTCTTAAGTGTTGTTTATGTAGCATGTAGCCTACCCGTTTAGCTTTGTCGTTAGCGAGGACCCAATTAGCCAAGAGTAAATTCAGTTGTTGTTTTGTATTGCCCATTTTAGTTATTTGAGTTGTTAAACTGAATTAATCCTCTTGCTTCTTTTGTTGAGTGCGTTTGATTCATTTCTTAAGGGCTCACCCTTCAGACAAATTATCTGGTAATTCTAGCAACCTGCTATTTGACAATAGAGTTACTTCTGTGAAATACATATTTTTTCCGGGTAAATTTCTGGTTGGTGCCCCGATAATAGATAATTTAAAGGAATAATAAAATTAACTAGAAAATTTCAGGAAATTTAAAGAGGGCCTGCCACGGTGTGCGTAGTCACTACCAACCCCAATAAGAGCTTTTGTTACCATGTTACCATACCATGTAGCTCTGTGTAGTACTGTATTTCACCATGTAGTACTGTGTAGTAGTGTATTATACTTTGTAGTACTGTGTAGTACTTTATTTTACCATGTAGTAATGTGTAGTACTTTATAGTACCATGTAGTAGTGTGTATTATACTTTGTGGTACTGTGTAGTACTTTATTTTACCATGTAGTTATGTGTAGTACTGTATTGGAACATGTAGTACCCTGTAGTACTGTATTTGAGCATTTAGTACTGTGTAGTGCTGTATTGTACCATGTAGTACTGCGTACTACTGTATTTGACCATGTTGTACTATGTAGTACTGTATATAACCATGTAGTACTGTGTAGTACTGTATTGGACCATGTAGTACCCTGAAGTACTGTACTTGACAATGTACTACTATGTAGTAGGGGTGCAACGGTACAGGTAGCCCACGGTACGGTCCCTACCTCGGTACTTGGGACATGGTCCACGGTACAGCTCAGTACATGTTTTGTGCAGAAAGAGACAGCTTTTTTTAATCCCAAAACATATATTAGATTTTTTTGGGAACAAAAGCAGAATGTCACAGTTAATTTAACCCGCCCAAAGTTCCGGGTGTAGGCGGGTGAAAGCCGTGAGAACATAAACGAGCTGTATGTCTCTCTGGGATTATGGTTCACACACAGGGCCGCAGTAATAGAATGTTTTCTGTATTTTACCGGTTCTTTAAACGAGAGCGCATCTGACCACAATGATACAGGTGGCGGATAAATATTCTTCGTGTGCCCGCTGCTCAAGGGAATTTGTGTGTGCATCAGTGAATGGAGCGCAGCGCATCTCCTCTTTGCTTTGCGCTCCGGGGCACTGCAAAGAGGAGATGAACACAGCACAATCCGGCGCCCCTGAATGCTGGAGCCAGCCCGGGCAGAAAGCGCTCAAGTCGGGAGAAATATGAGCAGCGCTTTACACCAGGGCTGTTTTTCGAAAAAAGCTCAACCGACCCGTGTACATTTGTTCGCTCCTCACGGTGCTCCGTGATGCACGCATTGTGGAAAGGAGGGCATGTCTCTATGCCAAGCAGCTGCTGGAGCGGGGAACAGCGAGCTGGTTGTTGCATCTGTGTCTGGGTATCGTCGGGCCGACGGTAACTAATTACCAGCTCAAAATCAATGGCAGTAACGAAGTCCCGCGGTACAGGAGGACGGATTGTCCCATGCAGGGCGTACCGAACGGTCTGGTACTTTACCCTGTCCCGTTGCATCCCTACTATGTAGCACTCCATATAACCATGTGGTACTGTGTAGTACTGTACTTGACCACGTAGTACTGTGTAGTACTGTATACAACCATGTAGTACTGTGTAGTACTGTATTGCACCCTGTAGTACCCTGTAGTACTTTATTTCACCATGTAGTACTGTGTAGTACTGTATTTAACCATGTAGTACTGTGTAGTACTGTATTTTACCATGTAGTACTGTGTAGTACTGTATATAACCATGTAGTACTGTGAAGTACTGTATTTGATCATGTAGTACTGTGTAGTACTGTATATAAACATGTACGACTGTGTAGTACTGTATTGGACCATGTAGTACTTGGTAGTACTGTATTTGACCATGTAGTACTTTGTGGTACTGTATATAACTATGTAGTACTGTATAGTACTGTATTGGACCATGTAATACCCTGTAGTACTTTGTTGGATCATGTAGTACTGTGTAGTACTGTATTTTACCATGCAGTACTATGTAGTACTGTATTTGTCCATGTAGTAGTGTGTAGTACTTTATTGTACCATGTAGTACACTGTAGTACTGCATTGTACCATGTCCAGTACTGTGTAGTACTTTATTGTACTGTGTAGTACTGCATTGTACCATGTAGGACTCTTTAGCACTATATACGTTGTTGTATTAGGCCTTCAATGTATAGACGGTGAGATGAACTTTAGTGACCTCTGATAGAAGGTGCTCCGTTTCCCCAGCAACAAGGGTGAGTGAAAGCTGCAGCAGGTGTCAGACACTTTGATGATTAACAGCTTCTAGTCCAGGTTCTGAGCAAAAAAGTGCTCCTAACAAATCTTTCCCTTTCAAAAACCGTACAAGGTATCGGAGAAATCCTTGAAATGTGAGCGAGTTTTATCCTTCTTTGTCGATAAAGTCAAAGCACAACTCTCCACCTCATTCACGGTCCGAGAAGGAACGAGAGAAAGATGACTAAGAACATCTCTCTGTTTCAGAAAATCCTGAGCAGGCTCAATGTTATATAGTATAGGAGAAAGGTCGTCAAACTGAGTTCCACTTTGAGCGCTCTAGAGCTTGCTGAGAGAAAACCGTGAGACAGAGGGAAAATTTGAAAGCATCATGAGAATCACAAAGAGGAGTTCTATTGCATGACCAAAAATCATGTCACTAGTGTGAAACATGTGCCCGTGACGGCGAGTTAAAATTTTACCATCAGGTTCCAAAGTGACATCGCTACACACTCTACTTAACGAGCAGTTACACTCTAGAAATGGCGATTTGGGGTAAACTTTGCGTTGAACAAAGTCAAATTGTGAAAAAACCGTAACAGCTATCGACATCCGGTCTTCACTGCTGAACAGAGCAGGGACATAGCTACACCCTGAATTTCAAATGGGGTTGCTAGGTTATTGTATGGTGACACAGTAAATCGTGACGACCTGCCTTAATGGTGGCGGAAGAATAATAAATAAGAGTCCAGTTTAGAGGTGAAGAGTAATGAGTGCCTGCCAATGCAAATGCATGAAGGCAGTGCAATCTTACTTTGCATTGGGGCAGGCCCTAATAATTAATGAATTATTAAATTAATATTCCAGATATAGCCGGATAGACAATAACTTTCTTTAAGATGCAACAGTTAGGAAGCTTCATTAAACATGAAAAACACATTCCAAAAGGTTGGTACAGGAGCGTTTTAGGGCTAGTAATCAGAAAAGTTGGTTAAATAATTATGTGATTGTAATTATATGGTACAAAAGCAGCATACAAGAAAGGTCTTGTCATTTAGGAGCAAAGATGGACCAAGAAGTGCCAGTTTGCCAACACAACCGAGAGATGGTTATAGAATTGTTTGAGAACGATTTTCCTCAAAGTGAGGGAGAGATTTGGATACTTTATCTTTAACGATGCATAACATAAACGATTTAAGGTATCTGGAGGAATTTCAGAGCGTAAATGTCAAGGGTGCAAGCCTATTCAATTCAATTCAGTTTATTTATATAGCGCCATTTCACAACAGATGTTATCTCAAGGCACTTTACAAAAAGAGTTATTACAATACAATGTTTAGTGTAGAAATTACAGAACCACAGAAGATTGCGTCGTGGAATTCTCAGCAATCCCTCATACTGAGCAAGCATGAAGCGACAGTGGGAAGGAAAAACTCCCTTTTAACAGGAAGAAACCTCCGGCAGAACCAGGCTCAGCACAAGCGGTTATCTGCCGCGACCGTCTGTGGCTTGGAGAATACATAACAGAGACACAGAAGAGCAATAGAACTGATGCAGAAGTTTGTTGCAGGACGTGGAGAATTTTCCGTCATTGCAATGCCATCTTAGTCAGGGTCGTCAAGCAGGGCTAATCCGGAGCACCTACTATAATAGAAAACAGGTTAGTGCTTGAATTGACAGCACATCATGCAGTTGGGGAGAAGTAGGAGAGAAAGTAGGAACAGACCCTAATAATGTCCTCCAACAGCCTAGCCTAAAGCAGCATAGCTACTAACATTAACCTGTCTCCTAGCTACTAGGAGACCTGGCTACCAACACTCTGTCTGAGTCCTCCTGATCGAGGCTCAGCCCGTGGACGGTGTAGGGCCGGTAACGGCCCCCGTCATGCCGGGGTCTTCTCGGAGTCGGGTTGTTTGAGAATGCAGCCCAAAGTGGGTGGTAAACTCCATCTAAGGCTAAATACCGGCACGAGACCGATAGTCGACAACTATCTTAAGGAAAAATTGACAGAACTGAGAGGACAGAGTTGAAGAGGGCGAGAAACGTTTAAGAGATAAACGAGTGGGGTCCGCACAGTCTGCCCGGGGGATTCAACCCGGCAGGTAATGGGCGGCCGCACTGTGCGGGAGGATCCCCTTGAGGGACCTCTCTCCGTGGGGCGCATTTCTTCCGCGGCGGTAAGCCGCGACCGGCTCCGGATCTTTACCTGGCTTACATTAATCTATCTCTACCTAGCTACTCTACCTCTTCCTATCTCTTCCTAACTTTTGACACTCTGCCTGACTACTAACATTAACCTGTCTCTTCCTATCTACCTGTCTAACCTGACTCTAACTACCTATAAACATATCTCTAACTGTAAGCTTTGTCAAAGAGGAAAGTTTTTAGCCTAGTTTTAAAGATAGACAAATTGTCTGCTTCACGAACCAACCCTGGGAGCCGGTTCCATAGGAGGGGAGCCTGATAGCTGAAAGATCTGCCACCCATTCTACTTTTAGAAATCCTAGGAACTACCAGTAAACCTGCAGTCTGAGAGCGAAGGTCTCTGTTGGGAACATATGGAACAATCAGGTCTCTTATGTATGATGGAGCTAGATTATTAAGGGCTTTATATGTCAGAAGGAGGATCTTGAATTCTATTCTAGATTTTACTGGGAGCCAGTGAAGAGAAGCTAAAACAGGGGAAATGTGATCTCTTCTTTTAATATTCATCAGAATCCTAGCAGCAGCATTTTGAACTAACTGAAGACTTTTAATTGTATTCTGTGGACTACCTGATAATAGACAGTTACAGTAATCCAGCCTTGAAGTAACAAAGGCATGGACTAGTTTTTCAGCATCACTCCTGGACAGGATGGTTCTAATTTTTGCAATATTCCTAAGGTGAAAAAAGGAAATCCTAGAGACTTCTTTAATGTGAGATCTAAAATGAACAAATGTGACAGATTCCTTCAGATTACATAAAAAATAGTTATTTATACACGATATCACCACATGGGTTTAGGACTACTTTGGCAAGCCTTTTTCAAGTACCACAATACGTAGTTCCATCCAGCGATGCCGATAATGCGTTACTTAGAAGCACACATTACTCCTTATATGACCACTTTTTCAGTAAGGACTAATCTAACGCGTTACTATTTCCATGCAGGTAAACAGATTAAAGATGCTCCATTAAGACACTGCTTTACTGTTTTTGTAATTTTCTTAAGCAAAAAGATATGCTTGGTACATGGCAGGAAAAAAAACATTAGGAAAACAAGTAACTGTCATAATCCAAAACAGCTGATTATCTCCTTTATGGTCGCCATGTTTGTTTTGTCTGAGAGTTCTGTAATCTTTACTCTGAGTCTCCCCCCTACTGAAACTCTCTAGTAGTATGTGCAGTGAGCAAGTAAGTTGGTCCCCAAGACGCAGCTTGTTGCTTTATAGTTGCTGGTGTCAATGTGAAATTAAAAAGCAAGTATATTTCCAGCCTTACTGTTAAAATACACTTCCAATATAGTGAGTATTGGCAAAACTGGTTATTGTTTCTATGTTGAGGCAGGGAAGTGCTACTGGCAGCTGCTGAAAGTAACTAATAATCTGTGATCTAATTTAGTTACTTTTAAAATAAAGTAATCAGTAAAGTAACTAAGTTACTTTTGGGAGGAGCAATCAGTAGTCAGTAATCAGAATACTTGTGTAACCTGTGGCAACACAGGTTACATTGACAAAGGCCTGTTAAGACTGTACTTTACTAAAAGGAATTCCTATGTTAACAGTCTCCAGAAGCGTCTTTGCTGGGCTTGGAGGCATCTGGGATAGACACAGTGTAAACCTGTACTGTGGTCAGATGAATCAAAACTTCAGTTTTTATTTTTGGGAGAAATTGATACAATGTGTTTAAGACCACATGGTCATCCAGACTGTTGCCAGCAACAAGTCCAAAAGGCATGGCCTGTCAGGGTATGGGGTTGTGTCAGTGCCCTTGGTAAAGGTAGCTTGCACTTCTTTGATGTCACCATTAATGCTGAAAAGAACATAGACATTTTGAATCACAATATTCAAGAAGACATCTTTTGAAGCGACGTCCATGCATATTTTAACAAGACAATGAAAAACGACATTCTGCACACATTACAAAGACCTGGCTCCAGAAGAAGAGGGTACGGGTCCTGGCCTACCTCCAACAGAGAATGTGAGGGCACATTTTGAATTACAAAATGCCAAAACAGAGTCCCAGTAATGTTGCCTACCTTAAGACTTGTTTGCAGGTAGAATGATACCAAAATTACTCCTGAAACAGTCCATTAATGTATTTTAAGCGTTTTGAAATAAATCGCTTAATTACAAAGTCGCAAATGCTTTATTGCAAGAACCAGAATTAGAATATGTGTTTCTTTGAAAAAACAAATAAATTCATGAGGAACATATTAATGTGCTGTTGTATTGTTCTCAATGTAGCACAGATCAAAGATAACTTAAAGTAAAAGGCAGGTCCTTTTCTGTAATATTTTATAGAATTTTGGGCAAACTGACAGTGTTTTTGCTGCACTGTATTTGCATTTTTCTTTTGGGTGTCAATGAAGCATGTCACACTGCCTTTTTTTTCTTTCTTCTAAACGTTCCCCCCAGGTTTTGATGCTGTTCTTACCTGTCTAACCTGCACTCCGACCATGACGTCCTTCATATTGTCATGCCCGTCTGATGCCTTTCTGTTGTCTTCAGTCTCATCAAATCTGTCAAATCTGTCTGAATGAACTGCTGAAGGACACAGTAGGAAATGTCAGAAAAGATCATGTACCGCTCAAAGGAAGCAGGGGTTTATAACTAAATGTAACATCACAACAAGAAGATTCAAGTAAACATTTTCTGATTTGGAATTAATTTAATGAGTCAATTGTTCTGGCAATTATATTGATCTATAGCCAATTCAAGGATTAATATTGGAATAAGGTAAAAGTAAAAAAAAAAAACCATATCCGCTCCATACTTTATGTAAACTAAAGTGAATCCTCAACATTCCAATAAGGAAGATTGTATATTATTGTACAAGCTTTAACTTGGATTTCTTTTTCACTCTTAACTACAAGCTTTCCAGTTTAGAGTACCCACACCACATTTGTCCTTGTTGCAATATATGGGGCAAGTGTCTTTTATGAAATGTCACCGTCTTCTTTCTCAAGCTTCCACCAAATGCAGGAGCCGATTTGGACTCACTTTGTTTAATTTTCACACTGGTTACAATTTGTGCCCTTAGTTCGACACAGCATGGCTTGAAATCTTTTAAAAGTGTTGCATTTAATTAGAACTGCCATTAAAGAACACCATAGTAAGTAAATTAAATAGACCACAATAATTACATGCACATTTGGACCAGAAAGGTATTTCTTTTATATAGACTGATAGTCAACGGATGGTAAAAGAAAACTGCATGTAGGGCATCTATGTTTATATTTGTAGACTTTCTCAGAACTATGAAAGAGTGGGATTGGTACAAGGTATTTGGGGTATTAAATCTGTTTCCTTCCCTTGAAAAATCCTGAAATGATTAAACACCGCCATGAAAACAAGAGTATTAAGCAACTAAAGTAATTGCAACCAAACGATTAATCAAAATAAAGTGTTGATTTAAAAAAAAGAATCTCTGTGTGTGAGACAAAGAATTAAAAAATGTTTTAGAAGATATACACTTGTGTTGCACATAGGAACAGAAAATATAATTTTTACCATTTCTAATAATGTGTAGCTTTAAACTAAATTAATGCACAACCTTGAAGTTTGACATCTGCAATTCGCAAGACATGTCTGTCTGACCAAACATAACATCAATCTACTTTTTACAGTAGGATCCTGCTTTATCAGTTGAATATCTGGAAAGTTAGTCTGGATTTTGATTCAAGTATGATTTAAACTTTTTATGGGAAGACTTGAAGACATGATGAAGAAAGAAGTTTGAAGAAATAGGTGGGCAAGATGATAGACAAACTATAAAAAGGGTCAAAAAAGACTTAATTTTTCTTTTCATTTTAAAAATATCTTTGAGGAGGTCTAGAAACCTAGCAAGGGTTGTAGCATATAGTTAAGTTTTTCCTTTACTTCAGCTGCTAACAATAAATGCCCAACAACAAAATCAGATGTACAGTATTTTATTGTGTTTTTTATTTGACATCAATAACAGGTGTTGAATTAAATATTATCAAAAATAATTCAGTGCATGTTCAAAACAGAGACAAGGAACCAATTTCCAGTTCTTAACATTTATTTTGAACAGATTAACAAATATGCGGGTTTACAGAGAAAACATGCCCTATTTTCTCTGGGACAGAATAATACATCTGACAAAGAGTGGTTTTCATGTCATAACTTTTATAGACACCAAACTTCGCCTGGATTCTTAGGCGTTTCTTCTCCCTCGAATCTGCTCCAATCAGAACGTTTTTAAACAGTGTCTTAACAATGATTGGCTGTCAGAGAATTATGCAGTCATAAGATGGACATGTCCTCCTCTTGGGTCCAAAGTTAATTCTGAGTTTTATGGTTTTATGGTCCTGGTCCTCCCAAACAGAACTCCCAGTTTTATGGCCTGGAATAAATCCTAATCTATAAACATCCTGGTTTTACAGCCTGCAATAAAACTCTTTGTCTCAGAGGTCCTCAAAGGTCACACATACTCCCACCATATCCAAGGCCTCTGCTGCTGGTAAACAGTGTGTCTTTTTACCTCTGAATAATAGATGTTTAAAACATATGTAGCCCCAAAAGAATAGATACAACAACTCCCTCTTTCAATCTATTTTGAAAATAGATTGATTACTCCTCTGTACTCTCCTTCAGGGTTAGTGTTTAGAACTTAAGATCTAAAACCTGTAAAGCATTTTGAGAATGCAAAAAATCAAACCCAAGAAATTTCATCAGTTTAAAACATGAAGTCTTTCATATGTTACCACACAAGATTTCCAGATTAAAATTCAGACACAACCTGTTAAGATACCTTTTTAACCTTAACTTCCCTTACTCAAAAAATGTAAATCTGTTAATTATAAATTCACCCTCTTTTGGCATTAACCAAAAAATTTATTTTAACAATTCCCACAAACTAAATTCAAAACCCAAAAATGTATAAGAATGTCTTACATGTGAAGAGATAATTAAATCTGACTTGATACATGTTAATACTGTGGAAGAAGCTTAGAAAATCCATGAACATATACATTCTTACTATGTTATATTCTGAAATAAATCAAACTTAAAGTGGGAAGAACCCTGTGAAACAGAAAAAAATAGTTAGAAGTAACATTTTTGTTCTTTTAAAAGTTCATATCTTCTCTTCCGCACCGCTGGCATTCCGTCCAAGGCTGCTGGGAGCTGCATTCAGTAAATGTCTTTAAAGGAACTGTCTTTTCCAAATGAAATCACAATCAGATGATTACAATAATAATCCCTCTTTAATGGTAAATTACTCCCGTAATTGACCATTTCCCAAACACAGCCAATTCATTCAGGTGCAGGAAGATGCGATCTGATGCCATTAAGAAAACCTGGTATGGAATCAAATGATTAATTTAACATTTACGCATTGTTTCTGAATTCTTCCTTACAGCTTAAAAAACCCATAACATGTGTCATAATAGCCAGAAATATATCCCATAAGTACGCAAAAACTAACTTAGTTAGCCTGAGTTTTTCACACTTTAGCTGTCAGACCCTGTAAATTTTCCAAGTATAAATTAACAAAACTAAACCTATAAATTTAAAGTATCCAATTATCTTCAAATTCACCAAACCTGAGCATGGGAACAGAGCCATGTTTTCCCATCCAGCACCCGACAGGCCTGTCCTACTGGGGCAGCAGCTTTGTGCTCTCCCCATTTCCTCAGGTGCTTGCTGTGGATAAAGCCAAGAACGTTTGTTAATCTCAGCAAATTGTCTCCTGCATTATTGTCAAAAGGCAGTTATGACAAGACATTCCACAGATAAGCAGACCAGACATTCCATCCAGTCTCAACACAAAGCACCGAGCTTCCTTGCAGCCATTGGAGTGCGTCAACAGTGGACAAACAGCCATAACAATGTCCCATGCCCTAATTTGGCAAATCAATATAATCTTATTTAGTTTTACCAAACATGTCCAGACAAGTAGATCTATGGTCTGATGTGGTAATTCTGCATAAGGTTTAAACTTTTATCATTCAGAAGGTAAAAGACTGTTTCCCACTCTGCACATTCTTTCATCACCTCCATAACTTCCTTCCTGGGCAATACATTTCAGTCTCAACAGTCTCCCAAATCCTTGAGGTGAGTAAAATATCTGAAAATTAATCAGTAAGATCAGTAGGCTCCATGTTGATGTCCTACAAAATGGTGTCTGAGAGCAAACATAACTTTTATGACATAATGTCTATTCCTCAGATATAAACTGCATTGATACCATCCACTAATTCTTTTCTTCAAAGTTCAGTGGTCTGTTCACAAAGTAAATAGATAAATAAAATAAAATTAAAAAAACAAAAAAAACAAAAAAGGCTGGATTTTTCTGTTAGATATTGCTAAAGCACCACTAAAACATTGCAATAACAAAAATAAAGGCAATAACCATCTGCAAAGGTTCTATCCCCTTTTTTTCTGTCCCTCTTTTAAACAGTCTCTTATGGAAAAGTGGCTCTCCTGGTTTCGCTTCACTGAGGTTGAGACGAATAGCTCATATCGAACTAAACCGCTTTGAAATTCAGACTTCACACCACTTTTCCCAGACTCTGTCCCTTTAATCAATTAATAATTTCTGCTAATATAAGTATGCTACTTACAGTGAGATAAAGATGTCCAACTAGGTTCCCTTCCAATTATAACTGTCGTTGGTGTTATCAAGGTTACCTGTGAAGCTCCTCCCATCTGAGCAATTACCAATAACGATCCAGTCTCCAACTCCCCATCATTTAAGTGTACTGGATCTCCATCAAGCTGGCTCAGACAGAAAAAAATATCAAATTTAAAAAACATCAAATGTTTAAAACAAAATCAGAGAATAGTACTGACTGATAAACACAACATAGTTTACAAAAATAGTCTTCAGTTTGCTATACTTCAAATTCTATCCACATTTCTAAAGAAAAATCCAAGATTTAAATCACTGACAAAACAGCTTCCCTATAAATATTTCTGTGGGACTTTAAGACCGTAGTGCAAAACATGCACGTCTCATTCCCTGATCAAATTGATGTGAAAGTAACCAGGTGGTTGCTTATTGTTAGAAATTGCCAAACCTAAAGTACTTGTTTTTTTTAACACAATCCAATCTGAATTCAAAGTACTTTTGCTTATATGATTCCTCTTTAAACAAACCCAAATGTGCTAACTTGCCCAAATATTCTGGTTGTAAATAATGAAACAGTTCATACTTCAAGAACATTTGTCAGATTCTGTGAAGTGAATCAAACATAGTCAAACTGATTTTTGCAACTAAAACTCCTCTTAATTTTTTGTAGGATACATAGTAGTCTAATTCCCCTTAGCAGACTAGAACAAAATAAAAATTCAAATAAAAGAAGGTTCATAAGCAGATAGATTTCCTCTAAACACAACTTATTAGCCATTAAAAATAAACACTAAAATACGCAAATTTTCACGTACTCCCTAATTATCTCTCAGGCTTCTTTTATTATTTTCTCAATGATAAACACAAATTGGATTGAACCAGCTTCGTAGACAATTATTTGTCACTAAAAAATTACCACTTAGAATCATGTTTTTCTTTAATCCAGTCTTCTCAAAATTAACATTTCTCCAAAGTTACTAATCTAACATAAAGCAGAACGCCAGAGTTCAGAACATCTGGGTCATAATCCCAAGTACGAAACCAACAGAACTCAGACAGGATAGAATGCCGAAGAAAAAAACAAAAAAATAAAAAATAAGAAAAAAAATAAAGAAAATAAAATCTAAAAAATCTAAACTAATTGTCAGTTACAGAGTCTCCACTAATCAAATGGTATATTATGCCATTATTCTATGATCAGAAGTGTTCTAAAATGTTTTAGGACATGTAAATTTACTCTCAGCATCAAGTAGACTAGCTAACAATTAATTTAATCTTAAACTTTAAAACTAAAACCAATTCTTATTTGTCAAAACAAAATGTGCATTCAAATATATGGTAAAAATTATTTCAATGTAGCTGGTCCAATCACATTTTGCTTCTACACGATCAGAATAAATGAATTAGAATTTACTTCTTACTTCTAAATTAAACCATCATTTCGATCACCGCTGATATTCATTATTTGTTCTTAAATAAATCTACCAAAGAATTTAGTTGTTACTTTCAATCCTTAGACCAATTCCAAATTTATCCCCAGCCTGTTTAAAAACAAACTGATTCCTTAAAGATGACTCTGTGTTTTAATGTTTTCTTTTTTTTTTCAAACTCAAACATTCAAATCCCACTAGTTTAGAGAATATCACTATGATAAGTGTTGTTTTGCATGGTAAAAACATTCAATTTGTAACGGAATTGAAATATGCTGGGTTACTCCTTGAGCCCCAGTTGAAATTTGATAAATCCAATAAGCATTTAGTGTCCACAAAATCCTTAAGAATGTTCAATTGTGTAAATAATTTTAACACCAGTCTCCTTTAGGTCATTCATTCAGAGACTAAGCTATATTTCTAAAGTCTATAGAGCCATCAGAAATAAGCCAAACATAATTTTAGCATAAATGATACTTATTTAAATCACAGAAAGAATTCATTCTCTGTACCATTCAACACGGTGCTTATAAAAATAATTTAAACCAGTTTGTTGCTTTCCAATTAACACCGTTTGTTTTTCGTTCCATTCTTATAATTACTGCTTATAGCTTTATCTTTATTTAGGCCAACTTAATCAAATCCTGCTTAGATCAATCAAAAAGCAACAAATCCACCTAATTAAAGATTTAAAAAAATGCAACTTTTATTTTTACTATACACTCCCCTCTTTTTAATTTTAAAGATGAAATCAAAAATTAAAACTTCACCAAGTCAGAATCGACTCATGAGTAACTGTTCTTAGTCATTTGCGTTTAATTGTAACATGCATAATTATCCCAATAACTGTACATGCTCTCCTCATGTGATAAATTGAGCCGCCTCCGGCAAAACCAGTTAACTAAATTCAGCATGTACTTCTTAATCTTTAATCTCCGTATTGTAACAGTTCAGTTAAATGTGAAACACCTTAAATTGCCCTTCATAGAAAATGTGCTAAAACATTGCCTAAAGGAGTCCAAATGAGTAGCAAACAAAATTTATCTGAACAGTTATTTTGAGGCCGTTTTCTAACAAACGTCCAGTCATGTAAAATATTACATCCTAATTAATTAGAAAAATTTAACAAAATCCCAATTCGTTTAAGTCCTAACAAGGCAATCGTCTGCAGGAGTCTGTAATCACTTTCTATCCAAAATCAACTCTTAGCTTACAACACACAGAACATGCAGTTAGGTTTAACCACAAAACACATTGACACACAACAGCAAAAACGCTAGCATAGCACAGCAGCTTACAGCAACGTGCTACCGTTAGCTCTCTTTGTGCAACATACCTAAAACAGTACAAAACGTACGGCGAAAACACTCAAGAAAATCGCAACACACACTTTAGAAAATGACTTACCGCAATACCAGGACTTTATCCGCACAATTTATACCACTTTACCAAACTTTAATTCGGCACGTACAAAACAATCTCCTGTTCGTCCACGCGGACTGAAACATATGTTTCCAAACAGCTGTCCCGCACAGAAAACACCGAACTCTACAACGTCCGTTACAGCCAAAAACCATTAACAAAAAACACAACATTATAAGCGGTGACTTTTAGACCTTATTAATTATTTTATCGCGGAGGTTTAGACCAATCTGTTACAATTTTCGTAGTCCGCTTTGAGAAATTTCCCGGCGCCGGCCTCCAGAAAACCACTCAAAAGACTCGAACAGATGGCAGAAAACCGCCTATTACCACTAATTTATTTATCAAAACATATAGTCAAAGCTGTCGTATGTTAGCCATGCTATCAAGCAAAAACTCACACAGAATTCGCTCCGCCATCTCACCACCTAGCTTAGGTGTTCGCTCTGATGGCCTGTTATAAATGTTCACAACTAATTCTCATAGATTTTTAATTTCAGTTATCCATCATATTTAGTTAGATATTTATTTATCTATTTTAATTTATTTATTATACTCGAGTTCATTATTTATACTATAACATTTTAACACAAACGCAACATCTCCAGCACGTCTCGCAAAGCGCCTGCGTAAAAAACCATCTCACACACATACGCACATGCGCATCACACCAGCTCGTCACCCCAAAACATCAAACACAGTACTTTTACAATATTATTAAAAACTAACACCAACAACACTAACCTCAATCAGACCACACCAAAAGTCGGACCATTTTCACAATCCAATTTCGCGTTGCTCAAGCGCACGTTTGGAGAGACGTCGGCTTCATCAAGGTAATCCGTCCAGATTAACAGAGGGCTCCCCGGCTCTGCTGCAATCTTTTCCGTTTGCCAGCCCTGAAGAATCTTCCGAAAGCGTCCTTTCGAAATTGAGAATGCCAATTCTCAAGCCCCGATCCGCACTTTGGCTCCGATTTTATTCGTTGAAGGGACCGCTCCATCCGGTCCATCTGCTCCATTGTCCTGCAGAGTAACAAACTCCATCTCCCAGCAGGCACCGGTGTTTCTCTGCGGAGCGCAAAGCAGGTCGCAGTCATGCGCAGAACAGAGACACAGACAAGGGAGCAGCTTCAACGGGCCCGCAACAGTTAATCTGCTCAAAACAAAAAAACATATTTAACTTGCATGACAACATTACCCAATGTTAGATTAACCAATCAACAGAATTAAAAACTACGCAACTCAGCGCAAATTGTCAATAGAGCAAATACATGTCCGTTAATTAACTTAAAAAATAACTGGATCCTGGTCCAAAACTCTGCACACGGTCGAGGTCACCATTTGTAGAATTAAAATTTATCAAAAATAATTCAGTGCATGTTCAAAACAGAGACAAGGAACCAATTTCCAGTTCTTAACATTTATTTTGAACAGATTAACAAATATGCGGGTTTACAGAGAAAACATGCCCTATTTTCTCTGGGACAGAATAATACATCTGACAAAGAGTGGTTTTCATGTCATAACTTTTATAAACATCCAAAACCTCCCAGGATTAATCTGCTCCAATCAGAACGTTTTAAACAGTGTGTTAACAATGATTGGTCCGTCCAAAATCATGCAGTCACAAGGGACGTGTCTTTTCTCCTGGATCCAAGTCAAAAGTTCATTCTGAGTTTTATGGTCCTAAGCAAAACTCCCAGCTTTATGGCCTTGGTTCTGGCATCCTAAATCTACAGACATCCTGTTTTTACAGCCTGCAATAAAACTCTTATCTACAGACATCCTGGTTGTACAATCATGCAGTAAAACTCTTTGTCTCAGAGGTCCTCAAAGGTCACACATACTCCCACCATTTATCCAAGGCCTCTGCTGCTGGTAAACAGTGTGTCTTTTTACCTCTGAATAATAGATGTTTAAAACATATGTAGCCCCAAAAGAATAGATACAACACACCTCAGACTTCCAGTATAAGACGGAGACCTGTCATCTGCAGAAATACTCAGATGACTCTGCAATTGTCGGGTGTATCAGATATGGAGAAGAAGCTGAATACAGAGAGCTGGTGGAGCGCTTTGTGGCATGGTGTGGAAACAATCATCTTACCTGGAATGTGAACAAAACAAAGGAGATGTGGTTTAGGAGTACAGATACCTCAGAGTTCACCTGGACAACAGACTGGACTGAAGAATCAACAGTGAAGCCGTCTACAAAAAGGGACGGAGCATACTGGACTTTCTGAGGCAGCTGAGGTCTTCTACAAGTCTGTGTTGGAGAGTTTTATATCTTCGTCCATCATCTGTTGGGGCAGCAGCATCAGAGCCAGGGACTTAAAACGGCTCAATAACCTGATACAGAAGGCTGGTTCTGATCTGGGGACGACTGTGGAACAACTGGAGATAATGATGCAAAGAAGGATTCTTCATAAAATTAAAAAGATCATGGACAACCCTGAGCATCCTCTTTCTTGAGACTATCCTTCAGCAACAGAGTATGTTCAGTCGGAGGCTTCTTCAGTTTCGCTGCAACACAGACCGCTACAGGAAATCCTTTCTCCCCACAGCCATCATGGTCTACAACAACTCCTTGAAAAATGAATTAGCAATGAGCTACAACAACATTTAATTTCCCTCTGGGATCACTAAAGTATTTTTGAATTGAATTGAATTTGAATTGAATATGTAGGTGCGAAGAAATTCTAAAGTTTAACTCATGAAAGGGTACTTCAGCAAGGATTTCCCTGAACTTGGTGGAGGCTGCCCCTCGATTGTCATTTCAAAACTTTCCCGAAATTTGGTGCGTCCCCAAAATAATAAATTTATCACTGCTGGTCATCCAAATTTTTATTTCTTTTATATTTATACTCATTTTTCCCTTACAGAAACACACAATTGGTCATTTAGCTGCACTTGAGGAGCTCTCAGCCAAGATGAGAGATGATATTATGAAATATGGACAAACATAATACTTTTCCCTTTTCATATCTGAGAGGGCGATGCCACTTTTCAAAGTTTTGTTCCCGTAACAAGGAAGCATGTTACTTTAATAGGAACTCCAGCCAAGAATGCTTTTCTTGACATGCAACATAACTTTCTAAAGCATGAAACAAACACCTTTATCAACAGAGGGAAGTTCTCTGTTTAAGGAGACCAATTAGTTCTTGAACGCTGATCTTTCACCAACAGCAATAAGGCTGTTTAAAAGCTTACACACTTTGAATCCAGATGCAGATATAATTTATTAATCCCAAGGTCATATTTGGAGCGTTTGGACAGATGTAAAATCTAACGTTAGTGCAGGGAATTTGTTTTTCCTTCTGGATCAGAGCTAACTGGTCCGGCAGGTGACGCCTTTACTGTAACCTGAGCGTAACCATGCCGACAGCTGATGAGCGTTCAGGTTCAGAAGGACCGGCTCGGTCAGGAATACAAGAGCTCCCCTCAAACACGGAAAGCAAAACTTGATTGTTGTGGATCTGATTTCAAGGCTGAGTCATCTCAGTGCAGATTAATGAATGGGCCGGTTTGGTTAGAGGTCACGAAGTCCTCTAAGGCCAACATTTTTCTCACTGACTTTGTTTTATCAGTGAAGTTGCACTTATCTGTGGTCGTGATGTTCTTTATGTCTGGAGGATGTTTGGTTTTAATTCACAGAACGAGCTGCTGTCGCAGAGAATATCAGCTCCACTGACATTTAGGCGTGTTACACCCTGGAAGGGTCTCCAGCCCATGACAAAGCAACACAGAGACACAGGATGAACAACCAGGTACTCACAAAGTATTAACCAGTTTATTTAAAACAAATAAAATGTATCAGCCATCTTTTTTCCTCACACTCTCAAGTAGTTTCATATCATTAAGATTACCTAAATTATTCCTTTAATAATAAGTAGAATCTGTTAAATATTTATTTATTAACATCTTTAAGATCAGAAGTTTACTCACATAGGATGATGTGATGTTCCTCCCTGGAACCGCTCTGGCTGGATGCTGAGAGACATGGCCTATCTGGACCCATTTGGACATGAGCTTCATCCCCCTGGCTAATGTTTTCTTGGATCCCTTTGGACATTCTATTAAAAACAACAGCGTCACAAACACCTTTCCGAAAAAATACGGCAACTGGATACAATTTGAAGACAGTTTGAACAATATTTCTTGTGCACACATATGGTTCTGTAATGTATTTGCCTTGCACTAAAATGCATTCATTTTAAATTACATATCTGCAGCTGAAACAAGTAGTTTAGTGTATACCAAACCGTTATTAACATTTTTATCTAACATTAGAGTCATTATTGGCTTTAGTAAAAGTGTTTTTGGTGAAGATAGGCTATTGGTTTAGTCTTTAAAGGCTTTTTTTTTTATTTAAATTACTTTTACTTTCATACTCTAAGTAGTTTTGTATCTGTGACATGGTACACAACGAGGGCCTGGGCAGGGATTTGATCCCACGACCCCCAGGTGAAAGTCATGTGCGCTAACCAGTCAGCCAAAGGGAAACCCTGTGGTCCAGCAGCCGGGGCACGTCATCTATCGGAACCACAGTGACAGGACCTCCACACTGTCACATATCCAGTTCTTTTTTATTACTAAGTAAAAAACCTGGCACCTCAAGTTCAACAGAAGTCTTTAAAACTTTAGATTTTTACTTGAATATCGAATGTGAGTACTTTTGACACTGTTATGACAATACAGTGTTTGTGTTTTGAGTGTTTTTCATTTAATTTAATTTCCTTATTCAGTTTACCTTTTAATAGTTTATTTTTTTATGTTCCGGTACGTTTTACTTCTTGATTATAGTGTTATGGTTTTGGCTCTATTTCCCTTCCATATTTTCATTTCTTGTCCTTAGATAATTTCACCTTTTTATTTAATTTTTTTTTGTCTGTATGATATTTTGCTTGTGTTTCCTTGTTTTATATTTTTCCATGTTAGTTCAGCTTAACTTCATTTATCTTATAAGGTGGTTTTCTGATCTACTTCTCTTTCTAGTATTTCCTTCTCTTCTTTTTTATCTAGTGCTCTTTTGACATCTCCCTGGTTTTTTATTTTCATTTTCTTAGATATCTTTGGATACTTCTAAGTTAGTCCTTATTCTTCTTATTTAGGATTGTTCTTCCATCAGAGGGGTATTCCACGAAGTGAGCTAACTTCAAAAGCCAGGCTTACTTTAACAAGCCCGGCTCAATTTCCCCAGATTCGGTTCCTCTAACGAGGCTAGACAGAAGCCCCGCTCAGTCACCATGGCAACTTGCTCTCTTGGATGAACCTGTTCCGTGGCAGGCTAACAGTGAGGCTTAGAGATTAGCGTCTTTATTGTTATTTTAGCTTGATCAAATGATTGGACGATCCAGGTGATGTCACATTGCAGGGCTGCTGTTCTCTCCCTCACCACACCCTCCAATATAAAGTTATGTAATGTTATTGACTGTTTTTCTGTCTCCCTGCCATTCTGCTCCCTGGAACAGATGTTGATTGCCTCCACTGGGGCTCTCCCTCTCACCTGCAATCCCTTTCCATGAATTAGTCTGGCCTTTGAAGGAAGAGAGACCATGCGTGTGTGTTTGTGTAATAGGTGGTGCTTAATTCCACCCCAAGTGCACGCATTTATCTGCTGTTTTTTTATCAAATTCACAATTTCCAAATTCATCCCGAGCACTTTTGAAAAGCTTTCCTTGAGATGACATCTTTTGTGAATTGGCGCTATAAATAGACTGAATTGAATGGTACATTTTTAGTGTGAACTTTTAGTTTTTAGTGGAACAAGCAGGTCAGGAGTTGATTAAAGCCTTCTGTTAAAACCATTGACAATAAAATCACAGGCTATAGCAATTAGAGGTATCGCAACAAAAACTTCAGGAGAACGAGGAGCCATTTCACGCCTTAGATGACGCTTCCTTACAGTTCTTACAGAAGTCTCCTCAGAAGTCTGGATAAAACTGGTGATGTTAAAAAGCACACAGTAGTGGTCAGAGACAGCTAAGTCAAAAGCAGAGGACACACAGGTGGACAGGCCATACATGATGACAAGTCCAGGGTGTCTCCTCTGTTGTGAGTCGGCTGCTTGACATGTTGAATAAAATCAATTTAATTCATAATGTTTAAAAAAAGGATCTAAAAGGTTGTCCACATGTATCTTAAAATCACCAGATAAAATTATACTTTCATAAGAGTTGTACAGAATTGATAATAAATCTTGAATAAAAACTGTTCCCTTTTTATGAGGCCTATAAGCTGTGATACATAAAATCTGAGGGGTGCTAAAAACATGTGCAGTATATTCAAATGAATTAAAATAAATAAAACAGGTTTGGCCGAAATAATTGATGAATTTATGAAAGCGGTACCGCCTCACCTTCTGCTACTCCTCGTGGAATAAGTGAAGTTAAATTTTAGTGAGAAGGCTTCTGTGAAAACAAGAGGGACATCTGCACTCAGCCATGTTTCTGTTAAAAATGAGCAATCAAGACCTAAAATACGATCATTAATGATAAAGGTTTTTATTGAGCAGAGAGCGAACATTTAAAAGTGCCATTAATGGTGGTCAAAGGTAGGGAGATGATTTACTGAAAGTGGGACTTTTTGTAACTGTTTAAGATTATTTGGTTTGTATTTGTTGGGTTTATGATTTTTAGTCTTCTCTCTGCTGATAATAACAGATATTAGTGAGTTATAGCAAGGACCAAGTCCAATGTGAGTTACTGTTAAAATCAGGGCTGAGTTCATAGGAGCAGAGACCAGCTGGAAATCAGGATATTCTGGAGGCTCATTGCCAGCAAGCAGGTGACCTGTATGTTCAGGTGAAGACCATCCGCCCCAAACAGGTGACTCCTGTCCCATAAAATGTTAACATTGTCTATAAAACCAACTAAAGCAATACTGTTTCTCAGAAACAGAAAAGTTGATAAACTGATACAAACTAAATTCTAAAAGTAAAAAAAATGTCCTTCCTGATCTCTTCCTGTTGCTCTGATAACTTTATCTGTAGAGGCAGAACTACTAATCAGGTCACAAAAGAGTGAAAAGGCTGTCATCCACCCTTCTTCAGTCTTGATTCGTTCGTTGCTTATCTATAACTGTTGAGCTACCAACAGTGACTGAGAGACTCATCCTCAAAGCAAAGCTATAAAAGTGTCGCTGTTTCATTGTGCAGCAAAAGTGTTTCCAGTGACGGCTGAGGCTGCCTCGATGTATCAGCAGAAAAAGGTAAAACCAGATTTCCTGTCCTTCATTCTAGGAAAACAAACATAGATTTGTTTTCGATTGCATGTACACTCTAGCTGTGAAATAGGACTTCACCAGAGAGCCCTGATAAACAAAAATAAAATATATTTTTAAGTATTTTAATTGGAATGCCTTTTATAACGAGTTCATAAATTTGTATTTTTTTCTTTCCAAAGATGGCTTCAGCTCTTCTGCTCTCTCTGTTGATGTGTTTGTTGATGGCAGGAGCCACCAGATTAGATATAAGTCAATAATAATAGTAATAATAAGATAATGAAAATTTATAATAATTTAAAATGTAACAATAGAAAATATACTCCCCTCTTGTGTGTTCATGATTACAACCAGAAGAGACGATGTCATGACCTTATAATTTCTTTCTTCCACAGGCAGATCTAAGATTCATTAGATCAGCTGACCACTCAGGAGATGAACCACCTGTTTCTCCTGGACCACCTGGTTCTCCTGGACCACTTGGTCGTCCTGGACCACGTGGTCCTCCTAGATCCCCTGGTCTTCCTGGATAACCTGGTCATGAGCTTCCTCCTCGTCAAGGAGGACCAAGATGACCTTTCCAAAGGTCATTCCCTGCCATGTGCAATAAAAAAAAATCTGTAAAGCACTTTGAGTTGCAGTCTCTATGAAAAGCGCTATATACTTTTTAATTTAGTTGTTATCTACAGAGTCTCTCCCATCTCAGGTGCTGAAGCTTACATCTTACATGTTTATCTAATTGCTATTATTTGTAAAAAATATATATATATATTTTCACTTTGTCATTAACTTTTTTTTTTTCACTCAATCAAAAATTAACAAAAAATGTTAATGATGGCTGATTTACAAAAGCAGAAACCATTTTCAGAATCATAAAACTTCATTCATCCCATATGGCGCAATTTAGTTTGGTAATCCCAACAACAATAATCCACAAATAATAAAAACAATATCTCACAGAAACGTTTTTGGACAGTGGGAGGAGACCAAAGTACCCAGAGAGAACCCAGAAATGCACAGGGAGAACATACAAATTCCATTTAAGATTTCAGAGATTCAAAAAAAGGACCTTCTTGCTGGAACGCAGTAGGTTTTGTTTGTGGCCCGTGTTATAATCAGAAAAAAACACTTAATCAGAAGGAATCGGATGATTATCAGACCAACACTGCAATACATTTTTTGAAAATACTCTACAAGAAATAACAGAGCTGGAAGTTGATAAAATCATTAGCTCATTGAAAAACTCAAAAGACAACGGTGTCCATGGACTGGAAACAAACATTATCACTATCAGCCTATCCCTGGAATAAAAAGTTGTCCCACAGTCCTGGAAAATGGCTACAGTGACGCAGTCTTGACGTCTGGTAACAGTTCAAATATAGCCAACTACCAGGCCATTAATATCCCCTCTGTGATTTCTAAAGTTGTTAAAAGATGGTTAGCAAATATTCAAACGGAAACGTAAACAAAGACATTCTCCTTCGTAGGCAATAAAATGGGTTCTCAATCAAAATCATACTACAGACTTCACAGACCATTTGTTGAAAGAAGACATGTTGGACACTAACACTTGTGTCGGTGCCAAAATCTTAGATTTGAAAAAGGTATTTGACACTGTAAATCATAAAATTCTTCTGTCTAAACTAACTTTTTGTTTATTTTTTGGATGCACTTCAGAGAATAAAATCATATCTAGATTACAGGAAAGCGTGAGTTTGCAGTAACGATGCCAAATCAACCTTTCTATATGTTTCTGTGGGCCTAACTCAGGGGTCAACACTTATATACCTATGTATGTCAACAGCCTGCAATGATCAGTGTCGAGTTTCAAATGTTGATGATACTGTCATCATTCACTAGTGCAAAAACTACTCAGAAAGCTGTCTACATTCTTACTTCTGCCTGAGTTCCTATAAATAGCTGCCTTATTCAATCATGCCAACAACTAAACACAACTAAAACAGTTTGTATACTGTACTGTAGGTACATCAAACATCCTGTCCTGTCTGGGATGTGTGAAACTCAGAATTGATGTCTGAGTACCAAGTCGAAGCCCAACAGATTTACTTTCACAAGTGGAGCATTACCGCTACTGATATAGTACGCCATTTGATATATATGTGTAATTAAACTTTATTAAAAATGGCTGTTGGTCTGTTTTTTTTTCTATTATTGATGCAGAGATGGAAAATAAAGAGGGCAAACTATAGAAGATAAAGAGGGTTTGGGGGGAAAAAAAGGTTAAGAAGGAGAGGAACCAAGAAAACAGGAACACATCCCAGTCTTCTTCCTCCACCACCACAGGACGGCTGAGGAGAATAAAAATAAAAAAACAGACCAAACATTATGAGATTAGAACTACACAACTACAACACATAAATAGATAAATAAATACAATAAAAGCAGGGATGCATTAATACTGATACTGGTATCGGGGCCAATAACGTTCTCATCACATCAGTATCGCTTAAAGTTAACCGATACCATGAACTGATACTTAAAATGTGGATACTCTGCAATATTTTTACAGAAAATGTTTATTTTTCGCTTGAAATTTTAGCTTGGTGGTGATTTTTATTATTTTAGTTTTTTTTTATCTAATTCATCATCATTTGTAACAAAAAACAAGCAGAGATGAAAATAAAACCTGTCTTCAAATTCATTCATTTTTTTGTGTGGTAGAAGATTGACATTGGTACTCGATATCGGCAACTACTTAAATCCAAGTATCGGTATTGTATCGGTTTTTAAAAAGTTGTATCATTGCATCCCTGAATAAAAACGTCACTGAAAAGCTTGTGGCACCAATTATTACAAGATTTAGTTGTGATAACCTCAGCCTAAGAATGTATCTATAACTATGGTGCCCAAAGTGGTGCCTGCAGGTCATTGTTAGCACCCCAAGCTATTTAATTTGACCCGCAAGGTGATGCCTTAGATCTAACTACTTTGATCAGACAGTAAACTTAATTTGCATCATTATTATTCTCCCACTGCTGTTACCACTTTTGATAAATGGGCCGATGAATATAAGTATATTGGGCTAACTTAGACCTCAATCATGTTGCTTGCATTATTTTTGAAAAAAAAAAAAAATCAGGTATAAAATTAAAATTCAAGCAACTACAAGAAACATGTAGAGTAGCACGAAATTTACTATTACGCACATTATAAGAACACAAATGATTATATTTTAATTAATTTATAACATGTACCATGAAACTTGGTGCCGTGCCAGACTGAATCAAACTAACTGTAAATTTGCCGGTCTTCACCACACTGGCTGCTAGATTAAGCAGCTATTATCAGCCCGGAGTGGCACAGCCAGTGGCACACAGACAAAAGACATGTTAAAAATGCTGGGAAGGATTATTGGGTTTGTTTTTTTTCCTGACACTAATACTAAATCAATCAAATACTGAAGTTTAGATATGTGTTCTAAATGGCTTTATGACTTATTTGTGATATTTTGTTTAATGTCATTTACAAAGAAAAGGAAGATTAAATAAGTATTTAATGAAGAATAATTATTTTACCTAACTATTAGTATTTGTATTTTATGTAAAACATTACTAAATTTGGCTTTATTGGAGACATAGACATCGAAAAGATCCCCAAGCCACAGGAGCCCAGGCGGGTCTAAGCAGGGTTGACCGTACCTGAACCATGAGGAGAGCCCCGGAGGATCATCTAGCAGCTATTATAAAGGGGGCTGCAGAACCAGGGCAGAACAAGGTGGCCCCCGCCACCACTGCCCGGCAGCAGGGGCTGCGACCAGCCAACGGCCGACATGCACCACCGCCACCTTAGGCCAATCCCCAAAGCCCCTCCACCCCACGCCGGATTGCCAGATTAATCGCCATAGTGGCCAAAAGGCGTTCCCAGGCCAATCCCAGCCAGCACCCAGACACTGATCTCAACCAGCTCCCGGATCTCAATCCAGCACACCGCACAGCATCAAGCATCTAAACCCGCCATTGGAACAACCAGGTCCCGATCACCGAAGGAGGAAGGCAGCCACCCACCTCCATCCCCCACCCCGAGTCCTCAGTGGCTATTAGAGGGTGACAAGGGAATCAATAGTCGCTCCCGTCCCGATCCCAAAAAAAAAACTCCCGTCACGTCCCGATCACGTGACAGCCCCCCCCCCAAAAAAATCTTGTCCCGGAAAAAATCTCGCGAGAAAGACTCCCGTCCCGACCCGAATCCCGTAGATTAGTAATTTACCTCCTATGCCGCTTGCTCCCCCCGCCCCCCTTTAAACCATAGCCTAGCACAGTATCAAAGGTAATCTATTTAGCTTCATCTGCCATCTTTAACCATATCCTGCATTCTCGTTTGGCCACCTTACCACGTCATGAATGGACTCGACTCGTCTGACTACCAAACTATTAATGCTGCGTTCGAGAGCCCATCCAAACCAGTGGGACTTCTCCTACCTGAAATGTACTAGCTCCCACTTCTAAGCGTTCGAGGCAATCAAAGTGGAATGTAAACAGAAAACATGGACGACCGCCGCGCTAAACAGATAGTCGCTTTGTTTATGAAGAGGCATGCAAATAGATAATAACAACATTCACACCATAATATGAAAAACAAGTTGTGTTAAAATTACAATCTAAAACAACACTACAAGTGGAGAAGTAGAGTTAATAGCCTATTCGTTCAAGTTTTACCTCTCAGGACGTGAGACTCCGTGGGCGCCGCCATTATCCTCCGACTTAATTTCGGTGAAGTCTGGGTACGTCGAACTACCCCGAGTTCGCACGTAGGAGCTTCCACTTCGACAGGCATTCCAGTGCACTTTCCGTATTTGGAGGTAGGATAAGTCCCATGTCCCACTGGTTTGAATGGGCTCTCGAACGCAGCATGAGGTACACGCACTTTCAGTCAGATATCATATGCTTACCAGTTTATCCAGGCGGTGTAGCAACAACGTAGCAGTTTCAGTTTTGGTGCGTGCAGTGTAGTAGACCCGAAAAAAAGAAAATTCTAATTTTCGGTTTCCCGTCCGATCCTGTGGATTTTTTCCTGTCCCGTCCCGATCACGTTACCAACAGTGAAATTGACTCCCGTCCCACGGGAATCCTGCAGGAATCCCGTGACCTGTGGGAATCCCGAAAAATTGTCACCCTCTAGTGGCTATATGCAGTTTAACACTGGGCACCAGTCCCACAGATGAAGCCAACTGAACAGCTCCGCCTCTGGGTCCCTCAAAGTGTGCCATCCCTAAAGCCCGTAAAACTGAGAGTGTCTAAGTTGTATAGTAAGACTGGGATCCAGGCCGTCACGGGATAGTGGAAATGGAAACCACTCCCCATGCCCCAGTGACGTGCCCACACCCCAAGGCCCAACATCAGTGATCAAGTGATGGAGCAAGTGGACACAAGTGTCTGGAGATGCGGACAAAATGCCTTCTCAGGGAGCCAATAGGGACCCCCGTTCGCCAAGATCAACCAAGGGAGGGAGGCCATGCAACATCCACCCCAGGATGCCCATGGCTGCAGAACCACCAAGCCCGGCGGAACGCAAGCCAGTCCCCCCGACACCATCCAAGATGAGAAGCTATACCCTTCCCGATCTTTGATCTACTATGAGAGCTCGATTTACTCGATTCCAATCGCATAAACTCTGCCTCGAAGCCTCGTTAAATTCCTTTGATGGGCACCTTTACGTGCAGAGATCTGATTGTTCCACACGGACCGTTGTTTTGTTCGCACCTGTGCAAAGCCCAACAGCAGCGCGGGATACCGTTTGAATATAGTTGGCGCAATAGCGGAGAATAAAGATGTCCATAAATGGCAGAAAATGTGTAAAGTTTGGGATCGTTACGTTCTAAAAATAGAGGAGACCAAAGTACAGAGTATTTACTGCAAAGTAGAGCTGGCGTACCACAGCAGTACGAGCTCAATGATCCAGCATCAGAAAACATCCAAATGATTTTTCACCAAGCGTCGCTGAAACAAGGTAATGTAACCTAAAGCCTGTATACATTGATGTTCGCTAATTTTAATACTGTATTTGTAGTGATGTCATGATGCTGTTTGACTAGATGTGATGTTTAGCGTTGATGTTTTTAAGTAGTAATCCTATTCACGTTCAATCGCAAGAGAGCCTTGTCCAAATGTAGCCGGGTATCTCACAAACCGGAGATATTTTTCTACGGTTTGGCCTGTCATCCACACGTTAACGCAGATTTTCGGCACAAAAAACGAATATACTCTGGCCAGAGTGGAGAACTGCGTTCTCTCTGTTTTCAGTATCTGCGTGTGGACGGATGAAAACAGAGTTTGAAGTGCCGTAACGTCTCTATCCGCGACAATAAATGTTCCAACATCACAGTTACAGCGTCAAAAATCACCAAACTTCACGCTGCGCTGCGACCAAGTGTGAGTGTTTAGAATGATTGATAAGTCAATTTTCCTAGATGTTCAGTGCTGCTGAGCCGAGGCGTATCCAGGAGGTGAATAAAGAGGGGCTAAAATGGGCCCAGGGTGGGTCTGGGACTGCAGCACCAAAATAAAATAAAATACAAAATAATTTAGAGTTTCCAACTGTTAAAAGGACATTTAAAGTCCTTTTGTTTTACTAAGGTTTATGTGACAATGTTGTCTCAAACTTTGCTTGCTTTTCAAACAATTCAAGTGATTGGCGAAAAAGAAAATAACAAAAACATTACAACTTTTCACAAAAGTTATTTCATAAAAAAGTGGATGGACTGTTTAGTTTGTAACTTACATTATTGCTGTTGACTGTTATTTTGTAAATAAATTACATCAGTTTTGGAGCCAAATGTTGGAGTTCTCTTGTTTTTTTTGAGCAATAAAAGGCAAATCCTCGATCATTTTACCGGCTCAAAATTTTTCTTTATGCATGATTTGTTTTGGTTATTTAAAAACGTTAAAAAAAATCGATTAGTCTAATTGATAAAGGGCTAGATTAATCGATTACAAAAATAATTGATAGCTTCAGCCCTACATTAGACACTCAGGTAGAGTTCAGCCCCCTTCCCCCAGCACCACCCCCTCTGTGCAAGTGCACCTCCCAGGGGAAAGCGCCTGCAGCTAGATTGAGAAAGTCTCACTGCCAGCGAAAGAGGCCCCCAGCACCACTCACACATCGAAGGCCCCCGTGCCCAAGCAGGAATTTAGCGTATGGACAGTTCCAAACCCCGGCGCACCAAGCCAACATCCACCCCTCCCATCCCCACCCTGGCCAATAACCAATCCAGGCAAAGCTGCAACTGCCTGTCCAACAGCTTGGCAGCCAACCAGTTCACCGGCAAGCCCGACCGATACCAGTCAGACGCCTGACCCCAGTGCTCCTCAGTGTTTACGAAGACCAAGACGCAGAGGCTAAGTCCGGCGCCTTTCAACTACCAAGGCATAGTAACACCAACCACCCAATGCAGGAGGAGAATAACAAAATATTTGTTTCTGAGTTCAAATACCTTGGTGTGACAGTTGATTCAACACAACACTTCACGACCAAAACTAAAGAACATCTGAAATTGTGTTGTTTTATGTTTTACACATTAAACAAATACTAATATGATTTTACATTCATTGATGCTATCAAACAATGAATACTGTGTCACATGTTGGTCGCTGAGAGATGTAAATTCATGGATATTCCGAGAATTTCTATGTCAAGATGTCCTTCCTGATCTCTTCCTGTTGCTCTGATAACTTTATCTGTAGAGGCAGAACTAATAATCAGGTCACAAAAGAGTGAAAAGGCTGTCATCCACCCTTCTTCAGTCTTGATTCGTCCGTTGCTTATCTATAGCTGATGAGGAATCACCAGTGACTGAGAGACTCATCCTAAAATCAAAGATATATAAGTGTTGCTGTTTCATTATGAAGCAAAAGTGTTTCCATTGACGTCTGGCTGAGGCTGCTTCAATGTATCATCAGAACAAGGTAAAACCAGATTTCCTGCCCTTCATTCTCGGAAAACAAACATGGATTTAGTATTGATTGTGTGTACACTCTGGCTGTGAAATAGGACTTTGCCCAAGAGCCCTGACAAACAAAAATTCAATATATTTTTAAGTTTTTTTATTGGAATTTTCTTTTTCTAACCAGTTCATAAATTTGTCTTTTTTTCTTTCCAAAGATGGCTTCAGCTCTTCTGTTCTCTCTGTTGATGTGTTGGTTGATGGCAGGAGTCGCAGAAACAGTAAGTCGGTAGTAATGAAAATAATAACAAGATGGATCTTAATAATAATAATTCGAAATGTAACAATAGAAAATATACTCCTGACATTTTTCTGGTGTGTTCATGATTATGACCACAAGAGACAAAGATCATGAACTCATGACAATCTCATTTAATTTCTCCACAGACAGACACAGAAAATAATGATGGCCGTGGTCCTCCTGGACAAAAAGGTCCTCCTGGACAAAAAGGTCCTCCTGGACAAAAAGGTCCTCCTGGACCACAGGGTCCTCCTGGACCACAGGGTCCTTCTGGATCAAATGGTTCTTCTGGAACACCAGGCCCTCCTGGACAAAACGGTCTTCCTGGACAAAACGGTCCTTCTGGACCAAAGGGTCCTTCTGGAGAAAAAGGTCCTCCTGGACCACAGGGTCCTTCTGGACAAAACGGTCCTCCTGGACCAAAGGGTCCTTCTGGATCAAAAGGTTCTTCTGGACCACCAGGCCCTCCAGGACCAAAGGGTCCAGAAGGACCACAGGGACCAGCAGGACCAAAGGGTCCTACTGGACGACGGGGTCCAGAAGGACAGAATGGACCTCCTGGACCACAGGGTCCTCCTGGACCACCTGGTCCTTCTAGTCCCGGTTCTCCTGGACCAAACGGTCCTCCTGGATCGAGGGGTCCTCCTGGACCACCTGGTGCATCTAGTCCCGGTCCTCCTGGACCAAATGGTCCTCCTGGACCAAAGGGTTATCCTGGACCACCTGGTTCTTCTGGAACACCTGGCCCTCCTGGACCAAACGGTCAAAAAGGTCCTCCTGGTCCTCCTGGTGCTAGTCGTCCCTGTCCTCCCGGACCACCTGGACCACCAGGTCCTCCCGGTACTTGTTCCAGTGGACCACCTGGTCCTCCTGGACCCCCTGGTCCTTGTCCTCTTAGACCACCAGGTTTGTGTCCTTTTATCCTCTGAACTATTCTGTCTTCTCCTCTGGTCATTGATTTGTTTGCTTGTCTCTGGCCACTCGCCGGCAATCCTTCAGAACCTGAACTGTGTTCATATTAATTTGTATTTACTGGGTGTTTATTTGCTAACATCTCAGCACCATGTTCTTTGGGTTGGACAACAAACACTTTATCCTGACCATGATTGCCTGTGAATCCAGTTTTTCTGCTTTACTTCAGAAAGGATGCGAAGATGCAACTTTGATGCTTCATCTGACTTCTTCTAACACCATGTTTTGTAGGATCGTCTTGGATCACCTGCCCTCCTGGTTGGACGGTGTTCCATCTCCACTGCTACCAATTTGTTGATACTCAGCTAGACTGGGTCAAGGCTGAGGTGAAACACTTTATATTGATTTATCTTGGTTGCAGTTAAACAATCAGACTTTTTTTAACACTCTGTTGGAGCTCAGCAGTGATGAAAAAGGCTGATTTTTTTTAATTCTAAAAATCTGAAATTCAAGCAGTGCTACACTTATGGAGCTTTTGCAGTTCTGACTAGGAAAAGCTCTCTCTTAATTTTCTAGACTGTTTTAAAGGGGAATTTCTTTCTTTTTTTCAACCTGGACCTTATGTTTAGCTAATTTAAATTTTTCTTAATCACCCTGAGAATTTCTAGGCCAATTTGGACGTAATACACAATTACGCCGCAGCAGGACTGCCAGTCTGTGTTTTACCGCGGCAGATTCGCCTGGCTTTACAGTCCTGATGTACTGTAGACCTTGATTAATCAACTCCTATTTTCTTTCTCTTACGGCACACTAAAACACCCAAATTATTATTGACGGTGTAACTTTACAAACGGCACCCATACACAGCCTAACAAACTGTAAGCACTGTTTATATCAAGGGTAAATCTAAAGTAAAGCTTGTGAAATTGTGTTTTGGTGACAAAAAGTGTTTTCCCCTTAGAAAATTATTCAGTTTGTGTATTTTTACATTTAAATGTTTCACTTCGCTGCTGGTACACCTAAAAGTGAGTGCTTCCTTCACCCTTTTCCACTTGAATAGAGACCTGAGTTCAATTAATTACTTCCCTTGGTAAAGGTTTATCCACATTTTGAGTCTAGTTTCATGCTATTTGCCTCCTACTGAGAGGACACCTTTGATGTATCCTGTTTGGTTTCCTGGTCTATTGTCACCTCCAGGCAGAGGTGCACAGCCGGATCTGGTCTGCTGATGCACATGATGTTGAAGGTTTTGTCACTCTGCATCTAATCTTCCTCTTCAGCAATACTGCATTCACATCGGAGGAAACCTGGCTTCCATCCACAGCGAAAAGGAGTATCAATTCATCAGGAATCATATCTATCACGTAACAGGATGCAACAGAAGGACCTGGGTTGGAGGCTCCGACGCAGTGGTAGTAACGAGCAAATTTCCCTCTCAAACAAAAGATATTTAATATTCCGAATTGCTATGAAATACCTTAAACCTGAACTGACCTGAAGCGTGTTAGAGGGGTCCAACCTAAACCGTTTTTATTTCCTCAGGACGGGATTTGGCAGTGGAGCGACGGTTCAAAGAATGACTTTACCATGTGGGGCCCTGGAGAACCAAACAACCGTCACACAGAGAACTGCATGGAGATCAACTTTAAAGGTAGACACTAAAAACTCCTCTGTATATGAAAGAAATCGGAATCAGATTTGACTAAATGCATTCAGTATTCTGTTCATTATTAGTTCATCCCAAGAAAATGAATAAATCATCTGGTTCTGTTTTCACCCATATTACTCAGCAATTTATTACATCTCCTGTCAGCGCAGAAAGAAAAATTTCACACGTTTAATTTTATTATTTTTTTTCTCGTTTCAGGAAAAGATTACGTCAACAATGCCAGGTGCCACAGATATAACGCCTTTATCTGCAAAAGACATCCATAACTCACATCCAGCTGGATGCCAAGCCTTGACAACTTCTGGGAGACATTTCATCCTGTCTGATTTTACTCTACTTGACATTATAAAAATAAATGTACAATTTTGTCAATGGATTGTGGTTTGATTCTAAAATTCAATGTCTGGTTTTAAAACAAAACTTCGTCACACACATCACAATCAGCTTTTTTTTTTTAAATCATGATTTCAAGTTTGAGATCACCAAACAATCTCTTCTATTAAACAAAATAACCTAAGTCAATAATAAATGGTAAAATAGTATATGGCCTTGATTTGTATAGCGCTTTACTTAGTCCCTACGGACCCCAAACAAAAACACATTCACTCGCTGATGATGGCAAGCTACAGTTGCAACAAAAAGTATGCGAACCCTTTGGAAAAATAGGGATTTCAGCACAAATTGGTTATGAAATGTGATTTGATCTTCATCCACGTCTCCACAATCAAGAATCACAGTCTGCTTAAACTGATACCAAACAAATAATTATATGTTTTTATCAAACCTCCTCTGTAAACATTCAACATTCCCTAATGACATCTTCAAGAGCTAATGTGAGTCCGGAGTCAGCCAGCTGGAGTCCAATCAATTAGATGAGACTGGAAGTGTTGGAGAAAAGCTGCTCTGCCCTATAAAAAACATACACCAGTTTTGAGTTTGCTTTTCTCATTGCCTGATGTGAACGATGCATCTCACATAAGAGCTCTCAGAAGACCTGCAACTAAGAATAGTTGACTTACATAAAGCTGGAAAGGTTTATAAAAGTATCTCCGAAAGCCTTTATGTTCATCACGGTAAGACAAATTGTCTATAAATGGAGAAAGCTCTGTACTGCGACTCTCCCCACACTGTCAGAAATAGGGGTGCATAGAATAGGTACATTACTGCGTCCCAAAGTACAAAACAGAAATTAACACAGTCTAAGGACAAATATTGGACCTCAGGGTAACTATTTGTACCTTTATTTATTGTCTGAACTGTGTATATGTGTTCCTCTGTGTGATGTATGATGAATGTGATATGCATACTATGACCAGTAGGTGGAGTTGACTCCTGTGTTGAGCTGAGTCTGTGTATAGATCAGAGACGACGAAGAGAATAAAGGAACACGAGTTGAGACCGAGACCAGATCTCCGTGTGTATTAATTCACATAACATTACACTCTGTACTGTAGTAAAAAGTACATTTTTGTACTATTTCTTGGATAGGAAGTCCTACAATTGTCAGCAAAAGATTCCTGTTAATTAATCTACAATCGTTAAAACACAAAACAAGCACAGAGTTCATGGGAGGACACCACGGAGGAAGCTATTGCTGACAAACAAAAAACACTGCAGAAAACTTAAAGGGAAAGCTCGTACCAATTTTTCATGTTTTATTACTAGCCCTGAGAAGTTCTGAGCCAGTTTGAGCCATTGAACAGTATTTACATCCTTGATCAGTGTACATCAGTAGAAGGGAAGTGGTCGGGGCAGTACAGATGCCACTTGTAATAAGGTTTAATCTGCTCCAAACACCTTAGTTTCACCATGTTTATAGGCCCTTTGGACTTACAAACACCTAGGAAGTGCTTCTTTATTCTCTTCTGGGCCGATTTGGGGGCTTAACAATAAAACACTGAGGAATCTGCCACGGTGTCTTCTACCGCGGAAGATCCGTCAGTCTTTTATTATTGTTTTTTAAGGCCATTAGAGACTAGAAATCAGTTAAAGAGAGCCTGTGTTCCAACATAAAGTGGGAGAAAAAAAACAAATCTAAGACGGGTGAACTTGCCCACGAGTAGTTAAACTAGAGCTGGGTGATATGGCCTCAAATCGATGGTAATAATAATAATAATGATAATAATCTAAAGCATGTGCGGTAATGATATGTAATACAGTATATTCTTTTTTTTTCTTTATATATGTCAAAATGACTGTTTATGAACATCCTCTTTTTCCTGAAAAACTTCAAAAAGTTTTTTTTTTTTCAAAATAATGCACCCCTAAAATGATCACAACTAAATTAAAGATGAAGATATTTTAAATAAAAAAGAAGCTAAATAATATGAAAATAAAGTTCAAAATTGTCCTTTTTATCTACTGATTATACATTCAATACCACACAGAAAAAAACTTGAACATATTTGAATTAAAAATGCTTAAGTTCAACAGATTTGTTTTCAGTTAAATGGAAAACAAACTTCAAAACTTCAATATCTACTATGAAAAGAAACAGTGAACATCAGTATCCTTGTGTACCTTTTTTAAAGGTATGTAGGTACATCTTGGTGAAATCTTAAAAATGCATCACCCCGCTGAGGTGGTATAGTCAAAAATCATACGTTTATATAATTTCTACCTTATACCTTTTATATTGCCCACTACTACGTAAAACTACCTAAAGTTCTTAGGGCCTTATTTATCAAAATTCAAAATAAAGAGCGAAAAATGCGAACGGTGCAAAACATTTGCACGAGTGTGTGGTCTTTCTTTTGCAGTTGATCTACTAAGATTGCGTGTGTAATTCATAACAGGTGCAAAGACCAGTGTCAAAAGGAGGACTTTGTGTCCGCTGCTGTGTGCCAGCCTTTCTGCCCCATGCACTGAACCACATCCAAAGTGAGGAGGAATGGGATTCATATTGCGTATTTGGCGAAAAGAAGGGGGAAAAAACACATACATGTCAAGTTAGGGCTATAGGGAGTTAATTTCTATTAGGACAGAATGTCTGTGAATTATATTTTCCGCTTTAATAAATAAACTTACTGGTGTACATCCGCCGCTCTCCGCTCCATGCAGGCACCATATTCCAGAGTAAGATTTTTTTAAACTACAGGTTGTCCAAAACAAGGCTGCTCACTTAGTTCTAAGGTGCTGACTACAGTGCATCACAGGAATTGAATAAATTATCTAAAAGTATTAAACTAAAGGGAATGTATTCTGAAAAAAAATCAAAATATATACATAATTTCAGTTTAGGACCTACCTGAATGTTCTAGTTATCTTTTTGACAGTCGAAAATTTTACAACTTAATTATATCAATATTTTCTGTGTAAACTGAAGCGTATGATTTTTCTTTGTTTGTAAAAAGGTCCAATTTATATGTTATGACACTTTTTTTTGGAAAATTAAGGGAAAATTGACATTTGAAATTAGAGTGTTAATCAGTATTAGTTTGGAAAGTGTGTGAATTATATGTTTTGTTTGTCAGTAATAAACTTATGTTGAATGTGGTGGCATACATTTAAGTCATGCCTTTCAGAGGAAGTAAAAATAATAATTTGATCAATCAATCAATCAATTAATAAATGTTATTTATTAAGAACCTTTCATGCAATGAAATGAAGTTCAGTGCTATATAGAATAAAAATCACCCCCACATATATCCCCCCTCCCCAACCCCTATAGACACAAACAAGTTAACATTTTTACCCCCAATCATATCTGAGCGCAGAGATTGCAAAGGTTTAAGGAACTGAGTGACACTTTCTTGCTGTATTTTATAAAATAAATAAAAGGTAGTTGTGGTATAAAACTATATTACAAATAGAGTAGCTACACACGTATACCTGGTTTGGAAATAAAAAAATAAAAAAGAAGCAAAAGAGGAATCAGACTGATCATAAAAATAAAAAAAAAGTTTTAAAAAAGAAATTCGTGTTGAAATGAAAACTCTTGTTCATTATATTTTACTTCATAATTGCAATCGCAACTTCCTGGTTAAACTATACCCACTTCCGGGTTAGGTCCCGCCCACTCAGAGTGGAGATAAAGGTAATTCATATAGTTTTTTTTTTTTTTTTTTTTTTAAAAAGGTAATTCATATAGTTAACAGATGCAGATAATGTTGTCGTGGCTTATCCCAAATTTTAGGCTAATATCAAAACTCGCTTTTCTCTCTAAGGTCACGTCCACACTAAGCCGGCTAATGCCTTAAACGTATAATTATTTAGTCTACACCCCCCTTTCGTCCACACTAACCCGGCGTCGTTTAAGGTCTGTGGCCGGATAACTATTAGCCGGGTAAGAGAGCCGTGTAAATCTTAATTCAACGGCTAAACGAGCTAGTGTGGACAGCTTCCCCGGAAAATGAAAGGAAGTGGCGTCAATGAATGCTGCGTCAACAACAATACGACACTACACACAAAGGCAACAGCGAAGAGTAATAAATCGATCTCCTCGTCTGTCCACACGAAAAACTCTCTCTTCTTCTGAACAGCTATTGTTCTCTTCGGTTAACGGGACAAGCAGATATGTACTGTGCTGTAGAGCTTCTTGTATAAATTATGTAGGCGCTGGCGTCACGTAGATTATACACGTGTTTTGTGCGTCTTTTCGCGAATGCCCAGTATTTGCACAGGTCGGTGTGGGATTGCGCAATCATGGGACCTTAAACGGGGCGTAAATGCTCGTGTTGAGTGGATAACATTAGGCGTCTAACTCCCCGTATAACTTTATCGGCTTAGTGTGGACGTAGCCTAAGATTCTTGAAAACGTTGTTCACTCTCTGCTCCAGGATTACTTGACGAATGAATTTTTTTTAACAACTTTAACGACATTTCAGAAAAATTTCAACCTGGTTTTAAAACCACTGAAAGTGTTCCTTTAAAGAATTTTAATGACCTTCTTTTAATAGCTGGTTCTGGCAGTTGACCCGCTCTGGTTTTACTGGATCTGTCGGCTGCCTTTGTCAGTGTCGACCACAACATTTTGTTGTCCCGCCTAGAGCTGAGTGTGGTTTAAATCCTACCTACACAAGAGGTCATTTTCTGTTAATTTGGGCCCTTTTATCTCCAGTGGCAGTGAAGAAAAATGGTCAGTCTGTGCACCAACAGTCTAAGCCTGTAAGCAGCATATTGTCTGAGAAAAACAAGTTAATTGCTCTAATGGTACATTTTTAGTTCAAAGAAGTTTAGTTTATTTTCCTTAACCTGGACCTTATTTATAGCATCATGTTCACCTACTCACCCAGACACGTTTCAAGCCACTTGGAGTCCTTCGCTGGATGTTCGCGATCAGCGTATATCCATATAATGGGAGTCAATCAGAGCAGGAGTTTGGTAATAGGGCATTATCTGCCACAAAACTCCATTCAACTGATGTTTTGTTCTTCATAGCTGCTACTATTCCCCTCGGAGTTCAGAGTTTCTCTGAAAGGCTTCTCCGTTTGCCTGCCAGCTTTGAATCCAGCTACACTCACAGGTAATCTCAATAACACCGCTACCGTCCGCCATGACAGTTCTAGTCTGAGCTGGACTTTCACTCTGTGCTCTACAGCGGCAGACGGTTAGACAGAACTACTGCAGACATCAATATGGTTCACGTTACTCCAATTCCTTCCTCCCTGCACTGGTTGTCAGTTCATTTAAGGTTTTATTTTAACATCTTAATCTTTTTTTTTAAATGTTTAAATGGTCTAGCGCCTCCTATCTGTCAGAGCTTTTAATCTCCTATGCCCCTAGGAAGACGCTGAGATCGGACACTCAATTGCTTTTAGTTGTTCTGAGATCTCGGCTTGTAACCCGTGGTTACATAGCTTTTTCTGTAGCTGCTTTTAGGCTATGGAATGCTCTCCCACTCAGGTTAAGAAAAGCAAGCTCACTAGAAACTTTTAAAGTCACTTTTAAAGACACATCTTCTAAAATCCTCCAGTGGATTAGAACCCACCAAAAAAGCTGTGTATTGTTTGCTGTATATCTGTTGAATTTATTTATTCATTATTATTTTTTGTTGTTTATCGGGACACTTATTGAGTTCTCCATTTTATCATCTGTACAGCACTTTGGTCTCCCTGGATATGTAAAGTGCTATATAAATAACGTTTCTTCTCATTATTATTATTATTATATTTAGAAGTGGCTCTTCACTTTACCTGCACCCACGACTGAGATAATATGGATGTACGCTGATCGCGACTGATCTTAACTTCTCCCGAAGGACTCCAAGTGGCTCCAAACTATTATTATAAATGTAATGCATGCTTTAAATAATGTCCAGGTTGAAAAGAACCCAAACTTCCCCTTTAAACAAAGAACTTCATGTTTGCTAAATGCTTTAGAAAATCATGTTGAATGTCAAGAACAACATTTTTGGCTGGAGTTCCTGTTAAAGCTTCCTTCTTACGGGAAATAAACATGAACCATCATCAAATGTTCAGCGTTCTGGAAACAAAAGCACCAACAAGCTATATAGGGTTCATTCTCCTCACTGGGATGATCGGCGTCAAGATTTCCTCCAGCAGAGGTAACATCTAAAAGCTTCTCTTCTTTCACTTATATTTTTATTCTGATGTTATACTGAAGCTGTTTAGCATCCAAACAGTTGTTCTGGATGGATTCATTGGGTAATTTAACTTTAACATCTCCTTATATAGCGCCTGGCTTTCAGTTGGTGTTCCTCCTCGGCTCCATCATCGGCCTCTTGACTCTTAGAGCTGTGAGTATAAGTAACCGTGATTATTTCAGAAAAATGGTGAAACTGACACAAGGATGACTAACTTAGGACCAACTATAGGTCCTAAGTTAGGACCTATAGTTCGTTTTCACTTTCAGCTGGCGCCTGTAAAGCTGAAAGTGAAAACGAAGCAGGTTGGTGCTTCTGTTTCTTTCCCCCAGAACCTTCAGTATCAGACTGAATTTATATCAGATAATTTTCCTGAAGATAATTATTGTTATGATACATTTTTCAAAACTAAAAGGTCCGGATTGCAGTCAAAAAATCTAAAGTATTGTTTTCATAATTATATAATTATTAGAATTATTTTTTTTGTACTTGAAATTAATCTCACTCGAGAATTTAATTGGCTTTTTTGGAAAATGCAAACAAGAAACAAAAACAGTTGAAATCAACTGCAACACGAACGCCACTCGTGATTTATTAAAAAACAAAAGAGAAACAGATGGAAAATATCCGCTTCTAATGAAAGCTGCATTTTATAAGATGAATTGACGAAACTAACCCAGCAGACTAAACAAGAGCTGAAGATCTTAGATTGTTTCTGAGAAACAACGCTCACTCAAAATAAAGCCAATCTTTTGACCTCGGTAGAGAAAGGAAAACTTTTTCTCTGTCAACACACCGTTAGCTGCATGCTATCAACTGTTTGTTATATGCTTGATCATTTCTTCTACCTGTTTATAGTTGCAGCGTCTGACTGTCCCGCTCGTTGTCCTTCTGGTTGGACACAGTTCGGCTCTCGCTGCTTCATTTTCTACTATCAGACAAGGTCGTGGACTGATGCAGAGGTACTGAACAGATTGAGTCAGTTTGATCGATTTAATCAGCAACTGAGCAGCAAAACGATGATCCCTGTAATCTTCAGCAGGACTCAGACCACTTTAAGTGAATCATCGAGCGATTTTCTGAGACCCTAATAAAACAAATTTCCCCTCTTCCAGCTGAGAATTAATAAACGTCAACTATCAAGAATGAGTATTTACATATCCTACTTCTAATATGTTTACATAAAAAAATTAGCAGCTGAGGATCAAGTGATTCTGGCCTTTATCTTATCAAACCAGGTGTGGACGTTAAATGATAGTATCCAAATGGCTCTACTGGGGCTGAATTACATACTGAAAATTTACCTATGGTGAAATGTATGACTGTAACCGACGTCAATTTCCATTTGTCTGTATGGTTTGAGATAATGGTGGCTAATGATGGAAATTTCAGTGCAGTGCAGATGCTGAAGTGAGAAACCCCCCAGAAAAGTGAAAAGACGCATTTAAAAACATTTTAAAGATTTTTAGGATATTATAAGCAATTGTTGGTGCCATAATGAAAAGTAATGAAGTGTTCAATTTAAGGTTTTGGGTCAGGTGTGGGGATATTTTATGGGGGAAAATCTGATATTTAATCTTTTATATCATTCTGTTATCACTAATAAAACATACTTTTACTCAACAACATCCAGTCTAAGGATATCTGATATTTTCCCTTTTAGAAATTTTGCATTTCTATTGGCGGAAACCTGGCCTCTATTCACAGCTCAGATGAGAACAGCTTCATCAGTGAGATGGTGAAGCGAGTGACTGGTAGTAATCGCGAACCCTGTATCACAGGCTATGAAGCGGTCTCTGTAAGTCCGACAGACACACAGAGTGGTTGGTGCAACTCCACCGGTCAGAGATACATGAATTCTTCCTCTTTGTTCTTCTATCAGTGTGTTGTATTACGTTTTCTTTGCTGCTCTTTCTCACCAGGATAATACGTGGCTGTGGAGCGATGGGTCAAGCTTTGATTTTCAGCACTGGTACACGAACCAGCCGGACAACAGAGGAAATTGCCTGGAAATAAACTATGGAGGTAAATGCTTATTTAATGAACTTTAAAATTGTTATTGTTTCTTTTCTGGACATATATAAACAAATGAAGCTCCTGTTTACAGATAAAACTGGTGCATCGTTCATAATCAGAACATTTACACACTGAAATATTAGCATAAAGCATTACAGTGAAATGACTGCCCAGGTGAAAAAGAAATGCACTAAATTTACTCAGAATTGACATACTTTTGTGTACTTGAAGCAACACTAATCATCATTATACTTCAAGTGTGTTCATGATTAGTTAAATTGAAGCATGCTATTTTGGAACAACTTATTTTGTACTAAATATATTTTAATAGTAATTAAATTGTAGTAAAACTCAACTTTAAGTGTATTTAGTATACTTTTATGTGCTAAAATGGAACAATTTAAAATATATTTAGTATACTTTAAATATATGGTTTTACATGTACTAATATATACTTAATTAGTAAAATTAAAGCATACTTTGTATTGTAGGTAGTGTACATTCAGAATCATTTGTTAACATACAAAAAATATATGAACTTTATATTACCTATATATTGTTAATATGCTAAAATGTTTAATTATCATATCAGTTTATTTCAAACTATAAGAGAATATACTTTCATACATGAAATTATTACTAAAATTGTATTATTTATTTATTTATTATGAAAATTAAGTTGTGCTTTTTCACAAGATGTCTGTTTTGGTAACTTTGCTTTGACTCACGGTTCTGTCAGGTTTTTCCCAAGTCAATCATGGGTAATTTCTTCTGTTTTCCTGTTGAACACATTTAAAAGCATACACATTAACTAAAACCAATAAAATAAGGTTTACTTACAGACCTGTTAACTTCTCTGCTTTTATATATATGAATATCATGTTTACCAAACTGATTAAACATTACAGAACAGCTGCAAGAATTACTATCTGTGTAATATACAGACAGTAAGAAATTTATAAAAGAACGGAAGAACTAGCGTGAATAACTTCACTTCATAATTAGACTCACATGTAACTTAAAATACACTCAAACTTAATATTACAGTGTTGATATTAAAATGTGTACTTTTAAAGTATGCTTTCAGTGTATCTTAAATCTGAGCATACAATTTAAAATATATCAAAAATATTTAAAAAAACAAATATCAGATAAGTACACTTTAAAAAGTACACATAACTTTAATTTAAATTACATTTTAGTATTATCTATTTCTGTAAAGTGTGACATAGTACAATTATTTTCAAGTGTGTTAAAAGAGTGATGCTTGTACACTTTTTATACAGTATATTTACAAAAAGTACAATTTGGGTAAGTACATTTTGAACATACTATTGGAAATATAAACATACTTGATATACACTCGCTTGGGTGCTTCTAATTTCCCCAAAAAAATTCAAACAGGAGACACCTGGAACGACATAACATGTTCCATGAGGATTCCTTTTGTTTGTTCAAAGGACATCTGATCCACCTTAGGCTTCATCTGTGTTCCAGTTTTTCAGATCCACACAGAGCAGCTGTTCACTTTTAACTTACCACTTTTGTTAATTAAATTCGCTTTCCTCTTTTCATTTAGGGTCATATAAGGTTGTTGAAACATAAAATCAATTATTGGGATCTGTTTTATGCTGGTAAGATTTTTTTTTATTTTATATTTAAAAAGTAAATAATGGAATTTGAATAAAGCTGAATCATGAGATGAATCCCCTGGAGCACCTGTATTGATGCTGATTTTTTTTTTTTTATCGAGGATAAAGTGAAAAGCAGGTTTCTAAGTCAACTAATGCTTTGCAAGTCGTTTTGCTGTGGAAAACTACTCTCTCACTGCTGTTTCAGGACTTTGTCAGAGGAGTGGATTGGGGGGGGCATAGGATTGCGGGTCTTGTTCAATAACATTCATGACATGCAAGCATCTTGACTCTGATAGGCTAACAGCAACACTATACAATATGCTGCCTTTGAACAAATAATTAACGTAACTTACTTAGCTGGTGGTGTTCATGGACAAATTCCAACAGTTTTTTTCTTCAGTTCCTCTTTCTTGCATAAAAAAAATGCAATGCTGATGTCTATTTCCACAAATAACACAAGCCGGAACATGTGTCGTCGTGCGGTTGAGTTGCAAACGGTTAGCTTTTTCCAGCTGAGTTGTTAAGGGTTAGCATCTACTAGCCGAGATGCTAACTGTTAGTTTCTACTAACCGAGTTGCCAAAGGGTAGTTTCTACTAGCTGAGTTGTTAACGGTTAGCTTCCACTGGTAGAGTTGTTAGCATTTCAGATTCTACTACCATAGTTGCTACAGGGTAGTTTCTACTAGCTGAGTTGGTAACGGTTAGCTTCCACTGGTAGAGTTGTTAGCATTTCAGATTCTACTACCATAGTTGCTACAGGGTAGTTTCTACTAGCTGAGTTGTTAACGGTTAGCTTCCACTGCTGGAGTTGTTAGCATTTCAGCTTCTACTACCTTAGTTGCCAAAGGGTAGTTTCTACTAGCTGAATTGTTAATGGTTAGCTTCCATGGGTAGAGTTGTTAGCATTTCAGCTTCTACTACCTTAGTTGCCAAAGGGTAGTTTCTACTAGCTGAGTTGCTAACAGTTAGCTTTTACAAGTCGAGTTGGTAATGGTTAGCTTCTACTAGACAAGTTGCTAATGGTTAGCTTCTACTAGCCGAGTTGCTAAAGCTTAGTTTCTACTAGCTGAGTTGCTAATGTTTAGCTTCTATTAGCAGAGTTGCTAATACTTAGTTTCTACAAGCTGAGTTGTTAGCGGTTACCTTCTACTCGTAGAATTGCTTATGGTTATCTTCTACTAGTGAGTTGCTAATGGTTAGCTTCTACTAGCCAAGTTGCTAAAGCTTAGTTTCTACTAGCTGAGTTGCTAATGTTTAGCTTCTACTAGCAGAATTGCTAAAGGTTAGTTTCTACAAGCTGAGTTGTTAACGATTACCTTCTACACGTAGAATTGCTAATGGTTAACTTCTACTAGTTGAGTTGTTAATGATTAGTTTTGACAGGCTGAGTTGCTATGGTTGTAGGGTTGCCACTTAGACTACAGGGCGTTATTCAACACGGGTCGAGCCGTCCGACTCGCAGGGGAGGTGTGGTGCTTTTAGTGAGTGGGGTCATCCAGAATCATTTTATGTTAATGGTTTATTCACAATAAACACATTAATGCATTAGTGCTGTAAGTTACGCTACACAAAACTGCAATCAAATGCATCCACGCAAAAAAGGAAGAAAAAAAAGTACATACAACTCGTGTTAACAAGATGCAGTATGATTTAACGGTGACTTTGGAGGCCAGGATATTTCACACTTTTTTGTAAAAGTGCTACATAATTCCATATGTGTTCATTCATAGTTTTGATGCCTTCAGTGTGAATCTACAATGTCAGTCATGAAAAGAAAGGAAACTCATTGAATGAGAAGGTGTGTCCAAACTTTTGGTCTGTACTGTATATCCTCAAAGACCTCTTAATACTTAGATGTATGTTTAAATTAGAATTTGATATTCTATATATATATATTTTTTTTTTGTTCATGTTCTTTATTGTTTGTAATTTTCGAATTCTGCTTGAATCATGTTACTTTGTGCTTGAAATAAAAAATAAACTTGAAGTTGAAAATGCAAACACAGAGAAAACCCAAACACTTCAGGTTGGTGACAATGTGAAAATAAAAACTTACACTGGAACCAACTAAACAAAAAAATCCTGTTGTAGGCTTTAACGTTGTCTTTGGTTGGTGGCTTCTTTCTAGCTTGTTGGGTTCCAGCTCCATAACATGGATTTTTCTCCACCATCTTCCAGCTGCATTAAAGAGTATATCAACAAGGATCTCCCTGAACTTGGTGGAGGCAGCCCCTTCGTACCCGAAGTACAACAAATGTATTGATGGTTATCAGCTAAATATTAATTTATATCAGATATATATAATCATTATTCACATTTATTTTTCTCTAGCAGAAACACACGACTGATAATTTAGCTGCACTTCAGGATAGCCCAACATGAGAGATGATATTTGCCTATCAGCAAAAATATAGATATATATATAAAAGATATTTTCCTCTCCATGTCTGAAAGGGCGAGGCCACTCTTCAAGGTTTTGTTCCTGTAACAAGGAAGTGTGTTACTTACTAACAGGAACTCCAGCCAAGAATGCGTAATCTTCTAAAGCATGAAAGAAAAAACTTTATTGGTAGCTGGACGTTGTCTGTTTAAGGAAACTAATTAAATCTTGAACGCTGATCTTTCACCAACAGCAGTGAGGTGGTTTACAAGCTTAAACACTCTGAATACAGACACAGATATACTTTATTAAACCCAAAGGGATTTTCCTGGGTATCAGGGCTCCTAAACTAATGATATATGTAGAGAGAGAAACAAAACAAAGACAAAAGGATCAAGTGATGCATCGAATGAGAGGTAAACAACATAACAATAAAAATATACACTGAACAAAAATATAAATGCAACACTTTTGTTTTTGCTCCCGTTTTTTATGAGAGCACAAAGATCTGAAACGTTTTCTACATACACAGAATAACCATTTCCCTCAAATATTGTTCACAAATCTGTCTAAATCTCTGATAGTGAGCACTTCTCCTATGCTGAGATAATCCATCCCTCCTCACAGGTGTGCCTTAGACTGGCCACAATAAAAACGGCTCTCTGAAATCTTCCATTTCATTTTATTTGGGGGGTCTGTGGACTCAGAAAACCAGTCATTAGCTGGTGTGACCACCATTTGCCTCATGCAGTGCAACACATCTCCGTCGCATAGAGTTGATCAGGTTGTCGATTGTGATCTGTGGAATATTGCAAAGTAATTGAAGAATGAAACCTTTTTATAGCCTACATAAATATGACAAATAAAGGGTAAGTCACAATTGTTGTTCTTGAAAATAAAAAAGGCAGATCCTTCATCTGGTAAAACTTTTCAATAACTGTATAATTTTTCAAATAATCCCCTTTAAATATATAATAATCTTTCAAAATCCTTGAACGGTGTTCAAATCCACTGGCAGATGATGTACCAAATCTCGTATTTTATTTCTCAAGATGCAACATCATACATTTTTACTTTATCAAACGACCTACTTATTTTTATTTATTTATTTGTCTCGTGGTCAGAAAAGATGTTTAATGGCTGCATGCGTCTATCAAACAGAATGTAGATGTAAAGTGGGATATTCTGATATTTTAATACAAGTTATGCCGCACTCACGTTTCTCATTTGGCAAAACAGGGCAGGTAATTCGTAAATGGGATCATCACTTGCTGCTGATAGTGGGATCGCTTTTTCTTCTAATAAATTTACGACAGACTGCACACCAGATGACACAGTGCTGCCTCTCTCTGTTGAACAAGGGGAATCTCCGTTTGGGGCCTGAATATTTGTGCCCCACAGTGTTCCAGTGAGACCGCGCTGGGCATGCACACTAACGGATTCAGCTGTTCATCATTTAAGCAGACGATAAGGGGCCAATCGCTGCTTCAAGAGGATTTAGCTTACTGAGCTAGTCAGAACTATGACAGACAGACAGATATTTATACACAAATGTTTATAACAGAGTCTTATTGGTAACATAATCCGTCTGTATATAAAGACAGATCCTGTGTTACTGAATAACTTTAGCATGCATAGAGCCCTACAGCGACATCTGGTGGAACTGTGCCCCACCGGCTCCAAATACAGGTCCAGCAGGTCCAGCATGGTTCTTAGCTTGGAAAACACACTCCTCTCTGACTCCAGCTCCACTCAACCTACAATGATAAAAACAACTTGTAGGATTTAGCTAAAAAAAAAAAGTATTTTGTAGGATGTACTTTTTTTTTAATTATCATAAGTATTTGCACTCAATTTGTCGAAGTAAATTGTACTGCTGACATATTAAGTACAACTTTCTTGCCAGTATAAAGGAAAAATGTACTTATCCCTAAATTTAACATTGGTGAAGAAATTAAGTAAATGTTACTTAATTATATTTAATTTAGCAAGTTTTATTATTAAAATTAATTAAGTACATTTATTGGCAGAAAAATAAGTAGTGGAAACTGGAATTGAACCAACAATTTCTGGATGCCCAGGCCAGTGTGCTACAACTGAGCCACTCTAAAAAGTTGAAGTATTTTGAATTAGAATCTTACAAATCACTGAAACAATTCGATATCAGCACTAAAAATTACACTAAATGCTCTTAAAAACATTTAAATTGAAAGTAGTCAACAGTTCTAAACAGCTTTTCCTTTATTCCTGTCCTCTAATAAACATTAGCAGAGTTTTTTGGTTATTTATATTCACACTGACACAATTTTTATACAACAGTACTCTTTTTTTATATCTTAGACCAGCAAAATACATTCCAAACTCCTAAACAAGCTCCCGTAAAAATTAAAAATAAAATAAAAACCTGCACAGATTTAAATGCTTTTTAGATTAACATCTACTTAGTATTTTAGGGACATTTGCTGTGACTATAAAACATTAAATAGTATTTGTAAATATCTGATAAAATGTACTATTTCTTTTCAGTTGAGTTATTACATGAATAAATTGTGTAAATTTTACTTATGGTATTGTAGTTCCAACTTATAGGAGATATATCATGCTTTTAAATCCTTCCTTTTTACATGTAAATCATTCACTTGTGGTCTATAAAGTAGAACCACAGTGGTTTGGTCTGAATTCCATGTTATTGTAGCCCCACAGACCCTCCTTATACCGCTCTGAGGAGCATCTTTAGAGCAACTCATTTTCGTGCGGTCCCTTTAAATGTAAGCTAAATATTTCATGCCCCGCCCCCTCCAGGTTCCAGAGCGTTCCGCTCCACCTCGTTCGGACATTTTTGTAGTCCGATAGCAGCGATTCGATTACTACCGGCAGATAAACTTTTTATTGCGAAGCGATCGTCGCTAAATTCCTGTACATCACGTGTACCCCACGACAAAAACCGGCAAAAAAAGCCCAATCATTTTATTCAAAGCATGCATGTTATATCCTCAGCTAAAAGCTAGCACACATCGCTAACAGAAGCAGAACGTACAATGCTACAACTATCAAAACAATCGCCCGTACCACATATCAACACACAACATTCATGTCTAAAATAAAGTTTACTGTCATTTTAGTGTTATTTGAAGCTTACCGCTTTGCTTTATCCGTCGTTTCCGTGGAGAGAAGGAACTGACCCTTCAATCAGACAAAGTCTTTTTGGCAAATCCCTCCTGATACAGACCGAGGTTGCTGAAGCACTTGTCCTCGAAGTGCTTCGCGCAAACGAGAACTTTCCCCACAGATGTCGGTATATTTCCACTAAAAATAAAATTTAACCAGGCACTTCTCAGAGGCTCTGATGCTGGGGGTCGATGTAGGGATTTAATACACCCAATAAATGAACATTTTGACTTGCTTTCTTGTAACTTCGACATGACTGACCTTGGACTACAAAATCGCTGTGGGGAAGAAAAAATGGCGGCTTCACGAAATTGGTTACCCGGAAGTCCATTACCTTATTTGGCAGTTCAACGACAAATGCTGTGACGTAATAGACAAGAAAACGTAACAGCGAACAGAGAAAACTAAACAGACTGAAAAATAGGACCTAAAAAGAATGTAAAGATATAAACGCAGCACCAGAAGAGAATAAATGTAAGTTGTCTGCACTCCTAAACACCCAAAATACACATTTACATGCATTTAAGGGCTAAAAAAGTGAATTTTCCATGACATGTCTCCTTTACACTTGATTTTAGAATGTATAAATGACACGAATTAATTAAATAGATTTTAATATACTAAAAATAAAGTATTTTCAGTGTACATGACTGGCCTCACAGATCCTTTTATTGAGTCTGTTGGTGTCAGCCACCCTCAGTCTGAGGGAGGGAATAGATAAATAAACACTGACAGGTTAAATAGTTTTAATCTGGTTCTGAACATCTATCATTCAGCAGACATCAGCTTATGCAGGACCATCATTATCTTCACACTTTAGTGGTTTCCCAATATAAAGTTGCGTTTGAAATAAAAAATATACTTTGGAGCACAAGAAAAGATGTCAAATTTACCATTAGTGCAGTGAACTCATTTTTCCTGCTGGATCAGCTGGTGCCTGCTCCTGCCTGACACCAGCCACCTGCAACCCTGCAGTGATAAGCGGGTAAAGATAAACGATGCATGGAAGTCAATACAAAGTCCTAATATGGGTAGAAATACAATCTTGAGAGTGTCTGTGATCTGGCTGGATGTATTTCCTCAAAACAAGAATTGGGGGGAAACAGCGTTGGCATAATTGTTGTGAATACAGACCATTATAAGAGAGGTGTGACTATTGTCTGTATAAACCAAATGTAATCTAGTTTTAAATTGAGACAACAGGAAGCAGGTCAATGCTGTTGTTTTGTTCCAAAGGTTATAATTGCATTTCCTTTAGAAAGAGAGACCTTCAAATGCTTCTCTGGTCTTGTGTGGTCTTGAAAACACCTCGCCTGATCACCCTTGTGTTCGAACAGTGTTAATAACCGGACTGTTGAAGTTCCAACATGTTGACAATGCCCCCTGGTTGTTGGTGTGTTGCCACCTTTAAGCATTGAGATGTGATCACGGAGACGCCCTGTTCCTCAGGCAGCATTCCTCATTACTGCGGCGCCATCATAGGTTTGGGCAATCAACTTGTATTGGTATCGCTCTGTAAGGATGGTGTGCGGCCTCCCCATTAAGGCACTAGCCATTGCGTCTGCACGGACGTCGATTAGCAATATGATTCTTTAAAAAAAAACAATAAATAGTATGCTGTAGGGGGGTGACCCTGAAGATTCGATGCATCGATATGCAGAGCCTGATCGACCACCAATCTCAAGGTCGCACCTTCGCAGGTGAAATGAGCATCATGCCGTTTTGGCATTATAAGGATGCTTAATATCTGGTTACACACAAAATTGCCGGTAACTTACGGGTATATTATGTCTGACCAGTCAGTAAAATCAATAAACCTGTATGACTAAATAAAGACTATCCAACAGATTAATTAACATTGCAACCACACTAGACAGAAAATTCACTTGCTAGAATGTAAACTTTACTTCCTTCGAAAAAACTGGGTTATCTGACTGCAGCCTGCTGTGATCTGCTGAGCTCCCACCTTTCCTTCTTGTTGTAATGGATCATGCCAAGGTTTTGTCAGCCAATCAGCAGCGATGTTGAAGCCATGTTTGCACGTCCTGAACGGTATTGGACACGTGTTGTTTTCGGGCCGAATATCTTCACACGAAAAGTACGTGTTGAATGTGTGTTGTTTGCTCGTATACGTGTGAAAGACACATGACATTTCACGTGATATTGTCCCATCTGGCTTTCCATACAGGTGCGGGTATTGGGGAGTTCTCTCTTTATTAGACGTTCTCTGGTAGGGCTATTTCCTGTGCCAGTTCTATTAATACAGTTCCTATATACAGTCGTGGCCAAAAGTTTTGAGAATGACACAAAAATTTGTTTTTTACAAAGTTTGCTGCTAAACTGCTCTTAGATCTTTGTTTCAGTTGTTTCTGTGATGTACTGAAATATAATTACAAGCACTTCGTACTTTTGAAAGGCTTTTATCGACAATAACATGACATTTATGATACGAGTCAGTATTTGCAGTGTTGGTCCTTCTTTTTCAGGACCTCTGCAGTTGGACTGGGCATGCTCTCAATTATGTCTCTGACTGATAGCAACCCATTCTTTCATAATCACTTCTTGGAGTTTGTCAGAATTAGTGGGTTTTTGTTTGTCCACCCGCCTCTTGAGGATTGACCACAAGTGCTCAATTGGGGTTAAGATCTGGGGAGTTTCCAGGCCATGGACCCAAAATTTCAACGTTTTGGTCTCCGAGCCACTTAGTTATCACTTTGCCTTCTGGCACGGTGCTCCATGGTGCTGGAAAATGCTTTGTTCTTCACCAAACTGTTGTTGGATTGTTGGAGGGTGTTTTGGTACCATTCTTTATTCATGGCTGTTTTTGGGCTAAATTGTAAGTGAGCCCACTCCCTAGGATGAGAAGCAACCCCACACATGAATGGTCTCAGGATGCTTTACTGTTGTCATGACACAGGACTGATGGTAGCGCTCACCTTTTCTTCTCCAGACAAGCCTTTTTCCAGATGCCCCAAACAATCAGAAAGATGCATCATGGGAGAATCTGACTTTGCCCCAGTCCTCAACAGTCCATTCACCAAACTTTCTGCAGAACATCAATCTGTCCCTGATGGTTTTTTTGGAGAGAAGTGGCTTCTTTGCTGCCCTTGTTGACACCAGGCCATCTTCCAAAAGTCTTCGCCTCACTGTGAGTGCAGATGCGCTCACACCTGCCTGCTGCCATTCCTTAGCAAGCTCTGCACTGGTGGCAGTCCGATCCCACAGCTGAATCCTCTTTAGGAGACGATCCTGGCGCTTGCTGGACTTTTTTTGGATGCCCTGAAGACTTCTTAACAAGAACTGAACCTCTTTCCTTGAAGTTCTTGATAATCCTATAAATTGCTGATTTAGGTGCAATCTTAGTAGCCACAATATTTTTGCCTGTGACGCCATTTTTATGCAACGCAATGATGGTTTCTTTGCAGGTCACCATGGTTACCAACGGAAGAACAATGATTTCAAGCATCACCCTCCTTTTAACATGTCAAGTCTGCAATTCTAACCCAATCAGCCTGACATAACGATCTCCAGCCTTCTGCTCAACATTCTCACCTGAGTTAACAAGACGATTACTGAAATGATCTCAGCAGGTCCTTTAATGACAGCAATGAAATGCAGAGGAACTTTCATGGCAAAGAAGGACTATGCAATTCATCTGATCACTGTTCATAACATTCTGGAGTTTATGCAAATTATTACTATAAAAACTTAAGCAGCAACTTTTCCCCTTTCCAAAATTTATGTCATTCTCAAAACTGTTGGGCACGACTGTACACACACTCCGTGTCTCCCCCGTTTATTATTACACACACACAAACTGTCCCAATACTGCTATAGTTTGCACACTTGTTTAATCCGCACTTGAACGCTTGTATGCACTTCTGCCAAGCGCTCTTCGTAAGAGGACCGTAGGATGCAGTGTGTAATGTATTTCAAAAAGAACAAGTATTACACGTTTTCTCGGTGAGCAAGACCTTTACTAAGATGCTGCAGCAGCTTTTTGTGATTTTGCTGCTTTTACTCTGCTGATGCCGACGTGAATCAATTCAACCAAATGAAGCATTTTTTTTTTATTTATCGCTGGTTGGCACTAAATAAGACTGATACAGACGTTTTTATCCGGTTTGTAACAGAAAGTAGCACGTTTCTGTTGCGATGTCGCCCCCTTGTAGCATCCTCTATTACGCCTCTGGGTTTGACGGTTGTAGAATATTAACGAAATTGTTACATTTAATTAGGAAATTCTTGGATTTCACTGATTTCATGATGTAATGCAACCTGGAAAGGTTCCCAGACCTTTGAGGCAGAAGCTGCCCACAGCATTATAGATCCTCCACCATACATAGAAGCGGGCATTAGGTGCTTTCTTACCTTTTCATCCCGTTTTCCACACCAGGCCCAACCAGACTGTTGGTTGCTGACTCGCCTCCTCGATAAACTTGTTTAGAGCAGCGGCTAAAACAAATGGACCTCAGCGAGATCATATTTATGTCTCAGTGAAACTGAAATTTATTGATTACTTACAGCTCAAACCAGAAATATACATACACCCAATAAAAAGAAAGGCAGACGAACCACTGATCTATCTTGTGGCTAGAAGTTGGTTTTCAATTCAAATTTTTTTATTCTAACTAAATATAAATTCGTTTTATTTGTTATTCAGTATTTAATAGAAATAAAAAGCGTTTGAGGTAGGTTTTGAACTATTTTTTTTTGTTTGAATAACAAAGACACAAAAATCAACTACAAAGTGACATGCCGGCTGTTTGGTCTTACGGGGAAAAAATGTGGATGTGTTGTTTTTTTTTTTAAAGGAAACTGCTAAGTCAATCACTTCATCTGGATGGCATTAATTTGGCCTCTGCTAATAATGTAAAGAACCTCGGTGTAATTTTTTGACCAAAACATGACATTTAAATCCCATATTAAACAGGTTTCTAAGATTTCTTTATTTTACCTCCGGATTATTGCTAAAATTAGAAACATCCTGTCCAGGAGTGATGCAGAGAAACTAGTCCATGCATGTGTTACTTCAAGGCTGGACTACTGTAATTTTTATTATCAGGAATCCACAAATGTATTAAAAGCCTTCAGTTGATCCAAATGCTGCAGCAAGAGTTGATGAGTGTTAAAAAGAGAGATCACATTTCTCCTGTTTTGGTTTTTCCATTGGCTCCTGTTTGTGTTTGTTTTTTTTTTGTGTTGGTTGATTGTTCCATAAGTTCCTAACGGAGCACTTTGTTCTCAGACTACAGGTCTACTGGTAGTTCCTAGGATTTCTAAAAGTAGAAAAGGAGGCAGATCTCGTAGTTATCAGGCTCCTCTCCTGTGGAACCAGCTCCCAGTTTTAGTCCATGAGGCAGATACTCTGTTTTTAAGAGTAGGCTTAAAACCTTCCTTTTTGATAAAGCTTATAGTTAGAGTGGCTTAGGTTATCCTGAGTTATTTTTGTAGTTATGCTGCTATAGGTTTAGACTGTTGGAGGACAGACTGACCACTTTTCTTCTCTCTTCTACTTTTCTCTTCTACTACTCTCCAGATGTATTTTTTTCTTCTGTTATTGCGATTGTTAACCACATTTTTCTCTGTGTTGTTCTCTCCATAGTGATGTTGCCCCCTGCTGGATGGGGAACATCAGTCCAGATGATGTTCAAAGTCACAGAGCAACCTCCATGCTGTCTCTTCTATGTCTTCTCAGACCCTCAGACGGTCGTGGCAGATGGCCGCTTGTACGGAGTTTGGTTCTGCTGGAGGTTTCTTCCTGTTAAAGGGGATTTTTCCTCTCCACTGTCACTACATGCTTGCTCAGTATGAGGGATTGCTGAATGGATTGGTGTGGTTGCAGGCCTGCGTCAAAGGGGCTCAACCTCATGTCAACGGCTTCAAGCAATCTGCTGGGATTCATTACATAGAAAACTTAACTGATTGGATTGTTTGTATAATTGTATTGAAATGACTTTTGTTGTGAATTGGCTCTATATAAATAAAAGTGATTTGAAATGATTCTGTGTAAGCAAACATCTTGTTTCAACTATTATAAAAGTTCCTAAAAATTCTGTGAAATAAAGTTTTAATAGAAACTATCGCTTCACTTTATATTTAAAAGAACTGCCCTTTCACTAATTTTGTTAAAGATGTTTTAACATGGAATATTCTATTTTCATTTTTTGTTTTAATGTACTCAAATAACTGTACTCACAAAACTTTTCACTTAACATCTGAGCAAATAAATGTGTTTAACAATTGTCCCAGCTTTTTTTGTCTCAAGTTTACACTTGATTGTTTAAACTTTAGTTTGAACTTTAAATTTAATAGAATTTTTTATAGTATAAGCAGACACAGCCAAAGTAGTAAACAACACAACCGCTTGAAAATGGTGTTCATTTTTGAATAAAACGTTGCCCATATTTGAGAATAAGACAAGCTATAATCCCTTTGGAGTTGCTTTGATATTTTGACAGCCCAGTCTCCCATTTGTACTTGAACGCAGCATGGAGAGCTGTTAACACAGATTCCTCCAACGTGTGTTTCATCGAGAATAAGGAGTCGGGTCTGATTGAATGCTACTAGCAGCCATGCGGATGTCAGCTGGTTTTTTCCTTTACTTTCACATCTAAATCCAATCTTGGCAAATACTGAGCCGATACCTTAACCGGAATGGGAGCATTTTTATAAAATGCTATCGACGGAACCTCAAGCGTTAGACCTTCAAAACTTCTACAGCAAAAAATAAAATAATAAAATTACATTTAAAGATTTGTCGACAGAAATGTGTGTATAAAACGTCCAGCTTTCTTTCCTGCAGCTCCAACCACAGAAAGGATGAAAGGAATGGGAGACAGCTCATTTGTCTTCATTTATTTTTTTAAGTGTAGTTTCAATTAAAAAAACAAACAAAACAAACTCTGTAACATGAGTGACAGAATGAGAGGGTACAGGATGAAAATGTCCAACATTTTCTAGTTAGAAAAATAAAAGGACGTCAGTGACAGACTTACTTACACCAGGATGAGGAGGAGATTCCTTTCACCTCAAATCAAACGATACAGAGGCTGAAAACCCACCAATGTGAAATCAGTCGTTCGCGTCAGATCCACAGAAGAACGGCTCTACATTTTGGTAGTGTTAGGAACAGTTTGGGATTCTTCGAATCTTTCGAAGCAGGACAGGCAGACGGAGACGCTGTGGACCAGATGTGCTCTTTGTCTGCAGCAACTGATGTGGAAACGATGAGAAACCGGTAAGAAACGCAGCTTCTACTGAAGGGAAACCTGATCGTAACGAGCATGAAGGTAACTCCTCTTTGAGTCGGGGTGAAAAGTGTCATCGACGACGTTAAGAAAACAGCTTGAAAAGGTCAAACATACAACAACGAGGAAGTCAGTTTAACGCACACATTATTCCCGTTCCCTACTCGAAATGTTTGCCCTCCAGGGCCGACCGACGTCGAGGTCCAGCTCCCCTCTCATGCTATACGCCTACGGGCGCCGAGCGGATATCCAATAAGATTAACTCGTGAGGAATAAATGGGCTTGAGGTTCCTAAGGTCCTTTCAAGCGACACACATCGAAGAACAACGACCACATCTCAATGCTATTCTGTGAGCAGCAGGAAGTGGGGCGGCGGCAGCAGCAGCGGCGGCGATGGCGGCCCTGCTCCCGTGCGTCGGAGTCCGTCTAGGACACGGCGTCCCGGTTCCCCGTGCGTAGACCTCCTCCGCCCGCCACCAGATTCCGCAGCAGTTTGCACCGGCCGGCCAGGTAGTCCTCCTCGTCGACGTTGACCAGCAGTTTTATGGCCTCGTGGCCCACGGCTTGCTTAAGGGAATCCGTGATGAAGACGCCCTTGAGCGCCTCCAGCAGCGAGCCGTTGATGTAGTCCCGCCAGAAGGCGTCCAGGTAGGTGAGCTCGGAGAACTTGATGTCACAGATGATGGAGCCCAAGTCCCTGGACTTCAGGATGGTGTTGGCCTGGTTGAAGCGCTCAAACTGTCGCTCCACCGCCTCCTGCTTGTTGGAGAAGATGTTTCCTTGAAGGGCGGACTCGTGCTGGCAGTACTCTGCACGAACTCGAAGACGAATATCTGGGAAAAGAACCCACATCGTAAAGATTATTTCTCTCAAAATAAATGCATGTGACTTTTTTCAAGTTTAATCAGCAATAAACTAACAAAAAAAATTTTATTGTATTCCTTCCTTTGATTTCCAAAAATGAATTAGATTTTATTGTGTTCCATAAACTAAAACAGTACAGAAGAGAATGGAGGTATAGTACAAGCAGACATAGCCAGAGTAGAACACAATATAATCACTTGAAAACCGTGTTAATGTTCAGAAATGTTTAAATGATACTCGACTTATATTTGAGAATTAAACATGATCAATCAGGAAATGTTTGATATTTCAAAACCCTAATCTCGCAGCTGTACTTGAATGCAGCATGGGTAGTTGTTGGGAAAATCCCTTCTCATCAACAGGGATTCCTGATTGGATGCTACTGGTAGCCATGGTGATGTCAGCTGTTTTTTCCCTCCAGTATCTGTGCTGTTTCCATTCAGTTTGAGATTGTTTCATGCGAGCCATTCAGAGCAGAGCGTGTACTATATAGCAATTTTTCTCTTAATTTATTTCATGAATAGTTAATAAAAACGTACAACATGGATATACAGGTTTAAATGATAGATGACACTAACACCACCCAGACTCATCATGTACTGATCTCCTTCCATCTAGAGGAGTTACGGATATCAGTGATCTTTTAGGAGAGAGGCTCAGCTCTACACTCTGCCTTTCAATTAAACATAATATTTCATAGGCATCATTTTGCAGCTATATCGGCTGTCACTCGTTTTCTTAACTTTACAGCACGTTTTGGCAGAAGCATTTTTTCTCTCTCTCCTCATGCACCGTCTCGTTTTTATTTGATTCACTGTCTGCGTGTCTCCTATGTAAAAGAGGGGTGTTATGTCGATATGTGTCGATAAATATGTTTTCCTGCTCCACCCACACTCAAGGCGGCTGCTGCTGCTCGTAAATGTTAAACAGATGGATAACTTTAGGTTTAGGCTCTGGTTCCCGAATAGTAGGATTAGTAGAATAGTCAAGGTATGGTGGTCGATGCTGTTTGGACTGACAGAGATTAGACAACAGTTGCTTGTGAAGTTTACTAGCTCCCGTTCCGATCAATGGGCTCCAACACTACACATTTATTTTATTAGCTGCTCAAGAACCACAGCATCGAATACGGAGAGAGTCAATAAGGAAAAGCAGCATCGAGCTCTGATAAACTCCAGACATAGACGCTGTTGCACACCACTGATGTGTTGCTAGCGAACGCAACGGCTTTTAAGACAGGGTGAGACGCTTTTTTTGCTGTTAAAGCTTCGCGGCGAGAGGGGAGTGCAGACACGCAGGGAGACCAGCTTTGGGTTATCTGATAATCTTGTTAATATCCCTGGTCTGAAATGTGTTGGTTGTCATCGTCCTCTCTGTTTTTTCCCCCATGTATAGCAAAACAGGAATGCAAGCTGCATCGTTACGTAATTTATTGCCGAAAAACCCTATCGTGGCTTAAAAGAAAGAGGTTCATTTAACGCGATAAGACGTTTTCTATCGTCCTGACGATATATTTCGTCATATCGTACAGCCCTAGTACTAATCCATCAATTGTGTGACGACTCCCACTCTCTTGGTACATTCGGGTTGCAGTTCCACTCTGGTTCCATTAGAGGGCGCTCTCAGGACGAGTGCAGAATGAAAGGAGGTCTATGGAGCAATATCCTTCAAAATCCACTTTTCTCAGGATATAATTTTTTGTCTAGTGATTTGAAAAAAAAAATGGAAATTAGATGCAAAGAAATTACACACTGCTGGTTGTTAGATTTTTTTAGAGTTACTTATTTACTTTAAAAAGTACTTTAAACTGTCAGTTACGTGATGCACATCGTACAACCAGAGATACTGCTTTACGGCTCTCCTTAATTTTTTCGTTTAAACTTCACGCTACATACATAACCATAGTCAGATAACAGAGCTCGCAACCAAAAAAAGTTGTTGAAAAACAAAACTTGTGTGAAAAAGTCCGCCTTAACATTCTGGTATCGCTTCGGATGCCACGATGCCGTCAAGCGGTACATCTGGTCATAATCAGTCCTTCACTGACCAATCAGCGGTCATGAGCAAAATGCTAGCGAGTTATGGGCAACAGCAACTCAACCTGTAAGAAAACCAAAGGACATACGTACTCAATCAACTTTTCTTCTATAACCCATGTTGGACTTGAAAAACGTACAATCAAATATTAGATTTCTCAGCGGCAATCGGGTGAAAGAGACAAATTTATCCGTCTAGCTCCATAGACTCCCATTCTTTTTGCACTCATGGTGATCGCCCCCAGTGGAACTCTGGTGGAACTGAAACCAAATTTCGTTACAATGAGATCTGTGGACTGTTGACGTCGCCTGCTCTAATAAAACTCCTGCTTTTACATCCATCTGATGCTAAACAGTTTAGGTTGAATTTATGCTGAGGTTCAATTAAAAAATGTCAAAACCTGTTAAAATCAAATAAATTTTCTCTGTGATGATTTGTAAAAATCCTGAACTGAACTGGTGCGTTTGATTTGCTCTGCACATATTACTACCATGCTTCCTTCTCACTAATAGAAATACTCTAACAGCTTACTGGGGCAACAGCAGCCACCTCTGAACCGTTTTCCTTTTAATTCTTACCACAGGTTTGCTTTTCTTTGCAGTCGGCGGTAGAGTTACTCCTCTTCCGTTTGCGGTGCGGAGCCGGAGCGCTCGGCTTGGTGGTTCGTGGAGAGCCCGCATGCGATCCTGATGGGGAGCAACATATGAACGGGTGTGGACCTGTGAGGTGGAATCAGGTCGGAAGCTCTCAGAAAATGGACTTATAAAAAGATTCATGAGAACTTAGACGAAAAATACAAACCACAGAAAAATTAAACAGCAACATAGTTAAGGTATTTATTTGATAACGCTATGTTCAAACGATGTGTTAGGGTAAAACTGTAGTCTCATTAGAATAAGACATTGAATTTATTATACTGAACACATTTGCCAGGCAAAGTTTCATCTGCAAAATTTCACCTCTGAAATGTTGTCAGTAAAACGTTGCGTTCAGATATTTTCCTACAGACTCAACTTCAAATGCCATCTGAAAAATGTTGCTAGTTGCCTACAAATAGTTTTCAAGTTTTTGCCTTTAACATTTTTCCCTTCATTTCATCTGCAAAATTTACCATGTGAAAAACTTATTTGTAAAAAAGAAAAAAAAATCCCCTTCAATAACATTTTCATCTGAAAAGAGTCACCTTGAAATGTTGAAATGTAGAAAATTTGCCTTCAAATGTTTTTTGTTCTAAACTTTCATCAGAAAAGCTTCACCTTCAAAAAAAATTTTGAAAAAGTTTGCCTGTAAAAATTTGTCTTAAAAAGTTTTCCCCAAAAAATTTATCTTCTATAGGAGATCTGGAGGCTTTTATTTTTTAGACGTTTAAGTCTTATTTTGAAAGTCCAGCATGGCTGTCACTTAGGGCTGGAGTACTTCGGTGTAACAAATAGTTTCAGTAGTATGAGACAATAAACTGCCATGATCTTCTATTGGAAACCTGGAGGCTTTTATTTTGTAGAGCTAGTTTGAGTCTTATTTTGAAAGTGCAGCACTGATGTTAGAGGGTGCTTGACTGTCAATGATGTTAATATTCTCTTTATGGTTAAAAAAAAAAAATCTGCAAAGTTTTGCCAGCCAGAATTCATGTTAAAAAAAGCTCTAAGAATTGTTTCATGTGCAAAGATTCACATTGCAATTTTTGCCTGCAAAAAAAGTGGCAAGGTTGCAAAAAATTTCCCTCACAAAGACTCCCCAGCAGAAGTTTACCTGTAAAAATGCCACCTTTCAATTTCAAAATTCACCTACAAATGGGCAAAATTTCAATTTAAAATACAAAAATGTAAATAAAAAAAACATCCAATTCTAAGGTATATATTTCTTCCATATCATGAGGATTTTGGAGCCTTTGTTCCAGAGGACTGTTCTGTTAACGGGTTTATCCACAGCCTCACCTGTTCTTCTGTGGGCTACAATGTCCTTACACTGCTCCGCTCCTCTTGCTGAAATGTATCGCACTGATGTTTCCTCCAGGTACTTGTCAACAGGATCTGGGCACACTGGAAACAACTCGGTTAGCAGCTGATTTCTAAAGCGAATTTTCACTAGATCAGATCCTAAAAGCCCGTCTGGATGCAGTATTTACCGGGTATCTCAACGCTCTGCCTGCCTCCATAAGATGTTTACCCAGTCGGACCCACTCTAACCTGGACGGTGTTTTTGAGGCGCTGAATCTCATTGAGATGCAACCATACCAATACTCGGACCTGAGTACTTTTCAATACCGAGTACCAATCCCAATACTTCTAACAACAACAGAAATGCAATTGGAAGACATGTGATGGTAAAAATACATTAAAAAACTTAAATACTGTCAAAAATGACCATTAAAGTAAAATTTCATGTGAAAAATAAATATTTTCTGTGAAATTATTTCAGATTTTCCACCTTTTAAGTATCAGTTTTTGGTATGGAGTACGAGTACATCAGAACTAGAGGCCGGGCCGACATACTAAATTTTTTTCTATATCGGCCGAAATAAAAATGACAAAGCCGATATAAAAAAAAAAAAGATTAGGCTGCTGTGTCGCTAGGTGAAGCCACTAATTGACTTAACGAAGGATCCCCACCGTGATCCAGCCCACCCAAATTTTACTCTTGTGCTTGGCGTTTAATCTTTGACTGCCTTATGTTACTCATATATATATATATATATATATATATATATTTATATTATTTCATTATTTACCACCATGTGGTAGTGTGCTTTACTTTGTGAGGATTTTTCTTTGATACTTGATTGGGATGTGTATAGGCAAGAATCAGGCGATACGATATGTATCACGATACAGAGGAAACAATACGATATATCACGATATGATGAGTAATACTAGGCTGTACACAGAGATTTTCAAAACTGAATTTAACAATAAGAAACCTGTAACAGCATCCTTAAAGTGACAGTGTAGTTTTAGCAGTACATCTCTGAAAATAGCCATTAAAATATTATGTAATAATAATTACGTAGAGCACATTAATTGCAAAATATTGGCGATATTGTAAAAAATGATTTTAAAAATCAGTTTTAAAATACATAGGGGCGGGTCCTCTTTTCAGGGGAAAGCCGTATTAGATGACGCCTTTACTTCTACAAGAGCCCCGACGGACAAAGCGTCAAGCGACGCTCATAAAGCAACAAGTTCGACGCATATGCACAGAAGATACATTTTTAAGCTGAAGCTAGCAAAGCTCGTAGTCTGGCCTTTCTCTGCTGGATTTTTTAAACACTCGCGGATCGTGGTTGGCTAGGCAGCGTAGACGTCGGGCAACGTCAGTGCAGTGAGTCGCTCTGATTGGTTGCCGTGCTGCGTCAAGAGCTTTAAGACCGACAAAAGTTAAACTAGCTGAGCTTCTGCGTTGCTGGCGTTATGAGCTTTGAAGCTTGAAACGCAGGGAAAGCTTGATAAGCTGACGGAGCCAAACGCTCACAAAGCGCCTCAGAAACTGCGACCCCCCTCCAACGGCCTCCACCGTAGACTTAACATGTCATCTAGACGCTGCTGACGCTGATAAAGCCTGCGGTCTGAACGCACCATTAGGCTCCACAAGTTTTTCGCTGAGACACCTGTGTGATTTGTTGAAAATCATTTAATCAGTACCAGCTTATAGTTGTATTTTTACAAGAGACACCGTCATGAACATTTTAGAGACATGTAACTTAGGGGTACTAATTTTCATTTTGAAAGAAGAACTTTATATTCATAATGTGTTATATTTTAAGTTACTGAGTCCGACTGAGAAATATAGATGGGGTTTTTTGTCTTCACCGGATGTGTTCTACATGTTATTTGTGGTAAACTGCAACTTTCCGGGGAAATGCATCTATTTTTCAACCATTTATTTATTATGAAGAAGCACTTTATTTTTCCTCCAGCTTATTTTATAGCTAGCTACTAATGAGCAGCAATTGAGAACCAGACAATGTTTTTGATAAAAGGCACATCTCTGAGTATTTAACTTAATAAAATGTGAAAAAGAGACTTTTATCTCCCTTTGTCATTCTGTATAGCAAAGCAGATGAGAGTGGATCATTATCAGAAACCCGATTAGAAATCATTATGAATAAAAATCGAATCTTTTTGAATCGAAAATCCTTTTGAATCGAATCGTGAGAATCGGATTGAATCGTGAGATGGTAAAAGATTCCCACCCGCCTTAAAAGCATACATATATATATATATATATATATATATAACTCTTCCAGCATCTTTAAAAAATTGGTGAATATAAATAAAATTTCTGCGCCGATTGTCGTATCTCTGTCGAACTACAAAAATGGCTGGACGGGGGCGAAAGATTGGTTCTGCGAGCGTTTTGGGGGGGGATGCAGTGCCTCATTTACACCAAACAAGTTACAGTCAAACTCCTCAGAACGGGGGTAGAAAACGTTGGCCTTTAAAGCCACAACAATTACGAATTCATGGCTAAAAACTGCAGTTTTGCTGAATTTACACAATTGAATGATGTAGATGCAATAAGGAGGAATTTAAAAGCATGGCACATCCACTTTAAAGCTCAGTGGTTTTGTTGTTTGAAACTTGGCAGTAAGGTTGTCAAAATAATCGGTACCTAGATATTAATCGATGATAAAACTGGTATTTGAATTCGATATCTCACACATACGCAGCTTCCTTTGTTTTTGTTTCTAAAAGTACAAGATTGACCGACAATGTTACTTTTTCTGTTTTTAGTTGATATATTTTCATATTAAGTGCTGTGCTTCATCGTATTTTAAGACCTCATCATTTACAGTTTTAAATTGTCTTATCATTCACTAGGATGCACTTTTAAAATCACTGTTAAAACTTACAAAGTTTGTTCATTCAGTACGTTGGTGTTTTTAAATCACTACAGTATTGAAATAGAAATGGAGTTCTTTTTTAGTATCGAATCGAGTCTGAAATGCAAATATTGTGACAGCACTAGTTTGCAGACCAAGTTGCTTCCTTCAATGAGACCAACCAAAGAGAAAAACCTGGATCTGAGCAGCAGCTCGGTGCTGGACTGGCTCGGCTCGACCTTCGTCTCTGAGGATGGAAAAACGATCTACTCCCAGAGTTCCTGTGAACGTTGCAGGAAAAGCCTTCACTCACCAGTCTGCCGTTTCCTGAGGGTGACGTAAGGCAGCAGGTCGTGGCGGGTGATTATCCGTAGAAGCTGGAGGACGTGTCGGAAGTTCGTCTCGTCGCACCGGCCCTGACGCTCCAGCGCGAGCAGGAAATCCCTTCCGCTCCTGATGCCGCCGCGCTCGTACTCGTCGATGACGTCGACGAACAGGAAGGACAGCACCCGGACGTCCCTGTGCGTCAGCTGGGCTCCAACGATGTCGAACATGCGATGGAGGGAGTAAAGGCCGTGGGAGTTGTCCGCCGCCTCCTCGGGCCAGGGCTCGAAGCCCCAGTCTTCTCTGGACGAGCCGCAGTCTGTGTCGGAGCCGGCGGAGGCGTTTCTGTTGGCTGCCTCCTCGCCGCCGCGGCAGCCCCGCCTGCTCGCCAGCGCCCTGGGCTCCACGGTCCCGCCACTAGCCCTCCGCGAGCCTGAGTCCACCCGCGAAGGCTGCAGCTGGGACTGAGCGGAGGAATTTGGAGCCAGATGAGCGGGAATACCGGCGTTTGGGATTGGCTGCTGTTGAGACGTCATCTCCAAATCGGGAGGGAGAAGTTAGGATCCCAACGACTTCCACAGTCTTCCTCTGTTCCCACAGACGAGCTGCTTAGAAAGAGAAGGATACATTACTTTTTATCAGGTTTAGCAACAATATGAGTTAAGACTGTAACTGGACGCAAAAACCTCACTTTGGTACGTTTCTGCTTCACATTAATCAAGTAAAAATAAATATAAATTTTACTTTGATCAGAATTAAACAAAGAAACTTTTTACTTAATTTCTTCAGATTCCTGAATTTAATTTTATGTTTTTTTTTATGTTTTACAACATAAAAAAGTTGAAAGTATAAAACTGACTAAAGATTTTTTTTAATTATAAATGAAATAGTACAAGTGGACATAGCCAGAGCAGAAAACAATAGAATCACTTGTGAACAGTTACACAAGTGAACAGGTCTAGCTAAATGGACGATGCGGAAAGGCTATAAAGTCCACGGCAGCGTGTTTGTTAAACCAGTCTGTCGGAGCCGTCGTAGACGAGAAGCAGAGCGTCATTTTGGTAATTCAGTCCTCCCTTCAAGCGTTCGATTAGTGAAAACAAACGGATTTGTAAGAGTGTATTTTCGTTTGTTTATAAGGGAGAATTTTTTGCTGTTTATTTGTGTAGCCACCACTGCACTGTGAACGTGTCATGAACTGAAATGAAGAGATTTACAACCACAGAAAGCCCGTTGATGCCATACTATGCCGGCTTGTATTGCTTTTTTTTTATTTTTAGCTGTGCAAATCAGTTTTTATTGCTACTTTATATGTTGTATAATGATGATAATAATTTAGGGATAATAGTAGTAAAGTAATATTATATTTGAGCAAATGTCTGAGAAAATAATATAGCCTGTTTATTATTCAATTCAAAAGATACTATATTGATCCGGTCACTGAAGTGCTTTCAGCCGCCAGAGCAGCGCTCCCAGTCACATAATAGTAGTAGTTGTAATAATAATAAAAAGTATTAGTAATCTTCTCCTGTTCATGGTTTCTTCCTGCCCAGAGGTGTGAGAAAGATGCCACCAAAAAGAAAATCCAATCAGCAGACTCTGGAAGGCTTCTTAAAGAAGAAAAGTGGTCAGTTTAAGGGGTTCAGAGTAGTTTTAAGATTCTGTATTCATCCTAAAAGGGACATTCATTGTTTAAATCAATTTATTCTATTTTAATGTACACCTACAAGTGTTATATTGTTGCTGCTGCAATATTTTGAGTTGGACACGGACTCTGATCCTGAATGGGAAGATAGTGACAACAGTGAAGTTGATTAAATAGCAGAAACCATTAAGGTTATCATTTGTGTTGGAAACGTCTTTTACTTTAAAGAGTATTTTTATTTTATTTGTATACATATTCTGTTGTTTATGACAAAGTTAATAAATGCACATGAATATCGTGCTGTTACTTACATTTAGCCCCCCCAAACTGCCTACTTTCATATCATTGCTGGCTAGTCTGTGTCTATGTGGAAAGCCCTGAATATCGCAACAGCGTATTGATATTTTCTTACATCCCAACTAATGAGCCTTTATTACTCTTCATAACACTCCTGTTAAATAACATTCCTACTGTTTTTTTTTTTGCACACTTATATACACTTTTCTTACTTTAAATCATCTCACTCAGCGGTACATTTCTTTTTAATCAATGTATGCTGTTTTTAATAACTGTACAGTGTTATTCATCTTCTGTTGTAAACTTGCTCGACTGTAAAGTCGCACATTCTTATTTTTAGGGATGCATTGATACCGATTTTACTACATCTGAAGAATCAGACACAACACTACATCTGACATTTGATTGCATAGAATATTTCATGCTAATAATTTTACTATAATATTTCAGGTTTTCCTTCAATAGCTTCGAGGTCATGTGACCAAGTGATACAAAATCAATCTCAAAAGGTCTTATTCCAACCAGTTGGATATTGCTCACTGTCCAATATCACAGATATAGATTTGCACAATTTAATGGACAGATTTCTCTTTGTTTCGTTTTACACACAGCTGTCTGTCTTCGTTTTGCACTTTAATGAAAATTGTGTGATGTATTTTTGTATATTTTTATTTTTCTGCATACAGCTTCAATCTTATTGAGTCAAGTTAAAATACTAAATGTTCTAAAATAATCTATACGGCGTTTTATTATTCGTCATTCGGTTATAAAAATATTTAACTTTATAGATATCATAGAACCTAACTGTGTTACAGAAATAACGCCAGTTACTTTGCTGAGTAACTAATTACTTTAAAAGTGTAGTAACAGAGTTACTAACTGAATTACTTTTTGGAGAAAGTCAATTGTAACTATAACTGATTACTTTTTTTAATGTAATATGCCCAACACTGCATATTTGTTTGAAAAAAGTGGCATTGTTGCATCGCTATTTCTGTTTTAACCCTTGCCTGAATCTGGTTTCTTCCTAGTGACCTTTGACCGACTGCTGTTACACCTGAATTACCCCCACTTTGGGGCAATAAAGGATATTTTTACTCTCTGAAATAACTACAGTAATATTTAGAGTCTAACAGCTGCTGGGTGGAAGCTAAATGCTTCAACCGACGTAGGAAAATAAAAGATGTCGCGTTAGGCAAGATAATGTTAGATGGCAATTTATTTCTTAGCATATAAAGAGATATTTACCTAAAGAGATGCAGATAAATGCGTTATTTAGCTGTGATTAACCTAAGCAGAACACATGTGATGGGCTGCAGCTGTTTGTTGAGGCTGCTAGCAACCACATTTCCTTTCTGTTAGCTGACAGCGTCACATGAACTACATCCAAACAATAAAACACGTGATCTGACGTAAAAATTAAACATTAAATCCCTCGCAGATGACTGATTTACTTTACCGTCGGTGTTTCTGGGTGATCCGGATGAGTGTTAGACAGCAGGAGTCCGCGGTGGATCAACAACATGAAGCTAGCTGCTACTGAGCTGTTAGCAGCTTAGCTTATTTTCCAAGAAGAAAAAACACTCAGCTCCGTTCTGCGGCTGCGCGCCGGATCACTAGAACCCTCCGAACCATCGCTGTAAAGCTGACTGAGGGGCAAACAGCGTCCGGCTGAGCAGGACAAAACGCCAACCGAGTTGTTTTGGTCCACCGATCGACATCACAGGAAAATTAGGATCATTTTCTATGTTGAGGTAAAATGAAAGAACTTCCTGTTCGTTCTGTAGTTCACTTCCGGTTCACAGATTCAGTTGGGGGAGTTTTTCGGTCACTATTTTGAATAAAAACTGAAACAAAAGATATAAATTTGAAATATTAATTTCCTAGAGACGCGTTTATCTATGGTATTATTTAATAAATGTAACATTATACAATCCTATGAAAAAATATTTGCTCCCTTATCTCTTGTTTCACGGAAGAAGAGGAGGATAGGTATTATTATAGTTGGTATTATGAGAAAAAGTCTCAATTCAATTTTTAAAAACAGACTTCTGAGATTAAATTTGGAATTTTAATATTAAAGTCTGAGATTAAAGTAGAGTTTTTTGTCTGGGTTAGAAACAGAATCTAGCGGGGGGAAATGGGAATTCAGATATTGAATGATTTTTTTTTAGATAAGAGCTGTAATTCTCCAATTAGATTTGAAATCCTGAGATTAAATCAGAAATTCTTATATTAGAGTTGGAATTCTTGGATTCATTTTGGAATTCAGAGATTTGATTCGGGATCCTGAGACTAAATCAAGAATTCTGAGATTTGAGTCAGAAATCCAACATTAAAGTCATAATTTTTGGGTTACAGTCAGAATTTGTGGTCATAATTTTGATATTAGAGCTGGAATTCTCAGATTAGAGTCTGAATCCTGAGTTTAAATCAGGAATTATCTCATTGGAGTCAGAATTCTTAGATTAAAGTTGCAATTCTGATATTAATGTTGAAATTCTTGTGTTAGAGTCAGAAGTAGGAGAAAAAGTCCGCATTCTAAGAAAAAAGGTTGGAATCCTAAAATCAAATTAGGAAATTTGATATTAAAGTCACAATTCTGAGATTGAAGTTTGAATTCTTGGGTTACAGTTAGCATTTTTAGAAAAAAAATAGTAAGAATACTGAGGGGGGAAAAAATCCGAATTCTGAGATTAAAATTGTCATTTTGAGATAAGAACTGTAATTCTCTGATCTGTAATCCTGAGATTAAATTAGGAATTACTAATTTATTTTTGGTTCTCCAGACACAAAATCAACATTCCCTTATGGTCATCTCAGTGTCTAAACCTAAATATTATAGAAACATTTGGGTAGAGCTGAAAAATGGAGAGCACTGTAGAAGATCTGTGACTGTCTGGTTCAGTGGCGTCCGAAATCAGTTCTCAGGGGCTGGCAACATCTTTTAGATGTAGGATTTGGCATAGCATTTGAAGAAGGACTCAGGACTACAGGCTGTTTGTATGATCTTCTTTTGCATTGTAAAGAAGATAGCAGAGACCATAAAACAACAAGACTGCAGAAAATATACAGGAAGCTCCTCCTATTGGAAAAAAACACCATAATTGGTATTCGATTACAATTGCAAGTAACAGATAATCAAATCTACGCATAATATTTACCATTTGGATTCACAAAACCAAAACATAATCAACTTGTCAGCCTCTCCATTTAAGGCTCTGGAGGCCTCCTGTTTTGGATCCACGGAGTAGCTTGAAAAAAACCCAACAAAGTTAAAGATGGAAACAACATTTAATTTCTAGTGATCTCGCCTTCGAAGAACAATTAATCAACAACCAATGGCCGATGTTTCTTTAACCATTGCTGCTCCTAACATAATGAATTCTCTGCTGTAATTGGCACTGTTTGGCTGAATTAATTTAACATTTCTGCTTCTGTTTTTTGCACACTTTTTATTCCATTAACTTCTTGTAAATAATACTTGTACTTTGTCAATACAAAACTAATCATGCAAATTTTGTAAAAATTCTGGTTTTAAAGGTCTCGTTTACTAGTGTTTTTATCAATTTTTCTGCGTTCTCTGGTATGAAAGAATGCGGTCCGTCTCTGTGTGAAAAAAAATACTTCCTCTCACTATTTTTAGTGTATTTCATTTCAGCTCGGCAATGGGTGGGGAGAAACAGCATAGTTCGGCACCTCTCATCAAGATTATTGATGTGCAAGTTTCTGCCCTCTGCTTGGCTAACTTCAACAGAACTCTTACCCTATCTAAGTTTATTAAAATTAGAAGGTAAAGTGAAACCAAAATAATGCTGTTATTTATCCTTAGATGGAGTTTACCACTCAGTTTAGGCTGCATTCCCAAACAAGACCAGACTGCAGCGCAACGGTGCTGTTACCGGCCTCACACTGAGCCTTTATCAGGATGATTCCGACTCCAGAGCGACCCTGGGCAAGCTTCTCTACGCCACACGGTAGCCAGTCAGACGGGGATTCAGCGCTGCACTCTTCCCTCTTCGCTGCTGAGTTAAACATTATTTGTTTCTGTTTCTCTGCTTAGTACTATGCTTAAATTTAGTGGGTCATCTTATCTGATTTGCGGTCAGAGTCCGTTCGGATCAAGCCCCTGTTTACCGCTGACGAACGAGGAGACTACGTGTGAGCTCCATAGGCTAGGAGATTTAGCTACCAGGGGATTTAGCTAGCAGAGCATTTAGCTCCCGGGAGATTTAGCTACCAGGAGATTTAGCTGCCGGGGGATTTAGCTACCAGGAGATTTAGCTACCAGGAGATTTAGCTACCGGGAGATTTAGCTACAGAGATATTTAGCTACCAGGAGATTTAGCTACCGGGAGATTTAGCTACCAGGACATTTAGCTACCGGGAGGTTTAGCTACCAGAGGATTTAGCTGCCGGGGGATTTAGCTACCAGTAGATTTAGCTACCGGAGGATTTAGCTACCAGGAGATTTAGCTATCGGGAGATTTAGCTACCAGGGGATTTAGCTACCGGGAGATTTAGCTACTAGGAGATTTAGCTACCGGGAGATTTAGCTGTTGATATTACACTTCGTGGTTTGAAGTTTAGGTTAAGTTTGAGGATAGTTAAACAAGCTACATCTCTGGGTGGATGTGGTCACAGATATTAGCGTAGGTCTATTAGCCGAGGTAGTACATTTCATTGTCATGCCACGTTTTGACACAATAGTTTAAAAGGGAAACATTCGGTGAACAATTTAATTTAACCTACAGTAGCCTAGCTGGTTTTCCACCCATTGGTAGAGATCCTGGTTTTAAATCCAGATTTGAAGCAAAAGCCAGTACTGTTAGTTCCACAGCATTGAAGTCACTCTGCTGAAAGTAACTGCACTATTCACTAACCAACTGCACATTTTCCCAGCGGTGCACCAAAAAACCATTTTCTTCTTCAGCCCCTCTTCTGTGGGTAAAAAGAGAAGGTAGCGTTGATGTTTTATCTCCACAAATACCGAACGAGTTCTGCCGTGTTGTAGAGTTGCTAACTGTTAGCTTATCGTAGCTACAGCTCAGCTCTGCTACCTGGCCCAAACAATGCTGCCCTCCTGTGGGCGGTCCCATTCCAGATAACATTAGAAGGAATAACTTTTTTAGACTCAGATTTTTTTCTGGTGTATTTTGTTTTTATAACTGATTAATTTAAATGAGTTTGGAGAAAATATTCACATTCAATTCAGACGGACTAATTTTATCGGAAAAAACAGTTTTTCATAATTTTCAGTGAAGGAGACCTTTAAATTATTAAAGAACAACACAAATTAAGCAGTAGCAATTGGAAAGCTGTCCAGATGTAACAAAATTGGGCAACCATTGATTATTCATCCAGTAACGTGCATAAGCACACTTGAAATAGATAGTTCATAATAGGGCTGTGCAAAGCAGCCGGTATTTATATCTGCATTTGTCTGTGTCCGGGGGGGTGACGATGTAAAAATCCATATTTTTCTCATTACACTTCTAATTAACCTTATATTTAATTATTCATTATAATAATTAATGATATGCAATATGTTGATGGGCTTTTTGATGGGTTTTTTTAATCCAGCAATGGACACATAGCAAAAACCGTAATTGAAAAGGACAATGAACACAACATCCATTACTTCATCCTACAGGGGATGAACATGGCCCTGATGATGATTTAGTGCTTGTGGAGGGATTGATGCTTGTGGGGGGGCAGACAGTCCAGGAGAGGCTGCTTTAGGTACACGTGATATGCATCACATGCTAAAAGGTGTTTTATATGTCTGCCCCTGCTGTTTGCAAAAATACAAAGTGACTTAAACATACCAAAATAACTCCCACAAGTCAATAAAATTTGACAGAAATGCACAATGCTTGTTTTAACCTTTTTATCTGAATGTTAACTCTGTCAACAGCCTATTGTCTAAATTACAGACTTAACAGAGCTACGTAAACAGAGCTTTAGAGTGCAGAGTTAATACTAATGCTGCGTAATGGAATAATCTTCCAATCAAACTCCGCTTCCCAAAAGTTATAAACTGTCTCTGTAACCAAGTTAAGGTACAAAAATCAATTCAACAAAAATATTCCTACAGTTGAGTGTTTTTTTTCCGCTGAGCCGAGCTCTTCTGTTGCTGTGTGGAGCAGCAGCTGTGTCCACCCTGCTCCCCGACTTCTAAACGTCACTCCCTTTTCATCGGGGGCGCAAGAGGTCTCATGAGGCAACGCAGCCTTTTTATATAAAGTCGCTCTCGCTTCCGAATGCAAATATTTTTTCAAGTATTTTTTGGAATAAGTTTTCATTAAAAAAAATTATAGATATATAGATAAATTACATAGATTTATATTATAGATAGATTTATATCGAACCTGCAAGACACCAGTCGTTAATGACAGCAGGTTGACACTTCTGATATAGAGAGAATGTGCATGAGCCCTCTTTCTATCTGCTCTGACACTATAAAACACGATACAACAGCAGACTAAGTATGGTCCAATGGTAAAAGGCAATTCTACAAGGTACTAACATAAGGAGTTCCTGATGTTTGATGGTGAGTAATGCTAGTTGAACACATTTCTCTGGTAATAACAACTGCAAACAAAGGATGACAATGATTTAAAGCACATCAGCCTTTGATGGAATTCTGCATAATTATTTTTTTTTACATATTCACCTATTTTACACGATTGATTTAAAAGATTTAAAAGAACATTTTTGTCAAGACCCTTCAAAAACCTTGGGATCAGGATCACTGCCTTTTTATAAATAAACTGGAATGAAACTAAACACATATGAGAGATAAACTGAATGATCATAGAAATATTTTTATTGAAAACAATCTTTTCACATGAGACATTAATACTGCGATCAGAAATCAACATGTCTGTAAAGAAATGATGGGAACACGTCTTCAGGAATGGGCTTTAAAAGGCAACATGAAGTGAAGCGTTTCGAATAGAAGTCCCCCAAGGGTTCTTCTTTATTCAACACCTTTCATGAACTCCAGAAACTCTGTTAGAAAAAAAAAACAGAATCTGTTAATAACCTATAGGTAGACGGACATAAACATGTCAGTTTCTGCAGCTCTCTTTTATTAACTGACTTTACTGTCTCCCGTTTAAGACTGATTTTGAGGACTCTTGGAAACACAACTACCCACAAATAACCAACATTTACAACTGCTCACATCCACCTTTTAAAATAATAACTTTCTCTAGGGATTGGGACTAGGGATGCAATGCTAAAACAAATTTTCAAACAGATACGACACTTTGATCTGAGTACCAATGCCGATACTTCAATCACACACAAAAAAATGCAATAAATTGGAAGGCAGGTTTTATTTTTTTTTCTCTGCTTGTTACAACAAATGATGGTGAATTAGATAAAAAAAAAGGAAATATTAATAAAAAAGACAAACATTTCAAGTAAAAAAAAACATTGCCTGTGAAATTATTGCATAGTTTCCACATATTAAATATCGGTTCATGGCATAGGTTAACTTTTAACGATTATGTTAGAATGGATTCAGTATTGGTTCAGACACCAAATGTAGCTTACACTGCATTAATACGCACAGTGAAAATCATCATTGCACTATGCAGCAGAAGATAATATGCACAGTCTTGGCCATCATTGCCCTTGAGCGAACAGCCAATCAGCACCAAGGGAAACACATAACGCTCCCAAACTGGCTGCTTTGGAGACATCAGGCAGTAGCATGTCAAGTGCTCCAAGGTGTTTCTACTTCTCAAGTTGCATTTTTCTTTCAAATATTTTTTAATTTGCTCTATGAAAAAATCTGCCAAAATTTTGGAAAAATCCACCAATACTTACCCAACGGGGACCATTGCTTCCAAGTCACAGATTAAACGTAATAAATTCAATGCAACAAAAGGCTCTCATCCTAAAACATTGTGTGAAATGTTTCACACAAAAAAATCAACAGTTTGTTCTGAATTATATAATGATTTGGTTATTATTAGTAAATGAATGGCAAATGAATTACAGAACTGTGGCAAAGTTTCCGTTACATACCATCGTAATCAATCTTCCCGTCATTGTTTTTGTCTCCGTCTTTCATCAGCTCCTCAATGTCGTCCTCAGTGATGGGTTCTCCAGTGTTCTCCAGCATGCCCTTCAGTTCATCTAAGTCGATGTAACCGTCTCCATTCCTTAACCAAAGGTGAACCGGCGCTTTAAAGTGGTTTTAAGGTTCAGGCAATCTTTTAATCAGAGTTTCTTAGGCCATTTTCAACAACATTGAGAGAATATGCTTTCAAGCAGAACCTACTTGTCAAACATGCGGAAAAGTTCGGCCAACTCCTCTTCTGATTTCCCTTTGCTCTCCTCCTTCATACATCGCACCATCATAACCAAGAATTCGTCAAAATCCACTGTGCCGCTCCCTGTGAACACAAAGCATGGTGTTATAAAACTACTTACTGTATGTACTACCGTGTAAATCATGCAAAAGAACAGAAATAGAACTAGAACATCTGACAGGCAACAAAAACGGTAGCCTACCATCCTCATCCACCTCATCAATCATCTCCTGTAACTCCTCAGGGGTTGGGTTCTGTCCCAGCATTCTCATCACCTTCCCCAACTCTTTTGTGCTGATGCAGCCATCTTCAGCATCCTGAATGAAGATGTCAAAGGCAGCCTTGAATTCTAGACAGAAACACAGCATCACATGTTTGAGGACCAGGAACTTTCTGGTGAGACGTGAGTCCATCGGGACAAGACACAATACTGGGGCTAAAACTACAAAAACTACAAATCATATCGACCAAAGAGTCTTCCAATGTTCACGAGCGTTCTAAACCTACTTGATGGCATAACTATGGGGTTTTGTTCTAAAGTTACACGGACAAATATCTAACAACAATTATCTGGGGGTTTTAGTCAAAGGGGAAAGAAATTGTGGTTCACTTTTCAAAGTCATGGATCCAGGTAATTTATTCACCTATAAATAAAATTTCAACATTTCAACTTAAAATGTAGAATGGGCCGTTTTAGCTACATGGTAAAAGTTTACTAATGGATTTACAGTCATACGCCAGCAGCAGAAGTTTATAGGTTGTGGAGGTCTGCAAGACTCCGCTTTGTTTTAATAGTTCACTTCTGCTTTTCTGTAAGTTATTTGGCATATTAGCTAAATATATAGCTAAAAGTTAAATATTTACTTTAAAAATAAATATTTAGCTAGCCAGTTTGGCTTGTTGACTAGCTAAATATTTAGTTTTTTAAGATAAATATTTAGTTTCCAAATTAAAACTTTAGATTGTGAACTAAATGTTTAGTGGAAGTGGACTACTAAAATAAAAGCTGGATCTTGCAAACTTCTATATAAACTGCTGGCGTGACTGTCACCTAATCAATTTTCGGTTATTTTTTCATCCTGACATGTCCAACATTTCAGCTTAAAATGTAGGATGAGTCGTTTTTTACTACAATGTAAACATTTACTAAAGGTTTTATGGCAGCAGTAATGCAGCAGCGGTTACTATAAAGGTTTCCAAGACCCAGTTTTTATTTCGATAGTCCACTTCTGCTTTTATGCAATTAAATTTCATATTAGCCAAGAATTTAGCTCAGAGTTAAATATTTACTCTGAATCTTAGTATTTAGCTAGCCAATTAAGCTTGCTAGCTATATATATATATATATATTATATATAAGCTATATATTTACTTAGAAAGAGAAATATTTAGTTTAATTAAATATTTTGCTCCAAACTAAATGTTATTCCTAGCTGGCTAGCTAGCCAAATATTTACTTTGAAGCTATATATTCAGCTAGCCAGTTTAGCTTGCTGGCTAAATATTTAGCTTCATGCTAAATGTTGAACTTGCTAACCAAAAATGTAGGTTAAGCTGAATATTTAGTTTGAAAGGTAAATATTTAGTTTAAATAAATATTTAGCTCCAAACAAAATATTATTGCTAGCTAGCTAGCCAACGTTTAGAGCTAAATATTTCATTTTTAAACCAAACATTTAACTTGCTAGGTAAACTTTTATTTTGAAACATTGATAAAAGAATACATATCCTGAATAGATATATAATTTAATTAAATCAAATTATTTTATGAGAGGCTGAATAACCTAAGTTATTGCTGTTAACTTTTGTCTTCAAGAACCGGTGTCCTGCAACTTTTGGGCATGTCTCAGTTCAAAATACTAGGCTAAATGGTAAATGGCTTGTACTTGTATAGCGCTTTATCTATTCCTGAGGACCGCCATGCGCTTCACACTACATTCACTCATTCACGCATTTACGCACTAGTGACGGTAAGCTACATTGTGGACACGGCTGTCCTGGGGCCCGCTAACAGAAGCGACGTTGCCGTACAGGCGCCAGCGGGCTTCAACACAACTGAATCCAATAATTAGGTCATCAGCAAGACCCCATAGAACCGAAATGCCGACAGAGGAGGCGATTTAACGTTGAATAAGTTGTGTTGGACCAGGAATACATTTAAATGTTGCAGGACACCGGCCCTCGAGGTTCAAAGTCACAGACAGATAACTCCAATTAAAACACAGGCTTCCCATCCCGAGGGGGCGGGGCTAAAATAATGGCTCAGCGACGACATTTTTCCATCGAACTTGGAAAAATTCGAGAAATCTGTTAGAAGACTCCATCAGTCATCAGATACAAGCGATTGTTTAAGTTTATCAATGCTTAGTTTGTAGATTAGAAACATTATTAGTATCAAATACACAACAACTAATGAGTGTTTTAAGTTGGTTTAATTCGAACAGTTTTCTCACCATTTTTCTGCTCCTCTGTCAGGTTCTCTACCTGCAGAGGAAAAAACAGTTATTTTGTTTTTGTTGCCCCCGTTTCTCCACCTCCCGACACCGCCTCTGTGTTGAAGCAGGCCCCCACTCTCTTGGTGATAATATTCTTAGTTTAGCCGCGCTGTAACGCGACACGTATTGCTTCACTCGCTGCTTTACTCGCTGCTATTCTTGTGAGGTTTGTGGAGCTTAAGCGGCGAGCTGTTCCTCACCAGCTGTTCATTGTCCTGATGTCAGCCACAGAAACCTGACCTCATCTCAGCAGCCTCTCTCGTCTCCGTCTTCTCCTTAAAGAACTAATTTTTCATCATATTGTCTCTAAAATTTTTGATTTTTGTGCTGTTACAAAAGTGATAATGCAGTAAAAGCTTTACATATATATATATGTTTTGTTCTTGGGAAATTTGACCTCAATTGAGGTGATTGCAACACAATATAAATCCTAACTGTTTGCAAGTAATTTCTACACAAATGTCCATGGATTGAATATCATCTAATATTTACAGTCGTGTGAAACCATTAATTTGATTTTCCTGCATAATTAATAATAGCCATTACCTGAAGCTGAAACTTCCACCAAGAAGGAGAATAAATCCGATCATAACAGGAAAAATCTGTACTCACCGCTGCTTTATAAACGTCATCCATGACTGCTGGACCGTTCTGGACTCGGCCTCACCGCTACCTTCAGAACCAGGACGAGCTCTGGCAGGGATGTGTGGCTCTGTCTGTTATGTTGGCTCATGTGGCACCTAAAAAAGGTTCTGGCCCAACTTTCATTATCCTATAATAGTGGCGGGAGGGAGGAGTGACAATGAAAAAGAGAGGCCACCTATAAATGGAAAATAACAGAAGAAACCTAAAAATAGCGAAACACTGTGAAGCTTTCAGATGGAGACATCAGAGGGTTCATTCCTAAATATGAAATTATTATTATTATTATTTTTTACTGTAGAGATATACAAGAAACGAAAAGCCTCACAGATCGGTTCTGAGCCAGTGTTACAATCTTTGGCAAGCCAAGGCAATTTTATTTGAATGGCACACTTTTAACACAAGGCAATTCAAGGTGCTTTACATGATTAAAATTGGAACACAGCATAAATCGGTTTGATGATTAAAATACAAGAAAGCGATTACAATAAGACAATAATCAAGTCAATGTAACAATGTAAGGACAAGCAGGTAAAAACACAGTTTTTATTCACTAACTAATCTCGCTAAAAGCTCACATGGGATGAGATAAAAATGAGAATATTGTTAATGGAGAATAGAAAAACGTAAAAAAGCGATAGAGCATATCGTATCAACTTAAAGGAGACAACCTGGAGTTAACAAGAATGTGTCACACAGCCAAATACAGAAGCAGCCCAGCTGAAGCTTCAACATGAAGAAAAGACGGACAGAAAATGAAGCTGATGGCGACAATAATTGCACCTAGTGTATGAATGGAGAGTAGTAGGAGAAAGAAGCAGAGGGAGAAAAGGTGGCCAGTATGTCCTCCAGCAACCAAACTACTGTTGTTTTGGGGGGGGGATTGGAGAATCTTATACAAATCAAATTGAATCAATTTGCAAGTTCAAAAATGTATTTTCTTTTATACAGTAGTTTGCCCTTTTTATAGCTGAAATAGGAAAGGAAAGCTCAGACTGCCATTTTAATTCTTGTGTCTGAAAGGGCCAATGCATTAAACATATAAAATTAAATAATAATTAAGATAAGAACTTAAAAAACGTTTTTAATAGCACTAAATAATATCTATGTCAAACTGGATCAGATTGAATTGGATCAGGTCGTGATTGTAACTCTTAAGAATCGGATTTGAATAGACATCCAGCTCTTAACCTAACCCTTTGCTAAAAGTATCATATTTGAAGTAAATTTGATCAAGTATACATCTTTGTGCTAAATTGGAACATTTTCAAGTTTACTGAAGTACTGTATAGTTCTTTAACGTATATTACTTTTTGCTAAGGGAAACCATTGCCACTCTAGCCAATTGGAGCTTGGTGGTCCAAAAGCTCATACAACTTTTGAGTAAAGGGGAAGTAACCTTTTTTTTTAAACCCGAGCCTTATTTCTAGCATGCATTCGCTCACCAAGACAAGTTTGGAGCCATTTGGAGTCCTTCGAGAGTAGCTTATACCCATTGGCAATTAGGGTATATCCATATAATGGGAGTTAATGGGGCACCCAAAGTGCAGCCTGTAAATAAGGTATTATCTGCCGCAAACTCCTTCATTTCACCAAGGTTTTGTTATGAATCACTAGCACTATTCAGCTGTGAGTTCAGAGCATCTCGGAGGTACTTTGTTGTTGTCATACTGGGTGTTTTACAGGCTTCTTTCCAACTATATTAACACACGATCTCAATTACATCAATGCCATGCAGCACATAGTCTTAGCTTCCCAATTGCACAAATAAAATGACAAGTTGAACTAAGTTTCAGCTTTAACAGGCTGCGCAGACTACAGCTGCAATTCGCGGGCGGCTGCCACATCACTGAAATTGCCGTTTCTTGTATGTTGAATTTGTTTTTATTAAAAGTCTGTACAAATCACAGAAGATAACAACGCAAATGTCTGAGATGCTCCAAGCTCAAAGGGGAATAGTGCTAGTAATTACTAACAAACGCATCTGGAAATGAAAGAGTTTTGTGGCAGATAATGCCTTATTTAGAGGCCGCATGTTGGTGCCCGACTCTCATTATATGGATATTCGCAGATTGCCAACGGATCTAAACTTCTCTCGAAGGACCCCAAGTGGCTCCAAACTTGTCTGGGTGAGTAAATTAACATAATAAATGCCAGAAATTAGGTCCAAAGTTAAAAAATAATGTATCAATGTCTGAAAAGCAGCATCAAGGTAGCTTGAAGAAAAACTTGAGGAACTTCTATCTTACTAGCTATCATTTAACCAAAACCAGACATATTACAGCTCATTCTGGACAGGCACTGGGTGGGAAACTGAGCCTCTTCTTTGCCAGGTTTGAAATATCAAGGCTATGTTCAACTGCATGCAACCTCCAAGGAAAGGGCATAAAATCCAAGTAGGGTTACAGGACCTGAAGGAGTACAGAGCAAAATGTTCCCACCTTGTGCTGCAGCTGGGTGGCGCTAATACGAAAACAAACCAGACCACATTTCTCCTGTTTTGGGTCTGCTAGAATCAGCAAAATGTTTTCTACCCGTTATTAGCGACAATAACCAAAGAATATGTCTGAGTTATACTTATTAATGTCTTCAAAGTCAGAAATGTACATACCAGTTGATCATTGTCTCTTCAAACACTGGGGGAAAGCCCAGGTGATGATTTCATTCCGATTTCCAGGTGCTTGAAGGAGCTAAGACCCTCTGGGATTTCCAGATCCAATCGGACATGAGGGTGAAGGCCAACCAGTCGAACATTATGATTATTGATAAGCAGTGGAAGACAGCAATAATGATTGATGGAAACATCAGGAAACTGGAGAAAAACCAAGGGGTTAGGGTGGAGCTAGAAGAACCTGGCAGGTGAAGGCAGCTGTAGCGGATGTCGTTGTTTTTATTGGTGTCATATTTTGTGCCTTTATGATACTATAACATATAATGGCACCGTTAGGTTCATTTTACACTTACAGGAACGGAAATTTGACTGTGAAATCACTTTTCATTGCTGCTTCTAACGTCCTCCCAGCGTGTGAGTGAATCAAATATAGAAATGACAATAGTTACACAGACGGAGCTATTTTCAGCGGCTGTCCTTGACAAGAAATAGTTGTCCTTTTGAAACGGGGAGGGCGACAGACGGTTTATGGCAATAAATCTGCGAGAGTTCCGCTATGCAGAATCAGATGGCAAAGAGCAGCAGCTGTGCAGCTTACACAGACCCGGGTGGCTATGTGTCAGTGAAGAACTGCTTGTTAATACTTAAAGTACTCCAAATAATTAAAGCTAATCCCATCGATTATGCATGTGTTACTTCCAGACGGGACTAATTTATTATCGGGATATCCATGTGGCTTTTTGCAAAGCTCCCAGCTAATCTAAAATGCTACAGTCAAGAGCTCTGATGGTAACCCTGAAAATAAATCACATTTCTTCACTCACTTCATCTTCAAAGGCTTTTATCCTGACTTTTTTATGCGCAGCAGCAGCCAAAAAACTTATTAGTAGACTTGATAAAGTTTTGTACTAAAAAGTCTTAAAAATGACTTCCAGTGAACAACAAAAAAATCCCCCAAAGACACTTTTTGGCTCTCCTGCTTTTGGCATAGAGGCAACCCCGTTTTGTCAATGTCAGTATGACAGTATTATGTCTTCTTTTTTAAAGGAGACATGAAAAAATCCCTTTTATTGTGTCTCTCTGGTGCATATACATGCATATAAATATGAAAGAAAAAAAAACATCCATGCTGTTTTGAGTGAGATAAGGGTTTCTTAATTGATCATGCATTCAGTCTCTGATTGAGTTGTTCAAAATCTGTCCGGCTTTCTACGTCACAAGCCTGAATATTGGAATATCCACACCCCGTCAGAGCGCTGTCTCCACCCACCAGGTACAGCAGTAAACAGCAGTTACCATTCAGATTATGGAAACATAACGTTGAAGCGCCGTGCAAAATGCTCCGTTTTTGGCTGGTTAAAAGAGCTCAAAACACTTCGTCAGGTTCCAGTCGAAGAGGACAGAAGAGCGGCATGGGTTGACTGTTGTTTTTTATGGTAAGATGCTGGCAGTAAGGACGGGGAAGACGGGAGACGCGCCGCCGCAAGAAGCAGCTCAAAATCCGCGGAGGAGAGGTGAGACGCGCCGCCGAACTGAGCTGCTGAGAACCGGGAAGAAGACGGAGTTCTGGCGCAGAAGAGCGCCATAGGTTGGCTTTATATTCGATGGAAGACTGAGGACCTGGCGCCACAAAGGGCTACTCAAACTCTGTGCAGATGACGGCAGACGAGCCGCAGATCTGAGCTACTCCAACCCAGGGGAAGACTGAGGACCTGCCGCCGCACGAAGCTCAAAGATCGGTGTCTCCGTGGTGCTAGAGAGCTGGAAGGATTTAGGGTCGGCGTCTCAGAAAGAAATCGAAGCGACAGGTAAACAGTTAAATATATTATTTTAACTTTAAGTAATTTCTTAAATAACCATTCAGAAGTATATTGCTGAATTCTTTGAGTATCGGGTTTTCAGGAGATTCCCCCCCTACGGGAGCAGATTCTGGTTTAAACATGCATGGTTAAACTACTTTTTTTGTATGGTTGAACTACTGCAGCCATGTGTGTAGCTTTCACAGATAGAGGTAACCGTCACTATGTGAGTGGTGGGCGTGAGCAAATATTTTAGAAGCGTTCGGCGTGGCCAAGTTAGCAGCAGCTCGTGTAAAATATAATGAGCAGCAGAAAACAGTGGGACATACAGGTTGGTAACAATTGTTTCCTACAAGATATTTCCAACAAACAACTTCAGAAACTTTTTTTCAGAAACTAATAGACGAATTTTAAAATCGTAAAAAATTGTCATAATATGTTTTCTAACTACCCATTTCCGTCAACAGAGAGTTGATTGGTCAACCCAAAAAAACGGCCAGAGATCATTTCACCAGAACGGTGCTCTATAGCCTTTGTAATCAGTAGTCGATGCAACATTTTGCCTCTAGATGCTTTATATTGAAAAGACAGTTTATCTAATTTGGTATTTTGGCAGTTTGAACACCAGGAGGAGTAGAGAGCAACAAAACATACCGCTGTGTGTGTTTACATGCGTTTTAAACAAGCATTCTATGAGCTGCACTTCTAGTAAAAAACGTTCCACTCTCAAGCAAAACTTACTTTCAAGCTGTAGAAAATAAACTCTAGTTACACCACAGCAATGGTACGCTAAACCGCCATCAAAAATCAGCACCCCCTGCTGTCCTGATGGGGAATTGCTTTGCAAGACCAAAGGAGAAGTATAAAACGTGAACTACTCAGTCAGCACGTCTGTGTCTGGGTGCAAGCTCGCTGACGGAGAAGTATAAACTAGGCTTCAGACTTACTTTGTGACTTAAACCTGGACTTGGACTCCGATATTTGATCTGTATTTGGAATAGGCATGTAGCAAATACTGGTATTAGCTTGTTGTACAACCGTAAATCAGAAAACGTTGGGAATCAAACTGAAAACAGTACTTTGTTAAACGGTCTTTGACCCGTATTGCATTGAAAAACGATACAACAGCACATTATTTTATGTTTTTCTCATTAATTTATTGCTTTTTTTCATAAAAACAAACAGATATTGCAATGCTGGTTCTTGCAAACGCTTTAAAAAAAAGTTGGACCAGTAAAGCGTTTACCACTTTGTAAGTCAAGTAGCCGTATCGTCTTCCGCCACAGCCAGGACTTTGTCATGTGTGCAGAATACCAAAAAATACCTGAACTGCTGCTTTACACGCTTCCACTGAGTGATGATCCATCCCGGATACCTCCCAGCCCAGAGAAGTCCACGTCACTTCTGGACACTGTTAACGTAGGGCTTCATTCTGGCACACTACAGATCATCTGCCATGTGTGGATGTAACTACGTATCGCGGTACTTTACAAAGGTTTGCCAAAGTAGTCCTCCTTGGCCCTTGTGGTGACATCAATTATAGATGAATGACGAATCTTGATGCAGTACCACCTAAAGGTTTGAAGAGCACAGTTGTTCATCTTAGGCTGGTGCCCTTGTCCTTTACGCACTGAAATTCCTCCAGATTCCTTGATTCTTTTAGTGATTTCTTGGACTGTTGGGGGTTGAATTTTCCAAATCTCTTCCTTTCTTTGTTTTGACAAAAATTCTTTTTAAACATTTCAATAATAATAATTTCTCACGTTTGTTGGCAAAACCTCAGCCCATCTTTGCTCCTAAAGAACTAGACCTTTCTTGGATGCTGCTTTTATACCAAATCATAATTACAATCACCTGTTTCAAATCATATTCATATCTAACCAGTTTCCCTGATTACCAGCCCAAACCTGCTCCTGTCTCAACCATTTTTTGGAATATGTTGCAGGTCCGAATGACTTGCAAAGGATGTAGATTTACAAATGAATTCAACTGCACAATGTAATAATGTGTAAGCACTAATTTGAATAAAAACTAGATCTCAAAGAAATATAATGTTCTCTAACAAACCTTCTAACAAACCAGTTAGATTTAAACTGAAACTGTTTCACAATCCGTTTAACAGTTGGTTGGACTTTTGGTTGGTTCAATTTGAAGGTGAATACTGCCACCAAGTGGTCGGTGACTGTTATAGATCCATTTCGTGTGAATGAGGATGCAACCCCCAGGTGTAATGGTGCAGGGCCTTTTAAGTAGTTGCAGAAGCAATGTAGAAAAATAATAAAAGAGATCTAGATCTGAACTTTTATTATAAACAAAAGGAAAAATATTTGGAGTAATATTCCGCCTAAAGAACTCAGAAATTCTAAGATTAAAGTCACATATTTTCCAGAAAGAAACGTGGAAATTCTCTGATGTCAAAAAATAGAAAAATTACGACTTAAAAGACAGAAAATTTGAGAATAATTTAAGTTTTCTAGGAAAAACGCTTAATTTTTGAATGCAGACAAGTAGAAAATTTGCGGGACAAAACTACGAAAATGTATGATTAAAAGGATACATTTTTTTCTAACAATTTTCTGACTTTACATTGTCAAAAATATCTTAGTTTATAAATAAAAAATCGAAGCCTTTAACCATAGAAATTTATTTTTTTCTCTCACAAATTGTCTTTTTTACCTACAAAAAATATATGAAATTCATCTAAAAATTTCTGTCTTTTAATTTGCAATGTTATAATATAAAATAAGTTTTTTTTCTGGAAAACATGTGACTTTAATCTCAAATTTTCTTTTTTTCTTTTTTTTGGCCGGAAATCTACTTCAAAATATTATATTTTTTTTAATTTAAAATGGCCCTAGAACTCTGTTGTAAATACCTGAAACTATTAACCGTGAATTAAAAAAAATTCAGCAAGTTTAGGTTTGGTATTGCGGTCATCATTCCTTTCCATGCAAACACCTTTCAGTGCTGACATAAAATGATCAGATCAGAGCCACGGCCAGAGTATCAGCAGGTGCTTTGGCCTCTGTCACAGACACACAGGTTCTGAATATGTTCCAGATGTTCCAGGATGCCCGTTACGTCATCTCTTCCCTTCATCTCATTCCGTCTGAGGTCTGTTCCTGGGAAAACTGTCGTGTCCCATTAAAAATGAAACAAGACCACGAACAGAGAGAAGACGACGTGTGGAAGAAAACACGTGTACTTTAAATAATTCAGCCTGTTGCTGAATGAAAACAGCCATGAAGAATGAATGACCTGTGACTCCATCAGCAGGTCGTTTTCACTAAATGTCATTTCAGGTTAGGGGTTTTTCAGCAACCTGAGGTGACCTTTACTTTCTCTCTGCTTCATTCGTGTTGTTAATGTGGGGAAGAGAAGTCAACACCTCACATCTTCCCGGGAGAAGCTCTGTGCTCTTTAATTAAAATTTTTTTTTTTACCTGGAAGTTAAAGCCCAACAGTGGAAGCAGCAACCGAGAGCTTATGATTCTATGACCCTCAAGTCAGGACAGATTTACATCTGATTGGACCGCTGATGGCGCGTCTGACCTACAATCTGCAGCTTTCTCTTTGCCATCTCCATGGCCAAAGGTTTCCATGGGAACAAGCCCTGGGCTCCCTTAATCTCTTGTTTTGCAGCCCTCACTCATCATCTGGAGGCAGGCTGGATTCCTTTTTGTCAAGCTCATATTCTTCTGCTCTATTTCCTCCCAGAGCTCCCTCCCTCCCTCCCTCCCTCCCACTCTAATGTCTGCATTACTCCTGAGTCTTTCTTCTGACTAATACTCTTCTGCTCATTCCAGTCCCCGTTTTCAGTTACGAAACGTCTCTTGTGGATCAGCTGGAGAGTCTCTGCAGAATCGGCCGCCGAGACGCTGAGAAACAATTTGCACATAATCGTGTTATAATTATATCAAAGTTTCTAGACCAGATTTAATGCATTAACTGTCATGTTTTAGTCTCATGTGTTCTGTTCTGTAGGGTGCATTTTAATATGTTACTACTATCACTATGTCATTTTTTACTTTGTTTATTATAGTACTTTAGACTCTGTTATAAAAGACCATATAGGGACATGTGCTGCGAATTAGTTCACATTATGAGGAGCAGGATGCACACATGGGGCTGTCGTCTATGTATTTATCAAATAAACTCAAGAAATAAATATTTACAATGATGCATTTTATTTACATTTGTGATTGTTAATAATTTGTAGTACTTTACAGTAGGGCTGGGTATCAATTCAAAATTCAAGAATCGATTATCATGATCCGATTTGATCTAGTTCGATATAGATATCAGTGCTATTAAAACACGTTTTTTAGCTGTTATCTAAATTATATTCTTGTGAATCAATTACCTAAAATGGGGTGAGTCATGGTTGACCTGGAAAAACTGTAAAAAAAAAAAAAAAAAAGGCAAACGATGTTAAACAAAAAAACGATTTTTGAATGTATGAATCAATTCAAATCTTAGAATTTTTATAAGAATCGATTCAGAATCGATTTGTCGTTTACTTTTACACAACCCTGTTTTACAGTATTAATCTTGGAGAAGTTAAATATGTTGGACATCAAGTGCAGTAGATCAGGGCACAATGAGCACATTAGAATGACTATCACGTACTTTTGTAATATTTTTACACTTTTAAATATTTAAATATTATTTATTGTGGAACTTAAGATGTACTGTACTTTAGGTCCCTCCTATTTAACTGTGTCCCTCCCCAGATAAATACAGTAGTTAATAACGTATGAAAACAAATATTCACAAAGTATAGAAATGTAATAAAACATAACAAATGAAATGAAAAACAAATGAAAAATATAGGTGACATCCATTATAAGCTGTAGTTAACAGCTTTATACATACACACACACAGTATATATATATATATATATATATATATATATATATATACATATATATATATATATATATATATATATATATATATATATATATAATCGATTCTTTTAGAAATTCTAATTCTAGTTTGCCCATTTTTTACAGCTAAAATAGGTTTTAAAAATCCTGACAGCAGTTTAGCTCTGAAAGTGTTTTTAATAGCTCTGACCCACATCTACGGTACAGGCAAAAAAAATTGGACACACCTTCTCATTCAGTGCGTTTTCTTTATTTTTATGACTATTTACATTGTAAATTATCACTGAAGGCATCAAAACTATGAATGAACACATATGGAATTATTTCACACTTTTACAAAAAAGTGTGAAATAACCTGGTCTCCAAAGTCACCAGACCTGAACCCAATGGAGATGATTTGTGGTGAGCTGAACCCCAGAGTGAAGGCAAACGGGCCAACAAGTACTAAGCATCTCTGGGAACTCCTTCAAGACTGTTGGAAAACCATTTCTGGTGACTAGAAGCTCAAGAGAATGCAAAGCAGTAATCAGAGCAAAGGGGGGCTACTTTGAGGAATCTAAAATATAACACATGTATTCAGTTATTTCACACTTTTTGTTTAACTACATACAGTAATTCCGCACATTATGTGTTCATTCATAGTTTTGATTCCCTTAACTGAGAATCTACAATATAGTCATGAAAAGAAAGGAAACTCTTTGAATGAGACGGTGTGTCCAAACTTTTGGTCTGTGCTGTATATCGAACTTAATCAGATTGGATTGTGATAACCGATTAACGCTCGAGAATCGTAATCGAATCTTGAATTTGAATAGATACCCAGCCTATGTATATATATATATATATATATATATATATATATATATATATATATATATATATATATATATATATATATATAGTGGGGAAGTAATGGATGGAAATATGGGTTATGTGGGGTCATTTTAATCTGTAAAACACTTTTAGCTGCATTTTTCTTTGTATGAAAAGCGTTTTCTAAATAAAGATTTGATTTCGAGTTTTGATTTGATACAAATATTGCAAAGTGAAAGATAAAATCTATCTATCTATCTATCTATCTATCTATCTATCTATCTATCTATCTATCTATCTATCTATCAATCTATCAAATAAAGTCAATTTAGACAAGATCATCTAAATAAATCATAAAGACCAGATCAAAAAACTCAAACACAAATTGATCAAAAAGTATAAGGACCTGAGGACCATAAAATCAAAGGAATTAAATATTTTTTTTAGACAACTACATCTACATGGTATTTATTATCAGATTATATATATATATATATATATATATTTCCCCTCCTCCTGCTCCTCCTCCATTTGGTTTCTCCCACACTGCCGTGAACGGCGGCAGCAGCGATCCCAGCCATGATCCCTTCTGTCGCTGATGATGATGAGGATAAAGCTCCATGTTTCTGAATGAATCTGCAGCCAGGGTTCCGCTGCTGGGCGGATGAATCGCTTCCTTCTTTTCTTCCTTCCTTCCTTTACTCCTTATTCTTCCTCCCTTTTTTTTTTTTAATCGTTCACTCAGATGGCCGGGATAATAACTCTCGTTATGGACATCGTGTGTTTTCTGTGGATGCTGCCGTCGGTGTGGGCTGTGGAAGGTAAGCCATCTCTGTCTGAGTCTGGCTGCTGCTCGCTGGGGATTTATCTGCTTTTTATCCGCAGGTGGAACAATTACAGTTTTTTTCTTTAACTTGTGAGCGTCATTTAAAAAACATTCGGAAGATTGCTGATCTCTATCAGCTCATGAAGTAATCTGGACCAAACGAGAACAGTCACAGAGCAACGAACCCTTTATCAAGGTTACACTGGAAAAAGGCAATTCTAGAAACAAGTTAAAAAAGATTTTCTTCTACCTGTCGAACAAGTTACATTTTCTTGAAAATATGTCTTGAAGTTAGAATTTCTTTTCAAAAAATGTTAAAAAAAATTATCAATAAACAAGGGATTTTTACTTTCTTGAAAATATTATTTTTTTGCATATCCAGTGCATCCAGAAGTGGCCATAAAAATATAAAAAAGCTCAAATTATTCCAGGATTTTTCTATACACAGCACACAATGATGGTTTTGTTTTCTTTGTGTGTTATTTGTGGATGAAATGAACTTTGTGAGAAGAATGAGACCATTGTGAGGTCTTTATTTTTAACAATCAGCAATAAAACCTCGTCCAGAACTTATGTTTAAAACAAGATCAGAAAGCAGTGATTTATTATCTCACCGTCTCTTCTTTTGACTACATCATCTTCTACTTTTGTTACCCAAGACACATTTTAGGACAAATTAATACTATATTACACCAACCGTAACATTCTATCATATATATGTCTATCCCTGAAGTTGAAAGCTGTAAAATAGCATTATATAGTCCCTTTAAGGGAGCAGTAGGGGGCTAAACTGGTTCTTGCTTGGTAAGATTCTGTCTGGATCACAAGTCTCTGCATCAGAACTGTTTTTGTCTGACACTGGTAGTTTATTGGTTGTTTATTTTTAATGTGAACATTTAAATCTACCCGGTTTCTCTTTTAGCCAGCTGAAATGGAGGGGAAAAAATGAATACATTTTTTTTTTTTCTGTGTTAATAGAAAATGAGGTTACCATTGGAATAACGTCAGCTCTTCGTCTCTGAATTACAAGGAATACTAACTTTTTTTTCTTTTATTCCTTATGTAGTTTTATTGAGTTTTGTTTTCTATGTATTTTAAAAACTAAGATGACTTATTTGGTCAATAAATAATTTAATGAGACACGAAACTGTTACATTTTGTTGTATATTGGGGTCATTTTAACACATTATTGGGTTAGGAAACATAACTGAATATATTGTGTCAAGCCTATAACCAAACCCCGCCTGGTTAAAATAACCCGTGGCTGGCGCGGTCCATATTACAAAGCGACCCAAATTGGGTTATTTTTAACCCAGCAGTTTTAAGAGTGTACCCTTCTAGGGTTTGATTTAACTTCGTCCATCAGGAAGAGACTCCGGGTCAATGCGATTACTTTCTCGAAAGGCATTTTCTTGTATTTTCAATTTGCAAAGGTAAATAATACACATTGTTTAAAAACAGACGTGTTAATTCACACGTTCTGCTCAGGAATCCGAATTATATGCCCACCAGGGCTGCCACAAACGATTATTTTTGATAATCGACTAATTATGTTTCTGATTAGTCGATTAATCGGATCATGTGTAAAATGCATGTTTATTGCAGGAGCAAGCAGCTGCTCTAATATTTGTTACCTCAAATTGCTATGTAGCATCTGAAACAGGGATTTTTAAGGTGATAAATGAAACATTAGTGACACATCACTTATGCTAAGGATAATACAATCACCATCAGCACTTTTAATGTTGCAGCTATCAAGTAATACAACAGCCTTTTCAAACAGGAGCTTCATCCAAACTACTGAAAGATCCTTCCTGCCCAGAGACATTTAACATCTAAAGTCAGATTAAACGTTACATTCTAAAAAAAATAAGTATTTAAATGCAATGGTAAGAATGAGCAGACGTTTTTTGTTGCAACACCTGCACATTGATGTCCTGTAAGCAGCAGCAGCTGCGCTCTGTTCTGTCCATAAGCGGATCAGAACCAGAACCTCTAAGCAGCAGCTCGGGGCGTAGACGACGTCATATGAGAGAATCTGAACATTTTCATCAATCTATGAATAACCCTGGATACAAAGGAGAGAAGGTAAAAAGCCGACATGTTGGGTAGAAAGGAGAAAATCGCTCTGCTGTTGATGCTAGCGTTAGCAGCTAACTAGCTAACAGAGGCTACTGTCCGTGTTTGTCATCAGCCACATCGAGCTTCCCTTTAAAAAGCAAAAACAAAAGTAGCTGAAGTTGCGCCAGAAAGTTGCTAGATGTCACGAGATGACATCACGTGCTAATCAGCATATCAATAACGTCATCACGTCACACTGGCGTGACGACATCATTACTAATATGGCCGTGTTCATTTTCTTCGACTGCATCCAATACCAATAAAACCAATTTTCAAAAAACCCTGTCTGCAAAACCATTGTGTTCAGACATATAAAAAGTAATAAAATAAATAATAATCATAAATAGTATAAGGCAGTCTTAAAAGGTCAAGGAAAGATAAGAGGGGAAAAAAACTGGTATTTGGCTTTCAAAGGAAAGTTGAGGAAAACAGGGCATAACAGAAAGGAGTAAAAATGTATATCTAGATTAGGATTGAACAAAACAGGGTTAAATAAAACAATATTTAAAAAACGAAAACGTGTTACTGGAAACTGCAACATGTTATATTATTTCGAGAGAATGCAAGTGGTACCAAATTTACAAGATATCAAATTATAACTGGACATCCAATACCTTATAAGCAACATTTTCTAGTTCTGAAGAAAAAACATATTTATATATATATATATATATATATATATATTAGTACTTTGTTTTAAAAAAAAGTAAGGCATATTTAGTGTGCACCGAATTGCTTGCCAACAGTTATTGAACTGACTGTAAATTTTGAAGGTTTCTTGAAGTCACCACGGTGGCAAATGCAGTACAGACAATTTCTGCCCCCCCCCCCTTCGTAAGGAGAAGTTTGAAAGATGAAGGTAAAGAATGATGTTTGTGTGTCTTAAAAAAAGAATGATCGGGCATTCCTTTTTTACTTTTCAATTCATGTCGAAGAAAAAGCTTATTTTGTAACAGGTTGATATCAGCTCCATCTCTGCTGGGTGAAATGAAAAGAGAGAGGTTTTTGACGTGTGATCATGCTCTCTGAGCGTGTGCTGATCATTCCCCTGCTGAAAGACGGTTCAGAGCAGAGCAAATCGGGTCTGTAATCGAGTAATCTGCAGGGAACATCAGCGACAAAGCATCCCAGAAAGTAGCTTAGGGTGGTCAGAAATGTGGCCAGAAATGTCGTTAGAAATAAGGAGAAAGTTGCTAAGTCGCTAAGTTGGTAACACTGATTCTGGAATATTTGTGGAGAATTTCATTCTGTCTTTTCTTTTTCTTTTTTTTTTTGGGGGGGGGGGGGGGGGTTACAATAACTCTACTGGACCTTCTGAACACAAACACCCCACCACGACACATCCAGTCTTGCTTCTAGGGTGTCAGGCGATAATAAAAAGGGTAAAGGTTAGCCGCACAGGGGTCAGAAGTTTGCTTCCAGGCTTGAAAGGTCAAAAAGACGAAGTCTGCAAAATGACAGTTTTTCATAGGCTCTTTGAAAAGGGCTAAAAGATCTGAGACTACATTATTGACGGCCAATATTAATAGTGTTCACACCTGTATTTAGTGATTTCCATGTGCAGCGGATTACAGAGGATGAATGTTAGACACGGGTCTGAACATGCCAGAGGCGTCGCGTACCGTGGGGCAAACCATGTGATTGCTTGGGTCCCCTACACAATACAAGGGCCCCCCGAGCGCCAAACCAAATTGGCACAATCACTGCTGCCGTGCTGTGTGGTACGGGACCCAATGAATTTGGTCACCTTAAAATATATTAAAGGCTGATATGGGCGTAATTAGGACGCAATGTAAGTAAGAAAACGTTCTATCTGCTGTAAGTGGCAGAGTGCACATTTTTGTTATCGGATGGTTTGAAAATCTCTTAAATAATAGCCTTCATAAATAATGTAGAAAACACTCGATACCCCCAAAGGTGTCTATTATGGAAGACAAGAAAATCATGTTTGGTTTTTATTGTGGGGAGGACCTGGGATTTTTGTTATTATGAAGTTCATTATGTTAATGTAGTATTTAAATTATCAACAAAGTACAACAACAAAAAACACATACCTGTTTGTTTGTGTATACCCTTCTTCAAAAACTCTAAACAAACAATTTTTCAATTCCCCCTACAGTGTACCACAACTTTAAACCATCAAATTGCTTTTAGTAAGCAATAAAATGACCTTTTAACCACCAATTAATAACCACTGCTATGCACAAGTAAGAAATACATCTTGTTTATGAGGTATGCACGACCAATAGAAAGTATGCTTGGTATGCTCGTAGGGCTGCACGATTATGAGCAAAATAATAATCACGATTATTTTGATCAATATTGTAATCGCGATCATAAATCATGATTATTCATCCAGTCTCGTAAAATATATATTTTGTCTGGTATAAAATTTAAATGTTTCATCAGCTGTCAAAAACAATCACAGTAATCAGTAACATCGCTACACGCCGAAATTGTGGCAGTGTCAATGGTTGATAGTTCGTCTGTAGCCAACTTTAGCTAGGTTGCTCTTCTACGATTTCTGGGCTTCCGCTGCATTGTGGGATAGCGTAGCGTCCACCGGCTGCTTAATGTGGCGGTACTACACATCCAGGAACTTTATGCCTACTAGTCAGATCCATAATGGAGATTCTGAACTAATACATTGCTCGCTTACTGCTTTTTGCCTGCTATGTTGTCGACGTATTCGGATGCAGCCATTAGTGAGTGCTGAGTGGCGTAGGTGTGGTTTTTCTTTGGGCAGCTTAATGACGCTTTAGCCATGCGTTTGCCCCCTAGTGGTTGGCAGACTATTGGTTGAGGCAGTCTGCAATGAAGAGGCACGTAGTGAAGCTCGCATTTTGAATGTATGTATCGTTGACGATCAGGTTCATTTAATTGTGGCCACCAAAATCATGATCAAGATCAAAATCTGATTAATTGTGCAGCCCTAAATGCTCGCATTCAGTTGTTCTACTGTTGCAGCACGGGGTTAAATGCAATTTTGAGGGGATGGGAAGATTCAACTCAAGCAGACCGAACCTAAAACGTTTTCTGCCTCGTTACAAATCATTGGGTAAGGTAGCATGACAGCAATTAAAGGTCGATTTTTTCCGGTTTGTGAAAGAATTAGGGTACAGGGTAATTCTATTTAGTATTTTTTTTATTAAAATATGAACTGTGCAACCTACGTGTGATTAAACTTGCAAATTAACTTCACTGTGTTTTGAAATTTGTGAAAGTATATTGAATTTTCCCCTGCATTAGAGAACCTTGTTTTAAACGTGTAATATCTGCTGGTATGATGATATTGGACGATTTGGACGATTTATATATTTTACCTGTTCCGTGTGCAAAGTCTGTCAGAGTGCTGAACTTGTGATAGTAACATCTGAAAATAAAGATAGGAGACCCAACTATGTATGTATTTGCCTTTAATCACACAGACGCGTTTCAGCATTGTACTTCCTCACGTGTCGCTCATTCCTTACCTAATTTCCATCTGTAACGCGGAGGAGCCGCCACAGCTATCTGCAATTTTACAATGCCGAAAAACAATTCCTCGAGAGGCTCTTGAAAGTTTTTAGAGCAACTATTAATATCTTCGAGGAGCCTTTAGAGGTTGGCGTTATGCCTTGGAAGGCTATGTATACAATTTCAAACTGGAATTATATGAAAAGAAACTGAAATCAGAGGCTTGAATCTTCCGATCTCAAAGCAAGAGGGAGAAGCCTAATTCGTTCATGTACATCAGGTTAAAGGAAAAGTTCAGTATTTTACACTTAAAGCCCTGTGTTCCCCACACACCCTCACAATGGGACCATAGGTGAACTAATACATTCTTTTCTACAAGACATCAAGCTTTTGTTTACAAAGACGTGAAACTCACCGAGTGGTAAGGGTTGTTCGCTGATATGCTCACACATAAGATGTTTTCAGACAGGTTTTATCGTAGTTTTTGTCCAACTCCATTGACTTGTATTAGAAGTACTGTGCGGAACTGGGAAATGGATTCAAAAACGGTGTACAAATATAAATTATCTTTGAAAAATCTTTGGATTTGGATAATGTTTGGACCCTGCGACTGTATAAGACGACACAAAGACTACAAACAAAATCCATTCCTTTTCTGTCAGCAGTACTTCAAAGAAGCATACATTTATCGGGACAGCAGCATTTGTCCAAATTTCTATCAAAACCGTTCTATTTCCTCATAAATAGTCTGAAAACAGGGCTTTAAGTGTAAAATACCAAACCTTTACTTTAATTTGAAAAATTTATTTACCATTGGTTAACATAATAGCGTGCTAGGAGGCTAGTTTAACAAAGCTCAATTCCGCTAGGCTTTAGGAGTGATTGATATCAACTTAAATGACCCTGATTGCTAAGAGTATACAAAACTATGTCTTACCAAGAATATCTGCAAACATACATTGTTGTTTATAGTCGTCGTCTTGAGTCAAGACAATCCACCATGTTAAATATTCCCGGTTTGGTGATTGGAGCGGTCCCGATGTCCGAACACATCGCACACGGTAGGATTATCTTTAGGGCCGTCATCAGCATAATCCAGACGTCCTTTGCGATTGTCGAGAGCGGAGAATCGGACCAGAAATCGTCTTTAAAAGTTTGCAGCGTGAAGTTTTTTTTTGTCTTATTTGTTTTGCCCCTAAAACTTGAAAGAAGTTTCTGGAATCTAACCGCAGTACTTACCCAGTTTGGGAATCACAGTCCCTGCTCATCCAGTGACCACTACCACCACGAAGGCTTCAACGTTCCTCAGCGTCTTTGGTTGGTTTATCGTTTTCTTGAGGTTTCTTGACCTGGTTGTGTTTCTTCTTCTTGATGTGAATGCTAGTTAAGTTCACAGTATCAATCGCGAATCGAGTTTTTCTGCAGTTGGATGCCCACCATGGCGTATTGTTAGTTAGCCATCACGTCTGATGGTATCTCCTACTTTGACGGGACTTTCTACGCTTAGTAACGGTGTTTCTGCACACTGTATATCAGTTATCTTGTTATCCCTGTGCGTTCTGCCCACCTGTACCTTAAACCATGATATTATGTGCCGGATGTGTGGTGGATGCTTGTTCTTGTGGTTGTTAAGATTTATTTGAACAGTTCTTGGCTCTTTGTGTTCCACAATAAGTGTGCGTAATCAGCATAATGTGCTTCCAGTGACACCTTACATAAACTCTGATTGCAAACATGCAGACTCACAATGAAAGAGAGATGAGAGAGTATCTCTACCCTGCAGGCTGTATTATTTGTGTGTGTGCTGATAAGTAATCAATGTGGAGGTCTGACGAGGTGAAGCAAATGACTAAAACACAAACTCATTATCTATTGACCTTTTTTAATCAGCGTTTTTCCGTTTTAGAAACATGAGAAAACTGAACATACGGGAACAATTCTTAAAATATTTCTAGATGTTTTTAGATAGTATGATCTCATTGTTTTGGTTTAGATCAACAAAGCTGATATCCTGCTAGAAATGACCTCAAAGCTCAAACACTGTAAGGCAACAAGACATTGAGCCTCATTGTCCACTGACGCATAAGTTTGACGGTAGCATATATCACTGAGCTTTAGTCCATGTTATTTCTGCTTACTCAATCTTTAACCCCCTAAACCCCATTTTGAAGCCTAGCTCTCGAAAAATGCTTACCCAGCAAAAAATTTTTGTATTTCAGCAACCAAAAGGAGTATTTGAACAAATTTGTTGTCATTGAAAAGGTAAGATTCAGTAGAATTGATAGATGTGGCATTATCCATGCTATCTATTACTGGTTAGGAGAAACTGAGGATGGAACACAGCAGAAACTCTATGGATATTGATTGAATGGCAGTGGTTGCTCAATAAAATTTAAATACAACATGTGGACATTATATCTGCAAAGTTTGAAACTGATTATGGGAAGTCGGACCAAACTAGAGAACTTTTGGTACAGGTAAGTCTGGCAAGGTCCAGTTCGGTACCGTTCGGCACAAAGAGTGCCATTCCTACTTCTGTCATGTAAAAGTTATATTTTTCATTGACATATCACAAATGTTTTTCAGTAGAACTAAAGTAAACACTTTGTTCTTTTTGTAAAAAATCTCAATATAATGTGTTTATATATATATATATATATATATATATATATATATAGGATGGTTTTATGTCACGCAAGGCCCCACCTCCACAGCGGATTGGTCAATTTGCATGTCAAACCCCTTAAAAAATTTATAAAAGCCGATAGGATAACTGTAAAACATCCCAGAATAGATTGACAACCAGAGTCAGCCAACCAGGGCGCAGAGAACAGATCCTCATTGAAACCAATGGCTGCGACTTTTAATCTGCTTCTTTTTGCGACATCTTTTCTATATACAGCACTATGCAAAAGTTTTAGGCAGGTGTGGAAAGAGAAGCTGCAAACAAAAAAGCATCAAAAATGAAAGTGTTAATAATTTATTATCAATCGACAAAATGCAGTGAATGAATATAAGAGAAATCTAAATCAAATCGATATTTGGTGTGACCACCCATTGCCTTCAAAACGGCATCGGTTCTTCTAGGTTTACTTGCAAACGGTTTTTGAAGGAACTCGGCTGACCCACAGATCCCCTGTGGATGTAGTCTTCCTCACATCCTTTTTTCTCTTCATGTAATCCCAGACTCACTCCAAGATGTGGAGATCAAAGCTCTGTGGGGCCGTAGCATCACTTTCAGGACTTTGGTTCTTCTTTACTATGAAGATAGTTCTTAATTACTCTGACTGTGCGTTTGGGGTCGTTGTACTGCTGCAGAATAAATTCATACACCTCCCTGATGGTGATCCATGATGGATAAGTATCTGCCTGTATTTTTTAGCATTGAGAACACCATTAATCCTGACCAAAATGTCCATCTCAATTTGCAGAAATGCAGCCCCAAACATTCAAGGAACCTCCAACATGCTTCAATGTTGCCTGCAGACACTGGCTATCGCTCCCATGAAAATCGGGTTTTTCATATTGTTAACTCGTTTCTGTGTCATTTTTTCTGATGCTAGAGGACATATATTAAGAAAATTAAGAGCATTTCTGCATTCAAATCCCAGTGCATCTGTAGCAGACACTAAAACGCTCTCTAAAACAGCCCCCAAGTCATTATAAAACCAAAAAAAATCACTGAAAATGAGGTCCAGGTCACAAAAAAAAGTGAATTTCCCTTAAAGTCTAGCTCGAATGTCCATTTTTTTGGCAACTAGCTGTATCTTTCCTGCCACCAAATGTACCGATTGATAGACCACAGAACCCTTACAAATTAATTCACATTTATGTATTTATTTATGTATTGGAAGCTTACTAAAATAGATCTGTTCATATTTTGATTATTTCACTCATTTGTAATTGAATTTGAATCTCTAAATCTGCCTTCCACTCTGCATCTTGGGTCCAATCACTCAGCAATGTGACATATTGCACATATTAACTAAAAGCAAAAAAACCTGTGTGCGTGATCAGTTCTGTAAATTAATTATTAGTTCCTTATCTTGGTTAAAAAGAGGCAAAGTGTTTTGCAAGTTTGAAGCAAGTAAACATTTCCATCACGCCAAAGGTTTAGTCCATTATCATGACAAAAACGTTTACAAAAAAACTTGTAATGATGCTTACGAGTGCGAAACGAAGAGCTGGAAGCTCAACGAGCGCCGCGCCGTGACGTGAAACACAGTGAAATTTTGGTGATGCATCTCTGTTGGTTTGATCCATCATGACATTTTTAATGTGATGCAGCCTAGTAGGATTATGTGTGCTGAGCTTAGTTGGCCCACTCTCTCCTCCTCTTTGGCCTACTTTCACTGAATCATGCACGGAACGGGACGGAAGCACAAGAGCTCCCTCTACGTCCATGCAGCAGATCTGCATGAACAGATGGAGCCAGTGGGACGAATGAAAGTTAACTAAAATAAAAAAAAATAAAAAAAGAATAGATGCATGAAATTTTTTATTTTTTTAAGCCAATTCATCGTGGAGCAAATAGGTTTCATTTTGAACATCTTACCGGTTGTCAGGTTTATCTAAAACCAAGATATTCACATGAAAATGCAGCAAAAAATCCTGATATTTCAGATGATTTTCAGCCGTAAATTGCAGCCCGAACTGCTGGGAAAATGACGACCGGCTGTAATAAATATATAGTCATGAAAGGAGGACATGAGACGCTAATGCACCCCATCTCTGCAGGTCCATGCTGTTCCCATTTCACTCTCTCCGTCTTCCACTAGAAGCTCCAGCTGTGCTGAGCACACATGCATTTTAAATACGGAACTGCAGTACAGTCTTTCATTATTAAAACACATTCACTGATGTATTTAACTCACCTTCCATCTGATTATGGTGGATTTGTTTCCACGCGTCCTGTTTGGCTGGGAGAATGTCCCCAAACAGACGGTCGGGGAGTGAATTCCTCTAAAGCTTCAGATCTCCACTCCTTCATCAGGAGGGTGACTTATCCCAAAATTACTGTCAAGTCAGCTGTGTTCGCTTTTATTTCTAAAACACTCAAAACGTAAAACGATTTTTCTAATGCTGCCCTACTTGGCTCGACTGTCCTGCATGTTTCAGGTGTTTACCGCTGCTGCTGCTGAACACTTGACTTCAACGAGAGGCCATTAAGGCTTCTGCAGCACTCGCTGCGGTTCTGAGGAGGTAAAGCAATCATTTGAATCAGCTGTGCTGGAGAAGAAACACATCTAAGACATGCAGGACCAGGGTTAGGAAACCTTCACCTCGTGTATCTCCAGTGGCGCGTAGCCAAAGCTATGAGGTATTTTATCTCTGGGCCCTCCGGTGTGGACAACCTGACACTTTTCTCCCTTCGTCTTTTATTTTTCCCAAAGCTGTGCTGGTTGTAGTATCTTTATTTTTAGCCTTCTCATCTTCAGGTAAATGGATTGTGGAAAAAGGACCACCCTTCATCTTTTGAGTATTACTGGCCATCTTTTGGGTCGTCCAGAAGGAGATCCTGGGCTGACACCAATCTGTCTGGTGGTCACCAACGCGACCCAGGGTCAACACTGCAAATTCCTTGTAGCTGAACATTTATTGTCTTAAATCTATCCAAATTATCATCTCCATCTTGTTTTGAGCGTTACAAACTAGCTTCCAGTTTCATGTTTTAGATGATTAGACTTGTTTCAATGTAAATGTTATTTTTTTTCTTATATAGTCTGTATATCTAAAATATAACTATTTTACATTTATTTCAAGCAAAAATTGTTTTCAGATGCCATTTAAAACAAAAATCTTTCTCAAAATAAGAAATATTCACTTATTTATAGCTTTTTTTTAGGTCTAGAAATTATTCTTATTTCAAAAGATCTTAGTCAGAAAAATGTACTCACTGCATGGACAGTTAACTTCACTGACTTCACTAAAGTGTATTTATCCAGTAATAAGGAGGTGGCTTTTTGCAGTGAACGTTTTCCGACATGTGGGAGGAAACCAGAAGAAGCATGAAGCGTGCGATGGGCTGCGTCTGCATCCACCCAGCAGCAGTGATCTCCAGACACGGAAAACATCCATCCAAACATTAACCGGCCGCCACAGCCGAGAGCAGATCATAAAAAATAAAAAATAAACACTTTGGTGCTTTTCTACGGGAGCAGAATTCATTTACTCGATCGAAAAAATAAATATAAAAAAAGCTGCTTTCGTAATTTTTACAAAAAAATCTTTTTTTATATAACAAAAATAATTATTCACAGTTGTGGGGCGACTGTGGCTCGCTAGATTGTCTTGTAATCAGAGGGTTGTAGGATCACGTGTTAATGTGCCCCTGGGCAAGGCACTTAAACCCAGCATCCGTATGACTAGTTAATTTCATTCATCGTTCTGATTTAATGAGATAATTTTTTTTTACAAAAATAAATAAATAAAGATCATTTTACCAATTAAAATATAGGTTTTTCAGCTTGACAAGATAATTTTCACAAAGCTGTTTTCTGAATGAACAACATAAAACTGTGGGGATGCAGAAAATCTGATGGGACGTTACGGACGACCAGATGCAAATCCCCCCCCCCCCCCTCCCCCCCAAAAAAAATCAACCAACCAATAATATTTCCCAATGTCTCGATTCCAAAACAAAGTTAAATTGAATTAAACTCAGTCCCTCCAGGATTTTGCAATGTTGCAAACGCATCTATTAACACAAATTCAACCAATCGCAGAGAATTTTGCACATCTTGCAATTTTATCCAAAGTATTGCAACTTTGGTGCACCTTTTACAAATAGTGACTCTGCCTTTCATTATCTTGTATCTAACGGCGTTGCATATCATCTTTTTTTATGTGAGAGGGATCGAGAATAAAACATGTAACAATTCTTTTTTCCCCAAGGAAGGTGCTATGGGGGACAGTTTCCTCATTCCAGTCACAAAAATACAACAGCAGCGAGCCGCAATTTTTCTGAAGAACAGTCTTCATGTAACTGACAGAAACTGGAGTTTCAATTACCTTTTAAACCCGGCGAATTATTTAGGATTAGAAACCGTTTCGACCAACCTCAAATCTAGTTTCCTTTTATTTTGGCTGCGCGATGGTAACTTCGGCAACGGATCAAGAGTCTTTTTACAGCCCGAGAGCGCAGCTGGTCGTGCAATTTGGTTCGGCAGAAACCAAATTTACGGTGTCAGAATCAGCAGACTCATTGCTGCGCTGCGACCAAAGTGAGAAAAAAGTACTTTCTCTTCTGACACAGAGGCTCCTGTCTTGAATGATTAATAAGCGGCTATTCCTAAATGTTTAGCGCTGCGGAGCGGGGGCATAGGAGGTTAATAAAGAGTGGATAAAAGGGGGCCAGGGTGAGTTTGGGACTGTAGCACCAAAATAAAAGCAGAAATGTTCTTTTAGTGGGGACCCAATCTGAGCTGGTCACATGTTATGGTTTTCATGGTTAAAATTAAGTAATTTTATTTTCCTATGGTTTATGTGACGACTCTTAACTCTGCAAAAACTGTAAAAAAATATGCTTATATATACAAGAAAAAAAGCTTGCTCTTTAAACAGTTGAAATGATTGGTGAAAAATAAAAGAAAATCACAAATTAAAATATTTTTTTTGCAATTTTTCTCAAACTCTGCCACAACATCAGACGGTTGAGGCTGCAACAGTCAGAAAAAAGTGCTGCAAAATCCCGAAGGGGAGCGTAAACTCAACAAACGAGACTCGCCATGCCTTATTAAAGCTACTTGTTAAGATTTTGTCTCTTTAAAAAATATATCAAACATGGAGGGGTTCATGGGAATTTGAATTCAGATCAAATGTGGTTGCATTTTGATCTCTGAGTGTGAATAGACTCATTTGAGATGTGTTGCGGGTCAGTGCCAGTGGCCTCTTTGTTCCTGCCTAACTGTGGCTCTGACACCTGGCTCTGCAGTCGCTCCCAGCTCCTCATTAATCGCTGCTGACGCTAACAGGAAGCGATCACCCGGAAAAATGGGCCACTTGGTTGCAGCAGTGGTGCTCACGTCGTAGCATCGCTCGGAACCAAATAAACCCCGGCGTTCTCCTCCGGAAACCCAGACTAATTCCTTCGATTTGAGGTTTACTCTCGCCGAGCTTAACACGTTCAGGAAACGGTCAAACACGGAAGCAAAAGAATGAATTGATTGTTAATTTAAGGGTCCAAGTTTCGCATGGCGAGGGAGAAGCCACAGAATGTCATCCATGAGGAGAGCTTGGATAGAAACAACATCCAACAAAGCTTTCACTTATCCTCTCCTCTACTGATTGGTCGGAGGACTCCTTGACCTCAGCTGGTGTTCAGCAGTGGATGGCGTTCAGAAAAGTCGTGGCAACCCCTATCTCGTTCAGCCTCTCCCACTCTCCCAGCGCCACGATATGATGCCGTTTCTGAAGAGAATCAAAACAAGGTTTGAAGATTGGAGATGAAGTCAGTCGTTTATTTTGGGCAGGTCAATATCGATGAAATGCGGAGAGTTTCATTACAGATGTTGAGTCCACAGGCATCCACACATGGCTGAACGAGGACATGTTCTGATAGTCAATTAAACAAATGTGGTTTTTCATTTTTCACATGAATAGCTCATTGAGTAAGTGAAGGTAAAGTGTTTAGTGGCCAAGAACTAGATTTTTTTTCCAATCCATGAAGCTCAGATGATATGAAGGCATCCCGTAGTTCAGACTTCTGCAGGCAGCTGGCGTTTTACAGCGGGGCAAAAACGTGTTTAGTCAGCCACCCGTTGTGAAAGTTCTCCCACTTAAAAAGATGAGAGAGGTCTGTAATTTCCATCATAAGCGGAGGAATTGGCCAAAATCCCAGCAACAGTGTGTGACAACCTGGTGAAGACTTAAACCTAGTTTATACTTCTCCAATAGTAAATTTGCACACAGACGAATTGACATTTTTCGTTTAAGGTTTTCCTCGTGTGTTTTCCACTTTCCACCTGAAAGATGAAGATATAAGTTTTGTTAAATGTGTGTCTCTGCGTTGTGTAGACTATCCCATAATACCACTAAGCTATAGAGATCCTATGGCCGAAACATTCCCGAGTATATCGGTATCAATTAATGAAGCGGCATATTCTTATCACCACCTAAAATATTTTTTGCAAAGGTTAGTGATGATCCGGCTGGAAAAAATTCTTAGATTTTGTTTAATATATTTTATTTAAGTCAACAGCAAACTAGAAACATAAAGCATCCGGCTGGCCAGCCTTTTAAGGTATGTCAAAGTCACACAAAAATTAAAAGGCGCTGTAACCATGTACAAAAACAGAAACAAAATCCTCTACCACGGTTTTGTTGTCCATTATTTGACAGGGCCTGTATCGAGTTAGTTAGATCATTTCTCACAGTTACGGTGGCTGAATCTGACATGACGTTAGCTTGATTATAAGTTGTTGTTATTGGTTTACCAAAAAGTACAGCTACAAGGATGAAATATTTCCATTTGGAGTGAAATGAATGTCAGTTTTACAATACTTTGCATATTTATAACAGAAAGTTGCAAACAACCCAACTGGCTGTGGCTGCAAATAAGCTAAACTTCATTTTTAATGACTAAATATAAAATCTAATAACATGTAAAGAGATATTACATCTAAAACCAGTTTGTTTGGTTGGTTTTTGGTCGCCGAGAGGTAGCAGTGTTGTGCCAAAAATAATTAAATACTTTATTTCTTCCCAGTGAGTACGTAATGTTTAGCATTAATATGCCCTCTGTTTTCTGGAGTAGCTACCAGCGCATTTTGAGACATTTAATAGAATTAGTGTTCCAAGTATTTAGAATACAGTACGAGAAGTCAGCAAAGTAACAGAATACGTTACAAAATCCATTTTAAAGCAGGTATTCAGTATTCTGTAATTAAATATATTTACAAAGTATTCTCCGCAACACTGGCAATGGACGACAGAAAGTAAGCTTTTTACTAGAGGTGCAGCTCATAGAATGCTCTAAAAACACATGGAAACAAACACAGCAGCATGTTTTTTTTGTTTTCCTACACCTCTTTGTGTTCAAAATCGCCAAAAGAACAGATTAGATAAATTATCCTTTCAATATAAAGCATTTAGTGGCCAAACGCTGCATTAACTACTGATTACAGCGACTATAGAGCCCCGTTCTGGTGAAGCGATCTCTGGCTGTTGCTGAACTGACCAATCACAGGCATACGCTCTACGTTGATGGAGACGGTAGTTAGAAAATTGACCTCTACTCCATCCGTCGTGTAGGTGACGGAGAGCGCTTGCGTTGACAAATAATGGCGCTCAATCCGTCTCCGTCACCACGGAGTAGTATAAACTAGGCTTTGACCACAACGGGTATGTAACTAAGTGGTGACATGAACTTTTGTTATTGACCAAATTGCAAATATATTCTTTAAAAAATTACACTATGTGATTTTTCTGGACTTTTTTTTCCCTCCTTTTGCTAAAATAGCTGAGGTGTACCTTTGATGAAATTTACAGACATCTTAGTGGCCGACTAAATACTTTTTAGCCCCACTATGTGGGGTGAGTTTATGTTGTTTGCGTCCATATATTTATGATTGCATTGTGGCGAGCGTTTCAAACACTTAGTGGCTGCACTGCGGTCCGTCCAGTTGAAGGCAGAGACTGCAGGCACTGCTGTGGGCTTCAGTCATGGGTTGTTTCCTGCGTGAATGCTGCAGCGTTCCTCACAGAGGGTAAAGTTACAAGGTTTATTAAAGACCGCTTTCGCCTTCACTCTGCGGTTCAGCTCGTCCCAAATCGTCTCCATTGGGTTCAGGTCCATTGACTTTGGAGGCCAGGTTATATCACACTTTTTTTTTAAAGTACTACACAATTCCATGTGTTCATTCATAGTTTTGATGCCTTCAGTGAGAATCTACAATGTAGATAGTCATGACAATAAAATAAAACGCACTGAACGAGAAGGTGTGTCCAAACTTTTGGCCTGTACTGTAAAAGAATTGTTCCAAGCACAGAACCCTGTGGTATTCCACAACTAACCCTTGAGTGTGAAGACTTTTGACTGGGTAACTTTACAAACGGCACCCCATTAAAACACACAGATCATGGCATCCTGATTTTATTGACTGTATGCAACTTTCACATGAAATCATGACATTATTAATTGCTTCTTGAAAAAAACACAACAGAAATAAATATTAGATGTAGGGAAAGGCTTCTTATTGATACTCAATTTAATTATGTTGATACAATTAACAATGCTGTCATCATTTATAGTTTTTGTTTCAATTTCTGTACGGTAAAACAGCTGAAATCATGATAACAACTTTGTTTAAAGCTTCAATTCTTTGACAATCTTTTCCGTTTTTTTCTGCAGAAGTTCTGATGGATTCAACGATAGCAACAGCAGAACTCGGCTGGACCATTTACCCGTCGCAAGGGGTGAGTGAAACAAAATGAAGCGCAGCGAAACACGATGGCCTCCGTGTGTGGAAAATGTGAGCCTGATTTGGACATGTTTATGAACACTGAAAACGAAGACGAGCCAAATCCGGTACTGTTTACTGTCCGAATGCAGCCACTGAAGAAAAAAGCTGTATTTTGTTTAATTTTCAGGGTTTTAGAATAAAATAGGCATAAATCTTAATTCCCCTCTGTGTGGAAATTCAGGCGTAGCAGCAGCAAAGCGGCAGACAAGTTGAAGCGTTTGCAGCGTATGTAAATATACTGTGTAGTCATATATGCCTACATATGACTCATATATGTCATCATATCTGTTGATGTATGTTCCAGTGGGAAGAAGTGAGTGGCTACGACGAACACATGAACACCATTCGGACATACCAGGTGTGCAACGTTTTTGAAAACAGCCAGAACAACTGGATACGGACCAGATACATCCATCGTCGAGGCGCTCAGCGCATCCATGTCCAGATGAATTTCTCAGTGCGCGACTGCAGCTCCATTCCCAACGTTCCTGGTTCCTGCAAAGAGACTTTCAACCTTTATTACTATGAGTCTGACTCCGATGTGGCCACTAAAGTTTTCCCTCCCTGGATGGAGAACCCCTGGATAAAAGTGGACACGATAGCCGCCGACGAAAGCTTCTCTCAGGTCGAACTAGGTGGACGCATAATGAAGATCAACAGTGAAGTCCGAAGCTTTGGACCCGTTTCACGCAACGGATTCTACTTGGCTTTCCAGGATTACGGCGCCTGCATGTCCATCATCGCCGTCAAGGTGTTCTACAGGAAATGTCCTCGAGTGATCCAGAATGGCGCCGTGTTTCCTGAGACTCTGTCCGGGGCGGAGAGCACCTCCTTGGTGGCAGCCAGAGGAGTCTGTGTTCCCAACGGGGAGGAGGTGGACGTTCCCATCAAGCTGTACTGCAACGGGGACGGAGAGTGGATGGTTCCCATCGGGCGCTGCGTGTGTAAAGCCGGCTACGAGGCGCTGGAGAATGGCACGGTCTGCCAAGGTAAGGAAGATTCTTGTGATTCCAATTATGTGTGCCAGTGATTCCCAACCAGTGGTACACGCACCCCTAGTGGTATGTCAGCAAATTACAGGGGGTACGGGGAAACATTTAGTATTTCATTTCCCAAATGATGGGTGTCAGGCATTCAACAACATTCGATGTGCCTGGGTAAAAGAAAACCCGGCTGGGTTTTGTTATGCCTAATAAATTCCCAAATTAATGATGAAACCAGCAGAGGAGGAGAGTGGATGTGGAGAAGAGCCTGGAGAACGGCCTGCCCCCAGATCTATCAGAGCTCATCAAAGATAACCACGATAAGCTGAATAGTGAAAACAAAGTAAAACTAATATGGTTATTTTTTCAATGTTGTGTTTAAATGTCTGTTTAATGGGCATTTATTCAAAAGAGTTCCAACAAAACGAGGTTTATTCACTTTTTAAAGTGTACTTAGTATTCAGATTGCTTATTCACGTTCACGCAGGGATGTAGCAAGCTTTTTCAAAAGTGTGGGGGATGGATGTGTTTTTTTTTCTTTTGTTAACAATAAAACCGATGAATACAAAGACTGGGATCCAGTAACAGCTGGGGTTGAACTCTCTGCTCCTCTTAACCGTTTCATGTTCCTCCTTTTCCTCTCTACCCTCACTCTGTTCATCTGGTCTGCCTTTTCCTCCATCTTCATCTCCGTCTTCCTCACTCCTGGCCACATCCTCAAACTCTAATCAGAATATTTGAAATGAAATAGCGATTTTGATATAAAAACACCAGACACATCTGTGTACCTGGGATGGAAATAAGCATCTCTCTTCCTTCATAGACATCTTAACTTCACTTACAGGATTCCTCTTGAAAAATGTGTAAATCTTTTCCTGCCCCTTTCTTTTTCTAAATCTTAATGATTCTGCATGATAAAAGAAAAGACAGAAACTTGATAGTAACACGGGTCTGACAGGACTGTGACTGCTAAATATTGCTTATTTGCACCTTGAAAAGGGGAGATATCAAGAAAAAACAAAAATGTTTTCTGTCTGGTGGAATAAGTAATGTAAAAATTACAGTTTTTAAACATTAAAATAACCAACGTTTTTCATTTTTTGCATACCTGTTGAAGAACTGTGGCATCATTTCTCAGTTTTTTCTCCTCAACATGGAGGTACAATAAAACAATACATAAGTATCCCCAAAAGTATTCAGCTAATCAACGAAAAATCCTCAAAATATCCAATAAACCCATAAATAAACTGCTTATCAATAACAATTTGTCCCTCCTTGTCAGTTTCCTTTCCTACTGCATGCCGCATATACAACCACATTCATCCAACTGAGCTGCTGAACAATATTCCAGTTAGTCTAAAAACAGAAATATAATACAGAATACACTCGACTTATTAACAAAACATAAACAGAACATCTTCCCAAGCTTATTATATAAAGCTTATTTAAATACCTAAAAGATATAAAAACTCATTCAAAGTACCTGGAAAAGTGAAATGTTAAATCTGCCTCCTCTCCCCACCGTCTGACCGCCTGATGATTGGCTGTTCTGCTTTGACTCCCGACTCTCGTGGTGTGTTAGATTTTTCGGTCAGCTCGCGCCGAAGGGGCGGGAACTTATCAGCGGCCAGAGAAACGGGGGCGACTGCTGTAAGTAGTTTGTGGAAACCTGCAGAAAAAGTGTGGGGGTTAAAACAGCCACATCCCCCACGGGTGCGACGCCCCTGCGTTCACGCCAACATATAGCCTACAATATATATATATATATGTTGTCATGTTTAATTTGAAGTGAAAACAAAATTATTTTCATTTCATAATCAGTTGTACATTCTAATTCTGGGGAATCAACAACACGTTTGGTGCTACTAAAGGGGGTAACGTGTGGTTTTCGAAAATGGCTGGGAAACACTGACGTAAGCCAATCAAGGATACAATCATAACTGTAGACCATTGGTTCCCAAACCGTCCAGCTTCAGGCCCAGAAAAGAACATTTAAGATGCCAGTAACCCTGACGATTGCTGAAACACACAAGAATTTTCTCTGAATTTGTTAAAAAGTGGTACAGTGGCCACGCCATCAACATCAACAGCCAAAGCCATTACAACTCGCTTTTCTTAATTCAAGTCCTGGGTCATTCTCTGAGTTTTTTGCACTTCTCTGATTACTGAAAAAAATCTGACGAAGGGTGTTTGTACCTCTGAGAAACTGTATTTATTTACCGTAGCCATAAAATCTGAAACATAATTAAGAATATTTTTTCTTATTTTGGTTGTTTTAAAGTAGTTTTTTGTTACATTTTGTCACATTAGCTAGATTTTGTAGCATAAAATAGTAAAAGAAAAACAAGAAATGAATATATATTTTCAAGACGATGACTAAAAACAATCGTAAATATAATTTTTGCTTGTAACAGTGTTGAAAGCTTGAGCTTGACGATGTCAGTTTGACGATCCAGCCATGGGAAGTCGTGGTTCATAACTCATAACTCTTCTCTGATAAAAAAAAGAAAAAACCTGAGCTCCAGCTAAAAAAAAAGGTTAACCCATAAACATGCTGCTGCCGTCACTTTCCACAGCTGTTTGCGTTCTGATCATGTCCTTGATGTTTTGTTTATGCGCTTTAGGGCTTGCCATGTTCGGTTCTTTTCTCTGTGTTTATTAATGTTACAATGGTGCTGACATACTTGTTTATTCCTCTGCTATTTTGGTTTATTCCCTGATTTTAGTTTCAGGCCTTTTTTAGATTTTTTGTTTTTTTGTGTTAATTAGTTTCCTTCTCTTGGTTTCCCCGAATTCTTTCTTCCACATTTGTTCCACATCTCCTCTCATTGGTTAATCTGTTTCCCGTTTTCATTTCCATCCCTGCCTCACAATTTAAGCCTTTGGTTCCTCGTCGAGCCTCGTTTGTCCCCCTTTGTTTTGTTGTTATATCTTTTGTTCTGACTGTAGATTTGGATTTAAGGTCATTTTCTGATTTATAAAAATTCACACCTGTCTTGCTTACTAGATTGCTGTTTTCTCTTTTCTTTCCTGTTTTCAATAGTGGAGAAATGGGCGAGTGTAACATCAGTTTAATGCCCGACAGATCAATTAATCATTGATCACTAGGTGAAAGTTTCTGTCCCTCTTAGATTAGAAGAGTCAATTTGGAAAAATGCTTCAGGTATCATTTTTAGAAACTGTTTGGGATGTTAGTGAATGCAACACCCAATATTTGCTTAAAACTATTTATTTATTAGCAAGAATCTCCTTACCCCAAGAGAAAATTATTAATTTTTTTATTCTATAGATCTTTTGGGGCGTTGGGGTGTGTAATGCAGCGCGTGCTCTGCAATATTTAGGGAGAAGCGCTTCGGCCGTGATTTCTTTAAATGTGGGGAATCATCCCATATTTCCACGTGAAATCAATCGTGTCCACCTATCTTTTAAGCTTGTGATCTCTTTTAGATTCACTTTACATTATTTTAACACTTTAGTAGCCACAAAGCTGCTGCATTTAGGTATTCTTTTCATTTTGCAGTTCAAGATAACTCAGGACACTTTAATGGTAATTTAAGCTTTTTTCTGTTTGTCCTGTGATTTATTTATTTTATGATTGAAAACCTAGTGGTAATGTGAAAAAAAACAATGCTATAGAATATTTTTTGTTTAAACATTGCTGAAAAAATAGATATATATTTGGGAACTCTACCCCATGTCCAGCTAAAACTTGTTTATAATGTTTCTGTCTATTCATAACTGTTTTTTAATAAGTGAAAATTGGAAGATTCAATTAATCTGCTTTTAGTTATGAAAAAAAAAATGGTATCATCAGAAACTGAAGTCGCAGGTCAGGTTTTTCTAAGGATTGGTTATTGGTGATTAGCCAGAAAACTGCAATCGGTGAACCCCTAGTTTATATGGAAGCCTCGTCAAAAACATCTCCACTATATTGGCGCTTAATTTTTATCCATTCATACCCGCCTGTCCCTGCAAACCCACTTTGGGAACCACTGGCTTACAGCATTTAGTCGTATAACTCAAAACAAATATTAAGGCGACATTGTTTGCCGTGCTTTTTCTGTTCCTTTAGCCCGTTTTTTGTGCATCTTGTGTTCAGCATTTCTTGGTTATGAAAAGTGACAGCATCTGCCGGGGTCTCTGTTACTGTCATTTTAATGAGCTGACCTTTCTGAGAAACAGACATCCAGGCAGAGAAGAGCATGCCTTATCTGAGCAATAAATCACCGCAGAAATATCGTTTTCAGAATGTGCCCAGCAATGATCTGCATGGTGGAGGCGTTTATCTGACAATAAGCAGAATTGATACAAAGTGCATCCTGTAAAGTGGTGCCGTGATGAGATCATTTCTAACGTGTGCATCGCTCCTTTTTTCTTCCTAAGTTCTCATTTCTTTCTCTAGCTTGTGTGTCAGGCTTCTTCAAAGCTGCTCAGGGAGATGACAAATGCCTGAAGTGTCCCATAAACAGCCGAACTGTCAGCGAAGGAGCCACTAACTGCATCTGTCGTAACGGCTACTACCGTGCCGACTCCGACCCTCCCCAGATGCCTTGTACCAGTACGTAAACGCACCACTGTCATGGCAGAACATTCCTAGCTATCAGCAGCTTTTTACAGTAAACTTTTCAAATAAACGTACACCCCACTGTTCAGTCAGTGACTATAAGCAATGTCAAGGCTACTTGAGCCTAGAAATGGGGTGACGTTTGTAAAGTTACACAGTCAAAAATGAACGGCAATAATTGTTTTAATTTACCCTGTCATAACTATTTTGTCATTTATTCATTTATAAATTTTCAAACTTAGTACTGAGCAAGATAATTTGTTAAACAAATGAAATATTTAGCTTGCTTGCTAGCTAAACTTTTTTGCTTGAAGCTACATTTTTAGTTAGTGAGCTAAATTGTCCAGCTGAAAATTTGGCTTTAAAGCAAATGTTTAACTCAAAGCTAAATATTTTGTGAATATACAAATTTACTTGCTAAAAAGTGTAAGTTGACTGTTGAAGTAAAAGCTTATCCCAGATACTTTTTTTTAAGCTGAAATCTTGAACATGTTGGGCCGAAATAAAATATAAGAGGGGACATTCAGTCTCGCCAGCAGTCTATTTAGAAGTTTGCAAGACCCAGCTTTTATTTTGGCTTTCCACTTCAGTTTATAGGCAAGTAAAATAGCATATAGCTAAATCTTTAGCTCTGAGCTAAATGTTTAGTTTGAAGATAAATATTTAAGTAGCCATTTTAGCTTGTTAAGTTAGCTTCAAACAAAATAGTTAGCTTGCTAACAATTTAGCTAGCAAATTAAGTATTAAGCTCCAGGCTAAATACTTAACTTGCTTGCTAACTAAATAATTAATTTGAAGCTAAACTGACTAAATAAATATAGCCTATAGCTTCTGGGTTAATATTTAATTCAGAGCTAAATGTTTAGAATATACAAATTCATTTACAGAGAGGCGGAAGTTGACTATCAAAATAAAATCTGGTTCCCCAAAACCTCTATGCAAACTCCCGGGGCTTCTACCGTCCCAGTTGCTTTAAATTAATTTGTTAGCTGTTATCTTTAGCTCTGCGCTAAATGTTTAGTTTGAAGACTTTATTTAACTAGGCAGTTTAGCTTGCAACGTTAGCTTCAAACTAAATAGTAAGCTTGCTAACTTGCTATTTTGTTTGAAGTTAAATATTTTGTTTGTTGAATAAATGTTTAGTTGAGAAGCTAAATGTTTAATTTGGTGCTAAATATTTTATTTGTAAACTAAACATTTAGCTTTTTAACTAAATACTTTGAAACTGTAAAATGTATGGATGAATAAATAACGCTTAATAGTATACGAATTAAATCTCTTAGAGAGGTGTATCATTCATCAAAATATGATTTTTTTTTTGTGTTTTTTTTATTTTCTATCGGAAACAAAAGATGCAGTCATTGGCTAGAGATTTAAAATTCCTGCCTTTAAAGGATCTCTGTTTGATTAAAGAAAAACTGTTTGCCTTGAAATGACTTTTTTAGAGTAGAACATGTTGATAGTTGATCAATGTCATTACTTTTATCTGAAACATTACAGTTTCTCCTTAGACAACCCTGATGTTTTAGTTATAAGGAATTACTTTTGACTAGCCAAGATGCTCACGTGGCCATTTCCAACTTTCAAGGCATATTGGTTCAAATTTTCTGCCTTGTTGGTTAGATTTGTTTTTTCTTTGGGGTTATTTTGGGGTTATGTCCCAGTTAGTCCTGGAGCTAAGGTCTAAATTAATTTCCCTACCTTGCTAGTTTAAAGCAAATGGGTGTGGTAACGATGCCCAGATGGAAAGACAATCACTCATGATCTTATAAAAGCACCTGTAGTTGCCCAATGAGTTATAACTTTATTCCAATTAATTGAAAGATAATAATCTTACAGACAACGTATTCAGCAATGGAATATGCTGAGTGGACATCCCAGCAAAGTTACCCCAGGTTCAGGAATGCTCACAAATGATGAGATTAGTTGTGATGAAATGAGATAAACTGAGATGAGATTAGATGATTTTAGATTAGTTTGGATGAGATTAGATTATTTTAGATTAGATAAAATGAGTTGAGTTGTTCCAGGGACTGTTGGGGGCTCAAACTTCTCCACTGGAAGCTCAATCACAATGGGTGGTGGGGGGACAGCGGTTTTGAACGCGTGTAAACAAAGCGTCTTAATGTCCATGTCATTTTGATAAAACAATCTCATTTTATAATGCTTGTTCCAACTAAATCAATGCAGTACTTCCCTCTATTTCTGGTCTTGTTTTACCAACACAAGATTTAGTGTTTACCTAGAATGCGGAAACACATTTTTTTTCTTTTTAAATGAGCGATTCCACATTTTCTTCTCTCATCTTGACAAAAACGTTCGTAACCTACATCCCTACATCCCTTTTAGATGATTTTGTTTTCAAAGTGAGGACATTCAGCTGATTTAGTCTTCTTTCATCTTCCTCCTCCAGCCGTTCCTTCAGCACCACAGCGGGTCATCTCAATGGTGAATGAAACCTCTGTGACGCTGGAGTGGAGCCCACCACTGGAGAGCGGCGGTCGCGAAGACCTCGTCTACAACATCATCTGTAAAAGCTGCGACAGCAGGCGGGGTGGCTGCACCCGTTGTGGAGACAACGTCCAGTTCGTGCCGCGGCAGCTGGGTCTGACGGACACCGGGGTCCGCATCAGCGACCTGCTGGCTCACACCCAGTACACCTTTGAGATTCAAGCCGTCAATGGAGTGTCTGACCAGAGTTCGTTTTCGCCACAGCACACCTCCGCCAACATCACCACTAACCAGGCTGGTGAGTGAACATGTTTAACATCTAATTAAACCAAAACAATCCAAAAACTGTCTGTTAAAGCACAGAGAAAAAGTCCCTTGAGTTGTTCTATCACAAACATGGGTTGACATTGGGGGGGTTGCGGTTGCTGAGTGGCACTATCATAAATTTACCTCCAGGCTCAGCCACATGCTCCCCCCTCAATTTCTGCACGCACGCCTGTCTTCTTACATATCCTCTTACTCATGAAGCACGCAAACCATACACTGTAAATCGATGGATGTGGCCTCTGTGACGTCAACCATAGGGTTCTGAAGAGCTGAATCGAAGCCACCTGGGCGGTTCCGTCATACACCTCGTCACGCCTAGAAAATGCAAAAAATTGGCAAAGAAGTGGAGCTGAGAGTGGGGCTGTGAGGGTGGGGATGGATAATTGACACTCTGATGTAGCTACGAGCTAACTGAGCTAACCGGAGCTAACCAAGGTTAGCGAGCGCTTTCAGACAGAAAACTGTGGTTGATTGACTCTGGTACCTTCGGCCTTCTAGGTAGATTCAATAATATCTTCACATAAAATCACGACGTCCATAACTTTCTCTAAAACTGTGTGAATTTTAAATACAACAAGCTGCAGTAATCAATATTTTAAAAAGAAATGTGATAGTTTCAACGCATTTTTGACCAAGCGGTGTTCCTTTCTTAAATGCACAACAGAAATATAATTTTACTTTCTGGAAAATAACAGAGCAAAGACTTCTTGGATGGTCTGTTTGTGCAATCATTACCACAACAAGCCATCTTTGTCCAGTAAGTACACGATTATCAGAACACGAACTTCGTGAACGCAACTGATGGTCAAGTTTAGAGAAACAAACTAGCGGAGACTGTTAACGTGACTCCAAGGCTGCGGCCTTCCCCCGAGCAAGCTGCTAACCGTCAACACTAGCGCTGGGGACTAATCCGAAACCTGTCAATCAAAAGGACACTCCTCTTATTATTCATAAACTCAAGCATAATCTACCTCTAAACGGACGAGTTATAAACCCCCCCTGCTGTGAATTTGGTATTTTTCACATGGTGGTCAATGGGAACTTGCTCCTTTCTAGAGGCAGCCCCTAGTGGATGAGGGGGGAACTGCTATTTTTGTCACTTCAAGGTTGGTTTAACATTTGGCCGGCTGAGTTTGCCCTTTTTGGCCAAGATTGATACTTCTGTTTTTTAAAGATAATGTTTCATGGCATTCACTGTTTTCTTTACTTGCGCGATAAGCTGCCATTTGTAAAGTTACACAGTCAAAACATAATAGCAGTGTTTGGGTATAGTTATGTGGTCATATTTGGATCCATCTTATTTATTAATATGTAAATAGAAAAATTTTCAAACTTAACATTTAGTTATAAATTAAATATTTAGCTCCAAACTAAACATTTATCTCATTCACTAAATATTTTAGTTTACAATCTAAATATTCAGCATGTTAAGCAAATATTTAGTTTGAAACTGTAACATTAACAAAGTAATACATAAAATTAACCCTAGTTTGAACTATGCAAAATTAACCATATTTTCTCTCTTATAGCTGGTGGAATAACCCAAATTATTACTGTTAATATGTAGCCTTGCAGCGTACTAAACACCTCATAATCTGGTCTCCGGTCTGCTATTTAGGGACTACTGACATTTACTAAACCATTTTTTTTACCAAGCTTTGTGGACAAGGCGGATGCATTCTAATGTGATCGGGCATGATGAAGACTTTAGTTGTTGAAACTGAAAGAAGATGGTCTCTGTGGAAAATATCTTAAAGGTGTTTTCCAAACTTTCAGCTGGAAGTCTCAGAATCTTCTCATACTCACTTGTGATGTTGCTTTGTGACATTTTTCCTTTAACTTCAAATGGTTTCGATTTCTTCTCAGCTCCATCAGCAGTGTCCATCATCCACCAAGTCAGCAGAACTCCCACCAGCATTACTTTGTCCTGGTCTCAGCCTGATCAACCCAATGGCGTTATCCTGGATTATGAACTCCAGTACTATGAGAAGGTACATCAGTGTTCATTGACTCCGTCTTTCCAAGACTTATGGAAGGACTTTGGATCCTGAACATAGAACAGTCTTCATGCTGCACCCTCAGCTGAATTGTTCTCTGCTGTGTGTGTGTGTTTCAGAACTTGGCCGAATGGAACTCGTCTCTAATAAGGAGTCAGACCAACACGGCAGTCGTACGGGGTCTAAAGCCTGGGACAATCTACGTCTTTCAGGTCCGAGCTCGGACTGTCGCCGGATTTGGGAGCTTCAGCGGCAAAATGTACTTCCAAACTATAACTACTGGTAAGACTTCGTATATCCTATTGTAGGGTTGTATATAACCTTTAAATTTAAGTCAACAAACTAATATCTGTGTGAGGGTGTTGCATGGACCCATTGGTGAGGAAAAAGGCTGAAGTATGCAAGTGCCCCAACTGTCCCTCGGAGGATAGGGACTGCTGACAAAGTGTAGGCTGTATAATCTATTGTGTTAATAACCCCTGTTATATTTTAAAGGGAAGCTCCTTTGCCATCTATTCTAATGCATGCAACCTACAAACTAATATTAGAAAAAGGATGCTACATTGAAACAAATCGAACAAAACAATGACAGAATTAGAGAAAACAGTCACTGGGGAATCACTTCAAAGATGCCTCTATCCAACTGTGTGTGTGTGCAAAAAGACAGGGCGTTGAGAGGGATGTTACACTGTGTATTGCGACAAGCAGGACGAGCATACACAACTTAAAACGAGTGTGTGGCGATGCTAATGAACAATGAGCAAACAGTGGTGTAACAATTACAAATAAATTAATTTAGCCAGCCCACTTGAGTCTAAATTCGTGTTTTAGCTTCCTAAGAATCCCTACCCATAGACAGTTTAACCAAGTTTTCCTACTAGGACGATGATCTTCCATCTGCGCTGCTGGTCCTGTACGATCGATGGAGAAAAAGGTAGAAAGCGGGTCAAACCGTGGTAGATTTCCTTTTAGGAAGAATGGTGTGCGCAACCGGTTGAGATGAACGCGTTCAGATGCAAGGGGCGATTAGAATCATTCCTGTCTTGGAAGAGAGCTATTTTGGTATAGCCCAGATGCCAGCAGACCTCCTAGATATGCAAACGGGAAGACTGGAAGCTTGGCAAATAATACACTTTTCCAGGGACAGCACTTCCCTGGCCTGCAGGTTGGAACCAAGGGAGAGGAATTTCGCTGGCTGCCGGCTTGATTTTTCCTTTCAGCTCAGTGAATGAGCAGGACTTGACATGCTTTCCGGTGTTCCCAGTCCTTTTATAGGCTGTGTTTGTCATCACTAGCTACAAACTAATGAGAATTTGTTGAGGGCGGTCAAAGCTCTTCTTTTCATCCCTGGTCACAGACCAATGATAATGCATCGAGGGCGGTGCAAAGAGATGCTGGTAGATGCAGTCCATGAGTCCCCAATGCTCTTCTGGTAATCAGTGTTCTGTTCCCTTTTCAGCCTTCAAACGATGGAGTTATTCTCACTTTTCTGGAGAGAAACCAGGGAACGGTAGGTGAGGGTGATGACGTAACAATAGGTACCAAGGAATGGGGTCTTGGGCAGGCTTGATCCGGTTCACAGACATCGGAGAATCGGTGAGAACGAATCCTGAGAATAAGACAGGAGATATCCACGAAGAGGCAGAGATCAGGTTACTCATCAGCATAATTAATCCTACATAACTGCATCCTGTCAATGGACAAAAACATGGTTATTGCCTTGAGATCAGAAGCTTGGTAGGAGATTCCTGGGTGAAGAAACATGGTCGTAGTGAGAAGAAAACAAGGACGAGAAAAGACCTATGGACATCTACAGGCTAGAGCCTGAATAGTCCTTAAATAGATAATATCACAGGTGAGTTCAAGTTGTTCAGAGAAGATTTAAAGTTAAAGGTATGGTGGAGGATCTTTTTCTTCCGGGTGTATCATCTAGACCACTGGTCAATTGTCAATCATCCTGAGAATATGCATGCGCACTCTCAAATGTTTAACAGTCGCGGCAAACCATTATCCATTCATTCTGCATCACAGTTCTCACCGGTTTGTTTGACAATGGCTGTGTCGCCACAGAACATCTTTGAGGTTCCTGAGAGGTGTATGAGAAGAAGAGAATGGGCTCAGAGGAGAGAAACATTATTTCAAACAATAGCATGTGCTGAAAGCACAGGTCGGGCTCCCCACTGATTCCTCCGTCGACAGGTTACTAGTCGGCAGGTAGGATAAAGTTTGGGCTTAATTTTAATCAGGAGATTACAGGTATTGACTCTCGGTGAGACATTGGATGGGAGTCCCTGTTTTAAGGAAATTAATGTGTGTCGAATTTTCAACTAACTTCACCGCAGAAATTTTGGCATGCTATTTGGAGAAATGCATTTCAGATTACTGCTAGAGTACGTTATCTACGTCTATATGGTGATTTTCACAAGAAGATTTGTTGTTGCGACCGCACTTTTTTTGTTAAATAAAAGTGGAGAGGACAGTTCTTTCCTGAAATTAGGAAAAATCATCCACTATACCTTTAAGAGAAAGTCTCATTGGTCCCTGAATCCAAAAAGTGTGTTTCTATTATCTTTTCTCCTCTTGGAGGGTTTAACCTTTTGCATGTCAGGTGTGTACTGGATTTAGAATGTCCAGTTGTTCTCTAATGGATGCAGACTGTGGATGTAATTGCTTTACCTCTTCTCAGACATCTTAAGACTCGATAGGATGTGAGAAGCTCAGCAGAACCAAACTGCCGGGTGTCTTAGATCCAGTCCAAACACTAAAACCTTCTAACTACTACGAGTGTAATGGAGTGCCAACAATCCTGATTCCGTACCCTCGATTCCGTTTAAGTTTCACAGTTTGCTTTATTTTATACCTTTTTTTTTGTGTACGTAAAAACAAAAGATGATACAAGATTAATAACTTTATTTTAGTGTTTGGGACAACGAGGTGAAGGCGAAGCTCCTTCTGTTCAGCTATCAGTTGCTGCTGCAAAACAACACAAATATAACCAACTAAGTCCCGGAAGGAACATTTTTAACACACATTATTACAGTCAGAAATCCAGTCTGCTTACAGTTACTACATTAAGAGAACGGCACGAGGGCAGCTAAGTGTGGTCCTTCAGCGGAGTATCGTTTGTGCTAGCCAACAGCAACGAACGCTACGGGAGGCTTGTAACCAGTTAACATGAAAACACATTGATCTGTAACACTGGGAAGCCAAAGTGTTCCCAAATACGAGGCTTTGACAACGGAAGTGGCCATTCAAGTTCCTATTCTCCCTTAGAAGAGTCATTGGCGACAACTACTGCAGGAGGCCTGGCTGTAATTGTTTACAGTCGCATGTGTTGCTGGCTAAAGTACAATAGAGTTATGCTTCCATGTGGAAAATCAGTACGCCTCTGTGCCGTACCGAAGGCTCCGTATCGAACAATGCATATACAGATACATTTTACGGTTACACCCCTAACTACCATACCTTGATCGCCTGAGAGTTTGGCCTATCAGGGTTTTTCGGGTTAGTACAGATTTAGGAGTTCAGAATCTAAAAGTTGACTTTTGTTTGAGGATAACCGAGTGCCTTCTATGTCCCTTGGACAAAACTTTCCCAACTGGTGCACCAGGCTCTAGCTTCCACCTAAAGGGAGCTTACTTTGTCAGAAACTTCTGAACTTTCTAGGGCTACGATTGAAGGATACGATGAATCTCAAATAGGGAAGTGAAGCCTGTCGGTTATTGGCCGATAAACATGTCATGATATGCTTTTGTCTGTTGTTTTGTTCATTAGAAGAGTATAACTCCAGTATCCAGGAGAAGCTACCTCTCATCATCGGTTCGTCTGCGGCAGGAGTCGTCTTCATCATTGCCATGACTGTTGTCATCATTGTTTGTCGCAGGTAAAGCATTCATTTATGCCACATTTATGACAGAAACGCTCAAAATGCATACTCATCGAGAGCAAGAACTCTAAAAGGAATTTGCACATCTTGCTGCAGGTTTAACAGGCGCCTGGTTAGTAAATCAGCTGCCACATGTTTTTTCACAGCTGTGAGGTTTGAACCGTTTTTAACAAGAGCAAACCTATGATTAATCAGGCCCATAGTCCTATCGATTGCAGACGTAGAGCAGTCCTTCAGCAAGGCAATGATCAGCGCTCGTGCATGAAGTATGATCACACATCACACCCATCGCCAGGTTTCACCCAATCACAAACCAAGTTGTTATATCTTTAAAATTCATTCAAATGTAAACAAGAACCTGCAGGTATGTGAGACGGATCTTTTATTAGCCACGCAAACATCGTTCTTTACCTTCATCTTTCAAACCTCTCCTTTCAACAAAAAAACGCAGCAGTGTGTCTGTAGCTACGCTGGAGCTGAACACTTGTGGTGGAGCGTTCAAAAAGGCTGAGTTCAGCAACGTAGGACATTTAAAACGTATAACAAAAACACTAAAAAACAATACCATAACCCAAATACTGGCCACCGATTTCGATGCATACTAAATATGCAAACAAACAAACATAAACTACATTACCTCCAATAATTCTTCTTAAGATGTCTCAGGGGTTTTTTAAGAACTAGAAAAGTTGGTTTAAATGTAGATACCATTTCTTAATGTAGACATGCATATTTCTGCCCACAAACCCAGCATTAAATTAAATTGAATAGGCATTAAAAAAGTATTAAATTTCACTACTTCAAACCTGGAGCTACCCTGTTCAGCGTGGTTCACAAAAAGAGAAGAACATCCTGCTCCGTCTTCGCTGAAGGCAAATGTTTGGGCCATCTGAAAGGAATCCTCCATGCTAATGACCACCCTAAGGTACTTTTTTTTTACTATTTTTTAGAAATCTGCAAGTACATAAGAGCTATCTTTCTTTTAAAACCCCCAGATGAACATCCAGGAGAGCTGCACCAGTGTGGCCCAGTCAAGGACTTTAAAAACTTCTGTTTAAAGACGGTCTGTGAGCGATGTCTGGTGTATACTAAATATGTCAGACTTATTTTCTACTAAGTACTAAAAACCAAACAAAAACTATATTCTTTTTATTAATTTTGTCTCCTGAAAGACAGGCTGCTGCATCCTAGATGCAAGAAGGAGCTTTTCCTGCAGGTCCTTCCTCCCTGCAGCTGTCAGATCTACAACCAAAACTGTTCCCAACAAACATAGATGTTTACACCAGCGCTTTAATTTACACTAATAAACCAAACAAAGCTACTACTGCTGTAATTTGCACATTATCTTTATCAGTTTACTTTTTTTATTGCATAGATACGATGCTCATTCTGTACCTATTTCAAAATAATTTTCATTATTTAAACATCTTTCAGTATCCTGCTCTGTTGCACATTACAAGCTGGTTATACAACTTTATCTAGTCAGTTTTATTTATATAGCACATTTAAAAACAGCAGCAGTTGACCAAAGTGCTTCACAAGGCACAGAACAATCATAAATAACAATAAATGTCAAAAATAAATACAGATTAAGCAATTAAAAACAAAGATCTAAAAAGACAAGGAGAGAAAGGTTGAGACAATGTAAATTTAACCATAGGCTATGGAGACCAGATGTGTTTTAAACTGAGATTTAAACTCTTGAACAGACTGGGCAGAACGAATGGTTAGTGGTAATCATATGGGGGCGGCAGCAGCAAAAGCACGATCCCCTTTTCGCTTTAGCCTGGATTTTGGGACATCCAATAAAAACTGGCTCGTTGATCTAAAAGTCCTCGGAGGGGTACAGGAGTGAAGAAGATCGGAGAGATAGGAGGGAGCCAACCCAGATAAAGCTTTAAAAGTCAGCAACAAAATTTTAAATGGATACGATGACTGACTGGAAGCCAATGAAGAGATTATGAAATAGGAGTTATGTGTTCATGTTTCCTACCACCAGTTAAAAGACGAGCTGCCGCATTCTGGACCCCTTGTAAATCTGTAAATTAAGGAATGATCGAGACCAACGGAGAGGGAATTGCAGTAGTCCAGGCTGGAGGTTTTAAAAACATGGACAACTTTTTCAAGGTCCTTAGCTGGAAGGTGTGGTTTTGCCTTGGCAACGATTCTGAGTTGATATTAATCTGTTTATCTAATTCAAAACCACCATCAATGAGGACGCCAAGATTTCTGACTATAGGAGAGCATTGTTTGCCAAACCAGAGTAGCTCTGTTGTGTTCTTGTTTAAAGTAAAAAAAATTAGGGAAAGCCAAGTTTTTGTCTCGGTCAGACGATCCAAACGAGGGCTTAAGGAGTTTTTGTCGGGAGACTCAACAGGCATGTAGATCTGAATGTAGTCAGCAAAACAGTGAAAAGGTATAGCATTAATAACTGAACAGTACTCTGTTTTTGTAATTATGTCCATGATGTAAATATTTTTTTTCTGGAAAACTTGTGTTTCTGTTTGCTGCTGTTGCAACCAAATTTCCACTTGTGGGACAATTAAAGGATTAAAGGAAGGATTAAAATATCCCAGCATTTTTTTTTCTTAACCAGAAATTTCGTTTAAAAGGTCTTGGACGTCCAGTTGCAATTTGATATCTTCTCAATTGTGAACTAGTTCCCTTCTCTCAACAATATACTTCAGGCAAAATCATTTTTACTGACTTTTTTGTCTGTGCTACAGAACCAGCAACCTCTGTAACACCAGTGCTGGAAGCTGAAAACCTTAACGTACAGCCTTAGCTTCACGGCTCCCTTGGCAGATCGAGTGTGTCTGTGAGCGATGCATAAAAACAAATAAATTGCAAATAAATGGGATCTACCAATCACAGATATGTCATAGTAACAGATAATGCTGCAAATATGCTGGCTGCTGTGCAGCTTGTAACTTAACATATTCCAGCGTGCAGAGGATGATAGGTGATCCTGAAATTCGCAAATCCCCTAAACCCCCATGTTGATTAAGAAGAGAAAAAAAATCGATTAGAATCGAGAATCACTTCTAAATCGACTCGTCACCCGAAGAATCGGAATCGAATTGAATCGTGAGATGTTGTGAGATTCCCATCCCTGTAAATGGGTTTAGTCAATGGAAGGATTGATCTCAGCTGGACCTTTTTCTTATGACTGTGAAATAAAGAAAGCTAACGGATGGAAATACTTTTGATCTCCTTTAGAATTTTTTATGTCCATGAATTGCAGGTTGTTCTATTATCTTTACATTTTTTTCATTACATAATGTATAAAAATATAGAATCCGTAGTTTGTATATCTGTAGACTGTTTGACCTTAAGGATTTTTGTTTGTCCACATCAGGAGGAGTTCGGAGAGACCCGAGTCAGAGTACTCTGACAAACTCCAACATTACACCAGCGGCCACAGTAAGCACCTGTTTTTGTCTGTTATGTCGACTAACAGCCGTCTGTAGTGAGATTGTCTTTACTTTTAGTTCTTCATACATCTCCTTCCGTTTCTCTCTGTGGAAGTTTCACCAGGAGTAAAAATCTACATTGATCCCTTCACCTATGAAGATCCCAACGAAGCCGTAAGAGAGTTCGCCAAAGAGATCGACATTTCCTGTGTCAAGATAGAGCAGGTGATTGGTGCAGGTAAGGAGACAGCGAATAAGAAAGAAAATGTAAATTACGTCTATAGATCAGTAAAACCTTTTAATAGAAGTCAAAGATACAAAAGCTTTAACTCTCTATAAATCTTTTAGGGGCCAAAAGACAGAGACATTTTGTCTTTATTACTCTTCTGGTTAAGATCCATGTCTCATGACAAGAAATGAGAGTCAGGACAGATTAGAAAATTAAGAGCTTTGCTACAAACATCTCAAAGACTCAGAGCTATAATAAGTCTTCTAACTAGAGAAAGTCAATTAAAATCAATATTTGTATTAGGGCTGAAAAATATATTCTGATCGGTTCTTATAAAAATTCTAAGAATCGAATCGATTCACAAGTTCCAAAATCGGTTTAATTTTTTAACATCTTTTGCCCTTTTTTTACAGCTAAAATATCACTTAAAATCCAGACACCTATTTAAGTTTTAGTTCTGAAAGTGTTAATACAGTTTTTTTCCTGGTATAATGTTACTCACCCAGTGTTAAGTCACTGAATCGCAGGCATAGGCAAGGCAATTTTATTTGTATAGCACATTTCCAAGGTGCTTTACATGATTTGGTGGCAAAGAACCCGACTATATAGTAAAAGTATCAAAATTAAAAACAAAAAAACAATAAAAGAGAACATTTAGGAAAAGCAAACAACTAAAAAGCAAAAACAATCATGTAGAGAAAATGTAAAAGAGAAAATGTATGTGAAATTATGAAAATTAAGAACTTATGAAACACAAGAATACCTTAAAACATTTAGCAATAACAATAATTAAAACTAAACATTGGAGCATAAAAGAAAATCATACCATGTGATCTGGAAGAAGAAGAAAAAATACAATTTAGGAGAAGCATAAAAAGAAAATCTGTCAAAAATCTATATTCGAGCACTGACCCATATCTATATCATATTAGGCCAGATTGGATCAATGACATAATCTATTCTAACGCCTGAGAATTTAATTGATTCTTGAAATTTGAGTCGATACCCATCCCTAATTTTTCTAATAACGGATGATGAGTCGACCAGTTGCTAATCCAATATTACATTGATTAATAAAGCACTAAATACCTCTGAAACACATCCTGTACTGCTCTATTGTTCCATAGCCACGATGGATAAACTTAGCCTAGCTTAGCGAGGCTTTATTTTAGTTGGTTTGTCACTTAGAGACTGTTTTCTCTGCCGCCAACTCGTCTTTCTGATAGGTGAGTTTGGGGAGGTATGCAGTGGAAACCTCCGGCAGCCTGGGAAGAGAGAAATGCTAGTGGCCATCAAGACACTGAAGGCAGGCTACACAGAGCGCCAGAGGCGGGACTTCCTGAGCGAGGCGTCCATCATGGGCCAGTTTGACCATCCGAACATCATCCATCTGGAAGGGGTTGTAACCAAGAGCAGCCCTGTGATGATTATCACCGAGTTCATGGAGAACGGATCCCTTGACTCCTTTCTTAGGGTAAAGCAACCGCATCACCTACTATATATACATGTATAGGGGTGTAGCCGTACATGGATTCAGATTTTTCAGTACGGTCCTTTGGGTTCGGCATGAATCCAGCTGTTTTCTACCTGAAGACATGCAGAATGTTGATGTGTAGAACGGAAACAAACACTAAAACAAAACAGAAAGGACTCCCAGCGATCACTAAACTCTATTTGGGAACATTAATGGTTTCTGTTGCAGCAACGGTAGAAAAAGAAAGAAGTACCGAACCAGAACTTTGTCTGCAAACACATCTTTCACCGGCAATAAGGTCCATAACACGCTCTGCACAGAGCTGAATGAAAAACCAGCTGGCGTCACCATGGCTACAAGTAGCATCCAATCAGACCAAACTCCTGATTCTGGATAAAATGCAATTTGGAGGATCGAAACAACTCCAAAATGATTCAAGCATGTTTTATTCTCAGATATGACTGTTTATAAATGAAGAACTCTTTTCCAAAACGCTATAAATCCATTTCAGTAGCTTTCAGGAAAATTACATTTTTACCTAGACTATCTCAAGGAAATTTCAATCAAACTCAACTGGACTTGGTAATTTGTCTTGGAAGACGTTTCACCTCTTATCCAAGAGGCTTCATCAGTTCATGCTCGCCGCTGACCAGGCTGGGACTGGTCCAACTAACTGGTGTGGAGACTCAGCCATTTAACCTCTTGAACAAGAATCATTATATCATTGGATCCTTTGTGCTCCATGTCTTAACGACGGTCGTTGGCGTGCCGCCTATTGGTGGAGGTTAGAGGTTAGTTCATTAGTGCCCTATTGTGTTATAACGACAGTCATTGGAGTCACAGTTGTTTCTGTTATTAGAGGCTAATTTGTTTGAGTTTCCTAGGGAGGGATGAAAGTGCAGCATTGTAAATTGGAGATAGGTGATGTCTCAGGCCTCCTCCTCTGTTTAGCGATGGTTTCTCTACTTTTACATAGATGGCTTCTTTTACTCCTCTTTCAAACCATCTGTCCTCTCTGTCTAATATCTGGACATTGCTGTCCTCAAAGGAGTGGGCTTTCTCCTTGAGATGTAAATGAACAGCAGAGTCCATGCCTGAGGAGTTAGCTCTCCTGTGTTGGGCCATGCGTTTGTACAGTGGTTGTTTGGTTTCACCAATGTAGAGGTCCTTGCATTCTTCATTGCATTGGATTGCATACACCAGGTTGCTTTTGTGTGTGTGTGGTGTTCTGTCCTTGGGATGTACTAGTCTCTGTCTGAGTGTGTTGCTGGGTTTGAAATACACAGGGATACTGTGTTTGTTAAAAATCCTCCTGAGTTTTTCAGAAATCCCAGACACATATGGAATGACTACATTGTTTCGTTTGTTTTCTTTTTCTTTTTCAACCACTTTGTTGGCTTTCCTTCTGGAATTAGCTGCAGTTTTCACAAAAGTCCAGCTGGGGTAACCACAAGTTGTGAGGGTGTCTCTCACGTGCTTGCGTTCTTCCCCTTGGGCCTGTGAGCTGGTGGGTATGTTATCAGCTCTGTGTTGCAGGGTCCTGATAACACTAAGCTTGTGTTCCAGTGGGTGGTGTGAGTCAAAAAGTAGGTATTGGTCTGTGTGTGTGGGTTTTCTGTATACCCCAATGTGGAGCCTTCTGTCCTTTCTCCTCTGGACGACACAATCTAAAAAGGGCAAACTATTGTCCTTGACATCTTCTCTGGTGAATTTGATGTTTCTGTCCACTGAGTTTATGTGTTCAGTAAAGGCTTGCACCTCTTTGGTTTTGATTTTAACCCATGGGTCATCTACGTATCTGAACCAGTGGCTAGGTGTTATTCCTTTTACATCTTTTTAAATCCAAGAATAACCTCTTGTTCAAGAGGTTAAATGGCTGAGTCTCCACACCAGTTAGTTGGATCAGTCCCAGCCTGGTCAGCGGCGAGCATGAACTGATGAAGCCTCTTGGATAAGAGGTGAAACGTCTTCCAAGACAAATTACCAAGTCCAGTTGAGTTTGATTGAACTTTCCTTGAGATAACCATGACCTGGATGAATGAGAATATTCACAGGCTTTTACCTGGACCCACACATTTTGTACATATTCAATTCATGATGGTAAAATGTTTTAGTTTTTTTTGCTTCAGTTAGAACATGTTGAACAATAATCATTAAATCAAACAACAATATTGTTGATGATAAATTCCAAATTAATAAAAAATTTCCTCAAAACGCTATAAATCCATCTATTTCCAAAGAGAGAGAGAGATCCACTAGGATGGACCTTCATCACCCAGGCCTGCATTTTCAGCATACTTACCAACCATGAGACCTCAGAATTAGGGAGACATTAAAAATGATGCTACAGTCCCAGACCCACCCTGGGCCCCTTTTAGCCCCTCTTTATTAACCTCTTGGATGCGCCTCTGCTCAGCGAAAATAACCGTTTAGGAATGATCACTTATTAATCATTCTAAAAACTCATAGCCTCTGTGTTGGGAGAAAGTGAGAAAATATGTAAATTTGTTTTCTGCCGTAACACAAGCATGATCGGGCTCAAAGAGCTGGAAGAAAAAGTTTTGATCCACTGAAGTTACCATCGCGCAGCAGAAAGGAAAGGAAACTAGACTTGAAGTCAGCTCAAACTGTTTATAATCCTCAATATCTCGGAAGATTTAAAAAGTTACTGAAATTACCGCTTTTGTCAGTCCCATAAAGACTGTTCTGAAGACGTGCGACTCACTTTTGTCGTTTAGGCTAAAAATAATTCCGGCGCTTATGGCGGTTTATAAAAGAACAGCATCTTGTACCTGCGTTTTAACAAGGAAATATAGCGATTTGGCAATAAACATTGATGGAGCAGTGAATAGGTTCAGTACACAGCAAAATGACATGACAAACTCTTTTTTTGTTTTATGGCATTTATCGTGTTTTGGAAAAGAGCTCTTCTACTCTGGCTATGTCTGCTTGTACTATTTTATTTATTTTTATCCAATCAAATCTTCAGTCAGTTCTATACTTTCCACTTCAAGTTATAGAATACAATCAAATCAATTTCAGGAACTGAAGGTAAGAAATTCAGGAAAAAAAGTTATTTGTTTAAAGCTAATAAAAGCTATTAAAAAAGCAGTGGCTGTAAAACCCCAAATACATGTTGAAACATGATCTTTCTGTACGGTTACACCCCTACTTCTACACTAAGTAGATATTAAAAATACACCATACCCGCATACTACAAGTAATGTTACCCTGTGGTCCGTCAGTGGGACAGTGGTGGGCCAACTTTAACCCCCTATTTCATATCAATCCCCACAGAACACGAACATGTAGATCCCGATTTGTAACTTGAAAACAATCTGTAGCAAGAATCCAGTAAAGCAGCCTGACCCGATTCCATTTTTCTCTTCTCAACAGCAAAATGATGGGCAGTTCACTGTGATCCAGCTGGTGGGAATGCTGCGTGGCATCGCGGCAGGAATGAAGTACCTTTGTGAGATGAACTACGTTCATCGAGACCTGGCTGCAAGGAACATCCTAGTGAACAGCAACCTGGTGTGTAAAGTGTCCGACTTTGGCCTGTCACGCTTCCTGGAGGACGACACGTCCGACCCGACCTACACCAGCTCTTTGGTGAGGCACCCGTAATAAATTATACATGTTTTTCATGCCGTCTTTCAAAGTGGATTAAAACAAGACATACAAATAAATACAGTCCTCCCTATACGTCTTTGCTCCGTGTTAGGGAGGAAAGATTCCCATTCGGTGGACAGCTCCTGAGGCCATTCAGTACAGGAAGTTCACCTCGTCCAGCGACTGCTGGAGCTACGGCATCGTCATGTGGGAGGTGATGTCGTATGGCGAAAGGCCCTACTGGGACATGAGTAATCAGGATGTAAGTGAAGATTATTACAGCAATACAATCAAATCAAACATTGCAAGCAGGATTCTCTTACAGTTTAAAGAGCCTGCTAGATGCGGTTTTTAGTTGTTTTTGTAACAGCAGACCTAAACACACTGTAAAAACTATCCATCTCTAACCAAATCAAGCTAAAAAGTATTTTTTTATGTTGTTTTGAGAGTCGTATATTAAGCAAGAGCAGAATAAGTTAGATTATTAATTTTATTAATTTGTCTTATTTCAAGAATTCTTAGCAATTGCATTTTTTCTTATTTGATTGGCAGATTATTTCACTTAATTTGAGAAGCTTTAGACTATAATCAAGTATTTTGAGGGTTTGTGTAGTCTAAAGCTTCTTAAACTAAGTGAACTTAGTTGCACTTTGTAAGAGTTCTCAAAATAAGACAAATACACAAAATTATATTAATAATCTAACACATTCTGCTCTTGCTTAGTATATAAGTCTCAAAACAAGATCAAAATAACTTTTTAGCTGAAACAAGACTTTTTTTAACTTGGTTAGATGGACAGTTTTTGCTGTGTAATATACACTGTCAGAAACAGAAACAGCCCCAAGACACAAAAAAGACATTAACAAAGTCTAAGTAACAAGTAAACAATATGGCGTCTGGTCGAGAGAAGCAGGCAGGTGGAGAGTCTGCTGTCTCCCAGGTGAAAACTAAACCTGAGATTTACACGTCCACTGACGGTAACATCATTGTGGAAGATGAATTATTGAATTTTCTTGTTGTTAAAATGAAGACAATGGCGCAAGATGAGCTTGTGTTACTAATTACAAGCCACTTTCCGTCGGAATGGATTGCAAGCTCAAAGAAAGCACTGTATGATCTCTGCCCTGGGTCTGCGCAGCGTAATATTCAGCACAGAGGAGAACAGAAAGACACAAACAACGTCAAAAGCCGTCTGGCGCTACTAAATGAGCTTGGTGGTAAAATTCCTCGCTTTGTGTCACATCGTCTGGACGAACTGCCGCCTGTGACATTTAACTGCATCGATGTCTCATGTTTACTTGCTAAAATTGAGAAACTGTGTACAGATATGACTGCTTTAAAGATGGGAATGAACATGCAGGCAAATGTTTCTACTGAACTGTGCGCTGCGACAGAGGATCTACACCGGCGGCTGACTGCGGTGGAGCAGTGCGGCCCGGGCAGGGCTGCAACTTCACTGGCACCGCAAGTGAGCAACAATGATGCGGTGACAGAAGAGGAAGGCACGGGGAGCGTATCTGATGCACCGGCACAGTGGTTGCCCAGCGGGGTCAGGACCATGCGTAATGTGCCCACAGCGGAAAGACACGCTGTCACTTTACTTGCGAAACAAACTTGGACGCGAAGTTACATGCTCTAAGATAGACTCAGCACAGAGTAGATATAGCTCTTTCAAAGTTGTTGCAGAGTGTGATGATGTTAAAGACATGTATGATCCGGCTTTGTGGCCAGAAGGCGCATTTGTGCGACGGTATTATGAAGTGCGTAAACCCAAGGCAACAGTAGCTTTTGGGGACGCAGAGTCGAAGGCGCTCCTGATGTAAATATCTATGAGGGTCGTTTCATATAACACTCGGGGCCTGCGTCTAGAACAAAATCCTGCGGATAAAGCCCGACGCTTGGTTGTTGATCAACTGTTTGAGAACACTGACATTTTATGTATACAGGAAACTTTCCTCTCGAAGCAAGACTTGGACAAGCTGAACTCTGTTAATATTGACTTCCACGGGGCAGGGGAGTCTACAACAGACTTGAGTTTGGGGATAGTGCATGGTAGAATATCTGGAGGTGTGGCCATAATGTGGCAAAAAAAGTATGACCCAGTTATTAGTGTGATCAGAATGGATGTCGATTGGTGTATTGGTGTTAAAGTTACCTGGGACAATAATGTTTTTATTATTCTGAATGTTTACATGCCATATGAATGTCATGACAATCAAGCTGAATATCTACAAAGACTTGCCTTTATTGGTTCATTTATTGAAGAAAGTGAATGTACTTGTATTTATGTAATGGGTGATTTAAATGCCGATATTTTTGATGTGAAGTCCATATTTGGACAGCTTTTAATTCAGTTCTGTGAGGACAACAAGCTAAACTTGTCAAGTAAGGATTTCTTGCCAAGTGATAGCTATACATATGTCAGTGAAGCCTGGAATACAACTTCATGGCTTGATCACTGCATAAGCACTGCAGATGCTAAGGAGGGTATAGTGGACCTTGAGATCTTGTATGGGATGGCAACTGCGGATCACATGCCTGTCTCTATCACACTAAATGTGGAGAGTCTACCCGCTTTAACCCTTCATGATACCCACAATAGTGATGGGAAAGTAGAGTGGGTAAAGCTCACAGAGTGTGATTTACAGCACTATTATTATCTGACAGAGAGGAACCTTGGGAATATCCCCATTTCATACAATGCTTTGATGTGTGGAAATATTAATTGTGATAACCTGAGTCATAGTGAGGATGTGTGTAAGATGTATGATCTAGTTGTGGCTGGATTAAAAGACTCAAGCACACCATTTTGTAAAATAAGTTCTAAAAGACAAAATGCTCGACCTGGATGGAATGAGTATGTAAGGAAACACAACCAGCAGGCTAAAGTGGCCTTTACAAAGTGGGTTGCTGCGGGTAAACCGAGGTCTGGATCTGTATTTGAGTATAAAAAACAGATGGATAAGAAATTTAAATGTGCTGTACGGTACATAAAAAGGACGGAGCATAATCTGAGGGCTGACTCCTTGGGGCGAAAACTGTTGCAAAATAATGTGCAAGACTTCTGGAAAGAAGTCCAGATTATGAATGCTGCCAAAGTTCCTCTGCCCTCTAGTGTGGAAGGATTTACAGGGCCTGATAATGTTGTGGAGATGTGGAGAAAGCATTATAGTGATTTATTCAATTGTGTAAAAAGTAAAAATTTTAATATTGGTGATTTGTCCCCTGACAATGTGAATGTCACTACTGATGAGGTATCTAAAGCCATCAGGAAACTATCTATGGGTAAATCTTGCGGATTGGATCAAATCACAGCGGAGCATTTAAAATTTGCCAGTCATAGAGTTGTGGTATTACTTGCTTTATGTTTTACTGCAATGTTAAAGCATGGTATATTGCCCAGCTCTATGCTGACTGTTGTACTTGTACCTGTAATTAAGGATAAAACAGGGAAAATCTCCAGTATTGATAATTACAGGCCAATTGCATTGGCCTGTGTCATATCAAAGGTTCTTGAAATCGTACTCCTGGATAGATTTCAGAAATATGTTGTAACCACTGATGAGCAGTTTGGTTTTAAAAGTAAACACGGAACTGATATGTGCATCTATGCCATGAAAGAGGCTGTGAGGAAGTACAGAGGGCAGAACTCCACAATGTTTCTGTGCTTCTTGGATGCCTCCAAAGCATTTGACCGCATCAACCATGGCAAACTGCTTGAAAAACTACAGCAGCGAGGGGTTCCTCCCTACCTAATCCGGGCCCTAGGTTATTGGTACACGCATCAAACTATGCAGGTTAGATGGGGAAGTGCAACATCAAGTCCTTTTTCTGTGACTAATGGGGTGAGGCAGGGTGGGATCCTGTCACCCATGCTTTTTAACCTTTACATGGACGATCTCTCCCGAACATTGAAAAACTGTAAGACCGGCTGCATGATAGGGGAGAGACTACTAAACCATCTACTTTATGCTGATGACTTGGTCATCATGTCACCCTACTCAGCAGGTCTTCAGCAATTGCTTAATGTGTGTACTGAATATGGTGAACAATATGATATCAAATTTAACCCGAAAAAGACTGTTGTGATGATTGTGAGGACTAAAGAGCAGCATAAGGCTGTATTTCCGATGTTTCACTTGCTAGGAGGGGAACTGGCAGTTGTGGAAAAAGTGAAGTACCTCGGTCACATCATCAGGAGTGATCTCTCTGATGATGATGACATCCAGAGGCAGTATTGTAAATTGTACTCACAAGCTAATATGCTGGTACGGAAATTCGGCATGTGTACAGAAAATGTAAAAATAGCTTTGTTTAAAGCCTACTGCACACCACTCTACACTGCCCACCTGTGGTGCTGCTACACAAAAGCTAAATTTCACAAGCTGCAAGTAGCATACAACGATGCTTTTAGGATTCTTTTGAAAGTCCCTCGCTGGACCAGTGCCAGTCAGTTGTTTGTGCAGAATGAAGTGATCACACTAAATGCTGTCATAAGGAATGTTGTTCATAAATTCATGATGAGACTTATGGACTCACAAAATGAAATTTTAATTGTTTTTACATGGCCTGACCAGAGCAGTGTCCGGTACAGCTCGCTGCTTTGGAGGCACTGGAGAAAGTGTTTATATGGATTATAGTAATCCCCTGTTTTATTTTTCTGTCTGTCTGTATCTATTGTATGTTTCCTGTGGACCTTTGTTTCTCGGTCTGAATAAAGATATGTTCTAAGGACAAATACTGGAGTTCAGGGTAACTATAGCCCCATTTCCACTAGAGCCGGTACGGTACCGAATGGAACGGGTCGGTTGTGTTGCCATTAGCATCTCAAAAGAAGTGCAGTGGGCGAGGACGTGGGCGGGCTTAGCTTAACAAAAGATTTAATTTTCGGAATTTTTTGGAGTGTAGTTTGCAGCGGAAAATCCACATGATATAAGAATCTGTGAGGGGAGGGGAATTTGATGAATTTTCAGAGCAGGTTATGTTGGGCTGTGGATGTAGGAACTTGTTGTGGGGCAACAATGTTATTGGAGAATATCAAACTGACCCTTGTGGATGTAAAAACACTGTGTTTGTTCAAGTTGGATTGGATTTGTGAGAGACGGCAGGCTGCAAAATGTGAGTTGTGCATAATTCTTCTTCCGGGAGGGACAAAGGCAACTGCTGTGTTCACACTTATGATTGTGTCCTTTATTGGCATATATGGTTAAAAAGAAAATACTATTAGCTTTCCAATGATATAAAACATATAAATTCATGGAAATTACAAATCAGAATATTATAGATCAAAAAGTAAAAATGGTGGAAGGGCCCGCCTGCTGGCCGGCGGAACGTTAAAGGGTTAAACTCCTCTGTGATACATTCCTCACCGAAGGCGGTTCGGCGTGGACACTGGACGTATCGGCAGTGGATCAGGCATTTTTTTACTGTTTACCTAGACACACTAGATGTCGCTATCGTGATAATGAATCGTGATTCATTAGCATCAACAGTGCCTATTGCCAGATTTGCTCTTATTTTTATTGAGCCGAGCTCTAATGTCCACTTTGGCGCTCAACCGTGTCAAAAACCGGTTTGAAAAGATGGTTGCAACTCAGTTTACATCTGGGCGTTGGAATCTCTCTTGTCGCCGGGCCTGGTTTTTGTCGGTGAAGAACCGGTTTGGAACCAAGAAACAGGTTCATTGACAGAGCAAAACAAAATCACTGATGCCAAGTCAGGATTTGGCACAGAACTAGCACTGGAAGCATCCCTAATTGGTCTGTCTGTTCCTTTTACATAAACGGATCAACTATGCTTTGTAAACGATGAAAGATTTGGTTAATTTTGTGCTACATGTAAGTAATTAGAGTAGTTCTGCACTGAGTTGTCTGGATTTACAGCAATGTCTGACATGTCTGCAGGTAATTAACGCCATAGAGCAGGACTACAGGTTGCCGGCTCCAATGGACTGTCCAAGTGCTTTGCATCAGCTGATGCTCGACTGCTGGCAGAAAGACCGCAACAACCGGCCTAAATTCACTCAGATTGTCAGCACCTTGGATAAGATGATCCGCAACCCCAACAGCCTCAAGACCACAACGCCACTCTCATCATGGTAGGCAGAAAGACTCCCTCGCCTTTCAGACGCCGACGTAATCGTTCACCCGTGACATTAATCTTCTTTTTTTTTTGTGTGTGTGTGTGTGTGTGTGTGTTTTGTTTTTTCTTTGCACCAGTGTTCACTTACCTCTGCTGGACCGCAGCACCCCAGACTTCACTTCTTTCAGCACAGTGGATGAGTGGTTGGAGGCCATTAAGATGGGCCAGTACAAGGAGAACTTTGCCAACGAAGGCTTCACTAGCTTCGATGTGGTGTCCCAGATGACCATGGAGTACGCTGGTTACCGCTCATCAATCATATTATTATTTATACAGGACGTTTAAAAGAACCGTGGATATCAGTAAAACCATGAGGTTGCAAACGAGACAGAAAATCTCACACTGAATTAAATAGGTTGTTCTGAGCTAAAACACCTCAGGTGATTGATAATGTGCTCTGGCTCTCTAATGGTGCGTTCAGACTGCAGGCTTTATCAGCGTCAAGGAACGCTCATAAAGCGAGTAGTTCGACGCATCAACACAGAAGATGCATTTTTAAGCTGAAGCTAGCGAAGCTCGTAGGCGGGCCTTTCTCTGCTGGATGTTTTAAACACTCGTGGATCGTATTTGACTAGGCAGCGTAGACGTCAGGCAACGTCACTACAGTGAGACGCTCTGATTGGTTGCTTAGCTGCGTCAGGAGCGTTAGGACCGTCAAAAGTTCAACTAGCTGAACTTCTGTGCGTTATGAGCTGTGAAGCTTGAAACGCAGGAAAAGCTTAAAAAGTTGACGGAGCCAAAGCTCACAAAGCGGCGCAAAGATTGTGACACTCCTCCAACGGCTTGACATGTAATCTAGATGCTGCTGATGCTGACAAAGACTGCGATCTGAACGCAGCATTGCTACCACATGGGTTGTTTTTTTTCCGGCTCACTGGTAAAATAGCAGATTCTGGACTAGGAACCATGGGTTCAAATCCAGGCTGGTCACTCTCTGTATGCACCTTTTGCATACAAACATGACTATTTGGCAGAGTTTTGAGATGAAAATGTAAACTAATAAAAATCTCAACACATTTATTGCATTGTTAAATTTACTTAATTTGTTTCTGTTTGCTCTCAACGCTGAAAAGACATCAAGGGAGAGTACAAACACTGAACAGACATGGGCAAGATGTATGAAAAAAACGACTGTTTTGCCCAGCTTTGTGCAGTGCAGGTCAGTTCCTAGCAGCAGGACAAAAAACAGAAATGAACACAGGGGCTTCCTGAGGCCATAAGAGATCCGCCCTAACTTGCTTCCTGCTTGTTTAGCAGCCTCTTATACATTTATTCCGTCAAAGTTGTTATCAAATTAAAGGATGACTATACCATCACAAAACTCTCCAAAATAGATTTGATTGTGTGGAAAAGGCGCACATCAAAAGTGACCAGCCTGGTTTCAAACCTGTAACTTCCAGTTTAAAGTCTGTAATATTACCACTAAGCCAACAAGCCTTCATGATAATGGAAAGGCCAGAGCATATTATCAATCTGAATTTCACATCATCAATCAAAACTGTACATTTGAAATCTGACTATGACAGCACACACTTCGACTGTATCATGCTATTTCACAGCTTTCAACTTCTGGGATAGACATATATATGATAAAATGTTACAGTTGTTGTTATAAGGTATTAATTTGTCCTGAAATTTATCTTGTATTTTTTAGTTAATGTTAGACAACGAAGTGAAACGGATCGTTTCTCAATAAATCCGTCTCCTGCACCCCAAAGCTTCGCTACGCCGCACTGCAGAGCTGGTAGCAGAGCAAACTGAAAGAACAGTGCTAAGCTTCATCACAAACACAATTCTCACGAATAATTTGAAAAGTAGAGTACCACAATGAAACTCTGTTATACTAAACGCTCAGACGTTTGGTTTATCGGATTTTTGTTGTTGTTAAGAAATGAGTCAATAAAGCCTTTTTTTATTTGCTAAATATCCAGGCTTTAGTCAGAGCCCAAACCAATATAGCTCCGTCCATTAAGCAAATCTTTCCAGCCCAGTAACTAAAAAAGCCGTGGGTGTTGTTTGCACCCGTTTACTGAACATTCTGAGATGCTACAGATCAATTAAATAACCACAAAATGCTGTTATAAGATCACATAAGCAGCTTGATAAATGGCTAACACACATTAGCATTAGCATGTAGCCACTTCTCTGTCTATCAGGCGTCTTTGTTCTTTGATCCAGCTGCTGTTCTTTAGGAATGTTGAATAGAATCCTGCAATCCATGCAGCCAAACGGGCGTTTTCACAGAGAAAGTAAAAAAACAAAAAAGTGTTTTAAGCTGCCAAAAACCGAAGCAGCTATGAGCTTTGAGAAGGATGAGGGTGTGTTTCAAATCAACTTTCAACTAATGATGTCACTAGTTGAACACTCTGTTGTTTTCTAGAAGAGAGAGGGGCAGCTGCTCAGAGAGCAGAATTCAGGAGAAGTACTCAGACATGCATGAAGCCAAAAGTTGTGTTTTGTTAGGGGCTTATTAGAGTCCGGTGCTTGTTTAAAAAAAAACAAAAAACTTTTTTGTAACCTTCTGATGAGGAACTGATCAACTCTTCTTTCTACAGGGACATTGCCAGGATAGGAGTGACGCTGGCGGGCCACCAGAAGAAGATCCTGAACAGCATCCAGTCCATGAGGGCGCACATGAACCAGGTTACCTCCGTGGAGGTGTGATTCTGATGGACCCGTCTGCATGGGCTTTGTTTACTGTAGGAGGCCAGCAGCCTCCTGAACGTCCGAGGAGAGCTGATGGCGTCCACCCAGACTGTGACCTCACCGTACCTCCCTACAGACTGTACCCAGGCGGTTCTGTCGGTCTGCAGCATATGAAGCGTTGGAAAGTTGTCATGGCAGCTGCTGTAAGTTCAGGTAATGGGTAATTCAGGGGCTGAACACTTGCAGTTAACCCAATCTGTCTTTTTGTCACCTCCGACGAGCTCAGAAGAAAGTCCGTCTAGCTTCATCTGACAGTTTTTATTTTCTTAAAAAAGGACAATTTGATATTTTAAATGAATACGCCCCGAAACGGCACGATTAAATTCGACTAAAGGAAAGAGAGGCTTGCTAGGTCGGGTCTACACGGAGATGAAAGCAGGTGTAGCAGAAAGGATATTTAATCGGACAGGTGTCTCATCCACAGGACACCATAAGCGAAATCTCACAGCGGCGCCTCAGTTGTCTCCATGATCGCTAGCTCTCCGCCATTTTTTCTTAGAGGATGATGTCGCCGCCCCTTTCCTACATTCAACGATCCTCTTGCGGTCCTAAAAAAGCAGATACTGACCTGAATATGGCCCCCTCTCTATCACCAGCAGCAGAACATGGATCCAGAGATCCACAGACGCCATACTGTGTTGAATAAAACTCTCTTTTGAAGCTGGATTTGTCGTGTTTGCCACCGGCTTGACCCCTGCACGCTCATTGTTCTTCTCTGTTGGTTCTCTGGCGGCATCACAGCGCCACCAATGTGCAGCTTCAGCCAGTTTGTGTGAATCCGTGTGGTCAAAGGTTGGAATTATTTTGGAGCCGTTTTTTACACACTCTTACTTTTTTAAACTATACCCCTCTTGTCTCCGTGTAAACAGGGCCTTAGTGTCAAGTACTGTTTTTTAGTTAAGCTGTCCTCCATGATGTCGGTATCGGTTCGTTAATTTAAGCGGGACAGAATCCCATCAGACCTCATATTTGGTGCTTTTGATAGCAAGCAGACTTAGAGGCCTTAAACATCACGCTGACAGGGAACATCTGGAGCGAAAATCATCTGTCGTTTGACTCCTCCGGCCCTCTCTTCACCACACTTTTTAAAAGTGTTGAATCGTACTGTGTCAGAGTGTTCAAGAGTCCCTATTTGGTACGAATCCGGCTGGGTTTCTTTTTACCTGAACACGTGCGGAATGTTTTACATGCAGAACTGAAAGCGTAGAGCAACGTTTCCACAGGGCATCTTTAAAACCAGAAAGGACTTCCAGCTGTCACTAAACGTTGCTAACTGGGAACATTAAAGGTTTCTCCTGCAGCTAAAGTAGAAAAAGAACCAGAACTTTGTCAGCGAACACATCTTTCAGCAGCAATAAGGTCCATAACGCGCTCTGCTCTGAACTGAATGATTCACCTGAACCAACGTCAAGCTGAATGGAAACATCACCGATACTGGAGGAAAAACCAGCTGACATCACCATTGCTACCAGTAGCATCCAATCAGACCAAACTCCTGATTACGGAAAAAACGCAAGTAGGAGGAATCCCCGTTGATAAGAAGGGATTATCCCAACAGATGCCCATGCTGCATTCAAGTACAGCTGGACGAGTCGGAATATCCAAACAGCTCCAAAGTGATTTAAGCACATTTCTAAACGTTTTGAATGGTTTTTAAGTGATAATATTGTTTTCTTTTCTGGCTATGTCTGCTTGTACTATTTTTATTTTAAGTTATTAAATCGTTTCTATAATTCAAACCTTTTTAAATTATAGGACGTAATAACATCAAATTAATTTCAGGAAGTGAAAGGAGGAGATTCTGGAAAAAATACTCTTTCTTAATGCTGATGAAAGTATAATAAAAAGTCAGATGCACATTTGTATTTATTTTTCTTTAGTGTAACATAAATGTACATAATCATGATGTATTTATTATTTTTTTTGTACTGTTACATCCCTAATTTAGAATCCTAGATGCTGCTTCTTGATTGAGCAACATCCAAACAGTAAAACTGTGAAAACGTTTCTCTCAGAAATTTCCACTTTACTATAGGTTTTCATTAAAAAGTTTAATTTACATATGTATGATTTATATACTGCCGTGTTATTCATATCTTCCTCTGGTGATAACATTATAACCACCTGCCTGAAGGGCCTCTTCTAATGCTGCAGAAGCGAGACCGAGCATCAAAATGCAGTTTGCACAAGTAGAATATGTCCTTCTGTAGGAGTCGGCCCACGTGGATAAGAATTTAATTAACCGGCGGCTGCTCGCTTACATTTAAAGTTTGGCATTCCTAAGAAATGGAGACTTCAAGGCGTCTCCGTAGACGTAATACACGATTAGTACAAACCAATATAATCTTATGTAAACAATTAATGGTTGCATGTCAGAGTGTTGAGTCCAAAATAGCTTAAAGCTGAAGGCATAAGGAATATGCTTTGATTCAAAATAAAAATCCCAACCATTAACCCAGACTAAATCTGCCATTTTTCGTCATTTGAGCCAAAAACTGCAAACAAAACTTTTTCTTACATTTCTTCCTAAGATTTTGTTAAGATTTATAAGGAAACAGTTGATTTGGAATCCTCTATCAGGTTGGTAACAGACTTTAAAAATCTAATTTTTTTGTCCACCCTGCCTCTGACAAACTTTACATTTAAAATGACTGAGTTGTATATTTATGCCTCACAGTACCAAAGTGTTCCTCCTAGTTCATGTAACATCTACTATCAAATATCTTTCTTTGGTCTCATATTTTTTGGAATGTTAAACCTCTTCCTCCTGTTGAATTTGCACAAAACGTACGGAAGAATTACCCTGTCACACCTGGTCCAGCCATCCTTCATCTCAGTGGCTTAGCCAAAAGTTGCTTTTGGTTGGGCCCACAAAAATGGATGGGCCACATAAAGATAACTGGAAGAGAGTTTATTCGTATTTGTGTCGGTATACATCAGAAGCGGCTTAGAACGAGGCATCCTGGCCTAATAAAACCATTGCGTAACACAGGTAGCTCCAATCATCTCTCTGATATAAAGAACAGTTATTTTTAGGAGGTAGTTAAGCCTTATTGGGCTTCACTCACAACTGACACAATATGCATGTTTCCCAATAAGTTGGGATCAGATCAGCGGCAGGTATATACTAATTGGGAAACTCTACGAAGTGTAAACATAACAATATGGATACTGTCAGACACCCAATGCTCTAAATACTATTTCTTTTCCATTAATGGCTAATATTAAGGTGGCTAACGCTGTAGAGGGTGATACATTTAATCAGTTGTTAATCATGTTGCAGCATCACGCTGCAGACTTGCATTTTCAAAATCATATCCGGCTGTGTGTTACTTATTAATTTATAAATGTCACAGTTTTAAACTAATTGTTAAGTTTACATATTAAATGTTTAACTCCAAGCTAAACATTTAGCTTGACAAATAAATATCAAGTTTAAAAATTAAGTATTTAACTTAGTTTAGCAAGGTAAATACTTAGAAGCTAAATATTTAGCTAGTGAACTTTTAAAAAAAGGCAAGTCTTCCGAGTTCTGAGCTTTATTTCTTTTGCAGAAAGGAGAGAGCGACCAACGCTTACGCTAGCTAGCACTAGCTAGCACTTGGAATACTAACAGAGACCTTGTAGAGCTTCTCCTCCATGCTGGCTCTCACTCCACCGACTGTTTCTCCCCCAGCATAGCTGTTACTTTCCACATGGTCAGATTTATAGAGGTTTTCTCCACATTTATTGCTCATTCCTTCATCCCGGAGGAAGGACATTTTTCCACTTCTTCCTTTTCACTTGTAGTCCAATGAGTGATTTTACTTAAAACCTAAAATAACTTTTGCCAGCGGTCGAAAACTTGGGTTTAATAAAAATGTGTCTTTAAAATTAACGGACATCATGTGTTTCCTGGCGCTTTTCAAATTGGATCAGAAGATTTTTTTTTTTTGACAGTAGGTGATCCATAGACTGGAAGTACAGTATTAGGGCGTTACTAAGGCTCCCTATTAACTCAAATCCTGAAGTTAGAGAGCTGAGCATTTTTTGCCGCTGTTGGTGAATTCTCCCTCTCTTTTCTGGTGAATTTTAGTTGACCTGTAGGTTGCTGACCTATAAGAGTCCATTCATGCTCACAAAGCTAACAAACCCATGTATTTATTTGTTTATTCATTTAGTCAAATACACTAGCTAGCTAAACTGGATAACTAAATATTTAGCTAATAGCTAAATTTGACCTGTGTTGACCTGTAAGTGTCCATTCGTGAAACAAAGCTAACAAACCCATGTAATTACTCATTTACTAATTTTGTCAACATCTACACTAGCTAGCTAAACTGGCTAACTAAATATTTAGCTTCTATATTAATATTTAGCTAAGAGCTAAATATTAAGCTAAATATTTAGCTAATAGCAATAATTTGAACTGTGCGGACCCGTAAGTGTCCTTTCATGTGAAACAAAGCTAACAAACACATGTAATTATTTTTTCAATCGTTTGTCATCCATATTACCTAGCTAAACCGGCTTATTAAATATTTAGCTTCAAACTAAACACTTAGCTCAAAGCTAAATATTTAGCTAACAATGAAATTCACTCTCAATAAGCGGAAGTGGACTACCAAAATAAAAGTTTGGTCTTGGGAAACCTCTATGCTGTCGTTTATTTTCACCCTGACTTGTCCAGCATTTTAGCTTAAAACATAGGATGCGCTGTTTGAACTGCAAAAGAGATGTTTAGCAGTGGATTTACAGAAAATGTGATGCTTTAGCAGCAGGAGTTTGTATAGACACGTTAAATGTTAATGTTTTTGTCCGGGTATTTATGCGCATGCGTACAACAGTGGAGGGTGTTGTATCTTATTTTTTGGGGCTAATATCTTTAGTAAGAAGTCAGAGGTAAAAGTCTGTTTTTACCAATATTTTAATTGGGCACTTTTTGAGGAGCAGCAGAGGCCGTGGATAAATAATGGGGAGTATGTGTGACCTTTGAGGACCTCTGAGACAAATAGTTTTATTGCAGGCTGTAAAAACAGGATGTCTGTAGATTTAGGATGCCAGAACCAAGGCCATAAAGCTGGGAGTTTTGCTTAGGATCATAAAACTCAGAATGAACTTTTGACTTGGATCCAGGAGAAAAGACACGTCCCTTATGACTGCAGGATTTCTTGACATCCAATCATTGTTAAGACACTGTTTAAAACGTTCTGATTGGAGCAGATTAATCCTGGGAGGTTTTGGATGTTTATAAAAGTTATGACACGGAAGCCATTCTTCGTCAGATGTATTATTCTGTCCCAGAGAAACTAGGGCATCTTTCTCTGTAAACTGCAATTTGTTCATCTGTTCAAAATAAATGTTAAGAACTGGAAATTAGTTCATTCGTCTCTGTTTTGAACATGCACTGAATTATTTATAATATTTAATTCAACAAGGGTAAAAAGCTTCCACACCGCTATGCAAAGCCGCGTGTTTGTGGTCGAACAATTAGACAAAGTAAAACCTTAACCATCTTTCTGCAGTTAATCGAAAAAGTCACCTCATAAAACTATGTGTAGCACAAAACTTCGAGACCGTTTATGATCGTTTAGTTCCAAGCTACAAGATGAAACTCCTCAGATATGACCGCCGCCAGATCAGTATGGAGATATCTACGATTATATGATCAACATGCCTCCAATTTATACAGCAAAAGCAAAGAAGGTATAAAATCCTTGGGACAACTCCCAGTGCTCGACTCTTCAAAGACCTTTTTTATACCGATCGATCATCAAAAATGGCAGTTTGATGAGTCCCAACAACCGAGTTACCATTCAGCCAGCATAACCCCCAACAGGCCCCTATTTATAATTTCACTAGATTACTGACATGTCATACACATATTCACAACCCAAAGACAACAGCACGTTACGGAGTTATGAACCAATTTCACGCGAACAGCTAGCTAAAGACATAACCGTCAGGCTGAGCGCAGCACCACGGCTTTTACTATAAACAGGCACCCATAAAGAATAAAATAATAAACGTACAGCCAACATGTAACCAGGCAGCCGTTTGTACAACCAGTAACATGTAAGAAAGCTGAGATAGCTAAGAGCTAGCCCACAGAGCTAGCTTCCAGACCCGTTTCAAAAAGCTAACAAGCTACGGTTGAAATTTCTCAGATACGACTGCCGCCAGTTCCGTTTACATAATTTGACCATCATGCCTCAACTTTACACAGCGTAAGCAAATAAGGCAACATCAACATATCTCCAGTGTGGGAGATGAACAGATTCGTTCATCAGACTGGATCCCTGCATGGATGGATCATCCACTCTACCTCAGCCATAGACGGCAGCGTATTTCATCAGCTGGAAACCTATTAAATATTATTACTGTCCTTTTTTTCTTCTATTTCTGCAGCCTACAGCGCTGCACATGTTAATGCTGTCATGCTGATAGGTTTTTCCTTCCCTGCCATGTAGCGCTGCTCTCTGTTGACGGCTGTCAGTTAAAAAGCAACAGTAGTTAGTGGGGGAGATACGTCTTTCTGCCCTCCAGAGAGAAGCGGTGAGGTGCGGGCTTGGGTGCGTGACGTCACGTTTCAACCTGTCTATAGAGTTTAGCAAGACACATCTTTTATTTTGATATTCAACTTCCACTTCTTCCCAAAAAAATGAATGTTAGCTGTGTATTTAGCTCTGAAATAAAATTTTACTACAAAACTATATATTTAGCTATCCATATTAGCTTGCCAGCCACATATTTTAATCAACTGAATATTTAGCTTGCCAACTTAAAATTGAGCATGAAGCTGTGACATTTATGAATAACATGGATGGAAAATACGGGTACAAAAGATGAACCCTTTTTCTCTAGACAGGCTTAATAGCCCAAATTAATACTGTACATTTTTGACTATGTAACTTTACTAACGGCCGCCTATACAAACCTTCCTGACTCGAGTGTGGAGATAAATATTGCCCTCGGATCAAAAGAGTAAGCTTTTGTTTTTTTGACTTAATCCTTCCTCCATACAATCACATTTATTGACTATGGTACGAGGTCGTCTTTTATCTACGTTATTGTTGTAAATGCCTTTTGTAAATTTTAAGAATGTGATTATTTATTTTGTGGTTTTGTGGTCTCGATTTCTAAAATCCTCCTAGTCTTCTTAATTTCTAGCGGATTGGAAACGGAACAGTCTTTTGAAGTCTGTCCTAAAGACATCAGTTTTTAAAATCAAATTGTTTTACTCGTACAATAACCTCTGGGTGTGTGTCTTTGTTTGAAGATGATCTATATTTCAATGTTCTACGCAGGATTCAGCGTGTTCTCTGGGGTTCTAGCTGAGCAGGCGCTGCCTCTCTCAGAGCTCTTACTTTGAAAATCCCCTTGCAGATTTAAAATCTTATAACCTTTTTTTTACTGTAAAAATTGGGGGAGACTTTTCTGAACAAGTATTTTCTCATACAGCATTAGGTGTGTCAGTATTGCAACAAAGATCCTGTATGTATGTGTTTTACAGATGCGCACAAACTCACTGTACTGTACTGGACACACTTTTACTCCATTCTACGCACTCCTGGTTTATTAGATGCTCCCAGCCACACAGACTGATGTACTTTAATAGAGTGTGTGTTTTTGGTGTGAAATCTAGTACTTTCAGTCTGTGTTTTTACAAAGTACAGTTCCAATCTTTCTTTTTTTTATTGTTAGTCTGTTACTTGTAGATCTCCAAAGTCTATCTTAGAAATGTGGGTCTTTGATCGTGATATTGCGATTAAATACCGGCAATGTTTTAATTTATTAAATGGCTGTCCGGTCAAGAAAATAATCATCAGCCTGGAAGGGAACAGACACACAGGCTGATATGTCTGATTTCATATCTGCATTTATTTTTAACTGTGTTTTGATATTTTTATTTTGAAATTATTGTCAAACAAATGTTATTTTAACCAGAACTCAGTCACCTTTGTATACCTTGATCCTTCGCAGAGTTAAAAACAGAAACAACCTCACTTAAATGTGGCTTCTGAATGCTTAGAGTGTATGTGTGTGTGTCTGGTTCTTTCTGTTTATTTTTGTTTGATTTTAGATTTGCAGTACCTAGCTCAACGTGTTCAGCTGATAGGTATGAAAGCACTGTAAAAACAGGATAGACCCTACAATCAGTATTATAATTTCTTTATTCCCATTTGTGTGCTTTCCCAGAGACAGTGAAACATTCAAGTGGACATAAAACACAACCTATCCATGACTAAAACTATTTTTATTTTTTATTTTTTTACAAAAAATATGTATCTTACGGTTGCTTGACCACATTTTTATCAAATCTTGCACTTTGTCCCATTGAAAAACATGTCCATTAATGAAATAATAGAGCATGGGTTACAGATTAAAGCGCATAAACCTGTTCAGTTTTTTGATGGCAGATAAACCTAGAAAGCTGCATAAAACAATGAGATGAACTCCATAGAAGTTCTGTTTCCAAACAAACTCTCTGAAAGAGCTTCCCCACTTGATTCAACTCTGAGAAATGATCCACTGTAACAGAAATAACCAGACGGGTTTACAGTCCCAAATAGAGTAGAGCAGTTTTTTTACATTTACAATCTGTTTATGTATTAAATTATCATGTAAAGCAACATTGTGTTAAAGCTTAAGGCCTTAGCTGCTCCCTTTACACCCTTTTACTTTTTGCAGAATAGCGTTTTTTGTTTGTTTTTTCCTGGACCCTTTTGGTCCAAAGCACATTGATGATATACCACCAGAAGCCAAACAACCCTATCACTGTGACCTCACTTCTACCGTTCTTCATCTCCTTTTTCTTATACTGTATAAATGTACATTTGATGGCACTCCTGTGAATGAGGAATGGATTTTAAGTGTTTGTAATACTGGTTTTATTTTGTAAAAAAAAAAAAAATATACAACAACCAATAAAAATTAAATAAAACAAAAGATAAAATAAAAGAAGGTAAACACATTCAACGTTGTTTTTCTCTTTATAGCAAAGGTGATCAAATTATAACAGCATGGAGCATTTTAAGCATGCTGATTGGTTGCAGTGGTGAAGTGGCAGACTAAATGCCCTCCTGTCTCATCTCCAATCGAATTGTCCAGTCAGCGAAAGCTTAATTGAATTGTACCAACTTAGTTCCTCACCAAAAAATGGTTTGTAATGTGACGGCAGAGCTTCAAGGCTGTACCAGTCAGTCATGAAGAGAAGACTTTGAGCCAAAAGGTTAAACTGTTAATGTTGTAGTTGATCTGCATCTGCATATTCTTCAATTATTTCCACTTTTTTTCCAGTTTAATGTATTTATGGCTGTGATGGACTGGCGACCTGTCCAGGGTGTACCCTGCCTCTCACCCATTGACCGCTGGAGATAGGCACCAGCCAACACTACCCCCCCCCCCCCCCCGCGACCAATTAAGGATTAAGCGGTTCAGAAAATGGATGGATGTATTTATGGTCAATTTTGGCAGTGATGGTCCTCCATATTCTTTTGCCTCACTGCTGTGAAAGATCTTTTCTGTCAAACTGTTGCTCAGTTTAGGTCAAAGCTACTTACCCAGATAGGAATAGCTTCTAAAACCCAACGTTAAAACTTTTCAGTTTTGTGTGGTCAGCCGTTGTGCTGACTGGATTGGTACTGGAATCCATTTCCAATCCAGTTGCTGCTGGATTGGTACTGGAAGCAGCCTGCTGAAGACTGGCATCATATCGGGATGGACAGCAGCAATACTTTGGCAGGCTCTGGTGCTTAAAGAGTTGAGTTGTTTTCCGGCTGTTTTATTCGATATTTCCCCTGATGTCACCCCCTGCCGGTCCTTATAGCGCTATTACTCTGGCAGGCTCTGGTGCTTAAAGAGTTGCCTGAATGTGCCAAGAAAATATCTAATTCACCACTCCAGCAGCAACAGGGTGAACTGCGGTATGAGTCAGGATGGATCCTTGCCTTCATGTTGTTTTTACCAAGTTCTGTTGCAACCATTGTGTCAAGCACCGCTCTTCCAATCTGTTTCTGTCTGATTTTGGTGAGTCTGTGTTATACGAAGCCTCTGGTCTGTTAATTAAACGGTGTGGCTCCTTGTGTCGTCTCCTGCTTTAGCTACTTCTCCCTTTCAGTCATCGAAAACTAGTCTAGCCAGACCAGTCTTCTGTGTTCTCTGACATCAACGAGGCACAACTTCCTGCTCTTCCCTGTCAGTTCAGCTCCTCTTTCATCAATCCAGCTTCTGAATGTGACCCACCATCCAGAGCATGCATGATGGGTTTACTGGTCACTAATTTACTCTAAAGTATTTACACATACAATAGAATAAAAAATATTCAGCAGTTTTCTGGAAAGGAAATTCACTTTTAATGAAGAATAATGCGCAAAAAAATTATGACAGATGAATAATATAAAGGAATACAAAATGGAAAAGGGAATGTACAAATCTTCACAGACCCTCCTTACAAGTTCATGTGATAAGAGAAGAAACAACAGGAATATAAATTAAGTTTTTTTGGAGTTCAGCTTCTCACTGGTCACTGCTAAGTCATTACAGTAATTACTAGGGATGCAGCGATACCACTTTATTCAAACAGATACAATGCCAATACTTGGCTTTCAGTATTTGCAAATACTGAATACCAATACGATACTTCTAACACGCAGCAAAATGCAATGAATTGGAAGACAGATTTTCTTTTATTCTCTTATTGTTAAAGAAAAATATTGATAAAAATAACCACAAAACAAAAATTGTAAGTGAAAAATATAAATGGTCTGCGAACCTATTGCAGAGTTTATAGATTTTGAGTATCGGCTCATTGATATCAGTTAACTCCAATACCGATACAGTACGTAAGAATGGTATCGGTATCAGGGCTTCGTTAGTAATTGCAGGTAAGTACACAAGGAAAAAACTAATTTTCCTAATTCTTTTTTAGAGTTTTTTTTTTTACAGAAGACTTGAAGGCCTTAGTAGCAATCATTACATCGCCAGCTGAAAAAACTTTGCAGTTGCTTGTCTTCAGAGGGAAAAAAAAGAATTAATTCCGATAAATAAATAAATGAAAATGGACTTTGATTTATGTCTAATCAAAATTATCTCTTAAAAATCCAACCAGTTATTATAAACTGCTGTATATTATATAATAATATATTTAAAATATGATTACTTATTGTATTTGTGTCAGTAGTTTTCTTAAGTGTCAATAGCAATGACAATAATTCCTTTTTATTGGTTACATTTTTGTATTGTTATTGCTATACTTTGGTTGATCCTTTATACGTTTACTATACGGTTACTGCAACGGAACCATTTATTTAGTGCTTGTTTCCCGGTGTCATCGAACGCAGCACAACCGGACCGTCTTGTTTTCATCACGTGACCGGAAGCCAGGGTTGATAGTTGAACGGAGATGTTGATACTTTCGATGGGCTGACAGACGCAGTCAAGTTTTAAACGGTGCTGTCGGCGGTTTTCCCCCCCCATGAGCACTAGAGAAGCGGCCCGTCTACTGATGATTCCCCCGACTTTGGCCCCATAAACGCGGCCTGGTTTTGCGTTAAAGCCCCCCAACGTATATTCTAACTTTAGCCTAGTTGCTAGCTGACTGGAGCCTCAACCTTCTGTCCTTTCCAGGAGTACCTCCACGCTGAGTTGTTTTCCGGCTGTTTTATTCGATATTTCCCCTGATGTCACCCCCTGCCGGTCCTTATAGCGCTATTAGACGTTGATTAGACTGATGGAAGTGGGCGCTATGAAGCTAAATAACAGCTAACTGGCTCTCTGGTCGTGTCTTGAGTGCTCCTGATAAGACTTCACAAATAAGTCTCAGCTGTGTCCCGAACATGGACGCTATGGAGCTGGCTCGATAGGACCAGTGTCGTCGTTAACGGTAAGCAAACCATTTCTGTCACCATGAAGCCTTAAACAGGGATGGCGACGGTAATTTCCCAACGAAAACTGATGATGAAAAGTTGCTCGCATGTTTCACTGTTAAACTGGAAACTCGTCGGCTTGGAAAACTGATAATTCCGCTGGTTTCACTCCATTTTTAATGAGGTTACAACAAGAAAAACCTGAGCGTACTTTTCTGCTGTTTCATAAGTTGAGAATGCAAGGTTATAACCGTGAACTGGGAGAACATTTCACGCGTTTTATTTTACTTCTTACAAACAGGAATGTGAAAGTGTCATGTAATTTTTAATGACCAGAGCCCCACGTGAATAATTTAGGTGTGTTGCAAAAAGAAAAAGAAAGAAAAAAGTTCCCAAATGTTTTTGTCTGCTACGTCATAACCGCGGATCTCCAGGGAATCGCCCTCAAAACCCCCTTTTGTTTCAGTTAAATAGAAAACTACACATTTTTAATGAGAAATATATAGAGCAAATGTGTTCACTGAACATCCTCCTTGCCTACCTGGTGCAGGGTACCATGGCACAGCTTGATGACATCATCAAAATGCACAATCATAGTTAAAATCTCTACTGTTTGCTAAATTTATATAATTTCCACCATATACCGGTTTTATTGCCTACCACTAGTTTGAATCCTTGTGTTATTTTGAACATCGGCTTTAATTCAACCACTTCCTCCCGTCATGTTTGAGCATTGAGGATAAACCTGATCTCTTCTTAGTAACGCCTCGTATTAATTTGAATTATGCGTAACAGTGGCTAACCATGCCTGTTTTTTTGTTGTTTATTAGACACTAAATGCCTCTTTGAGGCCAGCGACCACCAGCATCATTCCCCACCACAGATCCTCCTGCATCATCATCACCATCATCATCCCTGAGTCACCAGGATGTTGGAGGGGCTCGTAGCCTGGGTACTAAACACCTACCTGGGGAAATACGTCAGCAATCTGAACACAGATCAGCTCTCCATAGCACTTCTTAAAGGTAATCAGTGCTGTTTTAACATTTTGAACCTGTAGCTTTTGCTCCACCAAGAACTGGAAAGCTAATTGAACACCTTCAGTGTTGAGATGAGAGCAGTAGGGTAGATCATTATTTCAGTTTCAAGAGAACATTTCTGACATTAAGTTCTGTTCTAATGTGCTTTTTAGACACATTTGAAAAGAGTGAATAGGAGAAAAATCCCATCCAGATCGCGGGATTATAGAACACAATGGAATTTTGAGATTCTCTGGGCTCATACAGGAGTTGTAAAAAAATAGTTGGTCTCTTTCTTCTAATTCCTCAGGTGCGGTGGAACTGGAAAACCTCCCGCTGAGGAAGGATGCCCTCCGGGAGTTTGACCTACCGTTTGAGGTCAAAGCGGGTGAGAATACACCGACTGGTGACCCTGTGAAGCTTGTGTGTAATCAGCGAGCCGGCTGACTAGTAGAGGATTTCATGCACTTTGTAGAGTTATACGCTCTCTGCATTTCTGATTTAAATAGGTTGACAGTTTCTGCATATCTCAGGTTTTCAAAGATTTGTTCCAGAGCTTAGAAGCATAAGTTGCAGCCATGTTTCTGTGAGGCGAAACAAATCAAGTCATTAGCTAACAAAGTCTTTTCTTTGAAGAGAGAGAGTTCTTATGTTCAGTAAACTACGTGTAATTCTTTTCTGTGCACTTAAAGTCTTATTTATTTTTAGGAGATTTTTCATGATTCGCTCTTGTTAGGTTGACCTTCAGTCCATTAGATTTTGACCGTGGGCAAGTCATTTTCTCAATAGGGGAATGAGTGAGTAACAGTACAGAAGCTGCAGAGAGGTGGGTTAAACTATGACTCTGCTTCCTCATCAGGGGTCTCATTTACAGTTCATCCGGAAAGTATTCACAGCGCTTCACTTTTTCCACTTTTTTTTATGTTACAGCCTCTTTACAAAATTGATAAAACTCATTTTTTTCCCATAAACTTTTAAACACAACACCCCAAAATGATACTGTGAAAAAAGTGTCTTTGAAATTGTTGCAAATGCATTAAAAATAAAAATAAACTTATGTACATAAGTTTTCACAGCCTTTGACGTGAAGCTCAGAAATGAGCTGAGGTGCGTTCTGTTTCCACTGATCATCCTTGAGTTGTTTCAGCAGATTCTTTGGAGTCCACCTGTGGTAAATTAAGTTGATTGGACATGATTTGGAAAGTCACACATCTGTCTATATAAGGCCCCTGGGTTGACAGTGCAGGTCAAAGCACAAACCAAGAATGAAGACAAAGGAATTGAGTTTAGACCTCAGAAACAAGATTGTCATGAGGCACAAGGCTGGGGAAGGTTACAGAAACATTTCTGCTGCTTTAAAGGTTCAAATGAGCACAGAGGCCTCCATCATCCGTAAGTGGAAGAAGTTTGGAACCTCCAAGACTCTTCTAGAGCTGGCCGGCCTTCTAACGTGAGTGAACGTGGGGAGAAGGGCCTTGGTCAGGGAGGTGACCAATAACCCGATGGTCACTTTGTCAGAGCTCCAGCATTCCTCTGTGGACAGAGGAGAACCTTCCAGAAGGACAACCATCTCCGCAGCAATCCACCAATCAGGCCTGTATGGTAGAGAGTAGCCAGACGGAAGCCACTCCTTAGTAAAAGGCACATGGCAGCCCGCCTGGAGTTTGCTAAAAGGCACCTTAGGGACTCTCAGACAATGAGAAACAAAATCCTCTGGTCTGATGAGACAAAAATTGAACTCTTTGAAGTGAATGCCAGGCGTTACGTTTGGAGAAAATCCGGCACCGCTCCTCACCAGGCCAATACCATTCCTACAGTGAAGCGTGGTGGTGGAAGCATCATGCTGTGGGGATGCTTTTCAGCGGCAGGAACTGGAAGACTAGTCAGGATAGAGGGAAAGCGCTCTTGACCTCAAACTGGGGCGACAGTTCACCTTTCAGCAGGACAATGACCCTATAAGCACACAGCCAAAATATCCAAGGAGTGGCTACAGAACAACTCGGTGAATGTCTTGAATGGCCCAGACCTAAACCCAATTGAACATCGCTGGAGAGATCTTAAAATGGCCGTACACCGGCGCTTTTCATCCGACCTGATGGAGCCGGAGAAGTACTGCAGAGGAATGGGCAAAACTACCCAAAGTTAGCTGTGCCAAGCCTGTGGCATCATATTCAAAACGACTTGAGGCTGTAAATGCTGCCAAAGGTGCATCAACAAAGTACAGAGCAAAGGCTGTGAATACTTATGTCATGTGAATTCTCAGGATTTTTTTTTTAAATAAATTTGCAACAATCTAACAATTTCTTTTTAGATTGTCATTATGGGGTGTTTTGTGTTGAATTTTAAGGAAAAACTGAATTTAATCCATTTTTGGTATAAGGCTGTAACATTAAAAAATGTGGAAAATGTGAAGCGCTGTGAAAACTTTCCGGATGCGCTGTTTGAAGCTTGCTTACGCACAAAACGGGCTCTGAAGACAACGTAAGCAGCTTTATACGCTAAGTTTGGGATTTATAGAAAAAAACGTGACGGGAAAATCTGCACCAAAGCTGCAACTACTAAGCAACTAACACACCATATATATAACGGCTTTGAATAAAAAAAATAACAATAAAATAATTAAAAAAACATTTTAGATATAAGCGTTAATGCTAAAATTAGTTGACTTACATTTAAATTGGAAATTTACCCCCGAAAGTAGCTGCTGCCGGCTCCTACCGCGCCGTATTCTGGGACATTTTTGACCGAGAGAAGCCATCAAGGCACCTCTGATGTATCCTTGGTCAGTTAGCTTAAACGGCTAACAAACGAAGGACAGATTCATCGCTAGCGATGACGTATCTCCTAGGCAACCGGGGCGGGACCAAGGCCTCAAGGCGAGGTTCCTGGGCATTGAGAAAGAAATTCTAATAAAGAAAGAACTCCCACTCTCTTGGTACTTCCGGGTTGCAGTTCCACTCTGGTTCCATTAGAGGGCGCTCTCATGACGAGTGCAGAATGAATGGATCCACTTTTCTCAGGATATCATTTTTTTTTTTTTGTCCGGTAATTTGAATATTTTTTCCAAAAGTAGATCCGAAGAAATTACACATTGCTGGGTGTTAGATTTTTTTAGAGTCACTTATTTGCTTTAAAAAGTATTTTAAACTGTCAATGACGTCATACACATTTACGGCAATCCTTGTTTTTCCTTTTAAATTTCACAGTACGTACGTAACCATAGGCAGATAACAGCTAGCAACCCCAAAAAAATGTGGTTGGGTTGATATTAAAAAGTCCGCCTCAACATTCTGGTATCGCTTCGGATGCCACGATGCCGTCAAGCGATACATCTGGTTGTAATCAGTCCTTCACTGACCAATCAGCGGTTATTAGCAAAATGCTAACGAGTTATGGGCAACAACAACTCAACCTGTAAGAAAACAAAAGGACATACGTACTTTTTCATTCAACTTTCCTCCTATAACCCTTCTTGAACTTGCGAAACCTACAACCAAATCCGTCTGGCTCCATAGACTCTCATTCATCTTGCACTCTTGGTGATCGCCCCCAGTGGACCTCTGGTGGAACTGCAACCAAATTTCGTTACAGTGGGCCTGAAAGGAGAGCGGGACGGCTTTTCTAGAACGGCTTTGCCATTGAGAAACACCCACAGTCTTTCTCCGCCTCTTGGTTGTCATGGTTACCCATATTAGCCTGCATGCAGAATATTCGATAGGCGCTTTGCATTGACCGTTAATGGCAGTAAGTGGGTGTGTAGGATTCGGGATATGATCTGGAAACAGCTGAGCGCATTTCTACAAAGAGTTTGATTTATAAAGAGGAGATTGTGTCCAGCTGTGCATAAACCAACTTTGATAGACCAGAAATGTACTAAGTGTAAGTAAAAAAAGTTGTTCAGCTTAAGTAGGCTTTTAGAAAGGATTCTGTGCAGAGTTTAATAAATGAGACCCATGGACCGTAGTTTTTCAGTGTTTTTGAGGACTAATAAATCCGTCCAGATTTGTAGAAAGAAGAGCTGCTCTATCCAGAATGGGATGGATGCTCTCTCTCTCCGGATCAGACCAGGTTTTCCTAAAAATGCCAATTATCAATTTAGCCCACATCGTTTTCAACATACCACCTAGCAAAACAGCGTTTGAAAACAGCATGAAGCTAAACTACTTATAATAAAAGGTTGAAGGACATGTTTTTCTGATGCTAAAGTTTAAAAATAAGATCATTTTACATCCTCCCCCCCATCTTTACATATTTATACTCATAATTTTGTCTTATCATTTAAAAATGTCACTTTATTCATCAAATCGCCTCTTCCAGGATTTATTGGGAAGATCACTCTCCAGATCCCTTTCTACCGGCCCTATAGTGACTCCTGGGTCATCTCCATGTCCCAGCTCAACCTGATCATTGGCCCCGCCCAGTTGCAGGAGCTCGATGCGGAGAAAGAAGAAGAGGAAGCGAGGGAGCGCAAAAAATGCCTCCTCAAGGCTCTTGAAGATAAATTCAGGGTGAGTGCAGTTTTTCCTCCAGGCCACCTGGTCGTTATACTTAACCTGGACTTCTTGAGGGACAACTGGATTTGACCTTCCTTCTTTATAATTGTTTATTAAAACACTTATTTGGTATACATTCTACAAGATGGAGGCCTTTGCTTTTCACTGCATGGAACAACGCATATTTGACACAACCAATCTGTAAATATGAAGGGAATGCCACAAAAAACGGCATCCTGTGATATAAACCAACCATTTTACAGTCCCCTTTATAAGTGAAGACAAAGATCTGAAAGCTATTACAAATCCTAAATATTGCCATTAAGGAATGGATGTACTCATTCTGGTATTGGGCCGATGCCGTTCCAGTAAGTTAACCGATACCACAAACTTATACTTAGAATGTGGAAACTCTGCAATAATTTCACTGAAATTATTTTTCAATTAAAATTTAAGTTTTGCGGTTGTTTTATCGAATTAACCATACTTTTTGTAAAAAGCCGTGAAGAAAATAAAACTTGGCTTTCAATTCGTTGCATTTTCTTGTGTGGCGGAAGTATCGGCATCGGTACTCCGTATGGCAAAGTACTTAGATCCAAGTATTGGTTTGAAAAAACGTGGCATCTTTGCATCCCTAGTACTGAGTCTCAGGACCATCATGACATGCTAACAGCTCAGTCTGCGGGCAGCAGAGACGACGTTCGACAGCAACATAATCCACCTCCTTTTCTCTTGCCGCTCCTCTGTAACTGTCCGTCTGAACATTCGGTTGGAAAGATGTTTAGGGATATGATTCATTTAATGTGGTTTATTTTACATATGCTTCCATACAAAAACAGAAAAAATCTATCTAAGGGTGCAAATACTTTCACATTGCACTGTGTACCTGCAGGTAAAAAAAAAAGAAGAGACAAAATGAAAGGAAAAAGCATTGCATTGCTGATTTAAAGTTATTCAACTCAAAGTTAAAACGTGAAGGACTTTAAAGCTTCGTTTTTAAAATAAAACTGATTTAGCAGCTTGGTCCTCAGCTCTTAATGACTTATTTATGACAAACCCATCATTGTTTGTTACTCTTGCTGTTTCATGCTGTCGTTCCTGCAGAGCGAATGTGAGCAGAGAGGGGAGTCGTACTGGTACTCGGTCACCGCCTCCGTCGTCACCAGGATTGTGGAAAACATCGAAGTGAGTCGTTCTGCTTTCTTTTTACCACAGCACTAATCAGGTCGTGTTACTTCTTTACTGACTCGTTCTCTTGTCTGCGTTCAGCTGAAGATCCAAAATGTGCACCTCAGGTTCGAGGACGACTTCTCGATCCCAGGGAAGCCATTTTCTTTCGGAGTTTGCATCAACAGCGTGTCGGCTCAGAATCCTTCGAAAGAGTCGGTGAGTGTTCAGCCTGAGGACAGGTAGACGGTTCAAACAAAGCGTTTCTTTTCACTTGGTAGACACGAAAAATAATATGCATGGACGCTAACATGCAGCAGTGGATGGAGAATCAAAAAGCTCTACTCAATTAAAGTAAAAAAATAACCATCCAGGACATTACTCAAGTACTGAGTAACTGATCATAACATCTGACAAAATTATAAAGTTATGTGCAAATTTTGATATTTTACAGACAAAAGTGAAACAATTAGCACAGATAACCAGCATAAGTTGAAAATTACACATTTTAAGCAGAAGAAACACTTTTATATACATTTTTTTCTAACTAAAACCAATATATATTATTTTTTATGATTTATAAAAGGTTTGCACTTTGATCACAGTGGGGTGAAAACTATGCGGTATGTGATTTACTAAGCTGGAGCAGGGAGGACTGCGCCTGTTAAACCCGCAGCAAGATATGCGCAGTCCCCTTAGCGCTTTAATCCTTGATGGATATTTAATATTTGTGTTTCTGTCTGAAGGTGAAGAACATGTACATGGGGAGCCGAAATCTCCTCCCCTTCCTTTCGGCCCTCATGAGTCCCGAAACCGAAAAAATAATGAAACGGAAGTCAATGGAGCGATAAAAGTTATTTTCTGGTCCGCTTTGTCTTACGTCCTGAATCACACATATGTTGAACTTCGATTTAAATGATAATTAATGATGTACATTTTGACTGTTTGTCCTGTGGTTTAACATTCATTTGATTGTAAAAGTTCACATTTAAAATGCCTACAAATCAGACGTCAGAAGTCCCATGTTTGACATCACGCAGCTAACAGGAGCTAGCACTAGCTATAGCAGGTAAAACCTTCACCTAGAGCTTGTAGAGCTTCTCCTCCATGCTGGCTCTCACTCCACCGACTGCTTTACCCCCGACATAGCTGCTACTTTCCACATGGTCAGATTTATAGAGGTTTTCTCCGTGTTTGATGCTCCTAAAGTAACCTAACCTAAAGTAACTTTTACCTCTGGTTGAAAATCAGTGTTTTCTCTGCATCAAAATTGTTTTTTAAAATTCTCTGAATTCATGTGTTCGAAAATAACTTTTACCGGTCCATTGACTCTCATTCATTTTATTTGGCATTAGGGGACCCATGGGCAGGAAGTAGTAGGGCGGGGCTTAGGCTCTCCACACGCAGTGCAATTCATCAAACGTGAAACAGTTTGTTTCGGCTGTTTTTGCGCCTATTCTTAGCGCCTCTGGAAGGCATGCCTTAACTTTGTGCCACCATGATTGAATATAAATTTATTACTGACGAATGTCATTCATGCACGCAAATTTTAACCTAATAGTAATTAACACTCTAATTGCCATCAATCTAACAGGTATATAACTTCCAAAGTCGTATAGTGAATCCACTGCAACTTTTCCTTCCTTCTGTAGCTGTGGCTCAGTTCATGAGGCAGAAAGGCTGGTAAATACAACAGAGCACGCAAAGTCCTCATTTAATTACTGCTGTTTGAGCCTGTTAAGATTGGCTTACACAATCTTAGTAGATTTGTAAATCAGAAACGCATCTGACGCATAGATGTCGATTCCGTGGGTTCGTTGGGCCTGTTTTGAATAGTTAATACTTAATTTGTTTGATTAACTGTGGTTAAATGTTTTATTTTAATATCCTGCAGTGCACAAAATTAAGAGTCAATCGCTGGTTAAATTCAGTGTTTAAAAACCGATTAGGTTCAGAAACGTTCTGCATCCACTGTTGATGTTAGTGGGACATTTAGAGCAAAGTAAAAATAAACATTCAGATTTCGCTTATGAAAAATCTGCAGCATTTTAATTGTTTCATCTCGATCTTCAGATGAACCAACTGTTTCAGCAGTTAGAAAATAACATCCAAACCACAGATCTCACTTTGTTAGAGACTGTATGGCTGTATCTGTATTTTATTCATTTAGTGAAGTTACTCAGTGTGTTCAGAAATTTTTCTCAAGTAGGAGAAGCAAAACTGCATAAGGATACTCAAGTAAAAGTAAGAATACTCCTACAAGGGCATTTCCCCCCAAAAAAGTAAGTTTAGTAAATGTAACTAGTTACTATCCACCTCTATAAACATCAACTTTTTCTGCCCGTTTATGAGCTTTTATCTACAGACGACAATGTTAGTATTTTTGAGTATTTTGAAGGTTGAAGAATTTTTGGAGATAGCTGAAAACGCTGTGGTTCAGAGTTCAGAACTAACTTTTGTTTGGGTCTCAGGTCCAGAAGCCCTTCAGACAAAAGCAGCTGGAGATCGAAGACTTCAGCGTTTACTGGGATACAGAGTGTGAAATGCTGGGGAAGCTGCCTGCGAGCCAGATTCAGGTTGGTTACATATTGATTTATTCGCCTCTGCGGCTCGGTGCAAAGTTCACCGCGTATCCCGCCCTCCACCCACGGGATTACTGCGTTTCCTCCAGGCTAAAGGCCGTGATGTTTCCGGGTCACATTCGTAAATGACTCCGAACTAAAACTAACGATGTTAGAGCGTCCTCGTGAGGACGAACGGAGTCACCGATCAAACATGTCGAAATGCTGCGATAAAAGCACCTCAGTAATGGTGCGCTGTGACTCTCTGGCTGTTTGCAGGATGCAATGACCGCGTGCATGCAGAGTCGTCGGCACCAGTACATCTTTGAGCCGGTGCGTGCCTCCGTGCTGCTCAGAAGGAACACCTCCAGGGAGCCTCTGAGGTCCCGACACAACCCTCGGATCGAAGGCCAGGTCCAGCTGGAGCCCATGTCTTTACGGCTTTCGCAGGTTCTGCAGTGAAACACCCAAGCTTCTTTTTAATTCTAAAATGTTTACATTCTCTGATGCTAGAATTGTAAACGCATTTTCGTTAGCTATATCATGCTTTTTTTTACACAGAGGGCTTTAATATTACCTTACAGGTTCAATACCAGCAGATAATGGCTTTCCTGAAGGAAGTGGACCGCAGAGAAAGGGGGATGCTGTACAGAACATGGAGACCCAAAGTTCCAATTTCTGGAAAGTAAGGGCTATCTTTACAGGCTTTGGTCATTTTTACTGATTTAAGTCCTGAAATAGGATTTAATTGGCTCCTGGTTTTGCCCTCAGCTGCCGGACGTGGTGGCTGTTTGCCATTCAGGCTAACCTGAGTGAGATCAGGGAGCAGCGGAGGCGAGGAAGCTGGGTCTTTGCGCTGCAGCGAGCCCGGGACGCGCAGACCTACACCGGCCTCTACTTCAAAAGGCTCAAAGGCGTCCTGCTGAGTCCTGAGGAGGAGGTATGACACCGCGAACCGGACACAAAATGGCCTCTACTTATGTAGCGCTTACTTGGTCCCTACGGACCCATTCACACACTGGTCAATGGGTGCGAACAACCAATAAATAAACACACAGTTATGTTGTCGTGATTATATATTTGGTACATTTTACCAAGAGAGGTACCAAAAAAAAAGCTCATTATTGCGCCCCTGAAGCATATCTGATAATTACCGATCCCATAAATGTATGCAGTAGCTAAACTTTCTCATTAAAATTATTCACTGATTCTGTTACAAATCTGGGCTAAATGTGCAGACTTTTAAACTTTCATAAAATAGTCCAGCTGTAACGTCCCGTGTATTCATATTTTATGGTAAAACCCTGTCAGTTCGACACGAATCCAGCTGTTTTCTACATCACACATGCAGAATGTGTATGTGAGGAACTCAGAGCATAGCACAATGTTTATGCAGGCAAACTTTACCAAGTGACACCAAAACAAACCAGAAAGGACTGCTGCATTCAAGTACAGCTAGGAGGCTAGGCTGTTGAAATATCACAACAACTCCAAGGTTACGTAATGGAAAGGAATAATCCTTTATTATCCCACAAAGGAAAGTTTAGATGAAATAAAAGCATTGGATTCAAACACATAGAAAAAGTATTTAAACTAAATTATTGTGAATACAATATTTAAGTTAATATAATACATTTAAGCATGTTTTATCTTCAAACATGGGAAAATATTTAAATGTGTTTTAGTGGTTATATTGTTTATAATCTGGCTATGTCCGCTTGTACTATTTATTTATTTAATCATTTTTTCAAAAATCCATTTAAATCTCCAGTCTGTTTTATACTTCTAAGTAAAATAAAAGAAGTTAATTGCACATTTGTATTTATATGTCTTGATTAATTACTCTCTTAAATTCCTCTCCTCGTTATTGCCCGAGTGTAACTTGTTCCACTCGATTATCTGAGGCAGATGGAAAACGTAAAAGTGTCTTGAGAAGTGGAGTTCCCTTTTTTTGTCTTCTCCCCTCCTTTTTATTTTTTCTTAAAATTTTTTGTAAACATTTGAGGGTAATGGAAAAATTAAGTTATGTCAGAACCTTGGGAGACACCAATGTGATTTTTGTTCACTCAGATTGTGTATTGACCAGTAACAACTCGAAAATGAGCTGTAAGGAGGATAGAGAAAGACACCCTAAAATTATGATCATTTTTTAAAAATAATCTTAAGCTTGTTTTTGTTACTTCCGTTTTTTATTATTATCTAGGTCGAACTAGAGCGAGTTGAAGAGGAGCAGACCCTGGAGGAGCTGCAGATTCTCCGAGAAGTTGTCCATGACTGGTTTCGCAAGGAGGAAGAGATCGCCGACGTATGTGTATATGATTGTACATCTCTGTAGATTAGAAACTCATCAAACCTTTTCAGTGTGTTTCAGTTTGAAAAATCACCCGCATTTATAGATCAATAGAAAACACAGCTACGTATTCTCGCCGTTTATTTTTGTGGATTTTAATAGTTATGATTTAAATCCCATGATTCAGTTTCTTGGAACATTAAAAGATTAAAATTCGATGAGTTGTTTCAGCTCTAGTTAAGATAACTGAGGTGATAGCATGTTGTTTTGCAAACTATTGAACTGTTTTTGTGTTAACCTCAGGTCGGCGTTACAGAGCGTTGTACGCCAAAACCACCCGACACAAAAACAGTTTTTTCCCCCAGGCTGTCGCTCTGACGAACTCTGTCTAGTCACAGTGTGTGAGTGCACTCACATAACAATAAACTATAACTCTGCACTTCTGTACATACTCACTGTAAAATAACCCCGGCTTGGTGTATATATTATCCTTTATTATTTACGATCTGATATTTATTTGTATTTTTACTTATTTTTGTTCTTATTTTTCTTTTTTTCTTTTTTTATTTCACTTATTCAAGTTCTGTACTGGAGAAAAAAGTTTGCCGGAGTCAAATTCCTTGTATGTGACATACTTGGCCAATAAACTGATTCTGATTCTGATTCTGATTCTGAAATTAAGTTTATAGATCTGTAATCTGAGTAGAGAAAAAACATTTCCATAGTACTTTTTAAAATTTTCCCCACCAATCCGATTAATCGAGTTGAGACCCCATCTGATTCATTAATGACCCAAATAATCGTTTGTTGCAGCCCTAGTACTACTATTTTTTAACATGAAACTGTAAAGATGTTAACTTCTCCGTTTTAAATGACTCATTTTGTCCTGATTTTGTTTTAACCGATTTTTATTTTTTTTTATTTTCTTGTAGAGCGTTCGAGAGCCAAGCGGCAGCCCCCAACCCGATCCCCCTAACGCATCAGTTCCCAAAAGCGGAAGCTCCAGAATGATTCAGTATCTGCAGTCTTGGTTCCCTGGTTGGGGGGGCTGGTATGGAAATGCACGGGATCTGGAGACTCCTGAAGAACTCCTTCCAAGTCCATCATCCTGGGATATTTTAGGTCAGCAACAGGCTAAATGACGGACTAACCTCCGTGGTTGTACTTCCTGAATGGTGACCTGCTTCGTGTGGCGTTGAAATCGGTGTAAACTTTCCTAATGCCGTTCCAGCAGAGACTGAGGACTTATTCGACCCCCTGGAGGACTCCCACACTCTGAACACGTTCACCAGGCGAGATCACATGTTTGCGCGGCTGGAGTTCTTTTTGGAGAAGGGCGGAGTCACTCTGTTTCACGAGGAGAGGAGGGCGAACACGATGCATGAGAGCGGAGTCATCCAGCTGGAGTTCTCAGGTACAATGATAGAAACTGTTTGATTCTGGGATGTTGTGTTTTTCTGTTGTCTCTCCTTCCAAACAATTACATAGACCTGGTTAAATAAGCATGATAAATGCGAATGGAATCATTGATCAGCTCTGACCAGATTTTAGCTTGGATTTAAATAATTTCAGTGTTTCAGCGGCTTTGCAGTGGCCTGGAAGTTTGATCCAGATTTGAGGAGCGTAGAAACTGAAAGCTGCTTCTCCATGTTTGGTTCTGGAGGTACAGGTCTGAGTCCATTGTTACATCTAGATTATTGGCCCGATCGGTCATCTCTAGCCGTATTAACTGAAGCTGAATGTTGACTCCTGATCGTTCCTCTTTAAGTCCAAAAATAGTTAAATGATAAATACTTGCTCATTCAGCTGGTGACGTTGTAATTAGTAGACGGAAATATAAAAGGTATAAGGAAGAAATTAAAGTGAAAGAGATTTTGACTACACCGCCATACTGCAATTACATATTTTGTTGATTTCATCAAGCTGTGCCTACATACTTCAGGTACACAAAGAGGATAAATACTGATATTCGGAAGTATTTTTAAATACTTTTTAAATATTTTTAAATAAAAAATGTCCAGGTTTTTTGTTGTGCGATATTGAATTCCTAAATAAGTAACCAGGAAAACAGACAAATGTGAACTTTTTCACAACATTTTGCTTTTTTATTTTGATTTAAAATAAATTTCTCTTTCATGATTTTGGAAAAAAGGTTTGTATTATTTTTTCTTCTTTACAATACAGAGCCCTTGTTTATTTTTAGACTATTCTACAATCATTGGTTTTATTTATTAAATTCTGTACAGTAAATTTTATTTTAAAAGACAAAAGTGATGCCATTTTTATTATTCTTGTGTGATTCATCACATTCGGCATTAATGGTCAAATAATTTATTTGCAATCACTGTAACAGTATTGTTTCATACTAACGGACTCTTGCTGCCATCTAGTGACTCTTTATAGTTACTGCAGGGCAACTGTAGACACAAAGCTCCAGATAGCTCATTGGACCGAGGAAAATGAAGCTAACAGTTGTCTTCTCATTTATAATGCGAATGTGGACTTAACTCGCAGGGTACTCAAAATTTCCTCACCAGTGATTTGGGAGTAGAAGGAGTGGCATTAGCGCCGGTCCCGCTGCTTCATCTATTCTAGCCGTGGCCGAGCTGTAGCTTAGCTAACAGCTACTTGCTAGCGTGAGCTAATGCGCTCTGTAGACGTGTGCTCTGATCAGTTACTTGGCCACCTGCTAACTGTTGCTACGGAGTCCCGAGTGGGACGCACAGTAAACATCGGAGGAAGAGGTGATGGCGATCCTCTTTTGGATTTCGATGTGTCAGTTCGTAACGTAAATTCAATCGATTTTCGATTCAAAATCGAGATCGTGGCACCCCTAATTTCGATGGCGTTCTAAACCTTTTTTAAGTTACTCTGCTGCAATGTATCTGGAAAGTGATGATGTTCATAAGCAGTTATTTCGACACAAATAAATAAAAAACAATATTACGTCAGAATACATATCGTTACCTCACGTGATTTAGATTATATCGCAATATAAATTTGAGGCCGTATCGCCCAACCCAAATTGTAATGTAGCACTGAGTGTCATCTGCATAGTTATGATAAAAAAATCTTATTGGCTATTATAATCTCTGTTAGTGTGAGCATGTAGCTGTTGAATAGAAGGGGTACCAGGAGGGAGCCCTGGGGGACCCCACGTGTTATTTTTGTGCGCTTTGATGAAAAATTGGCTATTGACACAATGAATTTCTTGTTCGTTATGTAAGACTCAAACCAGCCAAGTGGTTCTACCACAGTCTGTATTTCTGTGGATGTCATTGAAAACTTTGACGAGGGCAGAAACCAGACTGAAAAACATAAAAGCGTTTGGTCGTTAACAATTTAACCGTTGAAATACAGTTTTTTTTTTTTTTCAATAATCTTATGGATGAATGGAAGATTACAGATTAATGGTGTTTTGGTTGAAGGCAAAGGGGCTCAAATAAAAAAAGTTTTAGTCTTATAACAGGGTTAAAGGTGTTGCAACACAATATTATTTGTTTGCAACTGATTTAAGTCTTTTCACCCAAAAATTATTTTGGATTTCTCAGGAGTGAAGGTGATCGTGGAATCTCTTCCTCGCTCTGAGTCGTCCCTGCTCTCTGTTAAGTTGGGCAGTCTGTTCCTGAGAGACCTGACCACCCAGGGCACCATGTTCCCGTTCCTAGTGTCTCCCAAAATGGTAAGAGGTGGAAAGCATCTCTTTGGAGGATTATTTTTTTTGTCTTAAAACGTTGGGTTGATGATCAAAGCTCTGACGATGCCCGCTTATTGTAGGACAAGGTCGTTGTTGCCATGAATCAGTCCATGACTCAGCACAGCGCTGGCTCCGGTAAGTGTTTATTCATTGTTTTTGCAGTGTTCTGTTAGCTTGAGTCAAACGAGCCGTTCTCCGACGTTCATACGTTGTCTTGTCAGACTGCAGTACCGAATGGACTTCTCCGGTGTTCGAGATGATATACGAGCGCAACCCTGTGAGGTCCAAGTTTGAGAGGAGGCTGGAGGTCAGCACAAGTCCATTAAACATCATCTACAACCCACAGGCCATGATAAAAGTCACCGAATTCTTCTACAAAGGAAGGGTTCACACTTCAGGTTAGTACAGAGCGGGAAAACGTTTCTGAAGTCATCCTAAAAAGAAAAAAATACTTTACTTCAGTTTCACAGTTTTACATGTTAAAGATGATTAGGCCTCCACCAGATTATGAAGTTATATCATCATCCCCTCAATAAAATCAAATTCCTCTCACATTATAGGAAAGTATATGGGGATACTGTGAATGTTAAAATTCTCACGGAAATCATAGTGGGCATTATTAGTTGAGTTCCGCCTGGAAAAAATGCAAAAAGGCTGAGCAGCTTGTTTTGATTGTAAAGAAGCAAATAAAAATAATAAATATTAAACTTCTCAGTCTTATTGACTTCAGACCAACTGTTGGTGTCTGTAAAAATAAATAATTGAAAGCTATTGAAGTTTTGTAGTGGATACTTGTGTAGAGGAGTCCAAGCGTAACATTTTGGTGGTAAATACTTCATGGAAATCTTACGACATCTCACGATTTGATTCCGATTCTTGGGGTGACGATTCGATTCTGAAACGATTCTCGATTCAAATCATTTTTTTTTTTTCTTAATCAATACTATATTTATAATTATTAAGAATACTTGAATCTTAGAGTATTTATTCATTTGACAAAATAACAGTCTACAGCAATAATGTAAATGAAGAAATTAAACAGTCCCTCCACTTTTTGGTTAAAAGTCTTTTGTGTAAAAAGGTTGCAATGTTTTTTATATGCTTTCATATCACATTGTCACATAAAAAAGCAAAATAAAATGACCTTATATTGTAATTTACGACTGCTCAGATTGGGTCCCCACTACAAGAACAGCTCTGCTTTTATTTTGGTGCTAAAGTCCCATCCTGGGCCTCTTTTAGCCCCTCTTTATTAACCTCCTGGATACGCCCCTGCTCAGCAGCGCTGAGGAGTTTAGGAGGAGTTTAGGGAGAGTTACTTGGGTTTGTGTGGGGGTTTTTTTTTGTTTGGTGGGTGGTGTTGTTTTGTGGTTTTTGGTGGTTTGTTGGGTGGTGGGTGGTTTTTGTTTTTGTGTGTGGTGTTTTTGTTGGTTTGTGTGGTTTTTGTGGTGGTTTGTTTTTGGTTTTTTTTTTTGGGGGTGTTGTGTGGTTCTGAGTCTCCCGGGAAAATCAGGAGGGTTGGCAAGTATGGATGGGCGGTATACCGAAAAAGTACAGATACCGACATTTTTTATTGTTACCAATGTCTTTTTGCCCGTGCCGGTAAATTGAGTATGTAAAAAAAAAAAAAACCTGAAAAAAGATTTTTTAGTTTAATGGTGCTTCTACCCTTTAAAAAATGAGCGCCATGTGACAGAGGGGGAAGCGCTGGTAACACAGCAATTTTATTAGCCATATTTAGCGAGAGTTTAGACTCATCTACCAAATGTTTTTAAGAAAAATGCGACTTGCGACAAATAAAGTGACTTTTTATGGTGTTATTGGACACGTAGACTCTAACGTGGAACACTTATGTTTGATGCTGCAGCAACAGAGCTGCTGCCGAACCAGAGCGTTTGTATCCCAACAGCTCCGCCCGCCCAGGTCCTGCTCAAGTGGAGCAGATATTAAACCCCGCCCAGTTGTTGCTTGAAGCCGCCGCCTGTTGCCACCTGTGCTCCGATGTAAAATATTTTCTGTCTAAAATAAACGACCGCAGACTAAAATCCCCTATTTCACTCAGCCCCCATCACAACCCATGTCTGATCACTTCTGAGTTCAAACTGGACTCTAAGCAATACAGAAAGGAGAGGGAATCAAACACTGAATTAAAAAAGCCGTTCAATTGCAAGAAGCCATCATATTATAATGAACATTATATAAAATTGGCCACTACCGGAAATTAAATACGGAGAATGACACGATTAAAAAAAAAGACTTACGACCCTAGTTTAAATGGCTAGCTTAAGAGGTTAATAGCCTTTTAGGGGTTTAGATAAAAAAAAATAAAAAAATGTCCATTGTAAGGGGAAATCCATCAAAATATGCATTAATTTGACCCGCAGAGCAGATACAGCTTAGTTACGAACACGTTTCAGCTTATTGGAGAACGATATTTGTGTGTTGCTTACAACACAAAAATAGATTTTATATACCCGCAGATTTCTTTTTTACTTTTCCGTTAATTTTAAAGATAAAACAAATTTGTTTGCGACTGGGTGAGATCAGCGTCCTCTCTCTGTGTGGCCTTGGTTGAAATATTCCGATATTCCCAAATCTGCAGGGAATATCTGCGACAAAGTTTGACAGAAAGTAGATGAGCTGTAAATATCGCTGGATTGGTGCTAGTGGCTTAAAAAAAAGGTCTGGGGGGGGCTGAAAAGTCGTTACAACAGCGACAGAGTCTCTAAGTTGGGAACACATAGACCCGACATCATTTTATTTATCTGCTTACGTGAAATGTATTTGTTGAATTTTATGTCCAAATTTTTCATTGGTAGAGCCTTTTGATTTTAGTAAAAGTGTATATCTATTCATTGTGCAAATAAATCAAATAGAATCAAATAAAACCCTTTTTTTTCTACATCACTCAAACATTTTCCTCCAGGTTTTGGCTATCAGTCGGAGCTGGAACTGAGGGTGGCGGAGGCCGCAAGGAGGCAGTACGACAAGCTGAAGAAGCAAACCAAGACGGAGATTCGGCAAACCATCGATCAGCTGCTCGTCGGGGAGTTTATCGTAAGAAATGGGTGCTGCAACGTTAGGCGAAGCGGATCAGGCTTCACGCATCTGATTACGTGTTTGTGCCTCTGCAGGAAAACAGCAAGCGTTGGACGATGAAGCTGGATATTTGCGCCCCCCAGGTGATTTTCCCCGACGTGTTCCAGTCAGAAGACCCCATGCTGGTTGTGGTGGATTTAGGCAGAATTCTTCTGACGAACTCTCAAGGTGAACCACTCGACGAATGTCTTCCGTTTTTCTGTCCGATGAGATTCATGTCACCGTATAACTGACGGTTTCCCTCTTTGAAGATGACAGCATCGTCGGGTCTCAAGCTGCTCAACCTGAACAGGAAGACCTGAGTGACGATGAGTACAAAACCCCTCTGGCCACCCCACCCGAGTCTCCGCCTCCAGAAACTGACGCGCCTTTGAAAGCGGCGTTCAAAAACCCTGACCTTCCCAGCCTCAGATCTCCGGAGGCGTCGAAGGCCTACAGCAAGAAGCTTTACGAGAAGTACTGCTTGTCGTTCAAGGACCTCCAGATAATGGTCGGCCGCTACAAGGACAGCTGGAAGCACCTGGAGGAGAGCGAGGTGGGGCCGACGCACGTGGTGGAGAAGTTCAACGTGCTGCTGCAGCTGGAGCAGAGACTGCGCTACACGTCGGACCCGCAGCTACCCGGCGCCGTGCTGTCGGGGACGCTGCCGGACCTCAAGGTGCACATCAACCTTGAGAAGATGACGGCCATCCGGACCTGTCTGGCTCGGCTGGGCAGGCCGGCGGACGGCGACCCGGAAGGGGGTCCAGACGCGACGAGCCCCGACCCGCCCGCGCTCCGCCGGGACAAGATCTTCCACAGAGTGGACAGCTCGTGGAAGCTCCAGGACTCTGCCAAGAACCTCACCCAGAGCGTTACGACGTTGGAGCAGCACACGCGCGAGGTTCTGGTGGAGTCCCGCCTCCTGCTGGCCGAGTTCAACATCAACTACATGCAGCTCGGCGTGGAGAGCAACGGCCGCTACATATCGGTGTTCAAAGTGTTTGGCACCAACGCGCATTTCGTGAAGCGGCCGTACGACGTGGAAGTCTCGCTGACCGTTCACGGATTCCTCCTGGTCGACACTTTACAGACGTACGGCTCTGACTTCGACCTGCTCGTCGCGTCTCATAAACATCTCAGCTTCGACGTTCCCACCGGCAGCCTTAGAGAGAGCCAGCCGTCTTCCCCGGCCATGTGTGACGGGAGTCCCTCCGAGCTCGCCGGCGTCCACGCTGGCTCGTCTTCTGATCTGTCCCCTTTCAGTTCCCTCCTGAAAGACCAGGACGCCCTCATTAGGGTCGAGTACCAGTTCGTGAGCTCCGACTGCCCCAGCCTGGACCGCAACAACTCCTGCCAGGTTACGACCATTCAGGTCAACAACCTCGACATCATACTCAACCCCGAGACCATGGTGGAGCTGCTTAAGTTCCTCCAAAAGTCCTTCCCCAAAGAGGACGCTACGTCGTCCTCACAGGAGTGTCAAGCGGCGACCTCCAGCGAGGAAGACGACCGGGCCTACCAGACAACGTATGACCAGAACAAGGAGCTGAGCGTTGAGATCCACCGCCTCAACCTGCTCCTCCTTCGGACCGTCTCCTCTGGCACCGCCCTGAGTTTTGAGAAAAAAGGTCTGAAGATCGCCACGGCCAGCATCTCTGGTACCAGGGTCAACGTTTCCCTCGGAAGCCGCTTGGACATCAGCGGTTCCCTCGGGTCCATGCAGCTGGTGGATTTGACCCAGGAGGCGGGCCGGAACCAGTTTGTGGTGAGCATTGGGAGCGTTGAAGACGGCTCCTCGAGTCCCGGCGGGTTGGCGTTTCTGTCCGACAGTAGGGAGACCCCGACAGACGCTCTGAGCTTCCAGCTCAAAGAGAAATCCCAGGGCGAGTGTTCGTTGAAGCTAGAAATGGCGTCTCTGCACTACAACCACTCGGCCAAGTTCCTGCGAGAGCTCAGCCTGTCTGCCAACGAGCTGGAGGACGGCTTCCGCTCCATGCTGAAGAACGCCGCCACCACAGTGTCGACGGTCCTCGCCACCAAGACGGCAGAGTACAGCGGTAGGGTTTCGCTCTTCGAGACGCCGTCGCGCAGAACCCGGACTTCGAGCCACAGCTGGGCCTGCTCGTTCGACAACGAGGAGGAGGTTTCTATGGAGGAGCCCGAATCCGCCCTGGACACGTTCTTCGTCAAGCTGACCCTCAACATCAGCATCGAATCGCCGGTGGTGTCCGTTCCCCGGAAGCCTGGACACCCCGAGTTGTTGGTCGGTCATTTGGGAAGCATAACGATCCAGAACTTTCTGAACGACGAAGACTCTCAGGGAGAGAGGCTGCAGGTGCTGGTGAAGGATATCCGGCTGTTTTCGGTCAACACGAGCCATTTGGTTTTGCGGAGGGCGCCGAAAGAGGAGAGAGCTGACAGTTCTTCGCCTTCCCATAACGGACTCCTCAACAAAGATGATTCGCAGTTCACACGCCATGACTTCTTTGAATCCCTCAATCGGGGAAAAGGTGAGAACATAAAAATACTCACAGATACCATAAAAGTAAATTTTTCTTTTCTTGAGTAGGATGGACAGTTAGATTGATAAATATTTATTAAGGTTTTTTTTTCCTGGTTACTTATTTATAAATTTATTATCGCACAACAATAAAGCTGCACATTCTTTAAATAAAAAAACGCTTCAAAGTTCAACAGGTTTCAGTTCTTTAAATAAAGCTTTTTTAATTTAAATATCTGCAGGTTTCTTTTTGTCCAATATTAAATGTATAAATAAGCAACCGGAATAGCAGACAACTTTGAACTGTATTTTCATAACATTTAACTTGTATTTAAAATATTTTCGTCTTTATTTAACAATTAAAATACTCACAGATACCATAAAAGTTAATGTATTTCTTAAGTAGGATAGACAAATTGATAAATAGTAAGGGGGTTCTGCTATACTATGCTTAGAGCATTGCATTTTCAGCCCAAGATGGTCACGCAATCTCTAACAACCCTTTTTCCCAAAATTGTAAATTTTTAGACTTAATTTACCCTGGTTACTTATTTATGAATTTATTATCGCACAACAATAAAGCTGCACATTTTTTAAATAAAAATGCTTCAACAGGTTTAAGTCCGTTAAATGAAGCTTTTTTAATTTAAATATCTGCAGGTTTCTTTATGTTTTGGGAGTTTGTTGTTGCATTATTCTAGAAATCACACATACTTTAGATTATATTGCAATATAGATTTGAGGCCATATTGCCCAGCCTTAGGGTGCTTTTGTAATTTTTATGTCAAAAATGTATGTAAGGAATACATTTAGATAGATTGATCTACATTTGTTTTATACGTCTTCCCATGTTTCCGTTCCCCAGCCTTCCACATACTTAAAGACACCACCATACTCTTCACCATGGAGAAGATTCCTGTCGACGAGGATTCTGAGTATATCCTGCTGACTACAGAGGAGCCATTCAAAAGCACCGGCCAACTCAGAATCGAAGGGAGGTTCGTCAACTCTGTTCAGGTGGGTCCTCCAGTTTTAGTACAGCACACTGTCATTTTTAACGCGGTACTTGGCAAACTCCAGTTGGAAAACTATTGGGCTCTAACGGGGCTGGACGATAATTCAATAGCAATATATATCGATCGATAGACGTGTGGTGCTACAGAAAAACAAAAAGGGGTCGATAAAAAAGTTCGATAGAAAATAAAAAGTTCCCCTAATTTTTTCATTATACCCTATCAGGCAGCTTAATGCAACAATCATTACTTACTCCAAACGAATCGTTAACAATGACCCACGCAGAAAGGATGAAATTATTTGAGCTGAAACAGATTTTTTAATAGTCCCTAAGCGAACCATCACCGTAACTTCGCCGCGCTCAGACGTCACAACAAGGCAGCAGCGGAGGACGTTGTTCAGTGGCTCCGGTGAAAGTTACGTCCCGTTTTGAACCGATCCTCGACGCACTAAAACACTAAACGTAGCAATAATGAACGAAAAATAAAACTACAATCAGCCTTTTTAAGCAGGACTCCCCTCTCCCGTCTCGCTACGAATCTCTTACAGAGAGACACAGGAAACGTACCCAGGTTGCGTCGCGTTGCTAACATCTGTGGCTGTTAAAATCTCCCCTCGGTTCTGCTCCCGGTCCTCAGAAGCGAAAAAAACGCTTTAAAAAACCCAACAGGGGTTGGATAGACGTGCTGGCTTCGGCTCTCAGTGATTGAGCTGCAGTGTTGGAGCCCATCCACACTGGTGAGTAGCTAGTTAGCTTTAGCTTTAGCCTACAGCTGATAAGCTGAAGTGAATTTGAATAAACTTTATTGACAACCTAAACCAAGGGTTTCAGCCATTAATATTATAAAGTGTCATAAAATGTTTAAAAGATTAAAAAGCATAAAAATAAGCCTTTAATTTAAATTACTAACATGATTAAAAATATATATATAATGGTTAATATTACTTTTCTTGGTATTTACTGATGTTACTCAGGTTTGTTTCTGTGTCTTACAAACTTACTTAATTAATTAAATTCTTAATTAAAATGAGTTCATTAAAGAATAACAAAATGACTGGGGAGGCACTTAAAATATATTTTTTACATTGTCTTTTTTATCGATATGCTTTTTTCTATATCGTCCAGCCCTAGGCTCTAATACTAAGCGATACTAACTTGCATTGCATTTCTCTCCGTTTCTCGCAACCATGACTCGGGACTACTGCGGCCTAGATCTACAGATCATGTGGATCGTTCCTCAGTGGGATTCTAACACACTAACACTGACGATTGTGCTTCATTACAGGTGTTTCTGTGCAAGCCTGTGTACGAGCAAGTTCTCCAAACGCTGGACAATCTATCCCTGATCGAGGAGCAACACGCCACGCCCAGCCAACCGCCGACTCCTCCCCCGCCGACTCCTTCGTCCGTCAGGCCCCACTGCTTCCCAGACCCACAGGGAGGCCTGTTTGCCAGGGATCCTCCAACCATCAGCTTCTCCAGGTCATCCCTGTCCTCTCCTCTGTCGCTGCAGTCCCACAGGCCGGCTCTGCAGCCGCCGTCCTTCACCCAGCTGAAGGTGACGCTGCACGTGGCCGAGCTGCAGGTCCAGCTCAGTGCCGACCTCAGCCAGGGCTGCCAGGGCCTGGTCAGTGTGCGCTTCCAGGACCTGGAGGGACACTTTGCCAAAGATCATCCACACCTGCTGGAAGTGCAGTTGGCTCTCCGCGCGCTGCTGATGGAGGACCTCCTGGATCAGAACCCCGATTCTAAGTACAAACACCTGATGAAGTCCCACGGAGCGCCCAAGGCCTCAACCTTCTCCTCTAAAGAGTACCTGTCCCAAAGCTGCCCATCCAGGTCCAACGCTCTCTCCCCGGACATGCCGCGCTCGCTGCCCGCCCACATCAAGGAGACGCAGAACGTCTTCCAGCCCTACCAGAGGCATCCCACCACGCCGTCCGGCAGCCGCAAATCCAAGAAGGACCCCGACTGTCCCAGCACGCCGCCTCCATCCCCAACGCCGCCCGCCGGCTCCTCCCAGCCACACTCCAACTTCGACGACTCCTTGGTTCACATCAACGTGCAGCTTGTCGACTCGAACCACCCGGAGTTCCAAACGCGCTACGGCGGCGTGGGCCGAAGCGTGGACGTAGACTTCAACTGCCTGGATATCCTGATCACCCTCCAGACCTGGGTGGTCATTCTGGACTTCTTCAGCATCGGCTCCACCGCCAATAACCACGCGGTGAAGGCGGCGATGTGGCCGCAGCCGCGGCCGGGACATTCGGCTTACGAGGCAGACGAGGAGGAGCAGGAGACGGCTCAGGCCGTCAACACAAAGCTGGACATGAAGGTAGAGATGTATTTTAATGCGATAACAAAATAATAAGCAGCAGTTTGTTATTGCGACATCTTGATAAATAAAATAGCAGCAGCTTCGCTTTGTTCTGTATATAAACGGATCAGAACCAGAACCTGTAAGCATCAGCTTGTGCCGTAGAGAACGTCATATGAGAGAATCTGGACAGGTAAAAGCCAATATGTCTGGGGGGGAAGAGAAAATCGCTCTACTGTTGATGCAACGTTAGCAGCTAGTAAGCTAACTAGCTAACCGAGGCTACTGTCCGTGTTTATCAGCCACAGCGGGATTCCCTTTAAGAAGCTCAAACATCACTGCTGTACTCCTGTGGAAAGCAGCTTCTACTTTGTTAAATTTGCATTAAACATGCTTCTCTTTTTATTTAGTAGAACTCCAGAACGTTAGCGCTACGCTGTCGGACCGCTGCTGTTAAAGCTTTTCTAAAGCCTAGTTTATGCTTCTCCGTTTTGACGGAGACAGATTGACGCAACGGCATCATCCGTCGACACCATAGACTGTATAAATAAATGGACAAACCGTCGGTGACGTCACCCATAGGTTTCTGAAGAGCAAAAATGAAGCCAAATGGGCGGTTCCCACCGCCGCCATCTTGTCCGCGTCCCTCGCATCGTCACTCTCAGAAACTCCAAAAATGGGCAAAGAGGTGGAGCTGAGAGTGGCGCTGTGAGGCTGGGGGCGGAGCGTTAACGCTCCGAGCTGACGTAGCTACAAGCTAGTCATATGCTAGTCGGGAGCTAACTGAAGCTAACGTAGGCTGCAGCCGGTTTCAGCCAGAAGCTTCAGAGACTTTTATTCCGTTTTTCAAAAACGATCACTTTAGACCCAGAAACATCTCAAGTAGAGAAAACATATCGATATAATAAGACCCAAATGGGGTAGGTCAATATTGCTTAATATGGTGCTGCTTTCCCAAAAGTTTCCTTGCTAGGGCACGCAGAGGACATCGTCTCCCGGGTTACTGCACACATTCGCTGTTCCAAATTTTCAGAGCATCGCGAAACTAGCATTGAAGGAGCTTCTCTGACACGCAGTTGTCGGGAGACCGTGACACCAACAGGACAGTTTTCTCAGAATAAACAGCTAAGCAGTAGGTAAACCGGGCAGAACATTAGCTTCGGTCTGAAGACTCCTGCATTTACCTCTCATCGCCCAGTCATTGTCCCAACCTTTCCTCTGATCGTAACCACGCATCAGTTCAACAAACCACGTCACCACACATCTCTGATCCAGTCTGCCTGCTCCGCCTCTCTGGCTTGATTCAGGACATGTACTGGTTGAACTGGATGTTATATGGGTGTGTCAGAGTAAAGGGGGGCTAAATAAAGCACAAAAACATGCCACACTGTTCAGATTTTTAATCCTAAAGACCTTTGATGTATAATTTCACTTCCTCTCTGCATCCATGCGCCACTTTATGTTACACTATTACTTAAAATCCAATGAAATTCAATGGAACTGTGGGTATTACAGGTAATGTTTTCTTGTTCTGCAGCAGCTCTGAAGTGAGGCAAGTGGAACCAAGCTGACCCAAAACTGTTTTTTTTTCTTTTTCAGGTTCATTCTTTGACTCTTATTTTAAACAGAAAACTCCATGAACTAGCCAGGGCGAGCGTCTCCAAACTGTCTGCTCATCTCGATGTGCAAGGTGCGTATAAGATGCGTTCGCACCAGTTTACCTGAATCAGATCTTCACTCACGGTTTTCCGCTCTTTGACACGACTGCAGACGGCGACCTGAGGATACACGGCAGTTTAGGAAGTTTGTCCCTGAGCGACCTGACTCCACACGGCGACCTGTACAGAGAGCGCTTCACCACACAAGGAGGCGAGGCGCTCGTCTTCAACATCCTCAAGTACAGCTGAGACAAATTGCCTTATTAGTCATTATTAAGGGTGGAACAGAACATGTGTTCAACCTGAACGCATGCTGAATATGCGGAACTCGGAGCGCAGGGCAACGTTTCCGCAGGGCTACATTAAAATGGGACACATGAACAAAACAGGGCTCTCAGCTATCACTAAACTTTTCTATTTGGGAACTTTAATGGCTTCTCATGCAGTTACGGTAGAAAAATAAAGCTGCACCAAACCAGAGCCCTCATTTATCAACTGTACTTACGCACAGATCCAACAGGAACCTCTTCTATCACGACCGCGTTCACTGCCTCTGTCTCTTTCTCCCAGACGGAGTTATTTATTTTATTCGTTTCCCCTGAGCTGATAGAACCAAACAGCAATGTTCAGGATGAACTTATTTAATTTCTTCGAAGACATTAAGGATTTCCTCAGAAGTTAATATCAGCAACTGAAATTATTCGGCACATTTTTTATATCTGGTCTGCAGCAGAAATGTAACGGCTGCGTACCGGGTGGAATTAAGCAGAGAAATCGCAGAAGGCAAAAACTATCAGCGGTGAAATGAATTTGTATTAACTGACAATTATTTTTTCTGTCCATCATGAATACTTTTTTATTGCTCTGCCTATGTTTCAGCTCGATCTCTGTGTCCCTGAAATTACTTTTTTCGCTCTCTTTGCCGTTATTTTAAGGAACAACGTGAGGACTTAAGCCTAGTTTATGCTTCTCCGTTTTGACGGAGACGGATTGACGCAGCGCCATTTTCCGTCAACGTAAGGGCTCTCTGTCACCTACGCAAGGACGCACGGAGTAGAGGCCCAAATTTTAAGTATCCATCGACGGATTATGATGCATCTGATTGGTCAGTTTCAGTAACACCCATAGATCGTTTCACCAGAACGGGGCTCCATAGTCGCTGTAATCAGTAGTTAATGCAGCGTTTTGCCACTATATGCTTTATATTGAAAGGATAATTTATCTAATCTGTTCTTTTGGAGATTTTGAACACAAGGAGGTGTAGGAAAACAACAAAAAAGGCTGCCGTGTTTGTTTCCATGTGTTTCTTTACAGCATAATCCAAACTTACTTTCTGTCGTTCATTGCTCCTTGAGGAAGAAATGCGTTCACAAGTCTAGAGTAAAACAGAAACGGCGCTGTGTGATAGTAGGCAGAGACGCCATGAAAACTTAGCGCCCCCTGCTGTCCTGGTCGAGCAAAACAATAGAGAATGGAGTGGAAAAGCAGAGTACTATAAACAGAAAACGTCTCCGTCAATACGGCTGCGTCTGAGTGAAAATTTGCGGTCGGAGAAGCATAAACTAGGCTTAAATGCATGTGATGTGGTGTTACCAAATATGGTTAATTCATGGCGTTTCTGTATGCAAATGACTGTGAACGGGCACAAGGAACTGGGTACGCACAAGTGGGATTTATCACGATTGCGGAGGAACGTGCGCACAAGTGGCCAAACACACATTTCGTAAATCAGACTTTTGACCATTTGTACGGATATTCTAAAATTCTTTCGTAGGATAGAATATCGGGCGCAAAACTAGTATTTTCATCTTAACATTGTAACTATAATTTATGTTCATTATTATTTCCATATCTGTGTCCTGTTTTTTTTCAGCCTATATTTAGTTTTTAAAATCTTTTAAATTATTTATAAATATTTTAAGATAAAATAATAAAAAATATTCAATACAGAAATGTATAAACAATTAAATTATTTTATATACACTACCGTTCAAAAGTTTGGGGTCACATTGAAATGTCCTTATTTTTGAAAGAAAAGCACTGTACTTTTCAATGAAGATAACTTTAAACTAGTCTTAACTTTAAAGAAACACACACTATACATTGCTAATGTGGTAAATGACTATTCTAGCTGCAAATGTCTGGTTTTTGGTGCAATATCTACATAGGTGTATAGAGGCCCATTTCCAGCAACTATCACTCCAGTGTTCTAATGGTACAATGTGTTTGCTCATTGGCTCAGAAGGCTAATTGATGATTAGAAAACCCTTGTGCAATCATGTTCACACATCTGAAAACAGTTTAGCTCGGTACAGAAGCTACAAAACTGACCTTCCTTTGAGCAGATTGAGTTTCTGGAGCATCACATTTGTGGGGTCAATTAAACGCTCAAAATGGCCAGAAAAAGAGAACTTTCATCTGAAACTCGACAGTCTATTCTTGTTCTTAGAAATGAAGGCTATTCCATGCGAGAAATTGCTAAGAAATTGAAGATTTCCTACAACGGTGTGTACTACTCCCTTCAGAGGACAGCACAAACAGGCTCTAACCAGAGTAGAAAAAGAAGTGGGAGGCCGCGTTGCACAACTGAGCAAGAAGATAAGTACATTAGAGTCTCTAGTTTGAGAAACAGACGCCTCACAGGTCCCCAACTGGCATCTTCATTAAATAGTACCCGCAAAACACCAGTGTCAACATCTACAGTGAAGAGGCGGCTGCGGGATTCTGGGCTTCAGGGCAGAGTGGCAAAGAAAAAGCCATATCTGAGACTGGCCAATAAAAGAAAAAGATTAAGATGGGCAAAAGAACACAGACATTGGACAGAGGAAGACTGGAAAAAAGTGCTGTGGACGGATGAATCCAAGTTTGAGGTGTTTGGATCACAAAGAAGAACGTTTGTGAGACGCAGAACAACTGAAAAGATGCTGGAAGAATGCCTGACGCCATCTGTTAAGCATGGTGGAGGTAATGTGATGGTCTGGGGTTGCTTTGGTGCTGGTAAGGTGGGAGATTTGTACAGGGTAAAAGGGATTCTGAATAAGGAAGGCTATCACTCCATTTTGCAACGCCATGCCATACCCAGTGGACAGCGCTTGATTGGAGCCAATTTCATCCTACAACAGGACAATGACCCAAAACACACCTCGAAATTGTGCAAGAACTATTTAGAGAAGAAGCAGGCAGCTGGTATTCTATCGGTAATGGAGTGGCCAGCGCAGTCACCAGATTTGAACCCCGTTGAGCTGTTGTGGGAGCAGCTTGACCGTATGGTACGCAAGAAGTGCCCATCCAACCAATCCAAATTGTGGGAGCTGCTTCTAGAAGCGTGGGGTGCAATTTCTCCAGATTACCTCAACAAATTAACAGCTAGAATGCCAAAGGTCTGCAATGCTGTAATTGCTGCAAATGGAGGATTCTTTGATGAAAGCAAAGTTTGATGTAAAAACAATCTTATTTCAGATAAAAATCATTTTTTCTAACCTTGTCAATTACTGGACTCTATTTTTTATTCATTTCACAACGTATGGTGGTGAATAAGTGTGACTTCATGGAAAACACAAAATTGTTTAGGTGACCCCAAACTTTTGAACGGTAGTGTATATAATATAAAACCCAATTAAAGCTCTGGTCGGTTCTTAACTTTTTAAAATTAGCGAACAGAATAATATCAAAATAACTTCAGGGATAGAAAGGAAGGAATTCAGGAAATGCTAATAAAAGTTACATAAAAAAAGTTTTTTTTTCTTGATTAAATTTGAGCAAAAACGTTACCAAACTGTGATTGTTGTGGACCGTTACGCCGCCAGTCATTAGTGGCTTTGCAGGAATTGTTTCCTCATCTTTATTCTGTCCTCTGAAGGTACGGCCGGCCTGATCCCGACCTGCAGCGGGAGTGTGACATCGAGGTGTCCCTGCAGATGGCCTCGGTGCAGTACGTGCACACACAGCGCTTCCAGGCCGAGGTGGTCGCCTTCATCCAGCACTTCACCCAGCTGCAGGACGTCCTCGGTCGACAGAGGGCCGCCATGGAGGGCCAGGCTGTGAGTGCTGCCCGCTCCAGACCTCTCTCTGTCTCTCTCTCGCGCCTCTAATGTTGGACGCCGTGTTGAATCGGGATCTCTGCTCCTCTCTGAAGGTGCGCGATCAGCCACAGAGGGCCTCCAGGGTTCTCCTGGACATCGACGCCGGCGCTCCGGTTCTTATCATCCCCGAGAGCTCGCGGTCTTCGAGGGTCATCGTGGCCAACCTGGGTCAGCTGAAGGTGCAGAACGTCTTCCTGCCGGCCGGCGCTCGCGGAACCTTTTCCCTCAGAGACAAGGTAGAGAAACTCACCATGGCGCACGCCTTTTTCCCCTCTCTGGTGAGTCACACTGAGGTTCAGACGCTCCGTACCAAGACGCCATACTTACCTCCTGTATTCATTCACGCATTTGATGCCATTCTCCAAATCTGACCTTGAAAAAATCAGTTTTTAGTCATCGACTTGTTTTATTGGCTGACCTTTTTTTTAATTTTTATCTAATGCTAAATGAATACAGCTTCACCTGATTTAACACTGTAAAGAATGTTTTAATAACTAATAGAACGTTTTTTTTTTCGTTCCGAATTAGATACATTGATATTAAAATCATCCGTTGACAAGATTATTACCCGAAAAATCAGGTCAATACATGAATAGCTTCACAGTAAAAGCATCTGTCCATCCGCTTCCTTTTCAGGGTTAAACACTCCTTCCAGGGTTTTGCAATTGCAACTGTTGAGCCAATCTCTGTGACTTCTGCGTCGGTTTTTATTTTTTCTAATCATTGCACCAATCGTGATGCTCCTTCTCTCTATCATCTTATATCTGACGTTGTCATGTAAACTTCGTGTCATTTTTTGTGAGAGTGAAATATGTTCTGTTTGCCAGCTAAAGTCTCTGTCAAAGACTGTGCTCTCCAGTTTCCTCATCCTTTACATGGTAAACTATTTATTCTCCCCTTGTGCTCGATCTAGGCCTGGGCGGTATACCGGTTCCTACCGAAAAACGGTGTTTATTTTCATTATATGAATTTTTTATATACCATCATACGGGTGAATATCTAAAATGTAAAGTGGGGACCAATTTCACTGCTATACGCGCTTCACCGCAGTGTGAAAAGTAATGTTTTCAGTTAAAGTGCCGTTGGACTTTATTTAAAGCATGCGTTACATTCATTTACTCACCCAGAAAAGTTTGGAGCCACCTGGAGTCCTTCAGGAGAAGTTTATATCCATTTGGGATCAGCATATATCAATATAATTGGAGGTAATGGCGCAATCTGCCACAAAACTCCCTCATCTCACCAACGTTTTGTTATGAATCACTAGCTGTGCTGTCCTCGCAACACGTGACTGTGTGAAGCTAGGCTGCCAGCAAACAAAGTAGAGAAATGAAGGAAATATCCAGACTAGTAGGGCTGGGCGGTGTATTGAAAATGTACCTATACGGAAATTTGTGACTGTGACCGACGTCATTTTGCCCGTGCCGGTAAATTCAATATATATATAAAAAAAAAAAAAAAAAACCTTGAAGAGACGTTTTAGTTTAGCGGTGCTCCTGTCCCTTTAAGAAATTAGCATTACCTTGAGTTAAGTGAATAACACAGCTACTGTGTAGCTATATTTAGCAAGAGTTTAGACTCGTCTACCGACTGTTTTTCAGAAATATGCAACTAGCAACAAATAAAGTGACTTTTTATGGTGTTATTGGAAACTTAGACTCTAATGTGGAGGACGTATGTTTGTTACTGCAGCAACGGAGCTGCTGAGCGTTTCTAGCCACTTACCGTTATTGAGGTGAAATGCTCAAGATACCGGGATATTAATTTTAGCTCAAATCGCCCAGCCTTATAGTCGAGGCTTACTTTTCTTACAACTCATCCTTTCTATAAAGAGAAAAGATGAAACCTGGACCGAAATTGCCAAAGTTTTGGGAGTGTGACTGTCGCCCAATGCTCATGCTTCGTTGAGCACCTCTGGGCTGCGAAGCGGAGCGGAGGTGAGGCGCATGCAGTATAATGTAACGACGGCAGAGAACCGCTGCGGCGTGCGTGGCGTGGCGGGGCGGGGCAGAGCGCATGTAGTGGAATTGAGGAGTTAAAGTCTTACCTTCACAGAAGGTTAAGGTTCACAGACATTCTTTCTGGTTTCAGAAAAAAATACTTTGTCTAGATTAAAAAAATATGTATATTATTTATAATTTATTATTAAATTGCTTTAGGTTTCTTTCAGGTTTTGTATTTGAATAAATGAAACCAAAAACACCATTTTAATGGCAGAGCAGTACTTTAAATTTGAGCTTTTTTTATGCAGTATTTCTTCTATTATTTTTGTGTCATAAACATTATTCCCCTAACTAACAGTATTAAACGGGGGCCAAACTCCTCTTATATTACAGGATTAAAGGTTCAGAATAGAGGATGAATATTTACAGAAACACTTGGAGGTAGGGCTGGGCGATGTGGCCTAAAAATTAAATCTCAGATTTTTTTTTTATACAAAATCTGATTTCAGGTTTTAATCAATATTTTTCCTACCTCATTTTTTTTCGCTTTGCGTGTTTAATCATCGTTTCAGTCGCTTCTTCTGGTTGCCTACGATCCAAAGACATCTTTTTATTTGCCTTGAAAGGGAGCGGATCGATGGGATTGCATCCAATTTTCCCGTTGAGTTGTTTTTTATCAAAACGATTAGTGCAACCAAAAGGTTACAACACACCATCGCATCTGCTTCTGGTGACAACTAGGGATGTGTACCGAAACTCGGTATTAAATTTACCCCGGCCCAATAAGCTTCAGCCTGTAAATAATTGAGAAGTAGCCTACTGGCTGATATAGTGTTTTTATTATTCATTTTGTACCTTTTATTTTGTAGTTATTTATTTTCTGTGCTTTGCTGTTACAATTGTTAAAAAAATAAAATAATTGTAGTTCATTATTTGTTTTTTTTTAAACTACTTCCACCGTAATTTCACATAATTTCGAACCTCCGTAGTGGTGCAAACCAAACATGTGTTTTAAATCAGTGTTTTGATTTGGTTCAACATCTCCAGAAATTGATGGAAACTATTAAATTCCTCCACCAGTCTAAAACATGCATTGAATGTGGAGGGCAGCATTAAATTACACAGCAGTGTAAAGCTTTCCTTCCTTATACTGTACCAAGTGTAAGTGTTTTACTTTTTATTTTTTACTTTTGTCTGAAATATTCAACTGAACCTGACCTTTAATTCTTTGTAAGAGTTTTATTTTCATGGGATTTATAACACGAATCTTAATGCTTATTGATATAATTAGTTTTGAGTTACTTGCTAAAGATTTATTTAAGTTTTATACATTTCAAAACTAAAGGCAAAATATCTGATTGGGATCGGAGGTCTAAAATGCTGATCGGGACATCCTTGGCTAATAGTATATTTCTTTCTACTTTTAATACGTATTCCTTATCTATTCATTTTCTCTTTCTTTATGGATGCTCAGAATACTGAGTATAACTCAAGGGAAAATCACAGATAAAAACTTTGCAGCGTTTCACAAAAGCTGACGCAAAATCCGGCATTTTTAGTCCACAACGATTGCAAAAAATAAGTGCTGCAAAATCCTTGTATGCTAATTGTTGAGTCTATCGATGTGTTGGTGTGTGATTGCTTGATTAGATCCACATTGTTGTAACGATCTGCATATAAATACAGTTTCTGAGTGTTTTCAGTGATACTGGAGAGTTCGGGTTTTAACTGGCTGGCTGCTTCGTTTATTGGTTCTGTTGTTTGGGAAGCGAAGCAAGTTTGAGCGCTTTAGTTTTCACACGCGCCTTGTGTGTGTTTTTAAGAATATCATACTGCATGGGAAATCATACAAGGAGCTGTCCCGCTACAAGGTACAGCTGCAACCTTCTGCTGTGGTGTGAAATGTTTCTCATCTGATTGCTGTGAATCATTTTTTTTGTTCTTTCCGCCCAGCTGTAGTGGATGGTTAAGAGATGAAATCTCTGCTTTTATTCCTGCCAAAACACACTAATCTGTTTCCTTTTTCCTCCTCTTGATGTTGAAAGCTCTGAAAGCCTCCTGGATTGGTTTGTGCTTCTTTTCATGATCAAACAACAACAAAAACTACCGCAGGATTCTTGCGTTGTCTAGAGGAGAGAAAAAAAAAGTTTTTCCCTCCAGCAAACTAAAAGTTGAATCATCTCTTACTGCATCGATCAATCAATCTATTGTAGAAATATTTGTCAGAAAGTCAGTACAAACCTTCTGATTTGGGATTTGAAAGCAGAGCAAAAAAAAACAAACAACTCTGGAGATTTGATTGTGGAAAGTTTTGTTGCTGAATGTTTAGGATGCCTGGTTGAGGCTTGCTTTGTGATCGTGGCGTTTTAACGCAAATGTCGCTTGACTTCTTCACAAAGGAGCGCGTCCGGAACGCAGCGGGGAGGTCCGGTAACGCGCAGGACAAACCCTCCTCCTCTGGATTCGCCCTCAGCAGACCCAACGTTCTGCAGCCTGCCACCATCCACGAGGACCCAGCCAGCTCCGGTTAGCACCGTTTGAATACAAAGAATGCTTTTTCATAACTCAAGCTGCAGTTATTTGATTGCTTCTTCCTGTAGAAGAGCACGTCTGCCTGTTGGACTGCATGGCCCTGCACCTGCAGGAGGTGGACATCTTCGCCGCAGAGCGCCTCCCATGTCGTCCGTGGGACAGCACCGGGAAACCCGAACCCTCAGACCTCATATTTCCCTCGTACTCCGTCCGTCGGACCGGAGACAACCTGCTGAAGGACTGCTGCCGCCTCATGTTGAAGGTGGAGCGCAACCTGGACAAGTATGTACAACCCACCTAGTATTTCATAACTTTTGGTCCTTTTTTTTTTTGCTTGGCACACCAACATGAAGTCAGTTTCAGTTTAATTTAATCTGGATTAGCTTCTTCTTGAGCGTTGACGGTGACTGTCTCACCAGTTTTTGTCTAATTATATGCGTATCAAATCTCAAGAATCAATTCGATTCCAATTCTCCGGAGTTAGAATCGATTATAACGATCCGACAGAATTTTGAGCTGTTATCTTAATTACACGCCTGTAATTCAGACGAATCAATTTCAGGTACGAGACTTAAAATGGCTGTCTGGACTTTTCCTTCCTATTTTAGCTGTACAAAGGGCGAACTATTCTAAAAAAGAAAACCGATTTTCAAACATGCGAATTGATTCGATTTCTATAAGAATTTATTAAGAATTTATTTTCCGAAAGAAAGAAAAAACTTTCAGCGCAGCACTATTTTAAAATCCAACTTTAGTGTAGAATAATATTTTATCACAATCTTAGAAAAAGCTCATCCCATATGCAAACATGTTTCCCATCTCTATACAATATTGTCCTCGGACATTGCTAACAATACTAATATCGCAATGTTACAAATTAATAGAGAATGAGTTATGGGATAAACTCTTGAGTGTCATAATGAAAGGAATATTCAGAAGTCGAAAGAATTTGATTGGAAATTTAAAACTCGATACTTTTATTTAATATCCTCTGAAGCTTTATGCTGGAGACGATGTGGTAAAATAAGTAATCGTACACATACTTTTGGGGTGTTATATTTTGATTTTGGAAAAGTTTTCCGGAAGAGATAAAAAGATTATGAAAAGAGAAATCCCCTCGTATTCAATGTTGATCTTACTGGGTGTTGCGTCAACAGATATTTTCAATGCCGACCAAATGTAAATATTATATGTTTTGTTATTGATTGCTGAAGAAACCATCACTGCAAATTGGAAGAAGGTAAATTCACCAACTATAATGGAATGGAAACAGGGATTCAAACAGGTTTATATGATGGAAAAAACTCACTGCATCATTACAGTTTGAAAATTTTACTTTTTATTATCAGAGATGGAATATCTTCAAAGAATACCTGAAGGAGAGAGGGAAGAACACAGAAAGAAGGGAAAAAACACAAAAACACAGTTAACCGTGCGAGATAATTTGTCCAGAATCATTTTTAGGCATAAAAATACAAAATGAGGTAGAATTCCATACGAATTAATTTACAGCATGTTAACAAAAATATCTCAGCCCATGAAATAAAAATAAAATTTTCATTCCGGGAACGAAGGAGGCTGATTTAGTTGGGCCGTATTTTGGGGCAACATTGGGGCTCTCAGAATAAATTAACCGACCTTCACTAAACATTTTCATGGTCTGTGGGGTGTTGGAGTAAATGTGGCTTTTTAAATTTGGATCTTCTGTTTTCAATTAAATGAACTCAAACATTTCAAACATCAGATTTGTGAGAGACAGCAGGCTGCAAAATGTGAGTTGTGCATAATTCTTCTTCTGGGAGGGAATAGGGGGGTGACAAAGATGCTGTGTTCACACTTATGATTGTGTCCTTTACTGGTATTATGGTTAAAAAACAATAGTATTAGCTTTCCAATGATATAAAACGTATAAATTAATAGAAATTATAAATATCATGGATTAAAAAGTAAAAATGGCAGATGGGTCGCCCGAGGGCCATCGGAACGTTAAGGGGTTAAGCTAAAACGTGATTATAAAGCAACTAATCTATGACTTAAATAGTTTTAAACCATTTTAGAAATCGATTAAATCGATTAGTTGTTTCAGCTCTAGTGTTCTGTTAGTTTTGTTTAAATAAAAAAAATTGGCTTTCAGTACATTTTCCACCAAATTGTTCTTGAATAACATAAAAATGTACATGGTTAAATATAAAATAAATGACTAATAACAGTTGGTAAAGTGGAATTTTAGATAAAAATAAAACAGAATTTGGAAAATGATAAAATGGATTCAATAGGAAGCAAGAGAAGTTTGCGACGGTGAAAAAAAAAAAGAATAAACGGTGGAGGTGATGCACCAATACTGGTATTGGGTATCAGCCGGATACCGCTCTAATGTACTCGTTAAAAGTTAATCGATACCAATTTATTGCATGCAATTTATTAAAATGTTGAAACTCTGCGATAAACTCACACAAAATGTTTGTTTTACTTGAAATTTTTGTTTTGTGGTTTATATTTTTATCAATATCTTTTTAATCCAATTAATCCAAGCAGAGAAAGAAATAAAACCTGTCCTCCAATTCATAGTATTTTTTTTGTGGTAAAGGTATAAACATTTATACTCTGTAGCGGCAAGTACTCAGATCCAAGTATCTGTATTGTATCGGTTTGAAAAAATAGTTTTTTTGCATCCCTAGTGGTGGAGGAGGCAAAGAAGCTATATAACTTTTATAAAAAAAAGTAATAAGCTGATGAAGATGACCAGTAACTAAACGTTTACGGTTTAAAAAAAGTTTTTAATGTTACTGTTTAGTCTAAAAATTGTAACAACTTTGCAGCCAAGAACCACTGGTAATTTTGGCCTGTTGTTGTCAGGGAGCTGAGCCACGCCGTGCCCGACACGTCCATCCATGGCAGCCTGTCGTCGGTGCACTGCTCTCTGGACAAAAAGCACTACCAGCTGATCCGAGGGATCCTGGAGAACAACCTGGGAGAGCCTGTGGAGGAGTTCCTGCGTCCGTACAACCTGCAGGACCCCAGCAGCTATGTAAGGGCCCACGCACGCATTTAAACGTCTCTTTGTTGCTGTGGCTTGACGTTCCTCCATTCCCCCCAAACGTGATTTCAGACGGTGTTAAGTGGAGCTGTGTACACCAGCCTGTCTATCTTGGTGGACATGACGGACGTCAGCCTGGAACTTCTGGACAGCCCAACATCTGCGGAGGAGAGAAGCTCTTTAGCGAGGTGAACTTTCTGTTTCTTCTCAGAAGGAACGGGTCGGATGAGCTTTGTGTGGATTTCCTGTTTGATTTTAGATTAAGTTGAGCATAAAACAGCAGAAGAGCATTCCAAAGTGCCTACAGTGCGCTGTCACTTTGTAAAGAGCACATGTATTGGGATCAGTTGTGTAAAATGTAGGCTGCTGCCATGAAGGAATGGAGTTAAAGTTTTCTTCTTTAGCTTATCCAGAAAAAGTGTACTTTTACTTATAATGGCTAAAAAAAAAGACTAAGAACTTTGGTAAATTAAGCATTAAAATGTCCAATTTTGACAAAAATGGGTTGAAACCATCTTGGGCTGAAAGTTCAATACTCGAATGGCCTGATTTATCAACGTTTTGCGCTTGTTAAAACGGCGTAGAATCACACGGTGTCGCAAAAACAGGCCGCAGCTGATTTACTCACATGGCGCAGAGAGCATTGCACGGAGCAAGACATTTATTGCATTTCCTCATGCTGAATATGCAGTATGTGCGTTTCTGTAAGTAGACGCAAAATATTGGGAGGAGACCACGCAAAAAAAGTAGCCGTTCAAGGCGCAGTGTGATTTACTAAACATTAAAATGTTTGCGCCGGCCATTTTAGTGTCTATTTTTAGCACTTCTGAAAAGCATGTCTTCACTTTGCGCCTCCATCACATTCAACATAAGCCTGTTACTGACAAATGAAAAATGTAATTCACAGACAATATAAACTAATGGTAATTATCACCCTAATGACCATAAACCCGACAGTTATGTAGATGTTTACCTGTTTCTTCCCCCAAAGACGCATCGTAACTCACTGCGCTCTGAGTACAGTGAGTTCTGATCCTCATTAATTTCCACCAAAGTGGTTATAATCTTGTAATCATGCACAGTATCACAATGACTATCAGGCTAGATTTTAAAAGCATTATTAAGATTACATATTTTCAAGATTTCGCCTTTTTTTTTTTTTTTTCTACTGCAACTTGACATTTAATGGAGACATCTTAGTGACCTTGTTCAGGACATGCTAGAGCTTTAACATGTCTGACTCTGGAATACGATTCCTGCGTGGAGCAGAGAGCGGCGCATGTACGTTGCACGCATTAAGTTTATTCCTGACAATCTAAAATATAATTCACAGCATTCTAGTCTAATAGTAATTAACTCTGTAACAGCCATAGAATTGATATATTTGTAATTCTTTCCCCTTTATTTTGCCAAGACCAATCATAAATCTATGCACATATCCCTCCTCTCTCTAGCTGTGGTGCAGCTCACATTAGCGCACTAGTCGCACAGTCCTCATTTGAATACTGGTCTTTGCCCCCGTTACAAATTGCTCACGCAATCCTAGATCACCCGCGAATGAAGGACGCAAAATATTAGCGGCGCAGGCAATTTTGGGGAATCTATTATTAGGAATCTTGATAAATAAGGCCCAAAGTGTAGTATAGTAGCACCCCCTAGTGATGTAATAGCTATTAGCTGAATTAATTTACAGTTACTTCAGGCATTCAGCATGCAGAGGTGAGTGAACCCTCATCAATGCAGACAAGAACACATAACCTAAAGTAATCACTGCAGATTTTGATTAAAACTTGTCTGAGTTTTGCTGCACTGTATAAGGTAGAGTGGTGTAAAAAAAACTGTTTGCCCCCCTTCTTAGTTAGTTTGTTTGCATTTTTTTACAGATTTAAATGCTTGCTGAAAGTGTTGTTTTATTATTAGAAGGAAAACATCTAAAGCAAAAAGTAACAAAGCGATCGCCCTGAAACATTTCAGTGTGACACAAAAATAAGAAATCGAAAAGGGGGCAATTTTTCACATCACCTTTCTAATGTCTTAAATAACTTTGCTGCATAAAATACTTTATTAAAGCTGGAAAAAAACATCTGAATGGTAGCTTTAGGTTAATGAACAACATTCCTGTTTTAACTTTTATTTGGGAAAATCAAATTCTCTAAAAAGTAACTTAAAGCTTAAGCAGGAACTTCTGTATTCGCCATTTAAAGCATGTGAATGGTACCATTTTTACAGTTTTTTTAAAAACGTTACTTTGTTGTAATGTTACATTTTTCTTGCGTAGGTTTGACTTTATGAAATCCAAAGTCCTCTTTGAGAGTTTTTCCGACGGCTCCAAGTCCGTGAACCTGGTGTCTCACTCTCTGCTGGCGAGCGATACGAGATACACTGGAACTAAGGCTAGTAAGCACACAGAAGGAACCAGGCACAATGTTTTTGACTGCATCCTGCAGCCATCCAAAACAGGCACCAACCGGGCATCCCTGCAGCTCGAACTACACTACAGGTAAGTCACAGCAGAGTGTTGCAGCCTGCAAAGCGTTCCCGGATATTCGACTTACAGGAATGTCCTCCGTAGGTCCACGCGCGACTCGTCCAGCTTCACGGTGGTCCTCAATAACCTCCGGGTGTTCCTCATCTTCGACTGGTTGCAGCTCGTGCAGGAGTTCCTGCGGCTGCAGCCCAATAACCCGTCGGACGGCGCAGAGTGTCAGCAGCAGAACCCGAGCGCCGGCGTGGCCAACTCGAGCGCCGCCGGGGCCATCATGCCGAAGACTGTGAAGAGCGGAGTGGTTACCAAGAGGTCCACGGTGTTGGTCAGTCAGGACCGCTGCCTGGAGGTGAAGATCAACGTCACGGGTAAGGGAAGCCGGACTTCTGTTCCTCCACTTCCAGGGCTAAATGATGACCGGAGATGGTTCTTCTAATATCAGAAAAAAATAACTTTCATTTAAACATGTTTGCTGTTTTTAGCTAATCTTTTCTTAGGTTTGGGTGAGAATTTTAATTTTTTACATTGTTCTTCTTTCTAAAGTAAAAATAATAATAAAAAAAAACTTTAAAAAAAAGAAGTTTGAGTTGCACCAAACCCAGAACCAGCGATGGGCAACTAATTAGATTTTAAAAAGTAATTAGTTATAGTTACCAATTACATTTTCAAAAAAGTAATTAAGTTATTAACTCAGTTCCTAAACTGTAAAAGTGATCAGTTATACCACAGTATATTCAGTATACCACAGTTACGTTCTGTAATATCTATAAGGTCAAATATTTTTATAACTGAATGACGAATAATAAAACATAACATAGACAGTATTTTAGAACATTTTGCATTTTAACTTGACTCAATAAGATTGAAGCTGTATGCAGAAAAAAAAATACAAAAAAGTTATTTTTGGAAATACACAATCACACAATTTTCATTAAAGTGCAAAACTAAGACAGACAGCTGTGGGTAAAATGAAATGAAGGAAAATCTGTCTATTAAGTTGTGCAAATCTATATATCTGTAATATTGGACAGTAAACAGAGCACTATCCTAGTTGTAGTAAGACGTTTTAAGATTAATTTCGTATCACTTCATCACTTGTCCGTGAAGCTTTTGAAGGATAACCTGAAATATTACAGTAAAATTATTAATATGAAATATTAAATCCAATCAAATATAAAATAAATTGTTGTTTTCTGGTTCACATGTAGAAAAACATTTCAGGATTAATTTGGTTTCACCTGCGGTCACATGAACTGGAAGCTATAATGAAGAAAAATATTATATAAATAAATTAAATATTATATTTTATAGTAACGTATTAATAAGAAATGTCGATTTAAATGTTCCTCGGGTGTCGAGCAACAATTCATTAATATTTTGGGGTTAATTTGTTGGTAGATTTCACAGGTATTTTCTACTATGTGTGGAGATTTATATTATAAACCAAAGCGACGCCTTCAGGAGCGAGCGGCGATGCAGCCGCTTTTTATTAGCGCTGTTCTGGGTGAGACGTCAGAGGGAGTGTCCGCTTTAATGAAAAATAAATGTCTGTGAAATATTCAACCTAAAATTTAAGTTCTGTAATGGAAATTTGGAATCCAAATATAATTCTTCTTCTAAATAACCCATTTTAAGTGTGTCAGAGGCTGCTGAATGAATGAAACCTGTATATATTTGAATTAAAAAATGCTTCAACTTGAATATATTTCTTTTCTATTAAATAAAAAAACTACAAACATAAAACTTTCAACACATAGTGTGAAGACAAACCTTTTCATACCTGGTACAAAGTATGTAGGCACAGCTTGATGACATCATCAAAACGCATAGCCGCCCGCATAATAGTCAAAATGTCTACGATTGGTTAAATTTATATCGTTTCTAGTAGGGGTGCACCGATCCGACTTTTTCAGTCCCGATACCGATGCCTGGATTTTGACACCAGACTTTACTGACTAAACATAACTACGATAAAATAACAGATGTGAAATATAAAATTACCACAAAAATAAAATTTCAAGTGAAACATTAATCTCTTTTTATGAATTTATTGCAGATTTTCCCAATTTTGAGTATCACTTCATGGTATTGGTTAAGTTTAACCGATGCCGATGGAGTATGTTGAAACCATCATTAGTTGCTATTATCAGTTGAACTATTTTGAGTTAATTAATAGTCAAATAACCAACTGTTTCGGGTTTTCTTAAATTTAAACGAAGATTTTCGGCCTTACAACAAGCCTACTTCCCCTCCACCCTATGTAAAAATCAGAATAATTCAGCTTCAGCTTACTTAAGCAGTAGATGTACGTAAATACCTCTGAATCTTTCGGCAATCTTAGCTTACAGTCCCCTCTGCTTTTATATATTGAAAACTTTCTGTTTTGATTACTAAAGTTCGCAAAGGTACTTTCCCGGGCGCTTACTCGACCTCGTTTTACAACTTTAAGCAATACATATATTTATATTTATATATGCAGGTATCGATATCTGTGCATCCCTACTCGTGTAGAAACAGGTGGCCTCTCCTGTCTGGATCTGGTTTATTGGCTGGTGTGTTAAAACCTGTTGTCTTCTTCATTACTCTTGGTAGGTGGAGAATTCTAAAAATTTTACTTAAGTAAAAGTAGCGATACTTTATAAAAAATATTACTCAAGTAAACTTTAAATGTCGTAAAAATACTCGTATATTAAATTTTTCTCAAAACGGTAAATGTAACTCAGTAAATGTACAGTAACTAGTTACTAGTACTGTTGTCAGGATACAAAAATTTCAAACTTGATTTGATACTGAAAAGAAACAAGATTTCGACACTGAGGTGATTAAAAAACACCAAAACTTAGAGCAAGTAGATACAACAAGTAACATTTCTTTTAACTAGCAGCCTTAATTTGTGGTGCGAAAAACGACAGCTGTTGAGTGTAAACAATTCCCATTAAATTTTTCTAATGGCTAAGCCTACAGCTTGACCATGGCTAGGATGGATGAAACACCGGGACCAGAGCTAAAGCCGCTCAAATTACCGGTGAGGAAATTGAGTTCCCGGCGAGTTAAGTCCACATTCACATTGTAAACAAGAGGAAAGCTGTTAGCTGCATTTTGCTCGGTCCAATGAGCTATCTGGAGCTTTGTGTCTGCAGTTGCTCTGCAGTAACTATAAAAAGTCACTAGATGGCAGCAAGCCTCCGTTAGTATTAAACAATACTGTTACACTTATTCTAAATAAATGATTTGACCATTAATGCCTAATGTGATAATCGCGCAAGAAGAATAAAAATTGCATCTCTTTTGTTTTTTAAAATAAGATTTACTGTACAAAATGTAATAAATAAAACCAAAGATCGTAGACTAGTCTAAAAATGACATAGAGCTCTGTACTGTAAAAGGGAAAATATAGAAAAAACGAGAATCGAATCGTGACACTAAAATTGAAATTCAAATCGAATCGAGGAGTCGGAGAATCGTGACACCCCTAAATAGCAGTATTTTTTTTAAAGTGCAGACAAAAAAATTGTGAAACATAACACAGTTCATAGATTTATATAATAAGGTCTTAAAATAAGAAAAAGCACAGCCGTCATGGTAACAGTAAGAGCTTAGTTAAATAACATTAAGCTTCCTGGGCTCCTCTTGAATATCATCTTGTTTTTTGTGTGTTTATTTTTATTTTTTTCCAGTGAAACTTATTTGACTTTGTTGAAACTTGGAAGTTTTTTTTTTTTGGATCCTCCTCAGATTGACCTTTTTAAACATGTTTATTTCTCAACCAGGCACAGAGTTCGTTGTGGTGGAGGACTTGTCCTGTCTCGATACCAATGCCATCATCCTGAAAGGCACCACGGTCCTCACCTACAAGCCCCGACTGGTGGACCGACCCTTCTCCGGCAGTCTGGCAGGAATAGAGGTGGGGCTTCTCCTCGGCCGCTAACGGCTCCATACCGGACAGTGTCACAGATTTGATGGTTTCCCCCCCTGTAGGTGTTCTCGTGTCGGCTGGGCAGCGAGCAGGAGACGGCGCTGTCCATCATCGACCCCGTCAACGTGCAGGTGGAGCTTTGCGGCAGCCCCACCTACCAGAGCAGCTCGGGTCTCCTGGATGCCTTCAACGTAGAGGACATCCCACCGCTGCTGGAGGTCGATGCTCCGTTTGCCCATGACGCCTCTTCTCATTCTTAATATTTCAAGATGGCCGTCTGAATATGATTGTCTTGCAGATTCAGTTTCCTGCTCTGGACATCCGCCTCTCCTACAACGACATCCAGCTTTTCTTATCCATCGCCAAGTCCATCTCTGCTGCCAAAGCTCCGCCTTCTCCTCCTCCTCACAATTCGACAGATGCTGCTTCTGCGCCCAAAGATGGCGTCAGGCAGAAGACTCAAAGTCTTGTCGGTATGTAGAGACCCACAGGCGTCATTTAGCCGATATTTGTGATTGATGGTGTAAAGACCCGGATCTACCAGGGGGAAAGGGAAAAAAACGGTTGCAAAAGTTTTCAAAGTCAAATTAGTTAATTGGGTTGATTTGATGATTAAATTTGAGAATCAACTAGATCAGGTATCAAATCTCAGAGGTTCCAAAAACCAAGCATCTGAATATATAAAAAAAAATGAATAGAAGATTTAGGTATTTACAATAACTCTTAGCCGCAACCTAAAGTTAACCAAGCTACAGAGTAGCTGCTATAAAGAACAGAAATGCAAACAAAAGGTAAATATGAAACTTAAAAGCTGCGCTAAAAACCTTACATCAAACAACCAGTTTGAGCCTAAGTCCCGCCCTTCTACTTCCAGTCCATGGTTCTCCTACTGCCAGAAAAAATGAATGAGAGTCAATGGAGCGATTAAAGTTATTTTCCGATCCAGTTTGAAATGCGCCGTGGATCAAACATATGATGTCCGTGAATTTTAAAAACAAATTTTGATGCAGAGAAAACGCTGATTTTCGACTGGAGGTAAAAGTTACTTTAAGTTTTGTGTAAAAACGTTTAGCGGACTACAACTGCAGAAGGAGAGCGAGGGTCGTAGCCTCCAGGCTGAAGAAAGGAGCATTAAACACGGAGAAAACCTCTATAAATCTGACCATGAGGAAAGTAGCAGCTATGTGGGGATAAAGCAGTCGGTGGAGTTAGAGCCAGCATGGAGGAGAAGCTCTACAAGCTCTAGGTGAGGGTTTTACGTGCTATAGCTAGTGCTAGCTCGCGTTCTGACTTCTGATTTGTAGGCATTTTAAATGCGAATTTTTACAATCAAATAAATCCCAAATCACTAGACAAACACAGTCAAAATGTACATCGTTAGTTATCATTAAAATTGAAGTAAAACACGTGTGTGATACAGAACGTTAGACAAAGCGGACCAGAAAATAACTTTTATCATTTTTTTTTTTTTTTTTTTTTCGGTTTCGGGACCCACGGGCCGACAGGAAGGGGAGGAGCTTAGGCACCCCATAGCTGTGCCTTCTTATCAATCCTTAAATCAAATCAAATTTTGTTTATAAATAGCTTTTCAAGCTACGTATCTTCTTAAAATGCTCTACGGATTAAAATGACCCCACAAACCCCACCCGTCTCAACCCAAAATAAAAACATCATTAAAACTATATCCCCATAACCCCCCATCCCAACCCAACCTATCTCCCATGCACACATAAAGGCAAAAATAAAAGCAACAACTGGCTGAGTACAGATCAGCCAGGAAACGGCATCATGGGAACCATCTGGATTGGCAGCAGCAGATCAACAGCAGCAGCTAAGGCACCAACCCAGGGCGCCCAGAGGAGATAAGACGGAGACACCCACCTCCACCCATGCACTACCTGGAGAGCACCCAGGCAGCTACAGCCGAGCACCGCTCCCGATACTGCCAGCCTGGGGGCTAAGAAAGGGTCATAAACTCAGACAAAGGTGGAATGGAGTCGAAATCTTGGATCCAAAAGGGAGAAAAAATAAAGAATAAATCCGTTCGCCTGAGTTGCGTCGGAGAGGCGAACAGCACCTTGACGGCCGATCAGTGATTGTATAGTACACCGCCACAAATGGCTGTGATCCGCGGCGCAGGAAGAAGGAATTTGACCCGGGCAGTTTTAAAGAGATCAGATGTTCCATCTGATAAGATCCCAGGCGCTTTGAGGAAGGTGTCGGCCCGGCGCTGGACCAGTGAGCTTGGAGGAGCCCTGATGCAGCTTTTGAGGGAGATGGCGGCTGACTCGGCGCTCGGCATGATGGGAGACTGAGTCCATTTAGACCTGGTCTGTTTTAATATTTGTTAATTCTAGGCAGACCCAACAAGAGCGAAAAAAACATGAACGTTCTCTGCTGCCCTCAGGTCCTCCAGCAGCCTGTTCCAGAGGTGAGGGCCGTAATAATGGAAGGACGTGTGTCCTGACTTTAGGGATGATAAGGAGTCGGCTGACAGAGGAGCGCAGAGAGCGCGAGGGTTCATATGGTAAAAGCATTTCTGACAGATAAGAAGGCCCAAAACCATAAAGACACTTAAAAAACATTAAAATAACCTTAAAATTGACCCTAAAACATACGGGGAGCCAATGCAGCAATTCTAAAAACGGTGAAACGTGCTCCCACCTCCTGGTATTCATCAGGACACGTGCTGCTAAATTTTGTTGAAGAAAAGTGACAGTGTGTAATTTTTACCACTAATTTCTGGTTGTACTGAATTAAAGCTTGTGGAATCAATAAAGTATTCATTCATTCATTCATTCAATGTGTTTTTTTCTTTTGTAGAAATCCAGCTGAGCCATTTGCAGAACCTTGGCTTTAAAAAAGAGGACTGCAAGAAAGCCCTCAGCAACTGCAAAGGTGAGTTGGGGCTGATCCAGTCTAGACCAAGCAGAGATGCGCTGCAGGTTAAGCAAAAGGGCTAAAACTATGACTAAACCCAAACTTTTACATAGGCCTGGGCGGTATACAGGTTGATACCAAAAACCGGTGTTTATTTTCGTTATGATAGGAATTTTTAATATACCCCTATACCGGTGAACAGCTTGGACAACTTCCGGAACGTTTAATGAGGGGAATTGTTTCAGCCAGGACTGATTTCACTGCTACACCCCCTTCACCAAAATGTGAAGTGCTGGCAGGACAGAAGCACACATTTCTGATGAAGTAATTCCAAAAAAGAGGAGCCTCGTCTACAGTTTAAAAAGTTTATTGGCTTTAAAATATCAAACGAGAACCGAACAGCATACCTTTTACAAACGCTATTTAGAGTAACCAGTAGGGGGAGTGTTGAGCGCTTTTTGACCGTCTGTAGGTAAACGCGGTCAACGGTGGCAAAACCGGTAAGAAAGAAATCATTAATAGCGGTAAATATGTTTTACATACCATCTACGATACTTCTGCTGTCTTTTTTTCTGTTATCTGAATATTAACCAGCTAATAATCTCCTACGGTCGCCATGTTTATTCTACTTCTTCTTTGGAAAAATCCGATCTAAGTCTATACCCTGCTCCCTAGCGGGATTCTTCAGTACTACATGCAAAGCAATTAGAAGATGCAATTTGTTGCTTGCGCCAACGTGAGGTTTAAAAAATACATACTTTCAGCCTTAAAACATCAAGAATGTCTATTAGAATCATAATCATTTTAATTATTTTCATATCATTCACATGTGTCTGGTGAAAAAACATGATGCAGTCCATATGGCAGTAAAATGGGCTATTTAAAGCACATTTTTATATTCTTCATTCTTTTTAAGATAATGTGGATATGAACGTTCTTGTATGGAAAAAAATACCGTTAAATATTGATTATGTATTTTTAAAATACCGTGATATGAAAATTTTGCCATACCGCCCAGCCCTACTTTTACGTAAATCAATTAATCTGATGTCGAGTTTAAGTTTCCATTCATAGTCAGTTTTAAAATCCGTGAAATGCAAAAGAAAGGCAGTAATCAGTCTCTCCAGGATTTTTGCGATCGCAACTATTAACGCAAATTCAGCAAATCCCGTGAATTCTGTATGTCTTGCCTTTTTTCAATAAGCAATATCGGTATTGGGAGTGCGCATGCTCACGAATGAGGCTTGGACCCCCAGTCACGGTTTTTGGACCCAAACAAACCCTCGGCTTGACTGTAAACGGCGTATGCATGCGTGTGTTTTTGTCAATAGCCTATTAAAGCCTCTTAAAGGCTGTTTTTGGCTGATTTTTCATATAAATCGAGTACTCATTGTGCTGTGATTGGCTTTGGAAACTGTAGTTACCACATTGAACGGTGGAGAATGCAAAACGAACCAGAGTATTAATGATACCGACCCGTATAATGAACCACCATTTATTTTATATACATAACATACAGAAAACAAGGATCTGAATGGACGTCCGAGGTGGATAAGCAAGGTAAGGAATGTAGGATTAAACATGTTAATTATTCAATATTTCTGTTTATCGTCTAGATCTAACAGTTCTAGTTTTGGTAGCATAGTCATTAGCATGCAGGCTTCGCATAGCCTACTGCTGGAAGTCGATGTGAAGGATTAATGTTTTGAGCATCTCTGCCTTATCCAGGCTCTTACTGCTTCTAAGAAATAAAAATCCCATTCAAAGATACAAATTGTAAGAGTTTAAAAGCACGATCTAATGCTGCGTTCACACCAACCTCGTGCGTCAGCGTCAGTTGCGGCAAGATTACACGTAAAGTCCGGTGTGTTGTGTATGTTGGCTCCGTCAACTTCACTTGCGTTTCATATGGCAACGTAGCAATGCAGAAGTTCATCTGGCTGAACTTCTGATGGACCCAACGCAGTTAACGCAGTGCGGCAACCAATCAGAGCGTCTCACTGTAGTGATGTCACTATACACGTATCTTGAATTAAGCGCGGGCCCAGTGAAAACATTTTCAACAAACGCAGAATTCAAAAATCAGACATAACACTTACCGAAGACAGATGGACAGGCGCTCCTAAGGAGGAACAGAGAACCTGTAGCTGGTGTCCTGGTAGGAGATTTAAACTCCGATGCGGCCCAGGAGGTCGTAAAATTAGGCGCGGGACAGACGGAAGTAGCACTGAAAGCGAACCTCATCCATAAGAACCTCCTGGAGCAAATGGTTAAACTCCCCAAACTCAGAACACATCTGAAGAATGGGGCGAACCCACAAACAGCGCTGATGTAGTCGAAGTCGACATTGTCTAGCTTTATCTAGCGAATAAAGCCAAGCCACTCTCTCGATACGATCCGCCAGAGTTCAGAAGCCCCGCCCACGCACTCATTTTTGCATAGAAGCATGTGTCAAACTTTATCCGTTGAGTCCGTTGCCTGACCCAGACAAACTGTGCGGTTTGAACGCAGCATAACAGCGTTTGTGGGTCTGGGATGGTCACTCCATGGAATGTCAACAAGCCCGGTGAAATCAGCTTGGAATACGCCACTTTCCTCTTCTTTCGTCAAGAACGATCAGTAGTTTCTACACTGTAGCTGCACACGCTGGTGCACATATTTCTTTCTTACGCTTCACGGACACAGACAGCCCTCTGCGGCAAATATATGTTTTAAGTTCGTCGACTTTACACCTTTCAAAATAATGAATTTTGCAGCTTTCACCTTTTATCTGTATGTTCGCTTATGGCAGTTTCACAATACTGAAATGGCTTATTGTGAATCTCCCTTTCATTATCTTATATCTGACGGTGTTGCATGGTTTATGTGAGAGGGACAGAGAATAAATGATGTTACATTTGCATTTTAGCAAGTAAGGTGCTGTGGGGTACAGTCTCCTCATTCCAGACATTAAAATCCATCACTTTTTTTTGCAAAATTTGCCATTTTGAGTCAACAATAACGGTATAACAGTAGCTGAGTAGATGTAACTAGTAACTCTGCTGCGGTGGAGAAAATGCATGGTGCCCACTTTAACTCGTTTTGTGTCCTGCAGGCCAGCTGGACCAGGCGGCCACCTGGTTGCTGGAGAACTCTGAGCACACGGCGGGGCTTCCCAGAGGTGGGGCGGACTCCGGCTCCGGCAGCCACGCCTGTCCTCTGTCCGGGGTGGAGGTGAAGGCGGAGAGCGTCTGCATCTGTTTCATCGATGACTGCCTGGACTGCGATATCCCGCTGGCTGAGCTCACCTTCTCCAGTAAGTCTCCCTACAGGTTCTCTGCTCCCTTACAAATGTCGCATTTACACGTTTGAGATCAACCCAGTCTTTCTTTCGCACTAGTAAATCATGACCTCTGTCTTTAACGGAGGCAGTGAGAGGTTTAGACGTTAATGAGGTCAACCAGTCACTCCGATGAGTCGTTCTCTGAGCCGTTTCCAAACTCATCGATGTTTTCTGTGTAATCTGTTCTTCAATCTGTTTCTGTTGCTTTTTCAGATATTTAAGCCAACTTTATGTTGTCAGACAGGTTTGCATGATCGGATCATTACAAGCGAATAAAAAAGGACACTAGTGATGCACCAATACCGATAGTCGTATCGGGCGGTTACCATTCTAATGTCCTCGTTAAACTCAACCAATACCATGAACTGAAACTGAAAATAATTTCACAGAAATTTTATAATAATTCCACTTCAAATTTTTTTTGTAATAATTTATATTTTATCTGCTTCACAATAATTTTTTCTAACAATGAAGGAAGAAAATAAAAATTTCATTTTTTTATGTGGTAGAAGTATCAGGATTTGTACTCTGTATCGGCAAGTACTCAGATTCAAGTATCGGTATCGTATCGGTTGGAAACCATACATTATAGTGGCAAATTAAAGAAAAGTAATTGTGATATTTATTAGACAGGGTTCATACAGCCTCTTAAAAAAGCCTTACAAGATTTTAATTAATTAATTTTAAAATAAATACCTTAAAACACCGAATTTTGATATTTGGGTCTCAAAGTTTGTGCTGTATTTAACTTCTTCGTACCGCATTTTTCCGCTAAAGTTCATTTTAAAACGACAACCACGAATATTGAGATTAAATAATTTAGCATAAATAAAAAGTGGCAGACTAAATCATTGAAAATTCAATAAAGCCACGGGAAGGTCGACATACGTCTTTAGTAAATGAAGATTATGGTTTAAGAAATGTAACTAAATTCAAGGATTTTTCGTTACAGGTAAGGGTTTGAAATATGCCATGAAATGGGTATAAATTTTTTTATATAAACGTTCTTAAAAAAGGTCTTAAAAAGACTTGAATTTAACTGCTAGAATTACTGATGTCCCATTGATTATTGATCGAAGGCGGCTCTAAGAAGATGCGTTTTCAGCTTTGTTTTAAAGCAGCTCAACGTTGCAGCAGCTTTGCAGTGATCAGGAAGTTCGTTCCAGATAAGCGGAGCATAGAAACTGAAAGCTGCTGTCTGGTTCTGATTCTAAGGATGTTTAGCACGTTCAGAGTCGGAGGACCTGAGTGCTCTGCAGGGTTGCTATAGTGACAACAGGTCCTCAACACACTTTGGTGCAAAGCCATTCAAAGTTTTATAAACTAGTAGGAGCATTTTGAAGGTCCAGGAATGATTAAGTCTGAGTGTGGCTTGGAAAACTTGAACTTAGCTCTTCGAAAAATGCGATTAATTGGTTATTTCGTGACTTAAGAAGGAGGGGATTACTTTTTCAACCAGGGCAGGGCTGCTTTGGATGTTTTCCGTTTTTATAAATGCGTTTGGTTGATCTGAGACATTTAGGTTTGACCGAAAGGGAAGAAATCTGTTATTGGTTTTAAATAAATCCCATACTATTTAAACAGAGGGAATTTTAGGCGTTAACAACATCAGCACAAAGACAGTTCTTTAATATAAAACCTGCCAATAAAGATTTCAGAAATGCCTGATTTGTGTTTGAGATGATTAGCTGCAGTTAATTAAAGGCAGAAAGCATTTGTTAAACGCTCACGTGTTTAGTTAGGCCTAAAAATAAAAATAATACGTTTTGAATTCATAACCTATAGAAATGCAGGCCTGTAGGCAAAGTAAAGGGCATTCATCTAATGAGAAAATGTTGCTCTATGTCGTCACACTCGGAAAAAAAAAAACATGGATTTTCTATTATAATGTAGCAGGATGAGAATACTACATTTTTATTGAATTACAGATTTTTCACCATTTTAATTTGGCAGATCAGCGGGGATTATTTCAGCTTTCTGTCTTTTTATTGCAGGACTAAATGTACTGCAGCGGATTGGCTCCTCCCAGGAAGGAAACGCCAGCTTCACTCTGGCCGGAGACTACTACAACAGAGAGCTGTCAGGTAAAGGCTAGCGCGTTAGCAAGGGGGAAAATACTTATTTGTGACCTCCTGACCCCATTTAGTGAGTTAATGGTCTAGATAAGCGGCTCCCGAGGTGTGTTTTTTATTTATTCATATATTTATTGGCTGTATCCACAAAGGGTTTAACGTTACGCCGAAATTCCCAGTTCACTACCTGGGTTACAATTTAACAGTTTGGTTCATTTTAAGTTCAGTCAGGGAACAAAGAGAAAAAAAAAAAACTTTACTTGCGGTATATTTTCAAACAAAATGACCTTTAAAACCATGTAAAATAATGTGACCAAATGTAAAATAAAGAATAACATACAAGAGATTCAATATTTTTATTTTATTTTCAACATTCAAAGGCAGTGGGAATGTTTCAGACTGTCTTACTCTCTGCGTCGATAGTGATAACAAGTTAATCAGGGGTTAAGCTGTTACCTGAGCCAACTGACGTTGCATCAGTTCCTTAGGTGAGATGGGAGGAGTTACAGCACACTGCTAGTCTGATGGTTTAATCACCGCTGTAGAGGAGGCGTGGCTTGTAATCTGGAGTTTATCTTGGTTTAATATGTTTTTATTTGGCCTTTTGAATCTCTATTGATGAGAAGGGATTTTTCCCATGCTACGTTCAAGTACAGCTGGGAGACTAGGCCCTTGAAATATCAAAAAGAATCCAAAGTTCATTAAGCATGTTTTTTTTCTCAAATATGGGAAAAGTATTTTAAAACATTAACATTGTTTTATAATCTGGCTATGTTTGCTTGTACTATTTTAATTAGGGATGGGTATCGATTCACATTTCAAGAATCAATTAAGTTCCGATTCTCAAGAGTTAGAATTGATTACACGAAAAAGTCTCGTAAATAAACTCAAGCAGGGTTTTTCATAAATGCACATGCTTATTTGGAAATGCACACAGTCTGTTTCACAAATCCACACGCTGTGGTTCACAAATATGATTTCGAAAAATGCTTGTGTGGTAAAAAATGTGTGTGTCTGAGAAGTGTCAGCTATATTTGTACATAATTTATTTTATGTGTACGGAGAGCCTCCACAGAGGACTCTGAGGTTCTTCACAAATTCACATGTATTTATAGGTCTATTTAACCACACCCTATCATATCTGTTGCTCATCAATTAATTTCTTACTTTGGAGAAACGGATGACTTCATACATAATCAAACAGAAGAGGAAGTGTCACTTCAGTAGTCAGCAGTAAACAAAATATGTCATCTAACAATCAGGAGATGGTTTCAACCAAGGAACACTTTGTATAATTTGTCAAGAAGAGAATCACCGGACATTCATGAAGTCATCACCACTGTCACAAGATTGTCACAAGGGAATATGCGATGCTTACAGACAATATGTCCTTGTTGTACTTTATCACATCAGTATAAATAAACAACATTTTATCAAGACATGAGTAACATAATCAAACTTTAAAGGCATCAGCACTAATTCACATAAGAAACATCTTTATCTAAGAATTGTGAGAAAAGAATAAAGTTTCCAATTACACTTGTAATATAAATTCACAAATGCACAAGAGCCATTTCACAAATGCACATGATCTGTTTCAGAAATCCACAAGATCGGTTATACAAATGCACACGCTGTGGTTCACAAATATAATTTCGAGAAACACTTGTTTTATAAATTCACAAATGCACAAGATGAGGTTCACAAATGCGCACGATGAGGTTCACAAATGCGCACGATGAGGTTCACAAATCACACAAACCGTTTCACAAAAGCACATGATCTGTATCAGAAATCCACAAGATCGTTTACACAAATGCACACGCCGTGGTTCACAAATATACACTACCGTTCAAAAGTTTGGGGTCACATTGAAATGTCCTTATTTTTGAAGGAAAAGCACTGTACTTTTCAATGAAGATAACTTTAAACTAGTCTTAACTTTAAAGAAACACACGCTATACATTGCTAATGTGGTAAATGACTATTCTAGCTGCAAATGTCTGGTTTTTGGTGCAATATCTACATAGGTGTATAGAGGCCCATTTCCAGCAACTATCACTCCAGTGTTCTAATGGTACAATGTGTTTGCTCATTGGCTCAGAAGGCTAATTGATGATTAGAAAACCCTTGTGCAATCATGTTCACACATCTGAAAACAGTTTAGCTCGGTACAGAAGCTACAAAACTGACCTTCCTTTGAGCAGATTGAGTTTCTGGAGCATCACATTTGTGGGGTCAATTAAACGCTCAAAATGGCCAGAAAAAGAGAACTTTCATCTGAAACTCGACAGTCTATTCTTGTTCTTAGAAATGAAGGCTATTCCATGCAAGAAATTGCTAAGAAATTGAAGATTTCCTACAACGGTGTGTACTACTCCCTTCAGAGGACAGCACAAACAGGCTCTAACCAGAGTAGAAAAAGAAGTGGGAGGCCGCGTTGCACAACTGAGCAAGAAGATAAGTACATTAGAGTCTCTAGTTTGAGAAACAGACGCCTCACAGGTCCCCAACTGGCATCTTCATTAAATAGTACCCGCAAAACACCAGTGTCAACATCTACAGTGAAGAGGCGGCTGCGGGATTCTGGGCTTCAGGGCAGAGTGGCAAAGAAAAAGCCATATCTGAGACTGGCCAATAAAAGAAAAAGATTAAGATGGGCAAAAGAACACAGACATTGGACAGAGGAAGACTGGAAAAAAGTGCTGTGGACGGATGAATCCAAGTTTGAGGTGTTTGGATCACAAAGAAGAACGTTTGTGAGACGCAGAACAACTGAAAAGATGCTGGAAGAATGCCTGACGCCATCTGTTAAGCATGGTGGAGGTAATGTGATGGTCTGGGGTTGCTTTGGTGCTGGTAAGGTGGGAGATTTGTACAGGGTAAAAGGGATTCTGAATAAGGAAGGCTATCACTCCATTTTGCAACGCCATGCCATACCCAGTGGACAGCGCTTGATTGGAGCCAATTTCATCCTACAACAGGACAATGACCCAAAACACACCTCGAAATTGTGCAAGAACTATTTAGAGAAGAAGCAGGCAGCTGGTATTCTATCGGTAATGGAGTGGCCAGCGCAGTCACCAGATTTGAACCCCGTTGAGCTGTTGTGGGAGCAGCTTGACCGTACGGTACGCAAGAAGTGCCCATCCAACCAATCCAAATTGTGGGAGCTGCTTCTAGAAGGGTGGGGTGCAATTTCTCCAGATTACCTCAACAAATTAACAGCTAGAATGCCAAAGGTCTGCAATGCTGTAATTGCTGCAAATGGAGGATTCTTTGATGAAAGCAAAGTTTGATGTAAAAACAATCTTATTTCAAATAAAAATCATTATTTCTAACCTTGTCAATGTCTTGACTCTATTTTTTATTCATTTCACAACGTATGGTGGTGAATAAGTGTGACTTTTCATGGAAAACACAAAATTGTTTGGTTGACCCCAAACTTTTGAACGGTAGTGTAATTTCGAGAAACACTTGTAATATGAATTCACAAATGCACAAGATGAGGTTCACAAATGCACATGATCTGTTTTAAAAATGCACACAATTTCACAGTGAAACAGCTTGTGTGCAATTTTAAAATAGATCATTTCTGAATTTATATTAGTTAAGTGTTTTTCTAAATTATATTTTCGGATCAAAATTTTGGTATCATATCGGTTTGAAAAAAGTGGTATCGCTGCATCCCTATAAATTGACGTGAGGATCTCTTCCAGGCTGGGAGCCCTTCATCGAGCCCTGGCCCTGCTTTCTGTCCTGGCAGCAGCAGGCCGCCGGCCGTCTTCACCCTCCCCGCCTGAAGGTCGGGGTTCGAGCAAAGCAGAGGCTCGACGTCAACATCACCTCGGTTCTGCTTGGTGAGTCGGGTTCTAGAACACGTCCTGGAGTGCCTGGAGGTCCCTCTCACACTCAGAAATCCTGTCGCTTTGTCCCGTACAGATCAATACAACACCACCAAGACCTCCTGGATGGCGGATTACTGCAAGGCGGAGAAACAGAGTCCGGCGGCGTCCCCCCCTCCACCCTGGCTGGGGTCCTCAGTCGACCCGCCCGGTTTTGGACAGAGTAAGTCCCGGTCAAACACAGAACCAGAACTAGGAAGTGGTATTTGCTGATGGAGTGACCAGGGTTAACGGCTTGTTGTTGAACCTTTGACCCGTTTTACTTCACAAAGACGTTCTGATATTTATATTTCTGCAATTTGATCAGTGCAACATCAAACTGATGAGATGGGTTGAAATAACATTATAAGACGTTCAGCAGTGGAGCTGGGTAACAATTCATATTCTCAAACGTTAGAACTGATTATCAAGAACCAATCCAGATCCTGATTTAATGAGGCAACATTAAGTGAAGTTACAATTTCAGATCAAAGTTAAAAAACGTCTGTCTGGATTTTTACTTTATATTTTAGCTGTAAAAAGTACGAGGAATGTTAAAGGATACAAATCAAATTTTCGATTTTTATGAATTTTTATATTCTTTTTTTTTTGCGCAGTTCTATATGCAGCAGTTATGAGTTCTCACTGTAATAAAAAATATCGCCAGTGTATCACACTATTTTGTGTCACGATATTGTATAGAAATTCATAAGCAAAATATACATTTTTCAATTTTTTTTTAATTTTATATAATAATTTGAATGGAACTATTATTGATGACAATTATTTTTGTTGTAAAATGAAAAGCATGACCGCTAGTCTGTGGCTTTTTTAATCTTCTTCGTTCCAGTTTATCAACTAGATCTAGTAATAAAACTGGACGTGTTTTAAATGAAACAGGTAGCAGTGTTTAGGATGCTGTGACCGTTTAATTCAGTTTTGAAAATCGCAATATAAAGTCTTCCTCATTGTCTCAAAATATATCGCAATATGTCTCATCGCCCCCTTTTTATCCTGATATAAAATATATACACATCCCTACTCCTGCTCCTTTTCCCTCACACCTGACCTTTCACTGCTTTGTGGGAAAGTATCCTGCAGCTTTTCCTTCGTTCATAAACGGTCAAGCAGATTGAAATATTTAGACACACAGAGTAAACTCCAAAAAGCAGTTTTCAGATGAGCATTAAAATTTTTCTATGTCCACGCTTCGGATTGTTAACTTCCTCTCCTACACGATCAAGAAATGACTTTAAAAGCTACAAGAATTACTCCAGGAGGTCCGAAAACTTCTGCATCAAAACTCTGCAGGTGTTTCTGGAAGACATCTTGATGATTCGCAAAGGTGTGTGTCCAGTTATATGTGCAGTAAAACCAGTGGAGCCCTTCATGAGACGGAGATCACCCTACAGTCAAACATGGTCTTTGTGGAGTGATGTTCTGGGCCTGTTTTTCTGCTTAAGGATCTTGAGAACTTGCTTCAGTGGATCCAACTGTTAAAGAGCAACAACAACGGACTTTAATCACAGCGTTCTTGGTGGAAATCCCTCCAATAGGGCTGAATTTGAACAATTCTGTAGTGAAGAGTGGTTCAAAACTTCTCCACAGGGACTGGATGGGTTTTTCTTCCATCCAATAAATAATATCAACACTTTTAGCATATACTCAGGTTATCTTTTTCGTCCAGAGGTCACTCTATATTTCGATCGGTCCTTGAATGCACCACAGGTGTGCAGCATAGAGAAAGCTTCTGCCTTATTTTGTTTGTTTCGGAAAGAAAGATCGGTCTTATATTCCTGTAGATTTCTTTTTTTAAAGTTTTGAATTACCGTATTTTCCGGACTGTAAGCCGCTACTTTTTTCTTGTGTTTTGAACCATGCAGCCTGTAATCTGGTTCAGTTTATTTATTACAGCTAACCTTAAGAGATACCTTGCCTTTAAGAACACCGGAAGAGAGAAAGAAAGGAGGAAGTTTGCGCGAACAATGAAAGCAAACATGGAACAGACAGACATTACGAGAGTGAGACAGTTTGCAAACACAAGATTTCATTAAATTTTCAAGAGATATCATTGCGCTTTTAACTTGAAGGCAGTCGATCTGACTTTTAAAGAAGGAAATAGAGGATCAGCTGCTTCACGTACTGTTAGCTGCACTAAATCAATGGTGAGACGTTGGAGACGGCAGCGCGAAGAACTGTCAATGCAATTAGACAAAAAAAAAAAAAAGCTTTCAGAGGTAATAAAATCAGATGGCCCAAACTTAAAATCTTTCTTGAAGATTGGCTGAACACTCAGAGAGGAGGGCTGAGGTTTTTTCGTAGCTTTGAAATGTTAAAAAAAATAAAAGTTTCTCCAAACGCCAATCACTTTCCCAACGATCTCCACCGCACGAACACTTGAATATGGTAATTAAACGTTAAAACAGCTGCAGCTTTCAATCGGGTATGGCTTGTTTATTTACACATTTGTGTGTTTTCCCTAAAATAGGCTGTTGCGGCTCATAGTCAGGTGTGTTTAATTTTAATTTAATAAAACACAGTAATTTTGAAATGAAAACAGTGAGAGGGTGAAATAAACACAGAAAGGTTTATAATTGGTCAGTATGTGTTAAGGTCATGATGCTGCATGGTATTCCCTTTCTGAGCCTCTGGAGGGTAGGGATGAGTATCGTTTAGGTTTTATCCGATACCGGTGCCAAACCGGTACTTTTGAAACCTACAAACTTCGTTCAAAAACCCCTTTTATGCTTTATTTTTAATAGAGCTGTCAAACAATTACAACAATTTAAAAAATTGATCACAAGGTGGCTGTGAGTTAATAACCATTCCTAAATATGACCAAAAAACACCTACAATTTCTATGTAAATAAAGGACAATCCAGATGCTGTTGCTCTTCTTTAAATATTAAATACAGGAGAAATCAATTGAAATTAGTCTTTTGAAATCTACAACTACATTCACGATGCATGTGTGGTCTCATATGAAAAATAACAACAAATATAGTAGCCAAAATTATGAATAAACTTAACATTTGGATATCAGCGGTCTGTGTTAAATATCACATAAATCAAATCTAATACAGGTAAACACTCGTAAGTTCATTCTCCGGTTCATCACAACAGGAAATGAACGCTCTTATTGTGAAGATGTACACAGCTACTTCCGCAAATAAATTATCATTAATCTAAGTCCAAAAACATCACTTTTCCTTCTGAAATATACTGCAGCTATACAGTGGACCAACGTGTATAAATCAGCGTAAATGTAAGCATGAAATCTCAACCGAGGGTAAAGAAAATTCTCACAGATAATTTATGAACTTATAATTATATCAGTCCAATATGCCAATAATAATATACTTACATTTCATTTTTGATCACAAACGCATGCTGCTTCACAGCAATCCGTAGTTTGGCTGGTTGGGAAGGAATCGCTCTTGGCTGATGGCACGCCAAGAATCCATAGTTCTTGACATGTCCGAGGGGGAAAACCCCCCCGAAATAAAGCACCAGTATGTACGCTGCTTGTCGGTCTGGTTACTACTGTTTATGTCAGAACTGGTGCCATTATAGCACCGGATATCGGTACCCATCCCTACTGGAGGGACAGTCCCTATGTAGAACAAGCCGGCTCTCTAAAATATACTGTCGATGGTCTCTAATCTGCGGAGAATATCAGTGACAAATTCTCACAGAAGGTAGCTAAGGGTGGTAGATTTTGTCGTTAGGCGCGTTTTTAGGGGGAAATAAATAGCTAAGGGGGTCTGAAATATCATTTAAAATGGTGACAGCGTCACTAAGTGGGCAACATCGTTGTATGGTTTAACTCTTCAACCGCCAATTTTGCGACAGGCAATATTGCTACATTTAAGTAACCATGGCTGCAGATATGACCGCTAATATTTAGCCTCTTATCAAGATGTTCAGTTGTCCAAGGAGAAAGAAAGTGAAACTCAAGCAGCGCACAATAGCAGCCGGCCTGCCGGTCCTGTTCGCCATTACGCTCCACTGCAGCAACAGGTGCGATGCTGTTCGTCACGTTCTCCCGCTGGGAGAAAGGTGTGTGATCGGGTAGCAGGGTGGTCATAACAAAGCTAATCCAGAAGAAGCAGGAATGTAAAAAAAATCTTTGGAAACAGCAGCAGACGTGGTGAAAAAAAAAGCAAGAGAATTCATACTGCTGATAAGCTGTTAAACAGCCGTAAAGTTCACTTTCCCGCTGCAAATGATGATGATGATGATGATGATGGGGAGGTATGAGGAAAATTTGATGAAGATTTTAGTGGATCAGACAATTTGATGAGCCTGTTGGTTATTTTGGAGATGGATCTGTAAAATTCTGAGCCCAATCATTTCCCATCTGTTTTATGTAGTGGATAGACTAATGGAAGCTCATAACAAAGGAAATGAACAGATATGTCCACCTTTTCTTGACAAAAATGCCAATAAATAATAAAAATACATATGTAGAAAATACACAGACCTATATAGAAAAATTTAAATAACAATATTCAAAATTAAGTAAATTTTAAACTATGTAAAAAAGATAAACTCCCGTGAAATTATTTCAAACCAAAATTGCCAATGTCTGATGATGTCATGATATGCAAATTAGATGTGTGACTTTGTTCCCATCACAAACTTTGGCTTATGCTGAAGATTTTTATCATTTACAGTATACCTTTATCAATAACCATATTAAAGCTACAACATTTTGAACTAGTGATATCAAAATGTAATGTTTTATAGAAAAAACCCCGGCTCCTTAAGAGTAAACAATGATTGGCCGATTGTAGCTAATTAGTTGTTAATGCTGTAGGTTATGTTACTGTCGGCTTACCAATTAATTGGTTGTTCTCCACCGATCTCCAGACAAACAAACTGCCGTCTTCTACACCAAAATATTCCTCCAGATCACCTGCTGCCATTTTTCTGCACCCTGGTTCATGTGTTTTCATGCACACTTGAGTCGCTTGGGCTCGTTTCCACGTTAAAGGTGTGGTTTGTTTGGCTGCAACTCCTCCATGAAGACCAATTCTGGCCAGACTTCTGCAGACAGTAGGTGGGTGCACCTGGGTCCCACTGGTTGCTCTGCCCGACATCCTTCCATTTCCACTTCCAACAAACTTGAAATCTGTTTCAGTAACCTTTAACCGACCACTGCGTCTACGATCCTCAAGGTTTCCGGTTTCTTTGAGCTTCTTCAGGAAAGCTTGAACTAGACTTTTTGAAACCCCAGCCTGCGTTGAAATCTTTGTCTGGGAGAGACTTTATGATGGTGTCTTGTTGCTGTGCTCTGTCTTACCATGACATTAAAAACTATTATCCAAAACCTCACCCTGGTAGCTGAGTTTGGCTGTTCCTCACCCAGTTTCCTACACAGCTGTTTGTGTGTTTCAACCTGCTTGTGTCGTTGATGATTTGATTTAATTGGATGATTGCACACCTGTATATAATCGTACAAAATCCCTGACTTTGTTCAAGTTGAACTTTAGGAATTGATGCTAGTTTGAAGAAAAAGTATTAACACCAAATATAGGTTTGATTTAGATTTTTCTTTCGTTTTACTTTCTGAGTGAACAATTATTTATATTTCTACAAACATTCTTTCCTCACAGCTTTTTTTTCACACCTACTTAAAACCTTTTTTACAGTTCTGTGCGTTTATTGATTCTGTCTTTACGTGAAGGGTAAAATGTTGAATGAAATGCTGCCGCTCGGGGAACCTGTGGAGCTCTAATCCTTCTGTGTGTCTCTTCTCTGTGTCGTCGTGCCTGTAACCGTCTCTCCCTGCCGTCAGGTGCGCCTCTTGCTCACCTTAGAACTAGGAGCACAGCCAGCCTCACCTGCCTCGAGCAGCAGATACACTCCAGAGGTACCGCTCAGTGTTCAGCCTAGCACACTCACCTTGAGCATGCTTTAAACCAGCAGACAGAAGACACTTGTTCTGCATGATCCATGTAGAAAACTATCACTGCTTATGTTGACTACATATGATTTTAATACACAACATGCTTTCCTGCTTTTTTCTGCTTATTTATATTTATTTTCGGCTAAGAAAAGTAAGGAATAAAGGCATCTGAAGCATAACCCTCTGGGGATGTTTAGATGCCTCCATTTGCATTAATATACTGTGTGCACAAATATTAGACAATTTTTTAGGATTATTTTCATTAATCACCAACTGCAGCGCTCCAATATGTTAACAAACTTAAAACGTGGATGTTTAAGATGGTAAGAGTAAGATTTTTGGCTTTTCTTAGAAGAATATCTAAATTATCATAAATATTGAGCAACTATTTTTGACCCAAATTGTTGCACAGCTAAATCAAAAACACAAATTTCCCTATCTCACTTTTTTCTTTTCTTATTTTTGAGCGAGAATTATAAAAACAGCTCAAGCCTTTCCAATAAACATTTCTGACATTGAAAAAGGACCTATTAGTCCTCTTTGTAAACCTGTTATAACAGGTCAATGTTCTGTACAAAACATGGTTTTAAAGTTCTTCTACACATAAAGCCATCTCACCAGCTCAATTCATGACATTTTCAGTCTGTTTCACAATGAGTTGTTCTGGTGCTTTCTATTTACGTTGGCACTCAGAGCTGGGTTTGGCGTCACACCAGAGTAAACGGCGTTTTAGTTAACGCAGTCGGATACGTCAGGATTCCAATATGGCGACGCCCGGGTAGCTGTAGTTTTATTAACTCTTATATACATTGTTTTAAGCCGTTGTTTCCACGTTTTCTTGTTTAGAGTTCCAAGTTCTACATGTAAGATGGACTTTAGAAGCATTCTTAGTAGCGTTTCTTGTAAAATAGACATTTTTCCACCACAGCTGCTATTATTGATGTGAGGAGCGGCCATATTGGAAGTCAAAGTTCAAATTTCAGACCTCATAAGGGTGCAGTCCGACTTAGGAGGTTGTTCCTTTCGATATTTCCAAATATTTCCAAGTACAGATAGAACGCACCGTTAATCGCAGGTTACCCACCGTGTGGCAACTGGGGGACATACCTCAAATGCTGCATTTATCCAAGAATGTGTCATCGATTGTTATAATGGAAAATGATTAAGGCTACCAGAATTGTTTTGATGCGTTGGAAGTCATCGCAGCTCCTGGTATTAAAGGAAGTGTTGGATAAGATGACTGTGTCCTGCACAGACTTGGAAACTCTAGGAATGGAAAGAAAGATGAAGGAAACTAAAGTGGACAAAAGGACGTAGTATTTCGGCAATGACTAGTGACATGTTCAAACATTCGTTTTAATGTTTCTAAATAAAATTTCTATAAAAATTTATGAGGAAGAAGGAGCTGTGTATAGGGTTCTGTCACTTTTATGCAAATGAACCACACCCGCCCATCTTGTTACTAGGCGACGGGTAGAGCTGGATATGGATTCAAATTTGTAGAATCAATTGGATTCCATATCTCAGAAGTTAGAAGCGATTATTACAGTCTGATCTGTTCCAATTCGATATGAGTCAGAGCTAAGAAAACGTTTTTCGAGAGCTTTTTATCTTAATTAGATGTTTGTAATTCAGTGACGCAACACTGGGTGGGTAACAGTTCACCAGGGGAAACAGTTTTGCCTTGAAATGGCTGTCTGGACTTTTCCTTCCAATTTTAGCTGTAAGAAGTGCAAACAGTTTTAAACAATTAAAGCGATTTTTGGACTTGTGAGTCAGTTTGATTCCTAGAATTTTATAAAAATCCGTTCAAAATCAAAGTAGCTACGGGTTTGAATCACATGATAAGCAACCTTACTTTGTTTTGAAGGGGTGGTTATAGGTAAATTTAGCTTATTGTGATGTCACAATAAGGCACTAGTAGAAACACAAGATTGTTGACAGTGAAAATTAGCAAAACAAGCTCGGATGGTATTTATTCATGTTTGGAGTGGTTATACAGACAGTAGAGACCCAAATGACGACACAAAAGAGAAAAAAAATGAGTAAAATTCATTAAATGTCCCGTATATGACCAGTATAGCCTCAACACCACCCCTTATTTTTCTGTGTCTTTAAGTCCAGACAGAGAGTGCAGAGAGTACTGGAAATCTTACGTTCCATCTGGTTGAAAGATCCAGACTTCTTTCTGTTCGCGTGCGTGATGAAAGTGTTTTCTAAAATCTTGCTAATTTTGTACAAAAAAATAGGTCCAACCAACTAATCTTTGATCATACCAGCACCGCAGGTCCACCTTGCAGAAAATGGAGCCCTGTGCCCGTTACTGATGCACCCACAGGACCATCCGTCTCTTCTCATTTTATCAATCCATTAAACCTTTGATCAAATGTGTCTCCAGATACTTTTTTTGGCCTGTCTGATGTTGCGTTCAATGGTCGGGTGTCAGGTCCCTCACTTTGGATGTTTCTCAATGCATTCCTTCTTAACCTGTTGAGTATCAAAGGCAAAACGTCTCATGGTTCTCCGATTATGCCCCAAAATCTTATCCGTTTTCAGTTCTGCATCCCTTATAGAGATTTTTGGTTGTTTCTGACATTTCAGTGTCATTTAAATCTCTTTTTTTGCCCATTTTGTCATAAGAAAAGAATTTGCCTAAAAATTATGCGTACCTTGATGTAGGTTGTTGACCTCCTTAGCCCACAAACTCATAGACTGCTGTGGTTAATCTATTAAGCATTCAAGTTTAGCCAGTTTGGAGTTGCTCACTAGCCTAATAGTTGTGCACACATTGTGGTGTTTGAAGATTTTGCTGGACATACTGACTGAGGCAGCCATATTGCATTGGCTCTTCCTTCAGCAATGCTCTGTTTGCCTAAACCTCTACACTCATATTGAGGATCGTTCTTTTTCCTCTTCAGATGTTTTGTTGGCATAACAGTTTAAATTAGTTTTCTTTTTCTCCAGCACTTGCATTTTATTTTTGTTTTTTAGTCTATCTTCAATTAAATAAAACAATTCGACTTCATCAGGCAGACCAGCTAATTGCGTGAACTAAAGGTTTACGAAGTTTTTGACGTTGCTTTCTCTGAGATTTCTTTTTCTTTTCTCCAAAGATGTGAAGATATCAAAGAGGAGGCAGCCATTTGTCCCGTATGCGCTACGCAACCACACAGGCTGCACCATGTGGTTCGCCACTTTGACCACGACCCCAACAAGGTAGGTCCAACCGCAGCCGTCCCATTGTAGTCCGTCCATGAGCAAAACGATTCGAACCCCTGGTATCTTCTGGTTCTACGAGAATGTTTCTTCTGACTGGAACCAATCGTAATGTTTTGTGTCGGTGCAGCCAGAGTTCCTGCATCTGTCTGAACTGAATGATTCACCGAAACAATGTCGAGCTGAATGGAAACATCACTCATACTGGGGAAAAAACCATCTGATATCACCACGGCTACCAGAAGCATCCAATCAGAACAGACCACTGATTTTAGATCAAACTCAAGTCAGCTGAATCTCTATTGATTAGAAAGGATTTTCCCAAATTCTCAAATATTGGAGAAAAATTATTTTTACATTTCTGAACATGAAAGGCATAGTGTGTAATCTTCGGCCTGTAGGGGGCAGTGCATACCTAAATTATCACAAGCATGCGGTATCTGTGTCTTCGAGTAAGAAACTCAACAACGGAGGTCCAACTAGTGCTTTTTTCAAACGCTCAATTCCCTGAGAATGATCTATTTGCAGCAACATGACGAGCACATCAGTCTCTCTTTCATCGCTTGGAACTAGTGAAGAGGTAAAAACGTATTTATGGAGAAACTTTTTTGCATTTTGAGGGAAATCCATGTTTTAATAGCGGGTGTGTTCCGTGCGCTTTGTCAGTCCGGGCTCTTGTAGAAGTAAAGGCGTCATCTAATATGGCTCCCCCCTGAAAAAAGGACTATGTATTTTAAAACTGATTTTTTTAAGTCATTTTTTACACTATCACCAATATTTTGCAATTAATGTGCTTTACGTACATAATATTTTAATGGCTGTTTTCAAAGATGTACTGCAAAAACTATACTTTGTCACTTTAACACTGATTATTTTCAGGTATTTAATATCGTTTTCTACTCTGGCTCTGTCTGCTTTTACTATTTAATTTACTTTTTTTTTTTTTTTTTAAAGAAGAAAAAATCCAAACAAATGTCAGTCAGTTCTATACTTTTTAGGTACTCAACATAAAAAACCTAATTAATTTCAGAAATTTAAAGGAAGAAATTCAGGCAAAAACTTTTAATAATATTTAATGCCGATAAAAGTAAAAAACAAAAAATCATTTAAACATTTTTATTTTATTAAGTGGCCCCTAATTATTAGTTTCATAGTTAGGGGTGGCGCCAGGCAGTAGCTAGGGGTTGCTATAGCAACACTAAGATTTGGCCAAGCAGCTGCTTAGCAACCCAAGTTATTTTGTAACAATTATAATATAAGATGATTAATTTAGTGAAAGTGAATGTTTTGGCTGTGTAATGAAAAGACAAAACATTTTATATCCGCTATTAATTGTCTGGCCTTTTATATAAAAAGCAAATATCCTGGTAAAAAAAGCATAAAACATCCTTTCATAGTTTTCAACATATAATTTGTTAATAAAACATCAACAAAAACTTTTTTTTAATTGATGCACGTCTTGTTTTTTATCAGATACAAACTCCTTAATTAAATGAGAAACAATTTGTAATCTGGATCTGCCAGGGGTATGTATAGTTCTGGCTTTTACAATCCACGATTCCATCATGTAACGAAGTGACTCTGCATTCAACCTCCACAGGGTGGCGCTGTCGCACAGCAGCAGCGCGGACTCCATCTCCGACATCCAAAGCTCTGGAGCCGATGACACCCACAACGTCAGTCAGTGGCGGGAGGTGCTGCCAGGAGAGGAGATCCCGTTCGAGTTCGAGGCCCGTGAGAAACTCCGTCACCGGTACGCCCGTCCGTCCGTCTCCTGCTCCGCAGCAGCTGCTGTGACAACGAAATGAACCCTTTTTCTTGGTCCTGCTCTCGCTGCCACCTCTCCTGCAGGCACACCCACGAGCTGAAGCTCCACCAGCTGCTGGTCCGAGTCTGTGGCTGGGAGCAGGTCAAGCCGGTGTCTGTGGACAAAGTGGGCGTTTTCTTCAGATACGCCGCCCCGGACAGAAACAACTCTTCAAACACAGTGAGTGTAAAAATAAACCCAAACCAATAGGGTTGGTTTTTTTTCCTGCCGCGAATACAGAACCCTTCCGCCATCTTGTTTTTCCTATCGCCCTCTGACAGGTCGGCAGCCCCATCAGCAGGACCAACATCATCCACCCTCACGTTTATGTACGTACCAGAAACACAGAAACATCCCAGGGAAAAATCACAAAGCTCATAAAGACTTCAAACCTTCTAGCTGACCTTCCAGACTTTAAATTTGAAACTTACAGGATGCCAGTGCCTATTATTTCTGGAAGAGTGAGAAATGTATATTTATTATATTTAAGGGTGAAAAAATATGTTTGGAATGTCACATATATCCATTTATTCTAGTTTCTAAAATAATAATAATTTAATTTAAAATCCCCATCCTTTGTTTGATTCACCACATCAAAAGTCCAGTTATTATTCAGCTCAAATGTAAGTTCTGGTTTTTAAGATCCTGAAAGGAAGCCAAACATAAGGGAAAAAAAACGTTAATTTCACAGTTTGTTGGTCATCTAGGCCAGCGGTTCCCAAAGTCGGGTTCAGAAACACGTGTCGGTCTTTATATTCTTTTGAGAAAAAATACCACAAATGGCAATCAGCGAGAATCTGCATTCCATAAATTGAATGAAAGGTTTTTTTTTTACACACAAAAAAGGACTTAAATTGATAAAAGCTGCCCACTATATTGGCCTTTCATGTTGTTTATGTAGCCATTGTACCACTGTTTAAGTGACGCAGAAAGTTTTTGTGTATTTCCCATCGAGAGTTGTGGTCATTGGCCTCTTAAATTTTAATTTTGTTGGTCAGAAACTGGAAGGTATGGGAACCACGGATCTAGTTCCTCTTTGATTGAGGTTGTAAAGTTAGGGCTCCAGTCGTACAAATCTTAAGAATAAAACAAAAAATTATTAGAACTTTTGGCTGTAGCTGTACACAAAAGTTACGTTTTGGTACGGTTCAAATCAATAAATATAAAAATACAATGAAGTTACACTGAACCAATAGGGGCACGGTATTCAATAGGATCTTTCAGTATTTTTTAGTACACTTGAATCATGACGAATAAAAGTGTGTATGACCTTTTTTTTTTATTTCATTTCGATAAGCATCAAACGAATTACCTTTTTTTTTTCTGAATTCCTTCCTTTCAATTCCAAAATACTTGATGTTCTATGACATAAAAAAGGTAAAATTATAGAACTGACTGAATATTTGGATTGGTTTAAAAATAAATAAATAGTACAAGCAGACATAGCCAGAGTAGAAAGTAATACAACTACCTGAAACCAAACAGCGTTAATCTTTAAATAATACTTTTTCCATATTTGAGGATAATACATGCGTCAGTCACTTTGGAGTGGTTTTGATATTTAAACAAAAATCCGAATACATGTTCCGTTACAGCCCTGGTAGAAAGGAGTAGTTTTTTTCTGAACTTATTTCTTCATTCCATTACATAAAGATATTTTTAAAGCCTTCATCTTAACACTACAAGTTCAGATTGTATAATTTATTATAGGTTTGTGAGAATTTAAGCTTGAGCAAATTAACCTTGATAATACAAATGAAATAAAGAGATAGATTAATTAAAATGCCGGAAAAAAGTCTGGTATAGTTAAATCTTCTAATGTCGACCCGCTGTCCTTGAGCTGGTTGGGGGTTTGAACACCTTTTGAGAGGGCAAAATAAAAGCATTACTTACAAGTAGGCGTTATTTGTGATTTTTGGCATATATTCCAGACATGCAGCATAACTGAGACCACTATTTATAAGTTATTTATAAATCTAAATAAATAAAAAAATACCAAGAAAAATAAAATTATAACCATAAAACAGAAGTATACTGACTATTAAGGTCCCAAGCTGTGCTTTAAAGATTTCAGAAATTAACTGAAGATTAAAAAGCTTGAAAACATTTTAACACTCTGCTCATTCAAGATACCGTGATATTATCTTGAGCATTTAACCTCGATAACGGTAAGTGGACGACAACGATGACGACCCACCCCCCTTTTCTTTTTTTCTTCTTAAATCATGTCATTTTCTCTATTAAATGACCAAATTCGCTCAATGTTCTTTAAAATATAATTCGCTTCTTGCTATTGAACGGCTTCAAACAGCTTTTTAATTCAGTGTTTGATTCCAACTACTTTCTGTATTTCTTAAGAGTCCAGTTTAAACTCAGAAGCGATCGAACAGACCAGATGAGGCGAGGAAAATACAGGGGCCGAGTGAAATCAGTGATTTTAGTGTGCAGTCGTTTATTTTAGACAGAAAATATTAATATAATATAAACAACGGAGCACAGGTGAGAACAGGCGGCAGCTTCAAGCGCTGTATCAAAAAAACAGCGGATTTAATATCTGCTCCGCCTCGGCAGGACCTAGGCGGGTGGAGCTGTTGAGCTACAAACGCTCTGCATCGGCTGCAGTAACAAACACATGTGCTCCACGTTAGTCTGAGTATCCAATAACATCATAAAAAATCAACTTCTTAAATTAAGTGAAAGAATCTGCCAATGAAATCAGACGATTTGGACTCGGTAAGAATTCTCAAAATAAGACATATATATACTAAATAAAAGAATCCAGTACTTTTATTCTAAGCAGGAGCAGAAGGTGTTAAAGTATAAGATCAAAAATACTTGTTAGCTGGAAACAAGACTTTTTAACTTGGTTAGATGGGCAGTTTTTGCACTGTAGGTAAACTAGATGGTGGGAAAAAATAGACGTTTGATTGTAGAAGAGGAAGAAAGTGTGAAACTGAAATCGCCTATGAACCGTGTTCATCTCTTTGGACCCACAGTTCTCTGCGCTGCCCCCTGTCAGGGTGGTGTTTGCCGTCACCATGGAGGGCAGCGCCCGGAAGGTGGTCACCGTTCGCTCGGCGCTGATGGTGAAAAACTGCCTGGATGTTCAGATGGAGGTCAGACTGGACAGTCCCTCTGCCCCCGACAGTAAGTCTCCTTCGTTGTCTCCTACCTCGTCCATCATCCATCCTGAGGGTTCTCTGGCGGGGGTAAGTTTCTCCGTCGCTCTGCGTGACTGTAACGAACCTTCAACAGAGCCGGTGGTGCTGCCTCCCATCCTGCCTGGTCAGTCTCTAGCTGTCCCCCTCCACCTGACCTCCTGGCGGCTGCAGGCTCGGCCCAAAGGCATGGGCCTGTTCTTCTGCAAGGCCCCCATCCACTGGACCAACGTAGAGCGATCCGGAGAGGTCAACAGCAGCAAGCGAGAGTGCCAGTCGACAGATTTTGATGATTCCCCAAAACGCAACTTCAGGTACACGCACCGTTTCGCTCCTCACCTGGAGCCGTTCCTGTAATTCATCCGCATTAATGAATAAAATCACTGCTTGGTTAAAGATTCTGTGTGGTCATCAAGAAGGAGAACTTTCCGGAGCAGCAGCCGGCGAAGCGGCAGGTTTCAGGCGGCGCCCAGCAGATCTACCGGCAGCCGGGACACACCGTCTACCTGCTGCCCACCATGGTGCTGACCAACCTGCTGCCCTGCGACCTCAACTTCTACATCAAGGGAACGAGCATCAAAGGCTCGCTGAAGCCAGGGAAGGAGGCGGTGCTTCACTCTGCCGACACGTCCCAGAACATGGAGCTGGGTGGGTCGACTCTTTCTCTGGCTGCTCTTCTATTAGCCTTCCTACCAGGGAGGTCCAAATCCACATCTCAAGCCGCCGTTCGGCCATCCGGCAAAAAAAAAAAAAAAGATCCATCCTATTGTTGCCCGACGCCGGAGCAAGTCCGCATACAATCTACACAAGTCACACAGCACCAACAGGATACTAAACGAGCCACAACATCCGTTTGTAAAAAAAAAAAAAAAAAAAAATCAGTCAAGACAGACTAAACATGAAAGATTGCACAATAATACACTAAAATAAGCCGTAGATATAGCTTCTTTAAAATCAAAGTACTCGCCCAATGTGGAACAAGATATGTGGAGATATGTGGTGACACAGAATGATATATAATATTTTCTGTTCATCTTCCACCGATTGAATGGTTTTGGTCTGACTTTGCGGAGCGGATGTAGAGCGCATGCCGTGGAAATTGCAGTTATTTTAGGGCTGGACGATATAGAAAATGAAGGTATCGATAAAGGGAATATTGATCCATTTCAATAATTATCACTACCTATCACAAAATGTAAAAAAGGTTTTTTAAATGCCTCCATGGTCATTTTATTATTCTTCAATTAGCACATTGTTTTTTCATTATTATTATGATAGTAATTTAAATTGAAAGCCTTCTTGAATATTTATATTCTTTTAAACTTTTTAGGACACTTTAGTAAATTAATGGCTGAAACCTTTGGTTTAGGTTCTCAATGAAGCTGGTTCTAATCCAGTCCAGTTGCTAAAGTTAACCAGCTACTCACCGATACCAGAGTATAGATGGATCCCAGAGAACTGGAGGTTAGTCCAGTCACTGAGAGCTGAAGCCAGCATGTCTATAAGCTTTTTTTGCTTCTAAAGACCGGGTGGAGAACCAGGTGGATATATTAAAAGCCAACGGGGTTGTTAGCAGCTAAGTTTCCGAGGGAGGGAGGGGAGTCCTGTTTAAGACAACTGATTGTATATCGGTGTTTTAGTGCGTCGAGGATCTGTTCAAAACGGGACGCAACATTTACCTAAGCTTACTGAAACATTTTACCAGGACAGCTTCCTCCTTGCTGTGACATCTGACTGAGGTGAAGTCAGTTTTACGGCGATGTTTCGCTTAGGGGCCGTCAACAAATTATGTCGCTGCTCAAATCATTTGTTCCTTTTTGTGGTTTCAAAGGAGAGAGTGATGGGTGACGGAGCAGCCTGGGTCTGCGTTTATGATTGGTGACTGTTATATTGGGCTAACCGATGGGCTGTGATGAATAAAATGAGGGGAATATTGTTTTTTTATAAAAAAAACGTATCGACCCCTTTTTTTTTCTGTTGCACCACGCGTCTGTGGATTGATAATGATTGAATTATCGTCCAGCCGTAGGTCAGAGAGATTCTGACTGTTTTGAGGGGGAACCCAACCATGTCTCTACTCGATATGGTTCAAGAACAGTTTAGAATTTAGTTTGGATAGGCTTCTTTAAAACATTTAAAGCCTACCGCACATGTGCCCAATCTGCTAAGTCATCCCAGGACATTCGCCCAGCAGATAGCTCGCTGTGTGCGGCCAATTTTTGGTGAGTTTTCTGCCTCGGTAGACGCTGAAGTGAAAATCAAACGGGTTTGATATTTTTGGCCTCAGTTTTTGCTAGTTTTTCATTTTAAATAAAAACTCGACGCTGTCGCCTGAGCCCAAATTTTCAATTGACCAATCAAAACGCGGTCTCCGCTCACACGAATCCAAGATGGCAGCCCACGGGAAGATAACATTTTGAAGACAGATTTACGATACGATATCTGAGGTTCATAATCTGCTGGTACTGATCCAAACAGTACTGAATTACTTAAACTGTGTGTCGTGGGGAAGAAGCACTAGGGACGCAATTTTTTATTGATTCTTATGTTTTCTGTTTTTAATTTTGTACTATATCTGTTTTTACCGTCCATGCTTTTATTATAAGTTTGGTTTCTTTACCATCAGATCATGTATAACACCTTGAATTACTCTGTGTTGAAAATTTGCTATACAAATAAAATTGTCTTACAACGATGCCAATACGATACCAATACTTCGATCTGAGTACTTGCTGATACAAAGTACCAATGTCGATACTTCTACACAAAAAAATGCAATTAGTTGGAAGACTGCTTGTTACAACAAATGATTAAAAAAATAAAATAAAATATTAATGAAAAGTGAAAGTAAAAGTAAAATTTAGTGAGAAAAAAAACATTTTCCGTGAAATTAATGCAGTTTTTATATTCTAAGTATCGGTTCATGGTATCGGTTAACTTTAATGTAGACGTGCTTTTAAATTCTTCCTTTTTACATCTAAATCATTCAGCTGTGTTCTATATGGAGTGGAACTGCAATCTTTAGGTCTGAATTTCTAATTGTAGCTCTATAGGCTCCTCTTTATGGAGCACCAAACTGCTCATAATTAAATACATTTTATAAAACCTTATGATTTAAATTAAAAAATTATAGACAATATATTATGGGGCAAGGGAATTATGAAAATACTCTATTCATAAAATGTTATGCTCATTATAATGAAATGTTTTAAATTTTTCTTTAAAAAATCCATTTAATAAAAAAAATGGTTTAATTGTTAAAAAAAAAACGATTTAATAATAGATTTTATTTTTCAGTCATTTTTATTAGATACCATTAGTTTTTATTCCAAAACGTCTTTATTCAAAAAATCTGATTTTATTTCATAATGTTTTCAAGAATATTTATCCACCGAACGTGATCCTTAGCCAATCAGACTCACTGTGTGGGACCTGCATCCTCATTGGTTGGTGCTTCGATATTGATCTTCCTGGATTGCTTCCTCGACAGCTAGCAGCCAGCTTTAGCTTAGCAAAACATGCTATTTGGGCTCAGCAGACAGCTCACATAGAGAAAAATATTATACTTTTTCGATTTTTACTTCAGCGCCTCATGAGGCAGAAAACTTACAGAAAATTAGGGGAACACTGCGAGCTATCTGCTGAGCAAACGGCCTCGAACGACTGTTAGCTCAGCAGATTGGGCTTGTTTGCGGCAGACTTAATGGTGTAGATTGCAGGAATGCCTTGATCTCATGGTCGACCCAATGTTGTGTCCAGGAGTCCTGCTGGAGAACTTCCCCGTGTGCAAAGAGCTGCTGATTCCTCCTGGCACTCAGAACTACGTGGTGCGTATGAGGCTGTACGACACCAACAAACGGCTGCTGTGTCTCACCATCCGCATCATCCTGAGGGCGCAAGGAGCTCTGAAGATCCTGGTCTCTGCTCCCTACTGGCTTATCAACAAGACAGGTACTCCTATCTGGGCTGCAGTCTGTTGATTGCATCAGGATAGAGCTTTCCTCCCCTAAACCTTCTTCCGTTCCTCAGGTCTGCCGCTGATTTTCCGTCAGGACAACAGTAAGACGGACGCAGCGGGGCAGTTTGAGGAGCACGAGCTGGCCCGGAGCCTCAGCCCGTTACTGTTCTGCTACACAGACAAGGAGCAGCCCGCTATGTAAGTGTCCCGACGGCCATCTCGACTTTGTTTCCACAGGAACCGTGTTTCACCGTCTCCCTGCTCACCTTAACTCCAGGTGCACGATGCGAATCGGGAAAGGGATCCACCCAGACGGCGTTCCCGGCTGGTGCCAAGGCTTCTCCCTGGACGGAGGGAGCGGAGTCCGAGCCGTGAAAGTCATCCAGCACGGAAACAAACCCGGACTGATCTACAACATAGGCAAGACGCTCGTTGTTGGTTTTCCTCTCAGGGATGAACAGAAGTGGCGGTTTAAAGTTTAAAAGCGAGTTTGTGATTGTGCACAGATGTATTAAGAAGACGGCGTTGTTCTTTTCCGACCACAACATTAAGACAAATCAGGGAACAAGTCCTAAAAACGGAATATTAGCCTGTTAACATTAGGGTTTAATCAGATACCGGTGGCAAACCAGTACTTTTGAAACGTGCCAGTGCTTAAATGGTGCTCAGAGACGGGGAAACATACAAACCATCCATAAACCCTCTTATTTTTTTACTGTTAGTAGTGCTGTCGAATGATTAAAACGTTTCATCTAATTAATCACAGGGTAGCTGTGAATTATTCACCATTCCTAAATGACCAAAAAAACGTATATTTTCAGTGTATTTAAAAGATAAATCCAAATATCCTTGCTCTTTAAAAAAAAATAAAAATAGGAGAAGTCAATGGAATTGTTGTGTTGAACTCTACAATCACCTTAACTATGTATGTTTGGTTTCCTCGGACAAATAACAAACACAACTAAGGTACAACTAACCAAAATATATGAATAAACCTAAAGGGGGGCTATTATACGTCTTCCAGGCACACAGTTCCATTCTATAGCACACTCAAATGAACATTTTACCCTAAATCATTCTGAGTCCTGTATGTATCAAAATCCCCCTTAAAGAGATTTGCCTTCTCATCACTTCTGTATTTGACGCCTTGATATTCGTCTGATCATCTCTAAGCCCTCCTACCCTTTGTGAAACTCTCCCCGCAGAACATCTTATACCGGCTATTATCACAGCATTGCAACAACACAGGGGATTGTAAGACGACACGCAAATGATCCGATATCCAACCCTGAAAGTGGGGTTTTTGAAGAACCAGAGAGAATTCAGAGGCTCTTACAAGACGTGTCGACTTTGTAATATTTAACCTCTTTGGCACCATTTTATAAATATTAATCACTATTAAGCTACGTTTTGCATTGAAACCGTTAATTCTTATAAATATGAAGCAACGTTACGAAATGAAACCATAAAAGCAAGGAAATATGACGCTATTTTTTTGAAGGTGGAGTTAGTAATGCTAAGTCACAGTTCCTAATTTAACAGGTTCAAAAACTAAGACCATTTACAGTATTTATTTATTTACTTGACAAAATAACAGTCAACAGCAATAATGTAAGTTAATAAACTAAATGGTCCATCCACTTTTTTGTGAAAAAGCTTTTGTGAAAAGTTGTAATGTTTTTGTGATTTTTCTTCTTCGCCAGTCACTTATATTGTTTGAAAAGCTAGCAGTTTGAGACGATATTGTCACATAAAACTTTGCAAAACAAAATGACTAAATGTCTTTTTAACAGTTAAAAACTCTAAAATGTGACCAGCTCAGATTGGGTCCCCACTAGAAGAGCATCTCTGCTTTTACTTTGATGTTAGAGTGCCAGACCCAGACCCTGGGCCCCTTTTAGCCCAACTTTATTCACCTCCTGGATACGCCCCTGCTCAGCAGCACTGAACGTTTAGCAATAATCACTTATTAATCATTCTATATACTCACAGGAGTCTCTATGTCAGGAGACAGTGAGAAAATATATTTTTTCTTACTTTGGTTGCAGCGCAGCGGGAAGTCTGGTGATTTTTGACGCTGTAACTTTGATGTTGGGGCATTTTTTTGTCGCAGATAGAGACGTTACGGCACTTAAAACTCTGTTTTCATCCTACCCACAAGCAGATACTGAAAAGAGAGAAAACGCAGTTCTCCACTTTGGCCAGAGTTTTTTTTTTTTTTTTTAAAGATTCATTTTTTGTGGTGAAAATCTGCGTTTACGCATGGATGACAGACCAAACCGTAAAAAATATCTCCGTTTTGTCTACGCGTGGACAAGGCTCTCTTGCAATGGAACGTGAATAAAGTTTACTACTTAAAAACATCAAAGCTAAACATCATATCTCGTCAAACAGCATCATGACACCACTACAAATACAGTATTAAAATTAGTGAACATCAACGTATAAGGGTTTAGGTTACGTTACCTTATTTAGGCGACGCTTGGTGAAAAATAAGATGGATGTTTTCTGATGCTGGATCATTGAGCTCGTACTACTGTGGTACACCAGCTCTACTTCGCTGTAAATAATCTGCACTTTGGTCTCTTCTTTTTTTCAGGACGTAGCGATCCCAAACTTTACACGTTTTCGGCCGGTTATGGGCATCTTTACTCCCATCGCGCCAACTAAATTCAAACTGTATCTCGCACTGCTGGTGCGAACAGAACAACGGTCCGTATGGAACAATCAGATCTCTGCGCGTATAGTGCGCGTCATAGGAATTTAAGGAGGCTTCGAGGCAGGAGTTTTTGCCTCGAGCAATTTTTGGAATTGAGTTACTCGACGAATCGCTGCAGCCCTTGCGGCTAGTGACTTATAAATCTAATCCTTCCTGCAGGAATCGATGTACGTAAAGGAAAGGGAAACTACAGAGACACCCACATAGTGACCTTTGCCCCACGTTACCTGTTGGACAACCACTCAACACACAAACTCGCCTTCGCTCAGAGAGAGTTTGCAAGAGGGAAGGTAAGAAACAGTCTGGTAGTCATCCTTGTTGTGGAAAAATGGTGTAATAAGTCGACCTAAAGGGACTTAGAGCCTTGCAGTAAGGTGACAAATAAGTCAAACTGTTTCTCACACACACTGAAATGCCAGGTAGGATGTTTTTGAAGGAATGCTGCAGGCTGTTAGTGTTTATTTTTATTCTTTTAGTGGACCTGCAGATTATTGCGGTCCAGTTGTTTGCAGTGATACTGGAAGCGATGGAGAGGCAGGATATGAGCGTGCGAACGCGATGTTGTAACAGCTAATTGTGTTTTAGGGTGCCTCCAATCCAGAGGGGTACATATCTACCCTGCCGGGCTCCAGCGTCGTCTTCCACTGGCCCCGAAACGACTACGACCAGCTGCTGTGCGTGCGCCTCATGGACGTCCCCAACTGCACCTGGTCCGGAGGCTTCGAGGTCAACAAGCCCAAGTCCTTCCATGTCAACATGAGGTGGGTAACGCATAGGGAGTGATGGGTGTTTTAGTCCAATACGGTACCAAACCGGTGTGCTGATGCTAAAAGAGCGGAAAACATTATAACCTTGATCTAATTAAAGCACGTTTGCTGTCGCATTTTATCTGTAGTGTAAACGACCATACAAAAAAATCGGATTTGATCAAAAAATCGGAATTGAGCAGTAGGACCTGCGGTGTGAACGTAACCAAAGATCAGTTTGGCTGGTTAGGAAGGAGAGCTGATGTAGTGCAGGCTAAATTATGAGATAAACAGGCTGGTATTAAATTAATCGACCTTTGTTAAAGTTTTCATTTTGACAGCCCTGATTTTTAGCAGGGTTTTTTTTTTAGCAAAAAGATAGCCACGTTAGCCTTTTCTGGTGATATGGTGTATCGCTCTTTGCTGATGGCATGCCCAGAATCCAAAGTGCTTGACGTCTCCAACAAACGAGATCCAAAATCGAAGCACCGAAATGTGCGTTGCTTTTCGGTCTGGTTAGTACTGTTCATGTCAGAACCGTTGCCATTATGGTACCGAATATCAGTTCCCATCCCGAGACACACAAATGTGGTAGACTGGGGTAGCATCCAAGCTAGTGTAGGATGGATCCTAATAATTTTGTTTAAGAAAAAAACATCAGAGAAATTACTGAAGCTGCTATAAATTGCCACTTTCAGAGCAGTTTCGTCTCTACCTGGTTTGAAGGATGTTTTCGTTTTGAGCAGAGACACGCTTGGGAAATGTTTTTTCCTGCGGACGGAGATCAGCCTTAAGGGAGCCACCTACCAGATTTCCTTCACGGACACGGATCAGCTGCCCCCGCCTCTCCGCGTCGACAACATGTCCGAGGTACTCCACCGGCAGCTGCAGCTATGCAGACAGCATTCAGTCCTGGACTGAATCTGTGTTTGAACCCTTTCAGGTGCCGATCCAGTTCTGGCAGCACGGCGTGGCGGACCTTCGGCTGCACACGGAGGTGAAGGCTGCATCGGTGCTCGACTACGCCTGCGACGAGCCCACCCTGCCCCCCTACATCACCCTCACCGTGAAGGGGGCGGGGTCTTCCGAGGTCACGGCGGACATGAACTTCTTCAGGGAATACAACAAGCTGTACTACGAGAACTTCATCTACATCGCAGCCACGCACACCTTCTCCCAGTACGACAGTAGGCCGACGTACGGAGGCACCGCTGGGATGCTTTTAATGAAATCAGTGCCAGATATAACCGAGTCGTCCTTTTTAGGGATGTGGAGAGAAGAGCTGTTGGGAAGCGGCGTCTGCAGAGCAGCGCTGAGCTTGTTCTGGATGTAGATCCCAAGACCCAACGGGTCATCCTGAGGAAAAAGGTACTGCTGAGACAGTCAGAGGACGGATTCATCCATCCACTAAACATCCATCATCCCTTCTTCCATCGATTATAAATCCATTCATTATTCATCCATCCATTCATCCGTTATCTATCCATCCATTATCCATCCTTACACCCAATATCCATTCAGACATTAATTTTCCATCATTATCCATCCATCCATCCATCCATCAATTATCCATCCATTTATTACACATCCATCCATTAAATATGCTTTATCCATCCATCATTAAACATCCATCCATCCATTATCCATCCATTATCCATCCATCTATTATACATCCATCCATCCATCCAATACACATCCATTCACCCAGTTAAGTTCATATTTAGACATTAAAAGATAAAAAGACAAAAGATTTAAAAAAAAAGATCTAATTCTAATTTGGAAATAAAAATTTTGTTGAAACTCATGAGATTCTGATTTAATAAAACAATGAAACCTGTAGATTGTTTGTTCGGTTTACCTGACAAATAATTAGTTCAGCCACCTTCTAGAAACCAAACACTTTTGATTTGATTTATTTTTCTCAAACATAAAATAAATACATATATCAACATTGTACAATTAAAAAGAATTATTCGGCCCCTACTCACAGGTCATCCATTTCCTAATAAATTAGATTAGACGTGTACGTGTATACATATGATTCTATATAAAGATACATACACACCTAGATATATCTAGGTGCATGATGTGTGCCTCTACAAACATGGTCATACACTAATATCATACCTAGATCCATGCATTTACACACTCACAGGCTTGTTACTATCCAGCCTGCATACACAATGTTGTAATATTACAATTATGTATTTATACCTTTTCTTAAACTGGTTAATTTTGCTGCATTCCTTTAATTCACTGTTAATTCTGCTCTACAGAGTTATCCCATAAATAGACAGACACATTCTTCTCAGAGTAGTTTTGACAGATGGTTGTGTGAATATAAAATTACCTGGATACTCATGATTATTCTCCCCATCCAAGATTTAATGTCAAGGACTGGAAGCTGCGTATGACCGCTGGTCCTAAAGTGATTAAAACCTGTAAGATCATGGGGATGTTTTTCAGGAGCCGGGGAAGCGCTCCCAGCTATGGAGGATGACCGGGACCGGCATGCTTTGCCACGAAGGCTCCTCTCCTCCCCAGAGCAAGCCGGCCCAGCCCCGACCACTGGACTCATCCTTGGTGCTGGACATCGCTGGGCTTGCGGCTGTCAGTGACAACAGGTACAGGATGTTTAATGATATTAATGTCCGAGTCAAACACCTCACCGTAAATTTTCAACACTCCCTCCGATTACCTGTTTCCTGACAGTTTTGAGCCACTGATGTTGAGGAGGCCTGACTCGCGCCGCAGCACCACCCAGACCTGGTACTTCAGCTCAGGCATGCTGACGTGTGGCCTTCCTCGGCTGGTGGTGCAGGTAGGTGCTTCCAGCTGATGTGCTTTCAAGGTCCGGTTCTAAAGCCCAGACAACTGCTGACGGGAGGCAATTTCCAGTCTCCGTTCGTCTGTACAGCTTTGCTCTGCCGATTTTAGCTCATTTTTCTTTAAGAACTCTTATTAACAGTTCAGACAAGTGGATCCACTGTGCTGCGATACATTCGGCCAGCTCTGGGCGGATTTGCTCCTTTTACACTTTGCAGAAACATCACTAGGGATGGATGTTGTTTAGATTTTATCAGATACAGGTGCCAAACCCGTATTTTTGAAACGGTGCCAGTGCTTAAACGGTGCTCAAACTGACGCATAAAGATCAGAAAACTCCCTCGTATTTTTTTATATTTTTTAGTAGGGCTGTCAAAAGATTAGAAATTTTGATCTAACTAATGACAGGGTTATGGAGAACCATCTCTCGCTAAATTGACAAATAAATAATTAAAGAAATGGGTAAATATGATTGAAAATGAATAAGTACATCTGGAAATACATTTAAAAAATATTTTGCATTTATTTATTTATTCCCACATTTATTTATTCCCACATTTCTAGATCAGAGTTATTTACAGGAGTGTATTCTAATAAGGGGGGTGTTTCTAACGCTGGCCTAAAGCCTGATTTGCCCGCTCCAAGTCTCTGTATTTACAGTGAAGTGGATAAGGAAGAGCGTTAGCATCAGCTAGCTACTTTGTGTGTCTGTGGCAGATTTGAGCTACCTGGTTGCTGGAATCTCACTGTCAGAGTAATGCTGGTCCATCACCAGGTTTGTCCTTGACATGGACGGCTCCCGAGAACAACAGATGAAAACGAAGGTGCCGTAGATGGTGAGGTGCTGGGGTGCAAATGTTAATAATAGGAATGCTAACCCGGTTTAGGCTTCTTGCTAAGCTCGCGGGAAGCCCCGAATTAGCACCTCACAGGCAAGCGCTCAGTCCGCCTTCGCATGTCGTCTTAAGTTTTGGACAACAGTTCACAACCACCTGTCCATGTCTCATGTTGAATTCCACAGTCAAATGAGCCGATACTTGAAATACGGGGTCAAAGCTGCCGACATTAGCACTAAAGATTAGCTTCGTACATACACAATACATTACAGTCATTGAGAATTTTAGCACTTTTGCAGGTGAAAAAAGCGAAATGAAGAGGAAGTGAGATGCTTTAACTATAAAAATAGTTATTTATGGTGTATCTACTAGTTTTCCATACTATTTTACATACTATCAATTCTTTTGAGAAATATTAAGTCAATACATTCTAATGCCTATATAGTAGGGATGTTCGATATGGGCTTTTCTACTGATATCCGATATACCGATATAGCCTAACTCATAATATCCGATATCGATATAAACCGATACCGATATGTGGGGACCCTCCCTCATAAAAAAACAAAAACTACTCAACCCTTTTAGGTAACCACAATGAAACATTTTGTATCATGCATACGTGATTTAAAAAAAAAATGAAAATGTAATAAGTTCTACAATTTTAGTTTGGCAATTGAAAAAGATGCCATTTTTATTTTGTCTTCAAAAGTAACTGGAACATTTTCTCAAAAACTAAACCTCAAATCTGTCATATTTTTACATTCTGAGAGAGAAAAGAAGTAGCTGAAGAGTTCGATATATAATATGTGTATGGTGTGAAAAACTCATCTTATTAAAAAAATTACAACAGATACCGCTAATTTCCGATATTACATTTTAATGCCAATATCGGCCGATAATGACTCTAGGCCGATAATATCGGACATCCCTTCTATATAAGATAGGCATCTGTGTAACTTTTAGGAATATATTTCTGAGATGTGACCACAAACTCTCTGTACATCCTGTTAAAGGGCCATCTATACTGTGACCACAATAAATATTTCTTAATTTTAATGTAAAGTTTTTATTGGATAGACCCAATGTATTAACCTATATCATAATCATTATCCAGGTAATCCTCTCCCATCTGGTGCTCATTTAAACACCAATGTCATGTCCTGGCTTAGCAGCGAGATCAAACAATTTGTGCATATATATAGATAGCAGCACAATTCCTATTAAAATATATTTTAATGAATATTAAACAAAGTTTTTCATGTAAAATGGAGACCATTTTTATAAGGCACAATAAATAAAAACACTTTTTTTTACTTTTAATCATGCAAACAAAAAAATTATATACACATTTGTATTTATTTTCCGTAACTGAATTGTACTGAAAACGTAGCAAACTTTTACACCCTCAGAGATAATGTTAGAAGGAATATTATACATATATAAACTGCTCACAAAAATTAAAAGAAAACTTTTTTTTATTGGGCCTAGCATGAAATCAATTAAACCTGTCTGATAATTTTCTGGTTGGTTAAGCAGCTGAGGGCATCGTTAATTACTTTTAGCTCTATTGGTGTTCATGGACTTAACAACAGGTGGACTACAGTGGCAACAATTAGAAAACCCTCAAAACAGGACTGGTTTTACATGTGGCGGTCATTTCAAGTTTCTCCCTCTTGTTCTTTTTTGGCTGGTTTTGGCTTGAGTAATTATCTCTACTGGCAGTATGAGGTGATTCCTAAACGCTACAGAAGTTGCACAGGTTGTCCAACTTCTCCAGGATGGCACATCCACACGTGCTGCAGCAAGAAGGTTTAATGCGTCTCCCAGCACAATCTCCAGAACATGAAGGAGATTTCAAGAGACTGGTCTCTGGGAGAGCTGGACAGGGCCCTAGAAGGTCCTCAACCCATCAGCAGGACCGATACCTGCTCCTTTGTGCAAGGCGGAACAGGCTGAGCACTGCTCGTGCCCTACAGGATGACCTCCAGAGGGCCACTGGTGTGAATGTCTCTACCCAAACAATCAGGAACAGACTTCATGAAGATGGCCTGAGGGCCCGACGTCCTGTAGTGGGCCCTGTGCTCACTGCCCAGCACCGTGGAGCTCCACTGTCATTTGCTTAAGAACACCAGAACTGGCAAGTCCACCACCGGCGCCCTGTACTTTTTACAGACGAGAGCAGGTTCACCCTGAGCAACTGTGATGGACGTGAAAGTGTCTGGAGAAGACAAGCAGAACGTTATGCTGCCTGCAACGTCGTTCAACATGACAGGTTTGGTGGTGGGTCAGTGATGGTCTGGGGAGGCATATCTATTGAGGGACGCACAGACCTCTACTGCCTAGGAAATGGTGCTCTGACTGCCATAAGGTATTGAGATGAAATCCTTGAACCCATTGTCAGACCCTACGCTGGTGCAGTAGGTCCTGGTTTCCTCCTAATGCACGACAATGCAGGGAGTACCTGGAGGATGAAGGAATTGAAACAATTGAATGGCCTTCACGATCCCCTGACTTAAACCCAATAGAACATATTTGGGACAATATGTTTCGGTCCATTAGGCCCCTCCAGGTTGCTCCTCAGACTGTACAACAGCTCAGTGATGCCACAAGACACCATCCGTCGTCTCATTGGGAGCGTGCCCCGACGTTGTCAAGCATGCATACAAGCTTGTTGAGTCCACACAAGATACTGAAAAGCATTTTGAGTTGCTGAAATTAAGTTTTTTTTTAAATGGACTAGCCTGCCACATCTTCATTTCACTCTGATTTTAGGGTGTCTACACAATTGAGACCTCTGTAGGCTGAAAACTTTTATTTCCATTAAAATACTTCATCCTTTTGTTCCTAAGGCATTGCCCTGCCGTTATTTGTATAGATATCCAACTTCATATAGAGATCTGATGTATCTAATGTGTTCCTTTAAAGTGCTCCTTTAATTTTTATGAGCAGTGTGTGTATATATATATATATATATATAATACATTTTTGGGTATGTAATATATGGTAAATAAATTACCTTATCAAGCCGTTTATTTCTTAATTTATAGTCAGTTTTGGCAGGAGCAGCGCTCCGTATTTGCCACCACTGATTGTCGGGTCATCCCAGTTTTCAGCTTGGCTGAACCAGCTGAAATTGTGTCCCTCCTTCAGGTGAAGCGGGAAGCTGCAGGGCTGTACGACGGAGCCGAGGTGGTACTGGGACCGGATTCTGGTCTGGAGAAGCCCGGTCCGGAGCAGCAGTTCATCAACCAAAAGATGAGACCCGGATCAGGTGTCCTGTCAGTCCAGGTTCTGCCGGATGGACCGACACGTGTCCTCCAGGTGAGTACAGAACCCAGCCAGGATTCAGCCTCGTGTTCAGTTTGCAGATATTTGTAGAGTTTATAATAGTCTAATAATAACATAGATACATATAAGTACAGAATAAAGTGGTTAAACATACTTTTTTTTTACGTTTTTTATTTTGTGAGAGAGTATTACAGTACAGTGCTTACTGTACTGTAATGCGACGTCACTTCCGGCATTCTTTTTTTCCCTTCTTTCTCTTGTACAAAACAACAAAAACATTCAAGCACTTCAAACAAGTCGGGAAAGATAGACCTAAATAAGAAGACAAAAAGAGACAGTTTTACCAGGGAGTTTTTCAATAAGATATGCATGATAAAGGTTAATCATTAGGACTAACACAATATTCAACAATGAAAAATAATAACAGTATTGGAAGGTCACCCATTTGGTACATCAGTCTGTTCAAGGCCGGCATAATTAGCCCACTTGGTGCACCGTTTAATTAATGTTTTTCTGAAGGCGGAGGGAATAGGTAATCTTTTCCATAAAGTTAACGTAATTTACAATACCTATCCACTTCTGTCGGGGAGTAACCAGTGTCTCTTAAGTGCTTTTTTTTTTAACAGCAGTTAGCAAAACTTTAAATCAATACTCATCAGTTATCTCGATCTGTAAATCTAGATTTCCCTAAAAATGAAGTCGGAAATGCAGCGTTTGGGCACCACATGCTTCATATTTAAAGGATAATTGATCAAATTTGGTCTTTTGGCGGTTTTGGGCACAAGGAGGTGTAGAGAACAACAAAAAAAGGCTGCTGTGTTTTTTTTCCAGGCGTTTTTAAAGTATTCTTAGCCGCACTTCTTGTAAAAAGCTTTACAGCTCAATCAAAACTTATTTGCTGTCATCCATTGCTCCTTGAGGGGGGAATGCGTTCACAGGCTGAAGAAAAAACCCTCTAATAAACCAGAAACTACCCTGCAACGGTAGGGAGACCCACCATGAAAAGTTAGCGCTCACTGCTGTCCTGGTCGGTAATTGCTTTGCAACACAGAAAAATCAAGGGAAAACGGAGAGACTGAAACGGTGTACCATAAACGAAAAAACGTCTCAGTCGATACGTCTGCATCTTGGGGCGAGGCAAATTTACTAGTATAGCACAATTTCAAAACAAGACAATTCAAAGTCCTTTACATGATTTGGTGGGAAAGGAACTAAATATATGATAAAAGTATGAAAATTAAAAACAGAATCAATATAGGAAAGCGGAGCTGCTTTTGGAGACGTATAAACTAGGCTTAAGGCTAAGGAAACTAACTGAGTTTCATCTGTGTAGGTTAAAAGGTTCAACTTTAACGGCCGAATATAATGCATCTTTGTCTGGACTTCTGCCTGCTTCTGGTTTTAGATCAGCGACTTCAGTCAGAGGAGAATGATGTGGAGCTCCTCCAGCACAGATCAGGACGGAAGCAAAGAGGAGCAGAGGACGGAGCCTGAGCAGGAGCTGGAGGTAAATCCAGCCTCTGAATGTTGTTACGGTGTATCAGATTCCTGAGCTTTTACCCACACCTTAGATCTGGTGTTTCCTGCTTTCCTCTCAGGTGTTGGTTAACCTGGACGAGGGTCTGGGCGTCTCTTTGGTCAACAAGGTTCCCGAGGAGCTTGTTTTCACAACGCTGTCCGGTGTGGAAGTTCACTTCATCCGCACTGCAGCCAACGAAGTCCTGGAGCTGAGCGTCCAGAACATCCAGGTGACTCATAAATGTCCGTTTCCACCCGGCGGGGGTTCCGCTGCCCCCTGCTGGTAGCTCCAGTTAGCGTCTCTGTTGTCGTCCCAGGTGGACAACCAGCTGCTGGGCACCACCCAGCCCGTGATGCTGTGCGTGTCTCCCGGTTCTGGAGAGGGCGGCGCGAGCGACAGCGGCCCGGCCCTGCAGCTCAACTCGGTCAAAGTTCCTAGCAGCCTCATGCTCACAGAGCTATTCAAGGTAAGATATGTTCACTTTCATCGCGGCTCAGGTTTCTGTTGCCACTAACAAGTGTCTGGAATCATTCTGGGGGGGGATGTTTGCCGGCTCACAATGACCAGAACTCATTGAAATAGTTTAGTTGTTTTTTTTTATAGACCTATTGTTTAATCACAGTTTGTTTTTTTCCCGACCTGGACATTATTATTAGCCTTAATTCATTTACTCACCCAGACTAGTTTGGAGCCACTTGGAGTCCCTTTGGGAGAAGTTTATATTAGCAAGGCAAGGCAATTTTATTTATATAGCACACTTTCAACACAAGGCAATTCAATCCTGCTTTACATGATTCAGTGATAATGATACAAAAAGCGTGATTACAGAAGCAGGATTAGAGAAAACTAGAAGGTTTAAAGATAGACACAATCAATCTATAAGAAAAGATGATGTAATGAACAAATTTATGCAATATAGGTTAAAAAAATATTAAACACAATTTTATGCAAAATAGGTTAAAAAAGATGAAACACAAATTTATGCAATATAGATTAAAAACAGATAAAGCACAATAGGTTAAAAGGAAATAAAAAAAAATAAGAATAAAACTTAAACCACGAGAATCAAATGGTGATCAGAAGCGCAATTTAGGACTCAAATGCAGCTCTGAATAGTAGAGTTTTAATCTTTGATTTAAAAGAGCCAAACGATTCAGCATTTTTTATTCTTCTGGAAGTTTGTTCCAGATTTGTGGAGCATAGAAGCTGAAAGCTGCCTCTCCTTCTTTAGTTCTAATTATAGGAATGTTTAGTAAGCTAGAGTTGAAGGACCTGATTGGTCTGCTGGGTTGCTATAGTGACAGCAGATCTCCAACATACTTTGGTGTTAAACCGTTCAGTGGTTTATAAACTAGTAGGAGTATTTTAAAGTCTATTTTCTGAGCTACAGGGAGCCACTGTAAGGACTTAAGAACTGGGGTGATGTGTTCTACTTTCCTGGTTCTAGTGAGAACACGAGCAGCAGTGTTCTGGATCAGCTGCAGCTTTCTGATTGATTTTTTAGGTAGACCTGTGAGGACGCTGTTACAGTAATCAAGGCGGCTAGAGATAAATGCACGGATGAGTTTTCAAGGTCCTTCTGTGACATCAGTCCTTTAATCCTAGAAATGTTTTTCAGGTGATAGAAAGCTGACCTTGTTATTGCCCTTATGTTACCCTGGAGGTTCAGGTCTGAGTCCATTATTACACCTAGATGTCTGACCTGATGAGTCGTTTTTTGTTGTCTTTGCTAGAGCAGTGTGCTGACTCTGGATTGTTACTCCTTAGGTCCAAAAATAATTACTTCTGTTTTGTTTCTGTTTAGCTGGAGAAAGTTACGGGACATCCAGTCGCTGATTTGTTCAGTGCATTAATTTAGTGCTGGACCATATAGAAAAAGAGCATATTGATAAAGGGAATAGTCATATTGATCGACTTGACATCGATGATTATCGATAACTATCACAAAATGAAAAAAAAATACTTTAAAGTGTAACTGAACCCCATGAAGAAGCATCATCCCGCCCCAGGCAACATTTGGAAAAACTCCCCCAAAGTGGGCAGGACCAGGAGACACGGAGGGTGTGGCCAAGTGTGGAGGATGAGCATGGGGGGGGGGGGACCAAAAAATGTAGAATTTAACGAGTTTATGCGAAAATGTCAAATAATGCCCTGAAACTGAAAGATTATATTGGTAAAAACCCACTTATTGAGTTAATAAGCAAAAAAACGTTGTTTTGGGGTTTAGTTACACTTTAAGTGCCTCCCTGGTCATTTTGTCGTTATTCATTGAACTAATTTTAACTACATTAAATCATTTTTCAAACACACATTTTTATCATAAATAAGTTTTGTAAGACACAGAAACAAATCAAGACACCTGAGTAATATCAGTAAATTCAGAGAAAAGTAATGTTATTAACCATTACATATATATATTTAAAATTATGTTAGTAATTTAACGGCTTGTAATGACATTTTTAAATCTTTTAAACATTTTATGACACTTTATAATATTGATGGCTGAAACCTTTCGTTTAGTTTGTCAATTAAGCTGATTTTAATTCAGTTCAGCTGCTAAAGCTAACGAGCTACTCACCGATACCACAGTGTAGACTGAGCCCAGGATCCAACCCAGTTGTGTTTTGTTACAGCGTTTATCGCTTCCGAGGACCGGGTAGAGAACGGGGTGGGGGGGAATTTTAAACGGATAAGTTTAGGGATGGGAATTGATACGATTTTTACGATTCCAGTTCCATTTTCGATTCTGCTTAACAAATCGATTCTTTATCGATTCCCTTACCGATTCTCATTTGGAAGAAAAGGGACAACAAATTGTTGATTAGCATAACCAATGAAAAAATGTATTAAATAACAAAATAAATATTCTTCTGTAGAAATTGACAAAATACAACATAAATTATTCTGTGGAAATTCTACAAGAATGTCCAACATTTACTAATAGAAATTAAAATTCTCCTTTTTAAAAGGATATTTATGAACTCAAAAATAAAACTGTCAGCCAGTGACAAATACAATACAGTGTTAAATGCAACTGAACTGTGCATTTTGCAAATCTGCAGCCATCTAAATCGAAATGTAATGCATGAGAAGGCATTAATTTAACGTTGACCGTTACTCGTAGCAAGTTTTATACAGCTAACATGATAGGCAGCGTTTGTTAGTTAATTAGTTACCTGCAGTTTTATTAGCCGAGGACATGCTAACGTTGTTGCTGCTGCCGCTGCTGCTGGGTTGAGAACTGTTAGTCCGGAGCTGATCAAAAACCCGACATTCTTTTATTGTAATTGAATGCTGCATGTGCAAATATTTTAGCATGTTAGTGATATTTCCTCCCTTTGAGGAAATATCCACGCTGCAAGTATTGCCAGTTGCCCTATTTTCGTCTTTTTTGGTTAAATACAACCAGACTGTTGAGCGTTTGTTCCGCTTGGGTGCCATGATTACTATTGACTGATCGTATACTGCGCAACGTGCGTAAGTTACGCAATGCGCGTGATGACGTCATTCGTGCCCACTTGAATCGTTACGGGTATCGTTTGGAAATTTTGCAAACGATTAACAGGAATTGAAACACTGGGAACGATTCCCATCCCTAGATAAGTTTCCTGTGTCTCTCGTAACAGTGATTCGCAGCGAGCGGGGGTAGTGGAGTCCTGCTTAAGACAGCTGATCGTAGTATTTAATTTGGTTTATTATTGCTACGTTTAGTGTTTTACTGCGTTCAGGATCGATTCAAATTGGGACACAACCTTTACCTGAGCTACTGAAAAATAGATCCGGAACAACTTCCTCCGCTGCTCCCTCCCTGTGACATCTGAATCTGACCGCGTTAGAAGTTACGTCGATGGTCCGCTTGTGGACCATTAATGAATTATGTTGCAAATCATTTGATTGATTAGATTGAAAGGAGAGAATGATGGGTGACGGAGCTGCCTGAGTCTGCGTTAATAATTTGTTTGTAGTAGGTAGTGACTGTTGTATTAAGCTCCCTGATAGGCTTTAATGAAAAAATGAGGGGAAACTTTTTTATTTATTTATCACAGCACAGGTCTATAGATCAGTAGATATTGCTATCGAATTATCGTCCAGCCCTACTAAGTGCAGTTGTTTAATTTAACTTTAATAAGTTGTTCTCTGTTCAGCTTGTTTGGATTGAATATTATTTAAAATTAAAAAAATTAAAAGATAAACATAAAAAAAATTAAAAGATAAACATAATTTAATAGGTATCAATGATCTCTTAATATGCCATATTCCCCTGATGCATTTACTAATATTTAATCAATTAATTCCCATAAACCTTGCTGTGATATTATACAGCACCATGTGGGGATTTCCATGAACTTGAATCAATTACATGAGCCAGACAGGAAGTGAGACATATACTACTGAGGTGCATCTGGTATATTTCAAAATAAAACCTGTGCTGCATTTTTTTTTTTTTTCCAGGTTTTTCTTTGTTATTACAAGGGGATGAGTTCAGGGTTGTCGCATGTTGTTTTTATATGTATATATCTAACTATGTCAGTATTTAGACATCTCTCTGAGCTAATGAATTCGTAGTGCCATGGCAAAAAAATAATATAAAATCTAGATTTTCCAAGTATTTAATATTCATGAACAGAATATTTTATTAATTGCTAAAATCGGTTGGTCATCTTTGATCCATTCCGCTGTCCTTATGAATAAGAGAAGTTCCTGCTCCAAAATCAGCCCTTTTGTTTATCTTGAGGGAGGAAGAAACTTTGACCTGTGGTAAAACCACATCCAGCTCTACAGTCCGTCATGTCCGCCCCCTTGAACTGCTCTGGTGATGATATAAACCTGATGCTTTTTCCAGCACCTCATGGTGACGGCGCGCCGCTTCACGGTCATCATTGAGGAGAAGCTGCTGCTCAAGCTGCTTAGCTTCTTTGGGTACGGGAAGGCCGAAGCTGGTGGGTACTCTTTCCTTTCTTTCTCGAAATGTTGTGAGCTGCTCTAAGTTAGCAGGATGTTTGTTATAAAATAAAATAAATCACTTTCATAAACGCAGAGCTGGAGAAACTGGACGAAAACCTGCACGAGAGGCCCAGCGAGGACAGCGGGCCCCGTAAGCGCTACTACTTTGAGAACCTGAAGATCAGCCTCCCTCAGATCAAACTCAGCGTTCTCCCGTCTCACAAGCTGCCCCCCGACCTCAAGGTAACAAACCCAACATCTGCTGCTCCTGTCAAAATCAGAAACACATCTGTACAGGATGATTCATAACCTGAAGCCATCAGCTTTCCTGTAGTAGTTTGGAATATGAAAATTCAATTCAGTGTGTGGGGGAGAGAGAGGTTCCAAATTGTATAGCTTAATATATTAACTGAACGATAAAAATCAGAATTTTTGTTAACTTAAAGGTATTTATAAATGAAAGTTTTTGTTCAGCTCATTAATTATGTCTGTGTTTGAGACTTAAAAACGTTTTGAAATCATTCTGGAGCCTCTCGATGGTTTTATATCCAACCTTAAAACAATTAATAATTAATTACAAATAAATACATTTAAAAATAGAAATGAGTACATTAAAAATGTTATATTATTCATTAGTATTATAAATAAACTAAAAGTGAATCTAAAATAAAGTTAAAAATAGTAAATTACAGAAATTTAAAATGGATTACAATAAGGCAAGGCAGTTTTATTTGTATCGCACACTTTCAACACAAGGTAATTAAAGGTGCTTTACATGATTCGGTGGTAGAGAAACCAAACATATGACAAAAGTATGGAAAGTAAAAACACCAATTAGGAATAAGACAACAAAAACTGCTTAAAGGTATGAAAATGACGGACATTAAGCATAAAACATGAGAATCAATAAAACACAGTTATTGTAGTTTGCTCAAAGACAGCTTTAAACACAAGTTTTTAGCTTTGCTTTAAAGCAGTTCTGTGTTTCAGCGGCTTTGCAGTCATCAGGAAGTTTGTTCCAGATAAGGGGAGCATAGAAACTGAAACTGCTTCTCCGTGTTTGTTTCTGATTCTAGGGATGATTAGTAAGTTAAAATTGGAGGACCTGATGGGTCTGTGTGGTCGGTATAAAGAAGGCAGGTCTTCAACATATTTTGGTGCTGAAACATTCAGTGATTTATAAACTAGTAGGAATATTTAGAAGTCTGTTCTCTGGGCTACAGGGAGCCAGTGGAAGGACTTTAGAACTGAGATGATGTGTTCTACTTTCCTGGTTCTAGTGCAAACGCCAGCAACAGCGTTTTGGATCAGCTGCAGCTGTCTGATTTACTTTTTAGGTAGACCTGTGAGGACGCTGTTTCAGTAATCAATCAGACTAAAGATAAACGCATGGATGAGTTATTCAAGGTCCTGTTGCAACATTAGTCATTTAATCCTAGAAATGTTCCTCAGGTGATAGAAAGCTGACTTTGTTATTGACTTTATGTGACCCTGGAGGTTCAGTTCTGAGTCCATTATTACACCTAGATTTCAGGCCTGATTAGTGGATTCTACCTGGATTAACTGAATGTGTGCGCCGAGTCTTGCTTTTTCTTCTTTAGGTTGAGAGATTATTTCTCCAGTTTGGTTTCTGTTCAGCTGGGGAATGTTATGGGACATACAGCTTTTGATTTGTTCATTGCATTCCTTTAGGGTCTGGATGGGATCAAAGTCACCTGATGACAGTTCTTTCAACTGTTATGAATAAAGTTCGCACATTATTAGTGTTTCTGTTAATGATTTCATAAAATAACAACTCCCTTGCATCTTTCATAGTTAAATTATATTTGTTTAGCCTGTTTTTGTAGAACTCATGGTGAACCTTGAGTCGAGTTTTTCTCCATTTTCTCTCTGCTTGGCGACGCTCCCGTTTTTCACTACGTACCAGTGGATCGCTATTCCATGGAGACTTCTTTCTACCCGAGACTACTTTAACTTTAGTTGGAGCAATGGTGTCAGTGATGTCAGAAACTTTTGAGAGAAAGTTAACAACTAGCTTGTTTACTGAGTTTGTGTTGGAAGATGAAGGGGATGTGGGTGAGGCAGAGCAGTAAATTTGTTTAAAGCTTTCAGCTGAACTGTTCCGTGAGGAAACAGTTTTTTGTAACAGTCTCAATTTGATTGGATAGTTTAGCTGGGATCGTTCTTTCAAAGAAATTGCAAAAATGTTCAGATAACGCAAAATACACTCCAGAGATCTTGGAGATTTTTAAACCTTTGCTAATAATTAAGTCTAGAGTGTGTCCTTGATTGTTTGTTGGTTATTTGACATGTTGGATTAGACTAAAGTAATGCAGAGTATCACTTAATGTTTAGCTCGTCTACCTAGGAGGCTTGTTAGTATGAATGTTGAAGTCTCCCACAATAATTAGTTAAGTTTTGGAGGCTTGTACATACGTCTCTGCTTCCTGCTTTTGGTTATAAAGTTGTTTGGAGTTTGGAGGAGTAGATTCTAGCATTGTAGATGTTTCAGTATTTACGTCTAAGTTTCAGATAAAAACAGAGCGTGTATTATTGTGTTCAGTAATACAATAATTGATTAGAAAAGACTTTCCTGATAAAGATCTGATTTTTAATGATGTCGGTTTAAGAGATTTCTCCTTAGATTGCAAATTCCGCTGACAGGGGATAAGTTTGAGGTTCGATTCAATACGACAGGATTTGATTTCATCCGGCGCTTTGTTATTTACCTAACAAAAGATATCTGGAGCCATCAGTCTAATTCCAACTCTGCTGAAGTGGCGCTGATTTTCTTCGAATAGATGAGTTGCAGAGCCAAATGTTTTGAAGTTGTTAATATAGGCGAACGACTTTTCCAAGCACTTTGTTTTTAAGCATTTATGGAGCTAACAAAGGTGACTAAATGTCTCATCTCCTCCCTCAGAAACTGGGCCACAGACGTTAATGTTTGTGTTATCAAGCATATAAAGAACCTGAAAAAGTTGGCAGACGTCGACCTTGAGAAGTTCACTCTTCTTAGAGTTTATGTCGTATGATCCTGCACGGATGCTTTTTTTTTATCCTGGAACGCAGCTGGATTATAATAACAACTAAATAACAATAAATTTAAAAGAATAAAGTAAAAATGAATCTAAAAATTATAAATAAGAATAACTCAATAATAAATAAAAACAAATCAAATTAATAACAATGAGAAAAAATAATACATGTAAGAAAAAAACATAAATAGTAATTACATAATAAACAAATTCTTAATTAAAACATAATCAAATTACATTATTTTTATTATTATAAATAAACTAAAAGTAAATCTAATATAAATTTAATAAATATATAAAATAGTAAATTAATAAAATTAAAATAGATTACAATCAATAACATATAAATTAAATGAAAAATAATAACTAAACAATTTATTTAAAAATTACTCTAAAAATAAATAAATAACAATAAATCAAATACATACAACAATAAAATAGTAAATTACATGGTAAATTACCACATACGGTCTGTTCAAAAAGCATTTAAAGAACTGGTTAATATTACAACAAATTTGTCAACATTTCTGATCAATGTATACCTACAGATCCATAAAGCCATTTTTCTGACTTTTTATAGGATGGGAAAAGGTGTTTGTATTTCATGACTGTAGTGCTTCTTTTATCTGAGCATTTTCACTAACAATCGTTCTATATATTTTAACTCATTGTCTCACGTTTTTCATTGTATGTTTTTTGGGAGGTAATTTAAAACCTGTCCTAATTCTGGTACAACATAAATAAATTAGGAATAGATTAAAATAATTGCATAATTGTTCATTTAATAAATCAAAAAGCACACAAAAAATAATAAAAAATATGAAATGTAAGAAAAAAAACATATCAATTATATTAAAAGTGAAAAAAGAAAAATTGTAAAAAAAAAAAAATATATATATATATATATATTTTTTTTAATGATCACAAATTATTTCAGAGATCTTTATTTGTTCTGGGATAAATCCAGTCCATATGTTTTATAGAAACCCACTCGAACCCTAAAAACAGACGATGATGAAAGTCAGTGGGGCAAATATTTTGAAGTCTTGCTAAAATCTCTAGAAAATATGAGTGTAGTCAGGATTAACTACTTGTTCCCGTAATCAAAGAATTAAAAAAAGATTCTTTCAGTTGTAAAGTGGCAAAACTTAAGCGTTGTGATTGAGACTGATGGTTTTATTTGTGCGTTTGCTGGTTGTTGCCTGATTGGACAGGCTCTTAAAGGCACCCTGGGGTTCCCCCTGATCCGCTTTGAGGACGCAGTCATCAACATGTACCCGTTTACACGAGTCCACCCCTACGAGACCCAGGAGATCATCATCAATGACATCCTCAAGCACTTCAGAGAGGTCAGAGGACACGCACGGGTCCTGATGCTCTAAAATCCGGTGCCAGATTTTGACTGATTGATGCTTTTCTGCCTGCAGGAGCTCATGAGCCAGGCAGCTCAGATCCTCGGTTCTGTGGACTTCCTGGGGAACCCCATGGGCCTCCTCAACGACGTCACAGAGGGCGTGTCAGAGCTCATCAAGTACGGGAACGTGGGCGGCCTCATCCGCAACGTGACGCACGGGGTATCCAACTCTGCCGCCAAGGTAGGGTTCCGCTGCGGTCCGAAGCGTCCCTCCTGGATAGAGGAGGGCGTTGTCAACGTTTGTGGCCTCTCTGTGTCAGTTTGCAGGCACTCTGTCCGACGGCCTGGGCAAAACCATGGACAACCGGCACCAGAGCGAGCGAGAGTACATCAGGTACCACGGCGCCACCAGCGGGGAGCACCTGGTGGCTGGGATCCACGGACTCGCTCACGGTAGGTCTAAGGAATACTTCTGGGCCTTTTTGTTCACACCGTTAGCATTAGCTAACTCTGTTTACGTAAATGTGGCGTAACCAGAGTAAACGTCTTTTTTTGCTTTAAATCAATAAATATATATTTTTTTGTATTTCTGAAATGTCAGAATCAAGGCAGATATAATGGTTGGTATTGAGTCAAAATTCAAGAATCGAAAAATGAATCTTTAGGAACTTTAGGAAGAATTAATTCCGAATTTATTTATACTTATTTTTATTTTTTTACACAGATCTACAATTTTTTTTTTCTTTCATCAAAGTCAAAATAATTCATACACTTATTTAGTATTATTTAATTATTTCGTATTCAGACTAGAGGGTGACAATTTTTCGGGATTCCCCCGGGTCACGAGATTCCTGCAGGATTCCCGCGGGACGGGAGTCAATTTCACTTTTGGTAACGTGATCGGGACGGGACAGGAAATATCGGGTGGAAAACCGGAAATTAGAAATTTTCATTTTTTAAATTTTTTTGTAAACATTTATCTAGTCAGATATCAGGGAATTAGCTTTAAAAAATGACGCTAGGCCAATGTGTGTGGTTTTAACTCCGCTCCAAAACTGAAACTGCTACGTTGTTGCTACACCACCTGGATAAACTGGTAAGCATATGATATCCGACTGAAAATGCGTGTATCTTAATAGTTGGCGAGCGCCGTAGGAGGTAAATTACTAATCTACGGGATTCGGGTCGGGACGGGAGTCTTTCTCTCGGGATATTTTCGGGACAAGATTTTTTTGGGGGGGGTCTGTCATGTCATCGGGACGTAATGGGAGTATTTTTTTTTTGGGGATCGGGACGGGAGCGACAATTGAGTCTCGTGTCACCCTCTAATTCAGACCAAATGTTTCAAGTTTCTTTCCAGCAGCTTTGTTCCACAGTTTGCTGGAAGACACACTGGCGCCAACATGCTTCAGCTTCCTGTCTGACGTCTCCAGATGTTGCTTCATCATGTCCACGTCACCCCCCAGCCCCCCAGCATGACGCTGCCACCTCCATGCTTCTCAGTTGGGATGGCGTTCTGAGACTTCAAAGCTTCCCTGTTCATCATGAAGGCCGAACAGTTTAGGTTTTGTTTCGTCAGACCACAGGACATGTCATCATTCTGGCCTTTTTTTATGGTGGCGTGTTCCTGCCAGAGGAACCCTCCAGATCCTGGTGGTATAGGACTGGTTATACTGGGGATAGAGACACGCTTTGACCAGTTTCAGCCAGCATCTTAACTAAAAACTGTTCCTCTCTGGGACTCAGAATCCGTCTCTGTCCAGATGTCTGATGGTTTGACGTTCCCATGTTTTTATACTAGGTGTATTATCGTCTGAACAGATCAACGTGGGGCCTTCAGGCATCTGGAAAGGACACCCAATGATGATCCACAGTGGTGGAGGTCCAAAGTTCCCAGGATGTCACAGAAAGAAGCTTTGTGTTTGTGGGGAGAAACCAATTAACTCAGATGGAATCGACCAATCAGAAGCTTCTTAAGCTCAGAACAGAATCATTTGGAGTTTTCTTGTAATTTAAAGACAACAAACTTAATGTATGAATACTTTTGACTTTGAAAGTAATACAAATCTAAATGATCAATTCTCTCTTTATTCTCATTTTTCACAAATATAAAATGTTTTCATAATAATTGGGGGGAAAAAGTTTGCTCAGATGTGATGTAAAGAAAAAATAGTTTTCTGTTTTGTTTTCTTCCTGAAACAATGCAAACATCTGATTTCAGCTTCAAGTTCATTCGATTCTCTTTTCTCCAGGTATCATTGGGGGGATGACGAGCATCATCACCTCCACGGTGGAGGGGGTGAAGACGGAGGGCGGAGTCAGCGGCTTCTTCTCGGGACTCGGTAAAGGTCTGGTGGGCACCGTCACCAAACCCGTCGCCGGCGCGTTAGATTTCGCTTCGGAGACGGCCCAGACTGTCCGGGACATCGCCAGCCTCAGCAACCACAGGTGGGTCAGCTCTGTTTGGCGGAGGAGTCGGGGTTTAACCCCACAAAAACAACCAGATTCCACAGTTTGACTATTTACTGATCGAAGATGAACATTTCGGTCCAGGTCAGCCATTGCAGCACCTTCATTTATTCCCATTTCAGCCGTTCTGTTGCAGATCTGCTGTTGTGTTTGGGTCGTTGTTCTGTTGACGTCATATTTTGATGGCAGCGGATTCTGCAAAGTTTACAATTGTTTGGTTTATCCATTTTTCACTGTTAATTAATGGATTCTGAAAATTAGTTGTAGGTCATTGAGGGTTTTAAATAGGGATGCAACTATACCATTTTTTTCAAACAGACATGATACTCATACTTGGATCTGAGTACTTGCCAATACAGAGTACAAATGCCAATACTTCTATCACACGAATGTATCGAAATTGGAATACAGGTTTTATTTTGTTGTTACATAAAAAATAAAATGTTAATAAAAATGAACACAAAACTAAAATTTCAAGCAAAAAATAAAATTTCAGGGAAATTATTGCAGTTTCCACATTTTAAGCACCTGTTAAAGGTATCAGTTAACTAACCAATACTAGTACATGCTGGAAAATAATTCGATAGCCATATCTATAGATCGATAGACGTGTGGTGCGATAGGAAAAATAGTTTCCCCTCATTTTTTGTCATGATACCCTATCAGGCAGCTTAATACAACATTTACTTACTCTAAACAAATCATTAACAATGACCCACGCAGCTCCATCAGCCACCCCTCTCTCCTTTCAAACCACAAAAAGGATTAAATGATTTGAGCTGAAACAGAATTATTTGATAGTCCCTAAGCGAACCATCGTCGTAACTTCGCCGCGGTCAGATGTCACAGGAAGGGAGCAGCGGAGGAAGTTGTTCTGGAAAAATGTTTCAGTGGCTCAGGTAAAGGTTGCATCCCAGTCTTGAACACAACTCCCGGCCCTCTGCGCATCTGTTACAGAGAGACACAGGGATCATACCCGCTTCACGCTGCTAACAACAACTGTGGCTTTTAAAATCTACACTCGGTTCCGTCCCCGATCCTCAGAAACGAAAAAAACGGTTTAAAAAACGCTACAGGGGTGGATAGACATGCTGGGCTCGGCTCTCATTGACTGGGCTGCAGTGTTCTGGGCTCTGTCTACATTCTGATGACTATCTGGTTAGCTTTAGCTAAAAGTTGAAGCAGAGCTGAACTGAATTAGAATAAGCTTTATTGACAAACTAAACCAAAGGTTTCAGCTATTAATATTAGTGGCTGCTTTGGTTTTTGGCAGCTTAAAACACTTTTTTTGTTGGATTTTTTACTTTCTCTGTGAAAACAGCCGTTTGGCGGCGTGGATTACAGGATTTTATTCAACATTCCTAAAGAACAGCAGCTGCCTGATGGACAGAGAAGTAGGTGGCTACATGCTAATGCTAATGTGTTTTAGCCATTTATCTGTGTGGTTAATTAATTGATCTGTAGCATCTCAGAATGTTCAGTAAACGGGTGCAAACAGATTTTTTTATATACTGGGCTGGCAAGATTTGCTTAGTGGACGCAGCTATGTTGGTTTGGGCTCTGTCTAAAGGCTGGAGATTTAGCAACTGAAATAGGCTTTATTGACTCCGTTTTTTGTCCCCCCCTCAGCGCAGCAGAGTGTAGCGTTGGAGTTCAGGAGACGGGTTTTATAGAGAAACGAGCCTTTTCACCTCGTGGTCTAACATTAACTACAGGATACAAGTTAAATTTCAGGAGAAATTAATACTGTTTAACACCACCGGTAACATTTTATCAAATATATGTCTTTCCCAGAAGTTGAAAGCTGTAAAATAGCATTATATAGTCCTTTTAACGGACTAAAAGAGGAGGGGGTTTTGTGTGCTATGTCTGCTATCTGTATCAGAGATTTTCACCGACTTTAGCTGTTTGTGTTGCTGTCCTGTTTCAGACTCACGGTGCAGCGGGTCAGGAAGCCTCGCTGCTGTAAGGGTCCTCAGGGTCTGCTTCCTCGATACTCAGCCACACAGGCTGAAGGTCAGGAGCAGCTCTTCCGCCTCACAGACAACATTCACTCTGAGTTGTAAGTTACCCAGCCTGTCGAGGGTTAACCACCACCATGTTACCGTCACGTTTACGACGCCCGTTTCTCATGGCAGCTTCATCGCTGTGGAGCCGATCGACACCTACTGCGTCCTCATCTCCTCCAAAGTGGTTTACTTCCTGAAGCCGGGGGACTACGTGGACCGGGAGGGCATCTTCCTGGAGGTCAAATACGACGACCTCTACCACTGTCTGGTGTCGAAGGATCATGGCAAAGTGTACGTGCAGCTCACTAAGAAAGCGGAGAACAGCAGCAGTGGGGTGTCCATTCCCGGGCCGTCGCACCAGAAACCCATGGTGAGGTTCTGAGCCGTCAGGGATGCTGGTAGAGGAACAACCAAGCGTGTCGCGGGGACGAGTCAAAACTGTACAGGAACTACACATATCTACAGAAAATGTGTAAATCATAGCCAGGGTCAGAATCAAAGGAGCTGCATTAAACCTGACCTCCAACCAGAGAACGTGTCAACCAACCACAGCTTACATAGTGTTCATACTTCATGACAAACTTTGTTTTTCTTTAGTTGCTTTTTTGTGATAAGCAAGGCAACTTTATTTGTATAGCTCACTTTCAACAAGGCAACTCAAGGTGCATCATTAGAAGATAAAATAAAAGCGCGTTAAACTAAATATTTAGCTTGTTAACGAATGAATCGGCTTGTTAAACGCAAGATTTAGCTTGGTTCAAACCAAATATTTATCTTGCTAACCAACAATTTAGCTTGAACCCAAATATTTAGCTTACTAACCAACAATTTAGCTTCAAACTAAATATTAAGCAGGAAAACAAAAAAAAATAGCTTGCTACCTAACTTCTTGATATCAAAATAAATATTTAGCTAGCTAACGAATGATTCGGCTTGTAAACTCAAGATTTAGCTTGGTTCAAACCAAATATTTATCTTGCTAACCAACAATTTAGCTTGAACCCAAATATTTAGCTTACTAACCAACAATTTAGCTTCAAACTAAATATTTAGCAGGAAAAGAAAATATTTAGTTTGCTACCCATTTGGCGTCAAACTAAATATTTAGCTTGCTAACAAATATTTCGGCTTGTTAACACACAATTTAGTTTTGGTCAAACCAAATATTTAGCTTTGTAACAAAATATTTAGCTTCAAACTAAATATTCAGAATGAAAAAAACATTTTGCTTGCTATTTACCATCAAACTAAATATTTAGCTTGCAAGTGAATGATTTAGCTTCAGTTTTTTAACTCTAGCGGTCTTGTCTGCAGGTCCACGTGAAGAGCGAGAGCCTCGCTGTTAAGATCTCCCAAGAAATCAACTACGCCAAGAGCCGGTACTACGAGCAGCAGCTGATGTTACCGGCCGATGAAAACGACGAGTTCCTGCTGCTCGAGTTCTGACGCTGACCTTTTTCATAAAGCTTCTCCTAGGTTCTGGAGAGACTGCAGTATTTGTCATCTTTGTTGACCGTGTTTGAGCTGCTGTGAGGGGGAAACAGACCTACCTGAGCCCCGACGTCGTATTGAGCACTTTTAGATACAAAAACTCTAAAAACTAAGAAAAACCACTATTTGTTCTGGGTGTTCGTCAACAATCAGAACTGTAAATATGTTTAGTAGCGCCATAAATTGTATATATATATATGTTGTGTTAATAAAGATAGGATATTAACGGAAGCTGAACATCTAAACTCTAACTGCTTTTAGCTTTCTGTGGTTTTACAACATGAAGGACTCTAGAACTGCTCAGGTTTTTACTGCCACAGACTGAGCCCTGAGTAGTTTCATCCTCACACATCCGAGTCGCTCTCTGGCCCGATTCCCGCCTGAATCAGAGGACAGGAGGTTCTGAGAAGAAGGGACAATAAAGCGGCTCTTTGTTTCATGTCTCTTATTTATGTAAACAGCTGCTGGAGATCGGGTAAGTTTTACCTCAGAGGACTTGTTGCAGGGCCACCCTCCTAGATCTTCTGATATTACATGGATGCAAATGTTCTCTGGAGAATACTGTACAGCCAGACTGATGATTATTCATTAGACAGTCTTGTACTGTTTTAAACATACCCTTTAATAGGTTTGCCATTAAATATTTAAGTAAATTTCTATTGTTTTAAAAAGGGAAGCACTTTTTTTTTTCTATAGTCCAAATGGAGGTAATGATCCAGTTTCAGTAACTGCGGCCAAAGCTGAGAGTCAAACTGAGCCAGTTAATCAGTTCACATCCCCCCCTAACAGATGTGTCCACAGGAGCAGGATCTGGTTCCACTACTTGCGTCGCGATTCTCTGACAACACTACAACGTGAGGATCCTGCAGCTTCGGTGTCCGACTCTGGGGTGAGCCTCCAGTTCTGATGTCCGGTTCCTGTCAGGACGTCCTCAGAGGACAGCCGGTGTTCTTCTGAAGCTGCAGAGGCCCGAGGCGTCACGTCAGGTCGCAGGTGAATCCCAGCAGCAGCAGCAACAGGAAGCTTGATTCGAGCGAGCGCCGTCTGGATGCTGCGTTGATGGCTGCACACAAACAAGCAGACATAAAGTTCATGCAGTAGCTTCCTATTGGACAATCAGATGTGTTAGTCCTGCTCAGTCTGGGTTTCTCCATTCTCTAACAAGTCGTAATATACCATCAGATTCAACATCAGTTGGCAAGCTTCAATTTTTCAACGGACACAAAAAATCTGCATGTTTTCCTAATATCATACAATCCTCGTCTTAAATCTAAATCAGAGTGGTTTTAAAAGGTAAACTTGAACATCCTGAATTTTAAAGAAACTTTGCCAAACCACTGAAAAGAAAAGTAGAGCAATAACTACTTTTCCTGGTTTAAACTAAACTGATCAAAAACTGATGATTTCTTGTATTATTTTTGTTGGATTTGTTGCCGTTTGTATTATTTTTTAAGCCGTTCATCAATTTCCTGGAGTTGTACCTAATTTCTTATAGTCCTAATCCATTAGAGCTTTAATATTGATGATGAATTTGAACCACAGGTACTAATCAGAACCAGTGCCGGTTAACATACCGATGAAGTGTTTCTTTCCTTTCTTCAGTCTTGGGTTCTCTGTAACACAAAGACCAGATTACGAGCCGTTCTGAGCAGCTGCTGATCCTCACAGAGAGATACTGACCGTAAACGATGAGGCGGATGTGAGTGTCTGTGGAGCCCAGAGGGTTCTGCGCCGTGCAGCGGAACATGGACCCGTTCAGCTCGGCGGGGACCCTCTCCAGAACCAGCTCCCTCCCTTCGTGCTTCTCTCTGCCGTCCAGCAGATTCCCACCAACCCTAGTCCAGGTGAACAAAGGCTCAGGGAAGACCCTGGTCTGTGGAGGCACATGTAGATGTGTCTGTGTCCCGTAACCTTCCACAAGGTTCTGCTCAAACAATCACAACGTTCCACATTCTGTCCCGCACACAAAAGGGTTTTACTGAGGTTTTATATGATGGAAGGACTCAGAGCGGGGCCTTGGAATGCAATTATTATACCTGGTGTGTTCAATCATCTAAAATGTGTGTGGGAGATCTCTGTAGGGGCTGCCGTTTGTAAAATTACACAAGAAGACATTTTTAGCCTGTCATAGAAAAACAAAATGGTAGTTGGTTTTCGCATACTTTCACCATAATCATTGATGTATAAAAAACATTTCCTAGATAAATGTTTAGCTTCAGTCTAAAAATTTCTATCGTTAACTATCGATTTCACTTCAAACTAAATATATAGCTTCCTAAATAATATTTTTGCGTCAAACTAAAATTTTTGTTTAAACCTTTTAGCTTCAAAATACATATTTAGCTTGCTAAATAACGATGTAGCTTTAGACTAAATATTTAGCGTGCTAACATTTTAGGTTCAAACTAAATGAGCTTGTTAACTAATGACTTAGCTTGAGAGCTAAATAGCTTAGCTTCAAATTATATATTTGGCTTGCTAAATAACACTTTAGCTTCAAACTAAATATTTAGCATTAAAACCAAACATTTTACTTGCTACATATTTGACGTCAAACTAAATTTAGATAGCTAACGATTGATTCGGCTTGTTAACACACAATTTAGCTTGGGTCAAACCAAATATATAGTGTGCTAACTAACAATTTAACTTAAAACTAAATGAGCTTGTAAACTAATGACTTAGCTTAGCTTCCAATTACATACTAGCTTACTAAATACACTTGTAGCTTCAAATGGCATTTTTACCTAGCTAAATAATGATGTAGCTTTAAATTAAATTTTTAGCTTCAAACCAAATGAGCTCATTAACTGACTTTGTTTAAGAGCTAAATAGCTAAATTAGCTTAACAATTTAGCTTCAACCTTAATAGTTAGCTTCTTAGCTAATGACATAGCTTAAAATTAAACATTTAGCTTGCTAGTTTTGTAGCTTTAAAACAAATATTGAGCCTCTTAGCTAATGACTTAGTTTAGATTAAATATTTAGCCTGCTAACAAAATGTGTTGGTTGTAAACAAAAGATTTAGTCTGTGTACTAACTAAGTATTTAGTTTGAAACTTAATGATAAGTGAATTAATAACGTAGTGAAAATATGTCTGAATTCCTATTACAGGCTAAATAACCCAAATCATTGCCTTTAAATTTAGACTGTGCAAATGGCACCTTATAGCCATTTTTATTTGGCCCCCTTTACTCAGATCTACTAGATAAAATGCAATTCAACTACTCTATTCAGAAGTTGAGAGTTAAACCAGATAAAAAACTCCAGTCTAAGACATTGATGCTATTTGAATTAACATGAAAATACATATATGTTGAATATCAAGATAAACGATTCCAAAGCCCCATTTCTACTGTATTTTAGCACCAAATGCACAGCTAATTCAGTCATAATAGCAGCAGGGGAGAAGCTGTGAAACAGTCCATCTGGAGAACAGAATGGTTCAGAAGGTGCTAAAATCCTCAAGTTCATGAGGGCTACCTCCAAGGAAAAGTGGGTAGAAAACCTTTCTTTGCACCAAAATGGTGAAATAAATGTTTTCTGGATCATTCTAAAACCAAAAGCTGGGAGGTTCAGCTGTAAAGAAGGCTTCAGGATTTCCATGGAGGTCAAGGAAGCTCCAGGAACATTTTTTCGTTTAGATCTTCTTCTTACAACTTCTGTGCTGGCTGCATTAAAGTTGTGTGTCAGAAACTCACAGCAGAAGGTCCCAGCTGGAAGCCCTGGACAGAAATCCGCACCGTGTCTCCCACCTTGGCCTTACTGGGCCTGGTGGACAGTTTAGGTCCTCTGGGAGCAGCTGAGAGAAAAATCGGAGGACAACACTTTCAACTGTGAACTTCAACTGTTTGCCGTGTAAATAACGTAACGGGGAGGATATGATTTCTCATGTAATCACAGTTTAGATTGCTGCACTATCTAGATAGATGTTTGGTGTCCTCTTATTTCAATTTTTGTTAATTATCAATGTTAATTAAATCATCCATTCATTTCAATTAGTTTTTCAACTCATTGGTCTAGTCACTTCAACGTTTCCAAGGAAACCCAGCATCACAACCCGAACATTGACCATCAGCATATACAGCAATCCCCCTTACTGAGCAAGTTTATGGCGACGGTGGGGAGGAAAAACTCCCCTTTAACAGGAAGAAACCTCCGACAGAACATTGGCTCAGTACGAGCGACTATCAGCTACGACCGCTTGGGGGTTTGAGAAGACCCAGCACAGACACCAAAAGAACTGATGTAGGAGTACGTTCTATGTTGAAGAAGCGTAAAAATGTAACGGTAATTGTAGCTTATTTATTAGCAGCTTCATCTGGAAGAGAAATGCTGAAAACAAAAAAAAGTCCAGATTAAACATTAGAAGATGGAGCCGACTGTTTCATCTGTTGAAGTATTGGCAGCAACATTTTCTTGTGCAACTTTACACATTTTAAAGTTCAAGGATTGCACACTGATTTATTAATTCTTTTATTTATTTTTTACGTGTTTTTTTTTTTTAAACCTGTCTGGGAGTTTGGCACTCTGAAATGATGTCGCGGTATCAAGCAGAAGCCTAAAATATTTACTTTCACAAGTGGAGTATTACAGCTCTTGCTATAATCATTATTAGTAGGGATGTCACGGTCGGCATTATTGGCCTCCGATCTTTAGATCCAAACCGATTTCAAGTCCCGTTCCAATATTTTGCCTTTAGTATTTAAATTTATAAAACTGAAATATATTTTTAGCATATAGCTGAACGCAACTTTTTTATAATAAGCATTACTATTATTATTGTGAATCCCATGAAATCAAAATCTTACAGAGAATTAAAACTCAGCTTCAGTTTAATATTTCAGACAAAAGTAAAAAGCAAAACACTTATACTTGGTACAGTATTATTTTTAAAAAAGTATTTCAGTCAGGCTATATGCTGATGTGCAAAATGCTTCCCTCCACTTTCATAGGATCACACTCACTTTATATTTATATTATTAATGTTTATTATAAATGCGTGTTAGAAAGCCCACATTTTTCTACGTTTGTAAATTGCAGTATTATTAATGGTGTTTTAACTATACGATGAAATATCCTATGCTCCTGAACTGAACATAGATTTCCAGTGCTATTTGAATGCAACACATAAACAGCTCAGCATCTGCCACTTTTTTCCTCTCCCCCTGCAGGAGCTAAAGAGAGTTTTTTTTGTTCTATTCGGTTTATTGTTGCATCTGCATCCACTTTTGTAAATACTGGCGCGACTTCCTCAGCTAAGAAAGCCGATCTCCGATCACTGAAAAACTTGCAAATATCAGCCCGAGATCGGGTCATCTCTATTTATTAGAAATTCCTGTGTTGTCTTTTTTCCCTCTAAAGTATTATGGACAGAAGATAAAGAGCAAAAAAGAAAGATGGAAGGAGGCGCAAAAAAAGTAAAGAGGGCGAGAGTGAAGTTAGAAGGAGAAGAAAGAAAATATCCTAGTCTGTTCCTACACCTGCAGGACGGCAGAGAGAGGGAAAAACAGTGGAATGACAAACAACGCAAACTGAGAAATCCACAACCCACACACACACATATATATATAGAAATACAATTGTGTCACTGAAAAGCTCTGAGTAACGATTATAGCAAAAAGATATATATTTGCGTTTTCCTCAAACAAAAATGTATGTGAACACCAGGTTTCTCCATTCGATTGTACTCCGATAAATACACCTGGCAGAGGTAGAATAAAATATACGTCCATGTTTCTTTCTAGTTGGAAATCAGTTTACCCCAGAAAAAAATAATCAGATAATTATCTAATGTAAAACTGATTTTATGTTTTTATTTGGCTGGTTAAAATTATTTATCCCCTTCTTAATAACCAGTATAAAATTGAAACCGTTAACGTTTTCCTTGCAGTCAGAAGAAACTTGTTGGAAAACTGTAAAGACGAACGTTAAATCTCAATCTGCCAGGAGTGCGGGCTGTGTTGAAGAAAAGTGAATTCTGAATAATTTCTTACAAAATCCTAATAATTATATTGATTCACAAGTTAAAAAAATCAGTTTAAACGTAATTTTTTTACAGCTTAAATAGGAATAATAAAAAAAAAGGATTAGTTCTAAAAGTGTTAAAGGACACATACTATGCAAAACCAACTTTTCCGTTGCTTTAGTATGTATATTTGGGTATCTGGGGTTCCTCCCGACCCCTTAAGTGTACGTTTCAACAACTAATTCAATGTTTTATAAAATGTCGGAGAAATGGGTCCAAAAACTAGCTGTTTTTTACTTCCTCAAGCCTGTGACGTCCTAGTGTATTTTACGTAATCCCAACCTTACTATCCACCCACACAGCCTCAGCAACCTGAGCAATAACAGCCAGAGCGCTGCACTTTGATGGTGCAAAAAATGATTATGCTTTTATTTTAAAATAATAAATAAATAATACATCTGCTACAGCAGATTATATTAGACACGCCACAACAACAGGTGGCAGCGATCAACAACAAGAAATATCTTGTGTCCATAATGGGTCATATTTTACATTAGAAGGGGATTTACTTGATTGCTAATCCTACATTCATCTTTTAAGGAAGCCTAGTTATTGTGTCCAGCAGAGTGAGTCTCCACCGTTTAACATCGGAGAAAACACAATAAAAAAACATGATGAGAACATGCGTACATGATATGCGATGCCGTCACATATAAGATAATGAAAGGGAGAGTACCAATTGGTAAAAGCTGCGGTATCCACATCTTGGATAAAATTGAAAGATGTACAGAATTTGCGGGGATTGGCTGAATTTCCATTAAGAGTTGTGATCGCAACATTGCAAATAAACTGTTACTCAGCCAGTTTTAAATCATGCATTACAGGCATATAATTAACATAACTGCTATTAAAAAAAAAGTTTTTTATAGCACTGACCCATATCTATTATGAACGGAATCAGATTAAATCGGGTCAGGATAATCGATTCTAACTCTTGAGAATCTGAATCGATTTTTGAAATTTGAATCGATAGCCAGGAGTATGAAGACTTTTAGCAGTAACTGTAAAAACACCAGAAATATTCCCTGGACCAATTGAAAAAGCTGCTTTATATGTGCTGCACATATTTAATACAAATAATCAGTGCATTTGTTATTTTTTATTTTTTCTAAACACAAGCCGCATTTAAATGAGTCATTTACACAAACAAAGACTAGACCTTGAACTCCTCAGGCTGCTGCTGAACTCATTAGACCGAAAAAAAGGACAAAGTGGATGAAATGCCATTGTATTCATAGTTAAATAAATAGATAAATACCAAAATAGATAAATATTTAAAAAAAATATACCCAAATAAATATTCCACAAATATACCTAAATAAAATACATATTGCACAAAATATACCTATATAAATAAATATTCTACAAAATATACCAAAATAAATAAATATTGCACAAAATAAACTTCTTTTTTTTTTTTTTACGTGTCCTGTTTAGCAGTATGCTACTCAGAATTGGTGTCTGAGTACCCAGTACGAGCCCAACAGTTTTACTTTCCCAAGCAGAGTATTACAGCTTCGCTGTAGTACGCCACTTGATGTATATGTATGAAAAATCTTTATTAGTGATTACTGTGGGTTCAATTTCCTGACGTCCTGGACACTAAACCGAGACAAGAAATGAGAAAGGAAGAAGGTGAAGAAAAGAAACCGGACCAACAGAGGCGCGAACTGACGACACAAGACAGGGAGGCAAATAAAGAACACAAGAAAACATCCCAGTCCTCCACCTCTGCCGGACGGCAGAGAAACAGTAATACAAAACAAAAACAACAAACTGTACAGAACCAAACCAATAGTTCGGATCTAGTAGGAATAAACTAAGAATTACACATTCACTACACACAAGCATGGATTAATGAACATAATACTAATGTTTCTGGTAAGCTCCTGTGAACAACTAACTAATGATGATAACCTCAGCTTAAGATATGTCCGTCCTCACCAATGTCCCCACACCTATGAGTGTGTGCGAGCATGCAGGTCGGAATAAGGTTTCCCCATGCAAGTGATTGATAGCTGGTGTAAGGAACCGTCAATCCGTCCTACAGGAATCGACACAGACATGGAAGAGGCAGGAGATGTATGCATCCAGGGTCCCACAGAGTACAGAGGCCACAGGCGGATCAGCGCAGGGTCGCTCACCCACCAAGAGAGGAACAGATGGAAGCCCCAGGGGAACACCCATCAGCCGCAATGCTGGGGCCCGAGAGATCGCAGTGACGAGCCCACGGGCTCCGCCGGATACCGGCTACGCCAGGGTGGGCCCGGATTAGGACCCGGAGGCCACGGGGACCAGGGGCACCCCGCCCCCAGCGTGGCCCCAACCAGGGACCAGCCGACAAGGGCCCCCCCCGCCGCCGCAGGCAACGGGGACCCGCAGCCAACTGACGGACAACACACGCCGCCGCCACCCCGGACCAATACCCATCGCCACCAACCCGGCCCGCCCCCACACACCCACACGCCAGGGAGCCACAGCAAGAGCCACAGCGGATGTATGCCCTCCCCAGGCCGCGCCCAGCCGGCACCTGGACATCCAGATCTTCCAGCTCCCGGGTCCAGATCCAGCCCCACGTAGGGCGCCAAGATTAGGGGCCCAGCCAATGCCGGACAGCCCCACCAGGTGAACAGACCAGCCAGCAGAAGTCCTGGAACCGGCAGGAGGACTGGGCGCCAGGCACGGTCCCCACCGATCCACCGGACGGCACCAACCTATTCTACAACCCCGGCACCCCCATAAGAGGTGCCCCAGTCAATCCAAGGAGGACATCGGCCCGAAACAGCGGCCGCCCGACACACCGGACCACTCAGGACCCGCCCGACATGCACCAGGACCGAGCCGGGCCGCAACCGGGACCCCCAGCCCAATGCATCGAGAGTCATCATCAACCAGCGGGCAGGAGCAACCATCACCGACGGGGAGTGACGGGGAGGGAAGAAGATGCATCAGGACAGAGAGCAGCCAAACACCCAACCTGACAGGTAGACATAGACAGACAGAGACACTCATACGTACCCTCCCTTTCTTGTGTACACATTCTTACAAATACAGGACATACGAAAAAAGGACGCTATACCCTCATTCATACCCTCCATACGTACACTATACTCCATACTCCCAGGCCCAGGGACAGACACCCCAGTAGAGAACCCTGCCCCTGCACCCAGGAGACAGACCCCTTTGCCCACCAGGACGGGGACAAGTAGACCGCCAAGGCCCCACACCGGCAAGAGCAGCCCACCAGCCCAGGACCCCGACCAGATGGCGTGATGTTCTATCCGGGCTCCGACCCCTGATGGTCCAACGAACAGGGGTGTGGAAAGACCCCCCAGCCTCTCTCCCCCAGCTCAATGTGGTGTTGTTGCGTGTTGTTCTAATGTGCACTTAAAACAGAGGGGTGGGACATGGGAATACTGCCGGGTACCCCCATCTCCCCCCCCGGGCCCTCAGTGTCTAGATGCGTTTAAACAGTGGGTGCCGGCACCACAGGCGAGGCCCCCACAACGGGCCCCTATAGGGGGCCCCCCATGAGGGGTCCCGCCCCCAGCGCCAATGCGCCACACCGCCAGGTCCCTACATGTGAGTTCCATGTAAATGTTGCCTCAAAAAAAAATAAACAAAAACAAAAAGTGTAAGGAGTGTAAGTATCTAAGTTGCTCAATAAAATCGGGACCCAGGCCGCCACCGGGTAGCGAAGACGGAAGCTCCATCCCGCACCCCAGTGACGTGCCCACGTCCCAAGGCCTTGTGAATGGTAGAATGAAGTAGCAGGTGGACAGAGGCATGGGGATGGGGAGAAAATAACTGGGGTGACCATTGCCAACCCCAGGGAGCTGCTCCACTGTGACTCCAATAGGCACCCCCGTTCGGCCGATCCACCAGGGGTGGGAGGCCCCAGCACGTCAAGTCGGGGCCCACGGCAGTGGCACCCCCGAGCCCCATGGGGGCCCCGGCAATCCACCAGCCCCCATGCCAGGGGCATACCTAAATCCTTCCCAACATTCACACTGCTAACAGAACACATGTCACTAGACACCCAGGTTGAGTTTAGCCCCCCCTCCCCCTCAACGCCCTCCCCCCTCCCGTCCCAAGCGCACCCCGTTAAAAAGAAGCGCCTGTGCTAGATGGTTGAAATAGCCTACCCACCACTAAGAGACGCCCCAGGCACCGCCAGCGTCCGAGGGCCCCCGCGCCGAGGCCGGAACCCGGCGCACCACCGACTCGGGTACCCCGGACACGTCGCGCCAGGCCCGTGAGCAGACCGAAGTCCCAGGCGGCCAACCCCCAGGCCGACATCCTCCAGCCTTGCTACTACCGCCCGATGGCCGGGAGGCAACAGAACCCAGCACCTCCACCCACCAGCCCACACCCCACCAACCGGTCAGTCACCAAAAATAAACTTAAATAAATAAATATTCTACAAAATATTCCTAAATAAATAAATATTCCACTAAATACAACTAAATAAATTACATATTGCACAAAATATACTTAAATAAATATTGCACAAAATATACCTAAATAAATATATATTCTACAAAATATACCAAAATAATAAATATTGCACAAAATAAAATTAAAAAAATAAATGTTGCACAAGATATATACCTAAATAAATAGATTTTCTACAAAATATATCAAAATAAATACCGAAATAAATAAATAAATATTCTACAAAATATATCTAAATAAATTTTCTACAAAATATATCTAAATAAATAAATAAATAGCTAAATAAATAAATATTGCATAAAATATACCTAAATAAATAAAATATTCCACAAAATATACTGAAATAAATGAAATATCCCACAAAATATACCTAAATAAATAAATATTGCACAAAATGTACTTAAATAAATATTGCATAAAATATACCTAAATAAATGAAATATTCCACAAAATATACCGAAATAAATATTCCACTAAATATACCTAAATAAAAAAATTCACAACCTATAAAATTCACAAAATCCTAATAAAATATTCCCTATATCCTTAAAATTTCCCAAACACCTATAACCACAAAATATACCTAAATAAATAAATATCCTACAAAATATAACTAAATATTCTACAAAATATAAATAATAAATCTTCTACAAAATATACCTAAATAAATAAATATTCGACAAAATATAACTAAAAAAATAAATATCCTACAAAATATAACTAAATATTCTACAAAATATACCTAAATAAATTACATATTCCACAAACTATACCTAAATAAATAAATATCCTACAAAATATAACTAAATATTCTACAAAATATACCTAAATAAATTACATATTCCACAAACTATACCTAAATAAATAAATATCCTACAAAATATAACTAAATATTCTACAAAATATAACTAAATATTCTACAAAATATACCTAAATAAATAAATATTCGAAAAAAAAAAAATACCTAAATAAATATTCCACAAATACACCTAAATAAATATTCTACAAAATACACTTAAATAAAAAATATTCCACAAAATATACCTAAAAAAAAATATTCTACAAAATATACCTAAATAAATAAATATTCTACAAAATATAACTAAATAAATAAATATTCCACAAAATATACTTAAATAAATATTGCACAAAATATACCTAAATAAATTACATATTCCACAAAATATACCCAATTAAATACCAAAACAAATAAATATTATGCAAAATATACCGAAATAAATACATATTGCACAAAATGAAAACAGAAATGTACCACATTAAAAGTTCATATTCATTTATAAATAAAAGCAGATGAATCACTGATCCCTGACCTTTTAGATTTGCATTTGTTTTTTCAGACCTCTCTGAACTGTCCCATTTAATCACAGTCTGATTGTTATTTTATATGGAAGAACACACCGTTTTAAAGAGGAAATGAAAGGATTTGTGGTTTTAGATGGAAGCAGGTTGTGGTTCCTGCCCAGATTAGGGAGCTTTGGTGATGAGTTACTTACTGAGGGTGATCTCGGCCTGCATGGGCATGGACAGAGCTGGGTGGTTGACCTCACAGCTGAGCAGGGCTTCGTTATCCAGCTGCGGGTTGAGGCTCCAGGTCAGCGTGGCTCTGACCTCCATGGTGCCGTCGCCCGCCACCTGCTGCCAGTGCTGGAAGTAGTAGAGCGGGTCGCTGCTCTGGACCCAGCGGGGAAACTCCCAGCTCACCACCGTCTCGGGGATCCCCTCTGTGGTGGATTCCAGCCTCAGCCTGGATCCTCCCTCTTTGCCTTCCTCAAAGGTTTCCGCCTCGTTTTTTCCAAGCCGGGTCGGCTTCCCTCCTTGGTTCTGCAGGGACAGTGACTTCTGGACTTTGGTGTCATCGAGGTCTCCGCTGGGCAGAACCTGGTTTCCTCCGCGGTTATTGTTGGGACTGGAGGCCTTAGTGCGGTACCCCGCGGGGGAAGAAGACCGGGCCGTTGGAAAGGCGTCGATAAGCTCGCCGTCCCGTTTGAAATAAACCTGAAAAGGAAAAGGTTTGACGTTAAAAAGTCGAGGCTGGGATGGATCTGAGGCAGCGGTGGCGACACCTGAGAGGAAGAAATTAGGAATGGGGCCGATACCGTTCTAATCGGTATCAGGTAGTTAACCAATACCGTGAACCGATACTAAAAATGTTGTAACTCTGCAATAATTTCACAGAAAATTCTTTTTCCCTTGAAATATTAGTTTTTCGTAATATGTTACGTATTTTTTTTTAATCTAATTCACCATTATTTGTTGTAAACAAGCAGAGTTTGTTGCATTTTTGTGTGCGGTAAAAGTTTCTACATTGGTATTGGTATCGTATCTGTATGAAGAAAAGTGGCATCGTTGCAACCCTTGTGTGACGGTCCATCTGGACACTGCTAACATTGGCCTCCCTTTTGGCCCAGTCCAGTTCAAAAGCCTAGTTTATGCTTCTCCGTTTTGACGGAGACGGACTGACGCGGCGCCATTATCCGTCGACGAAAGGCCTCTCCGTCACGTACGGAGTAGAGGTCCATTTTCTAACTATCCGTCTATGTTAATGTAGAGCGTATGCCTGGGACAACAGCCAGAGATCGCCTCACCAGAACAGTGCTTTATAGTCGCTGCAATCAGTAATTAATGCAGCGTTTGGGCACTAAATGCTTTATATAGAAAAGATAATTTATCTAATCTGTTCCTCTGGCGATTTAGAACACAAGGAGGTGTAGGAAAAGAAAAAAAAAAAAGTCTGCTGTGTTTGTTTCCGTGCGTTTCTAGAGGATTCTATGAGCCGCACTTCTAGTAAAAAGCTTTACAGCTCAATCAAAACTTACTTTCTATCATCCATTTCTCCTTGAGAACCATGAGGAAGAGATGCGTTCAGGCTGGAGAAACTGAAACAACGCTGTGATAGTAGTCAGATAGTAGAATGAATAAAAAGTTAGCGCCCCCTGCTGTCCTGGTTGAGGGAGAACGGAGAGAGATAAAAAAAAACGGAGAACCATGAACGAAAAAACGTCTCCGTCAATACGTCTGCGTGCGAATTTGCTGTTGGAGAAGCATAAACTAGGCTTAAGGGGTCGGAGATCACGGTTGTTCAGCTTCGGCTGGCGCCCTTGTCCTTTACGCACTGAAATTACTCCAGATTCCTGGAATCTTTTATCTTATGAAGTGTTGGAGGAGAAATATCCAAATCTCTTCCCATCTTTGTTTTAGAAGCACCTTTTTTATAACATTTCAAAAGTCTTCTCACGTATTTGTTGATCCTCGGCCCATCTTTGTTCCTAAACAACCAGACCTTCCTTGCCCCCCGGGGGCCATTTACGGCCTTTGGACTGGTTTTGCACGGCCCTTGACCGCTTTTTTAAGACTGGTACATTCTGCAACTTGCAACTCAACACACGATAGTGATACAGATGGAGACTTTCTTTTATAAGGGCATCATTTTTGTTGACAAAAGGATTAGAAAGTGGTTCATGGCACAAAATAAATACATATTCATCTTTTGATAATCTTTTTTTTTTTGCTTTCTTTTTAATTTCATTGCATAACCCAGTGTTTTTCAATTATTTTTCTGCCGTGCCCCTTTCTTACAACAATTTCCAAGTTCATTTTATTAACTAGAGCACCACGAAATCCATTAAATTATTTTACAAAAGATTTATTTCAAAAGTTCCACTTGTTCCATTTAGATTTTTCTAGTTTTTCCATTCCAACCATATTTATTAAACCAAAAAGTGTGTAATTATGGGGACTGAAAACAACTTACCAAATAAATAATGGAAGAAATCCATTTTTACTCCGGCGCCCCCCCCTGGCCACCCCTCCATAAACGACACAAAAGGAGACGGCTCACACACAACACATATTTTCAAAGAAACAGTGACCAAATGTTATTTCTGCTAAAGAAAAAAGAATTTTATTAGCCCCTATGAAATATTTGAAAACTATCTGAAAACGATTTATGTTAAAAGGTAAACTTTAAAAGCTCCGGGTTTTGAATCTACATCTCCATTTACAAAAAAAAACATTTTTTTCTGCAAGAATTCCAACTTTAACATTTAAAATATGACCTGTTTATTTTACCGTAAAGCAGGAAACAAAAAAAAAAGTTCTTTTTACATAAAAAATTATCATTTTTGTGGCCCACAGGCACTTTTTACGTGATGATTTTTGGCCCTTGCAGCAAAAATTTTGGACATCTCTGGCCCAGAATGAAATTCAAGTCAAAGTAAATCTTGAAATCACTACTTTTTAAACATTCAATTTGATGTCCGTACCGTCCCAACTTTTTCAGAAATGTTAAATAGAATATCAGATTGATCTCTGAGACAATGAGATTAGTTTATGTAGATTATGAATGGTTGTGGACGGCTGAGTTTCTTTGCCTCTGGATTTGATTCTATCACCAATGCAGCTGTTTGCTAATCCTCTGGTATTAGTGCTAAATACTTTGGCATGGAGGTCGTGCAGGGTGCAGTCCACAGCCATAAATACCTTTTTAATATCAAACTTTCTTCTGTGCTTCAGGCTGCATTTCTGTGTTTCACATCAAATCCAGCTGTGAGCTCATTTACTACTCCGCAAAGAGAAATACCAGCACCGTTTCCTTCCCGGAGATCTTTCCACGAGCATAAATAGTTTGCTAACAGTTTTTTATCTCCTTGTTTTTTGGTAGGGGGATAAAAGCACAGACCCACATTAGGATATCTGGGGCTGAGCCCTCGGAGAGAGATGACAAGCAGACGGATCCGTCATACCGAGGGAGCCGGCTTTGCTCCAGTAACGATGCAAACCAGAGTGAAGTTCTTGGCCTCGTATCGGCTGAATGGAGCGGGGCTGTTTGCTGCAGCGACAGAAATAGACCTGGGGGGCACTGCAGACAGAAAGAGATATTCAAACATGAAGAGGGAGCTAAAGTGAAAAGGGAAAACATTAATTATTTTTATTGTTTCACCAGTTTCCTGTCATTTTAGTCATGCAATCATTTAATTACAATCGATAAGTGTTGCTATGTTAATCTGTATTCAGTACGGGTATAACAGGACACAAAAATTACATTACGGTATGTTTCAGTGAACTTGAATCAAGAAAAATGTATACCAATGTACCAAAGTACTTTTTTAACTGATTTTCCTTACTTTAAATTCCTGAAATTAACTGAGTTTTATTTACTTATAACTTAAAAAGTATAGAAAGTATAGTATTGATTGGATTTTATATATAATATAAGCGGACATAGCCAGAGTAGAAAAACAATATAACTGGTTGAAAAAAGTAATGCTGCATTCAGACCGCAGGCTTTGTCAACGTCAAGATTATATGTTAAGTCTACGGTTGAGGCTTGGAGGAGCGTCTGAGCTTCTGCTCCATCAACTTTTCAAGCTTTTCCAGCGTTTCAAGCTTCAAAGCTCATAAAGCTAGCCACCCAGAAGTTAAGTTAGTTGAACTTTTGACAGTCCTAACGCTGTTGACACAGCACTGCAAACAATCAGAGCGTCTCACTGTAGTGACGTTGCCCGATGTCGACGTTGCCTAGCCAACCACGATCCACGAATGTTTAAAACATCCAGCAGAGAAAGGCCCGCCTACGGGCTTTGCTAGCTTCAGCTTAAAAATGTATCTTCTGTGTTGATGCGTCGAACTAGTCGCTTTGTGAGCGTTGCTTGAAGCTGACTAAGCCTGCGGTTTAAATGAACCTTAAGTGTTAATGTTTGCAAATGTTTGAATAATAATTTACACACATTTGAGAATAAAACATGCTTAAGTCACTTTGGAGTTGTTTTGATATTTTGACAGCCGAGTCTCCCAGCTGTACTTGAAGGCAGCATGGGCAGCTGTTGAGGAAAAGCCCTTCTCATCGACAGGGATTCCTCCAACTTATTTATCCAGAATTAGGATTTTGGTCTGATTTGATGCTACTGGTAGCCATGGTGACGTTAGCAGTTTTTCTTCAGCATCAGTGATGTTTCCATTCAGCGTGACGTTGTTTCATGTGAGTCATTCGGTTCAGTACACAGCGTGTTTTGGACCTTATTGCTGCTGAAAGATTACAAAGTTCTAGTTCGGTCCATCTTTCTTATTCAACAGATAGCCGAGTTTGGTGATGTTTTGTTCTGGTGCCACTTTTATTAAACATTACCCTGCTCTGACTTCTGCTAATAACCATTCTGCTTGTGTCCAGGTAAAAAAAAACGTCTGGATCTGACGGGGCCGTAATGGGAAATAGAAATACAACGTTCTGTTACACCCCTACTGTTTACTGTGCACCGTTAGTTTACAGGGACTTTTTGTGCCAAATAACAAATAATTAACAAATAGTCATATTAAAAGCTCATCAGTAAAGTAGACTTTTAGCTGCTTCCCTTCACGGCTGCTACAGAGTATTAACGGTTCTGGTCCCACAGCTATTTGGGAAAAAAGTAAGAATTTCAGTGGTCATCGGTGTACAAACTGGAGCAGAAATTATTACATCTATTAGATTATCATTATTTCTGTGTTTTTTCATCACTCATTTTCCACTGTAGGAATTTATTTGCACTACAAAGAGCTTTTAAAGCTGCAGCCCCACATTTCTCCTGACTGGGCAAATTGAGATGAATCATCAGTGAATGAGCTCATCTTCTGTTTATCTCATCTGATGTTCTGTGTGCTCAGCTGCTCATTAAAAATCCAAAAGTTATTGAAAGGAAAAGCCTTAAAAAAATTACAAATTCTGCTGTTCAGGTTGGATCTGATACACATTCATGTTCCTCCTTACTTCAGTGATCTTCTTATATTGCTTTAAAAACCACGTTTCTGTTTAAGATTTTAGCTCCACTCCTCCGACGTGTACTGATTTGAATGTTTTCCTCAAAGTTTAAACATTTAATATAATAGTGGAAATGAATGACAGCGAGGATGAAACGAATACACACCAATAACGGTAAGAGTGATGCTGCCGGAGGCCACAATCAGCTTGTCTCTGGAGCCTTTGCTGTAGATGCCCACGTGGCACTCATACAGACCATCGTCCTCCAGCTGGACCTCAGGAAGTCTGTCAACATGGAGATTCACAAGAAGCCGTCATCATTGGGCCAAACCTGGTCTTGTTTGCTCCTACGAACAAATGCCGTCCTCTGACGTGAAGCGGTGAGTGAATCCTACGCTGACACTGTTGGTTTTTTAATCTAGTTGAACCATAAAGTGATACTGAGCAACAGTCTTGCAGCTGCAGCGAGTCTTACCGTACTGTTGAGTGGTAAACCAGTTCCTCTCGCTTGTGTGTGTCCTCCAGGTTGGAGAAACTTGTGTTGTATACGGAGTCGTAGGTGAAAATCTTTTCCTTGGCATTTCCTCCTTCGTTTACCTGCAGTGAAAAAACACTGTAAAAGAAAACTACGCCAAGAAACATGCACTGATTCAACTTAATAAATGAAGGGTAAAACTCAAAACAATTATTTCATTTTCTGTCTGATGAAGTCTGGGATTTTTGTGCAAAATCTGGAGGGGATTCTTTCCCTTTTTGAATGTGTGTTGATGACTAATGTGTTGTGATAAATGTGGTTCTGAAAAAGATTTTTAATTTCGTCAATAATTTTGTCAATAATCAGCCTCTATTGTTCTGGATAAAATATTGAACAGTTAACTTATACAGAACTGGAATTATTAAAACAATGGTTTGCCTATAATAAATTATCAATGAATGTGAATAAAAAAAATATATCCTTTTTGTAAATAGGAAAAACTGATAATTCAATAAATTAAAAATTAACCAAATGGAAGTTGAGAGGGTGAGTCACACAAAGTTTTTAGGATTATATGTTGATGAAATACTTGGAAAGTGCATATAAATTATGTGAAAACAAAAGCATCAAAAACAATTAAATCAAAATGCACTCCATCTACTGTATAACACCCTCTTTCTTCCATACTTGAATTATGGTCTGTAACTTTGGGGGGATAATTATACAAGCACAATCCAACCCATATTCAATCTGCAAAACAAAAAAAAATAGATGTCGGAGTAATTAACTACGCAAGTTTTTATGCCCCAACAAATCCTTTGTTCATTAAATCTAAATGATTAAAACTACAAGATTTAACTGATCTCAGCACAGCTTTTATTATGTATAAGGTCCATAACCATAAGCTCCCTGAGGGCATTAAGAAAAGGTTTAAACTCAGAGAAACTGGCTACAGTTTTAAGAGGAACCCATGTGTACCAAAAAAATATATTTAGGACAAATGCGAAAGGTAGGTGTAAATATATGGAATAGTCCGGATGACACCTTAAAAAGCTCTACATCAGTAATTATATTTAAAAAAAAGTTTAAATATAATGTAATTAGCAGTTATACAGCACTCAAAAAAAGTCATACTTTCACCGTGTTCTTTTGTCATTTATAAATCTCACAGTTTCAGTTAACAAGGTAAACATGATTTTATCTAGCCAAATAGTTTCTAGATATATTTATATTTTAATAGCAAGCTACATTTAGCTCGCTAACTATTTAGCCTTTTTTTTAGCTAAATATTGAACTAAATACCGGTATTAAATTGAATATTTACACTATTTAAGGGCAAGCTAAACATTTAGCTCACTAACTAACCATTAAGTTTGGAGGTAAATATAATTTAATTGGCTAAATGTTTAGCTAAATATCGGTATTAAATTAAATATTTACTTTATTTAAGGGCAAGCTAAACATTTAGCTCACTAACCAACCATTTATTTTGGAGGTAAATATAAGCTAATTGGCTAAATGTTTAGCTAAATATCTGTATTAAATTAAATATTTACTCTATTTAAGGGCAAGCTAAACATTTACCTCACTAACTAACCATTTAGTTTGGGAGTAAATATAAGCTAATTGCTAAATGTTTAGCTAAATATCTGTATTAAATTAAATATTTACTATATTTAGTGAGAAAGCTTAACATTTAGCTCGCTAACTAACCATTTAATTAGGAGGTAAGTGTTTTTGTGTGTAAGCTACTATGCTAAATGTTTAGCTAAATATCGGTATTAAATTAAATATTTACTCTATTTAAGGGCAAGCTAAACATTTACCTCACTAACTAACCATTTAGTTTGGGGGTAAATATAAGCTAATTGGCTAAATGTTTAGCTGAATCTCTGTATTAAATTAAATATTTACTATATTTAGTGAGAAAGCTTAACATTTAGCTCGCTAACTAACCATTTAACTAGGAGGTAAGTATTTTTGTGTGTAAGCTACTTGGCTAAATATTTAGCTAAATATCAGTATTAAATTAAATATTTACTCTACTTAGTGAGAAAGGTAAATATTTAGCTTGCTAAATAACCATTTAGTTTGGAGGTAAATATTTTGGAAGCAAACTACTTAGCTAAATGTTTAGCTAAATATCAGTATAAAACTAAATATTTAAACTATTTAGTTTGGAGGTAAGGCCAGGTCATGTTTGTTAATGAGGAGTGGTTCTCAAAGAGTTTACCTGAATAAATAAAGATTTAAATATATTTTTAAAAAATGAGCAGCAAAGTACTTTTACTTAATATTTGAACTGGATCTTTAAACTATTTAAATACTTAAACTAAATATTTAGTTAGCAAGCTAAACATTTAGCTTACAAAAAAATCTATTTAATTTGGAGCTAAATATTTAGGAGGCAAGCTTGCTAGCTAAAGTTTCAAACTAAATATTTAGCTGATAATTAAATATTTGTTATTAACTGTGACATTCATTTTTTGAATTGTTAACATGGTGAAAATATGACTAACAAATGAGCCCCCCCGCCCCCTTCATGGCAGACCAAACAAACGAAATTATTGATCAATATTAGGCTATTTCGCATGTCATGATGGGAAAGAATTGAGTTGAATTTTGTCTGTTACCTTACTTCCAGCAGCCCTTAAAAAGACTGTTGATTTGAACTGGTAAGAATGATCTAATTCAAACGACAAGCAATAATGTTGCATGGTGGATTTAGATGTGTGTAGTCATATTTGATTTGTTTAATTTGTGAAAATATAAAACAAATCAGTAAATATAGAATTGTTACTAGAAAGGAGGAATATTTAAACATAATAAGCTAATTCCAAGGAGCTGCCATTAATTTATCCTGAATGCTCACCTGAAACCATGCAATTTCTCTCAGAGTACCGTCTGTTTGGAAGTTACACTTTAGCGTGATCGTGTCTCCGATGACGACAGGTGGGAGAGGGTCCATAGAAACAATCAAATAAGCTGCAAATCAGACAAAGCGAATCAGTTGCCGCACTCATGTTCTGTTACACACACACGGCTGACGAAATCGTTGGGAAAAAAAATCTCATCTTTGGTGGTTTTGTTGGGTGAAAAGTGCTCTTTATTACTGTAGTAAGAAGCTAAAACAATTTGGTGTTGATGCCAAACTGGCCTGATTTCTTTAAATTGCTTTCTGCTGACGCCTGGCAGCTACTTAAAGGTTTTGAACGTTTTGCGAATGAATCTGGGCGAATGTTTATTTCTCACTGGTAGTGAATTGACACCCAACCCTCCACACCGACCTACAGTATGCCTGGGAAGAAAGGGCACCTTGAATGGGGACACAACAGGGCACTCCTGGAGGGCGCTTGTTTCACCTCCACAACCCTGGCCTCAACAGCATGACGTCACTCTGGCTGCAGATTATTTTTTCTCCTATGTGTTTTCCTCTTAATCCGCCCCAGAGCTTTTGATCCAAAGAGCCATGCGTTACCCATCTCTGGCCTCTCCAGACACACAAACAATGTGGAAGAAAGATTAAAACATATCGAAATGAGGTCGAAACAGTGGAGGGTTCTCAGTGACCTGCAAGCGGCTGCTTCACTGATTAAAAAAACATTTGGGGGAATGACACATGAAAGGGGTTACTAGTGCCTTGCAAAAGTATTTACACCTTTTGAGCTTGTTGATATAGTGTTGTTATAACTAAATGCTTCACAGGATTTTAATGGGTTTTTAGGTGTTCAGGGTTAGTTTCTACAACAGCCAGAACCAGAGCTCTGTTCAAACCAGCCAGTTTAGCTTGCTAGCTAGCTAACTGGCTAGATACCTAATTAGTTAAGAGCTAAATGTTTAGCTAATAAGCTAAACTGGCTAACGAACATTTACCTCTAAGCTAAATGATTAGCCAGCTAATTTAGCTTTGAACTAAATGTTTAGCTAGCCAGTTTATCTTGCTAGCTAAACATTTAGTTCAGAGCTAAATGTTTAGTTAGCCTGTTAAGCTTGCTATCTAAACATTTAGATATGAGCTAAATATTTAGCTAGTCAGTTTAGCATGCAAGCTAATTATTTAGGTCTGAACTAAATATTTTGCTAGCCTTTTTAGCTTGCTAACTGAACATTTAGGTATGATCTGAATATTTAACTAGCCAGTTTAGTTTAAAACTGACATTTATAAATAAAAGAATGGACAGAAATGTGACTTTAAAATTGAACTCCCAGTTATTTATGTCATCACAGGCTAAATAACCTAAATTTTTTTGCTATCGAATGTCACTGTAAAACAGCACCCGTTTTATGGAGGGGCTCCATCATCCAGTGAGGATGTGGAGTAGAGCCGCTGCTGCTTCACATCCACTGATTCCATTCATGTGGTCAGGGAATCTCATTAGAAGGCTTTAATTGGGGCATGGCAGTAGAGCTGTGAGAACAACCGAACGGTTCAGGCCCAATTCTCGCTTTAAAAGTAATACTAGATTCATCCCGTCTGGCCTGAGAACACTTTGAGATTCCCTCTGGGGTCCTGGACAGCGATGGTGCCACTAAGTGTCTGGGTTTTCTCTACTGATGTCCAAGATCAAGGTTAGAAAATCTGTGAATGCTGCTTGCGGATTAACATCCAAGCACTTTGCTTTGAACGGCCACAAGCATTTAATCACTTGAAAGTACAGATTACCCTAAGCAATATGGCTCAGAGTCAGACAATGGGCTCTTTTATCCCCAAAGGAACATCTCCAAACAGTTAGGTAACCCACTTCTGCTCTGATAACACACATCTGTCTCCATATGAGTCAAAACCAATAAAGTCTGGCCGATGAAATTATTATAAATCAAACACCAGCATCTTTAATTCAGAAGCAGAATTTATTTTTATTTTTTTTCTGACAAACGTTTAGTCACAGATGTGTTTCAGTGTTTATGCTCCATGGTCATGGACTATCAGAGAATGAATCAATAAGAAGTCCAGGTGTGGACTGGACTGGACATGGGTGGCAGATCTGGTCCCCAAAGGGAAGCGTTCCTTAAGTGGGCTGCTCTTTGTAAACTTACACAGTCACTGTTTCAAACAAAATATTTAGGTAGCAAGCAAGTTTTTTTTACAAATCAAATTTTAGGTCCAAACTAACCCAGGGCTCCATCCTAGGACCCCTCCTGTTCAATAGTCATATGCTCCCACTAACCCAGATTATAGCAGTCAATAAGGTTAGTTACCATAACTATTAGGGATGGAAATCTTACAACATCTCACGATTCAATTCGATTCCGATTCTTGCGGTGACGATTCGATTCAGAAACGATTCTCGATTCAGAAGCGATTCTCGATTCAAATCACTTTTTTTCTTGATCAATAATCTTTCAATCATTATTCATCATTTGTGTTTGTAATACACACAACTTGATCTGCCAAGTGTCCGTGATGAACTGAGCCATGAATGTAACAGCGCATCAACACAAAATGGATTTTACAATCTATGTTGAGAGAAGGGAACTGGTTCAAAAGTAACGAGACATGAAATGGCAACTGGACATCCAAGACCTTTTAAACAAAAATTCTAGTCTTGGAAAAAAAAAAAAGTTGAAATATTTTAAGAAGAAAAAAAAAAAAGTATTTTGTTTGTTCTTTGGTACGTAGTAGAAAATACATTAAAAATATTTAGTATGCACCAAACGTTGCTTATCAACCATCATTAAACAGAAATTTATGGCTTATGTTATTATTTTCATTGTTTTTGTTAGAAATATTAAAAGTCCTAACGTTATTGTACTCAGGATTTATTTCGGACTTCCTTGAAAGCGCCACAGTTGTGCAGCGCTGCTGGATGTTTATGTGTAGCTTATAAAGAAAGATCGCTCTTATATACTTGCAGATTTATATTAAAAAAAAATTTTTTAAACTTTAGCCAAGGGTGTCATTAGCATGGAGAAGACCTTTTAGACGGCCCTAACATTTACCTTCAGCAAAGACGGGGCGGGCTGGATTTCTCCTTCGTCTTTCATGCTGAAGATTTAGCCTAGCGGCTACAGCTAGCTAGCGCTAGCTAGCCAACGGCGCATCAGACCTGTCAATGCAACGGTGGCCGTTGCATGACAAACACTACGCGAAGCGAAAATGTAAAAAGGTTCAGAAAACATATTTTTTAAGAATCGATTCTTAAACATTTCGGATCGATTCTGAATCTTATTAAATAGGAATCGATATTCAGACGTGAATCGATTTTTCCTCACACCCCTAATAACTATGCAGACGATACTCAGCTATACATTACTTTATCACCAGGTGACTTTCATTCTATCAAGACCTTAAATGAATGCATTGAACAAATCAATGACCGGATGTCCCATAACTTTCTCCAGCTAAACAGAAATAAAACGGAAGTAATTATTTTTGGAGGTAAGGAGGAACGAAAAGTCAGCACACAGCTTCAGCTAATACAACTAAAAACTACAGATCAGGCGCATAATCTAGGTGTAATAATGAACTTAGCTAGAAAGCTAAACTAGCTAGCTTAGTATTTACATTAAAGCTAACTATCTAGGAAGCTAAACTACCTAGCTTTATATTTAGATTAAAGCTAACTATTTAGCTAGCAAGATAAACTACCTATTTTAATAATTAGATTAAAGCTAATAATTTAGCTAGGAAGATAAACTACCTATTTTAATAATTATATTAAAGCTAATAATTTAGCTAGCAAGATACACTACCTATTTTAATAATTAGATTAAAGCTAACTATTTATCTGGCAAGATATACTATCTTCATATTTAGATTAAAGCTAACAATTTAGCTAGCAAGATAAACTAGCACCCTCATATGTAGATTAAAGCTAACTATCTAGCAAGGTAAACTACCTAGCCCATTATTTCGATTAAAGCTAACTATTTAGCTAGCAAGATAAACTGGCCAGCAAAATATTTAGCTTCGTACTACACATTAAGATAAATATGTAGCTAATATGCATTTTCCTTGCTGATAAGTGGAAGTGGACTAAATAAAAGCTGGGTCTCGCTTTTTCATGGTCACGGAATCTAAAAAAAAGTTAGAATTGGCAGAGGTCTGTGCTCTACTAGTGTTTTTTTAGTTGCCGTTTATTGCTCAGTGTAATTTTACAAAAGGCACTCCTCTCACTTATTCTTCCTAGAGAAACACACAGAAACTATCCACCACCACTTTACACACTCATTCACATCTCACAACATAGTAGGCAGAGCATGCCCTGGAAGCATTGTAATATTAGGATTTAAAAATAGAAAGACTCTGATGAATCTGTCACTTTCTTAAAATGTAGGGATTATGTTTTATCTTCACAGCTTTTTTTCTTTTAACTACACTGCATCCTATGAGCCAAAAGGCCCCAAAATTGTCCTGCTGCACATTTATGCAAGCTGCTTAATGAATGAAACCCATTTTCGGGGATGAGACTCAATCAAGCACGATTAAACAAAAATCGTGTGATCATCACTTCTGATGATGATGATTAAAGATCAGAGCACCAATAAGATCACAACAAACCTTTCTGATGAAAGTAAACGTTTCAATCATGAGACTAAGGAAGGATAAATCGGTTTGACTCAAAGACTTCATGAAGTAAAGGAGAGCTGGATTTGGCTCACGGGTGAAGCATCAATCAAGTTTCTGTCCCGCGCAACGTCAAATTATGATGAGAGAAAATGTGAAAAGTTTTGCATCAGTGGAGTTTGAGATGAATATTGTTGCTCTTACCTTCAGCTAGATTGAGAGTTTGAGAGAGGAGGATGAGGATGCAGCAGCAGAGAGTGAGAAGACACGTCATCCTGCTGAGAGCTGCTCAGACCTCGGGATGCTCCATCACCACCAGGGTGGTGCTTTTTCTCTCCCACTGAGGCTGCACGGATCTGCTGAGCAGGTTTATAGTTGGAGGATTACATCAGCTTTCTCCCTCCTCTCTCTCTCTCTCTCTCTGTTGCTCTCTGTGCTCATAATGTAAAATAATTTCACAGTTTTTTATTAATAAAGCAACACTTTACAACAACAAGACGCCTGGCTTTGTTATTTTTAATCCAATTACACGTCAGCCGATTGATTCAATCCACCTTCAACCCAATCCAATACGTTTAGATTCAGGATCAAATCCAATTTAATATATCCCAATTTAATCAAATTCTAATGCAATAAAATCTAATCCAGTTAATTGTAAAGAGCCAGTTAAGTTAAGACCATCTGATGGTCGATGTGACCTCTCTGAATGGCGCTAAATCATGTGTGATATGAAAACGCTGGATAAGTATGAAGAGTATGTTTTTCTCCGCAGAATCTCTACTAATGTGGGAGGTTTCTGCACCTGTGCCATCATTTATTCGTAGCAATCCTTTGAACTAGTAGATTTTGTGAACTCACAAATCTGCTTAGATTCAAGATAAAGAGTAACAGATCAGAAATACAAATTATTTTTATTGTCCCACACAGGGGAAATTCAGGCGTATCAGTTGAAAAGTGGCAGATTGACTTAAAAAACAAAAAATATGAAAAGCTGAATCGAGATATTGTACAGTAAGGGAAAATTTTCAGTTTAAAAAAAGTGCAACTGAGCGGGATAATTAAAAAGTATTTATAAAACGAAAGTGCATGGACTATTTACAAGAAGTTACTCGCATCATACTTCAATAACAGCACAGACGTTATTTAAAGTCAGTAGTATGGCGTCGGATTACTCTCTTTAATACGAGGGCGCAGTTAATAACAAAACGAGCGGGAAAACAGGTTGGGGAGGGTTTAAAACGATAGGGTGGAGACTAAAAATGTTATAACGGTGCACAAATTATGTTCTAACAGGGTGGATACAATGACATTTTTTTCCTCACGTTAACAAAATCTTTTGTGCTTTTGCAAAACCATCTCTGGTTTTTTTCTTTCTTTCTAAACTTAACTATTCGTTACAATCGTCCTACATTTTAGGGAGAAAATTTGGGCATGTTTTGACAAAAATAAAACAAGAATAAAAATGTATGTAGAGATTCCCAAGACCCAGCCTTTATTTTGGTAGTCCACTTCCGCTTCTTGGCAGGTAAACTTGCATATTAGGAAAATATTTAGCTATCAGTTAAATCTTTAGCGGAAGCTAAATATTTAGCTTGCTAGCTAAATATTTAGTTTGGAGTAACAGTTACTTAGTAAACTAAACATTTGGTTAGTAAAGCAAATATTTAGCTTGAAACGGTGACATTGCTAAATGAATAAATAAGATTGCTGACTGTGTGACTTCACAAACGTCGCCACGTTATCGTGGTTATAAAGCAGAAATTGCATAGCGATGCGTGTATTTTTATAAATTGGATCAGTTCTTTGCGAAAGTAAACTTTTTTTTATTTTAGCAAAGATTGAGTACAGCTTTGGTGAGGATTCTTTGTGAAGTTTTGTAAATAAGTCTCCTCTGGCCATTAATGGTTCTGGTGGTCCATCCATCTAAGTAAGATCATTAGTTCTCCACCAGAGGGTGCTGTCTGATAGGCTGGAGTAAAGATCCGAGCTGAAAGATGCTGAATTTAAAGGTGAAACTCCAAAAACTGTGAATATCAAGCAAAAGTTCATTTATTTCATCAATTCAACTCAAAAACTGAAACTAATTAATGATATACTCATTGTATGCAAAGCGAGATATTTCCTTTATTATCATTTTTTTGGTTATAGCTTACAGCCTATGAAATCCCTAAATTTGAAATCTCAGAAAATTAAAATATTGTGAAAAGTTCCAATATTTTAGGCTCCAAGTGTCACATTCAAACACCTGCAAAAGGTGAGAAAAAGGTGCACAAGAAGCATGGATGACTGCAGTCTGGAGAGGACTGTCAGGAAAAGGTCATTCTAAAATGTTGGGGGTCTTCATAAGGAGCGAACGGAGGCTGGAGTTAGTGCATCTAGAGCCACCACACTCAGACGGATCCTGGCTTCAGAGGCTGTATTCCTCTTGTTAAGCTGTTGCTGGTCTGTTGCTCCAAAGTCCTCTTTTTCCAGATAGAGCAAATTTTGCATCTCGTTTGGCAACAAAGGTCCCAGAGTTTGGAGGAAAAAAGGAGAGGAACAAAATCCGAGATGCTGTGTTGATGTCATCTGCTGGTGTTGGACCACTGGGCTTTATTAAGTCAAGAGTCAACGCAGCCATCTACCAGTACATGCTTCATTCTGCAGACCGGCTTTATGGAGATGCTGACATCATTTTCCAGCAGGACTTGGTACCTCCACACACTGCCAAAAGTACCAAAACCTGATTCAGTGACCGTGATTGGGTTACTGGTTTTTATTGGCCAACAAACGGGCCTGATCTGAACCCCATGGGGGATCTTTGGGGCATCACCTAGAGAAAGATGAGAGTAGGGATGAGCGAGTACAGCATTATCAGTATGTAGTAACTTATATGTATTATCTGTACTCTGACTGGGTGGAGTTAAAGCCGGAAGTGGGCCGGGTTATCGTGAAATAGCCGTTGCTTTCACCGTTATGTGTTTTTAAGCATGCAATTGATATAGGTTGATCAGAAATTGTTATATTTATTCCTGATTAGAAATCTATTTACTTAACATCAGCAATTTGTGGTTGCAATTGTGAAGTAAAATGTAATGAACAAGAGTTTTCATATCAACATTCCTATCTTTTTTTTTTTTACTTTAACTTTTTTTATGATCGGTGTAATGAATGTATCTATTTTTTGGGTTTTTTAAATTTTTATTTTTCCATTTCCACACCAGATATGTGTATGTAGCTAATTGATTTGTAATATAATTTCATGCCATAACTATATTTATTTTATAAACTAAATAAATTTTTTTTGTCACAGTCCCAGACCCACCCTGGGCCCTTTTAGCCCCTCTTTATTAACCTCCTGGATACGCCCCTGCTCAGCAGTACTTAACATTTAGCAATAATTACTTATTAATCATTATAAAAACTCGTAGGAGTCTCTGTGTCAGAAAGAGAGGGAGAAAGTACTTTTTTTTCTCACTTTGGTCGCAGCGCAGCATTTAGTCTGTAACTTTGTTTTCTGCCAGATCAGCGCGATAGATGCTGCCGAAATAAAAGTAAAATAGACGCGAGGTCGGTTGAAACATTTTTAAATCCTTAATAAGTGGGAGGATGTGAAAAGTAATTGAAACTGCAGCTTCTGTCAGTCACAGAAAGACTGTTCTGAAAACTTTCGGCTCGCTGCTGCAGCGCGTCACTAATTACAGCTGATAGTTTTTCTCATGGGACATATAGGTGACGTATTTTGGATTAAAAACGGCAAAATTCGCCAACATGTGATGATTTTTCATGACTGTACCCCATAGCACCTCCCTTGGCAAAATGCAAATGTAACATGTTTTGTTCTCCATCCCTCTCATGGGAAAACAGGGAGTGTTTACGAAATGCGCCGCCATCAGATAACAGGAGAATTTCGGTAGTATGGTGGCTCCGGGACGCAGACACAGTCAGCAACAATCAGCTTTTATTCAACCCGAGCACAGATATTGACTCGTATTACTTGTATGATACTCGTACTCGGCAAAAGTGCGTTATCCGCACCGGATACTCGTTCCCGCCGAGTATCCGGCAGAACAATGCAGAAGAGCTGCAGGCCGCTATTGAAGCATCCTGGTCTTCTCTAACACCTCAGCATAGCCACAGGCTATCAGGGAGTCATGCAAAAGGGGCCCGTATATATACTTCTACATATACCTTTCAGAGGTCCAACATTTTTTCTATTTAAAATTCCTGTTTTATTGATTTCATGTAACAGTCTAATTTTTCTGAGATTTTGAATTTGGGGTTTTCATAATAATCTGTGAGCCATAATCGTTGAAATTATAAAATATAAAGGCTTGAAACATCTAAGTTTGCCTATAATGAGTCTATACAATATATTAGTTTCATTTTTTAAAGTTTAGTTACTGAAATAAATTAACTTTTGCACTGTGTTCAGGGAAAACTTATGTGAAAAGAAACAACCTAAGGCAGCCCACCTGCTGCCTGTGTCGGGATGTATTCATTAACCATCACCTTATGTGAAGGAACATTAAATAGATTCAGAAAATGATTCTGGTTATTAGGAAGGTGGTTTTATGCTGCTGCTTTGTAATTTGTTGATTCTGATCAGAACTTTGTATGATTACTTATGGTTTTCAGCATAAATCACATTAATTTTCCCACACTTAAGCCACATTTTTAGCATGAGCAGTGCGTTTCAGGGCCGGGTTTATGGTGGAAATACTGGCAGCGACAGGATGTAGCGTCAGGCCGCGGAATAACATTCGATAATATCTCTGAACCCTGCTGCAGGTTTTCCCCCATTAGACTCTCTGGAAATACATTCCTTGTGGTTCAGGGAGTCCATCTTGTTCCCAGTGGAAGGAAAATCTGCCCCTTTTCTGTACGAGCTGGATCAGGTTTTAACCCTTGCATGTGTGAGAATGTTCCGGCATGCTTCTGGGGGACGTCTCAGGAAAGGTTTAATCCTGTACCAGTCTGCTGATTTTAGTTCATCATGGTGGTATAATATAATCTGAGCGGACAGACCAGTCTCCCCAGTCACACACTAACAAACCCACAGTGGCGTTCCTTCCTCGGTGCCTGTCTGATGCAGTTAGATGACTGGGTCCGAATTAAAGACAGATTTTCGGCATGGAACGCCTCCTCACCGACAGCGGTCTGTTTTTATTTCACACATGGCTGTTATGATCCGCATTCAGGTTACACTGCTATGGCCTGCGGCTTGTTGAGTTATTTAGCCGTAATATGCAATAATATATATATAATAGCCGTAATATTTGCATCCATGTTATTTATTCTTATTATGTCAGAAATGTCGGTTTCAAGCTAGATATTTCATTAGCAATTTAAATATTTAGCTCCAAACTTAATATTTCGTTTGGAGCCAAATATTTAGCTATAGCATGCTAAACTCGCCAGCTAAAAATGTAGCTTCGAATGTTAGGTTGTGTTTGCAAGACCCAGCTTTTATTTTGGTAGTTCACTTCCGATTAGCATTAGCTAGATATTTAGCTCAGAGTTAAATGTTAGTTTAGCTCTGAGCTGATGTTTTTTTCCCACATAGGGGAGCATATGAACAGAAAGCTGCTTCTCCACATTTACTTCTGATTCTACGGATGATTACCTTAATTTCCGGTTGCTATAGAGACAACAGGTCTCCAACATACTTTGGCGCTAAGCCATTGAATTATTTATAAACTAGTAGGAGTATTTTCAGATCTATTCTGAGGTACAGGGAGCCAGTGGAAGGACTTTAGAACTGGGTTGATGTCTTCTACTATCCTGGTTCTAGAGAGAACACGAGCAGCAGCATTGTGCATCAACTGCAGCTGTCTGATTTACTTTTTAGGCAGACCTGTGAGGACGCTGTTGCAGTAATCAATTTGACAAAACATAAACGCATGGAAACAGTTTTCCCAGGTCCTGTTTCAGTATTAGTCCTTTAATCCTAGAAATGTTCTTCAGGTGATAGAAAGCTGACTTCGTTATTGACTTTATGTGAACCTGGAGGTTCAGGTCTGAGTCCATTATTACACCTGGATCACGGACCTGATCAGTAGGTTTTAGTTGTATCAACTGAAGCTGTGTGCTGACCCTTGACCTTTCTTGTTTAGGTCCAGAGATAATTACTTCAGTTTTGTTTTTGTTTAGTTGGTGAAAGTTACGGGACATCCAGCTATTGATTTGCTCAACGGATTCATCTAGGGTCTGGATGGGATCAAAGTCAACTGATGACGTTGTAATGTACAGCTGAGTGTCGTCTGCATAGTTATGGTAACTAATCTTATTGGCTGCTATTATCTTATTGGCTGTTTGTTATTGGTTTAGTGGGAGCATATAGATTTTTAACAGAAGATGCCCCAGGATAGAGCCCTGGGGGATACCACATGTGATTTCTGTTTGTTCTTATGAGAAATTGCCTATTAAGAGAAAAAACCTTCTGTTCTTGAGCTTAGGCTCCGACCCAGCTCTCCAGTCGTTCCAGTAGTATTTTATAATCAACAGTGTCAAACGACTGGTTCAGTACGAAAATATCAAAGCAATCTGTCATTATTAGGGAGATGTTTAACTGCTAAAACACAGTTTTTTTTAGTTATCTTACTGATGAATGGGAGATTAGAGATTGTCCTGTAGTTCTGCATCAATGTGTAGTCCAGGTTGTTCTTCAAAAGCCTTTCTTGAGATGAGAATGGATATCTAAAATGATTTATACTGCTGCTGCTATGATTGAACGCAATCTTTAGTATGTTTAATTAGAAAAGAAAAGGGCGCCGAGTGTCGGGATCATCTCTTAAAGATCATTCAGTCAAGAAATCAAATAATATGTGCAAAGCAGAGCTGTGGAATGACAGCCGTTGTTTTCCCAGGATGTTGGAGCACCAGTCACTATGTGGCTGGCGTTGATTTTCTGCTCTCATTGGACGAGAGGCGGGGGGATAACCTGGACTGGTCCCCAGTCCATCATAGGACCTAAGGACAATATAGAGGCTAGTTCACCTAATAATCACGTTTTTAGATTGTGAGAGGAAGTATCCTGAGAAATCCAGGGCATGCATTTTATTTAAACTTTCATTTAGATTTGAAGTAATCATCTGTGTGTCAGATTTTAATGCTTCTTTCCTGCTTCTTCTTTATGACCTTTGTCTTTTCAGGCACAACAAATTAGCTGGCGTCATTATCCTATGAGTATTTCTCAACTGTTAAAGGGGTTTATTTCTCTTTTTGTTAATGGGACCTTAAATCTTCTGCTTTCTGTTCGTTTCAGTTACATTCCTCTTTCTTCATCTTGTTTTATTGTTTTTAGATTATGACTCCGTTCCACTATGGCGATAGAAACAAAACTGCACGGCATTCAGTTGGCTTGAAATCTCTTTATTCGGTTTGTCATTTCATTTTCTGATATACACAAAAGTGAATTAAAAGCAACAGGAAATTCACATGAGGAAAAACACAGAGCTGTGGTAGTGAGCGTGTGTGAGGAAAACGGCAAATAATGAAGTTGAAAAAGTTTTTGCAACTGATCATATCGGATACAATAATGTGAAAAATAAGGATGTCCCGTGAGATCTAGGTAACATAACTAAACAATTGCAGCTGAAGAAAACTCATTTTCACATTTTCTGCGTAGAGTAATGAGCGAAAAAAGAAGAAAGTTCTGGAAAAGAATTAGGACTTTTAGTTTGGTGGTTAATGGTGATGTCTAAGAAGCTGCCTGAGGCCTTCAGGGAGAAAATTCTGCTTTACAGAAAACGGTCTACAAGTAGAGGGTAACTCCCAACATGCCCAGGTCTGGGTTTCAAAGCAAAGTTCACCCTGAGAGCCGGCTGCAAGATGCCGAAATAAGACTGATGCTGTACGCGTGGGAGCAACTCTGGTACACAGACCTGCCAGAAAAAGGTCCGCAGCTCCAGCTGTCCTGGTTGGAAACTGCTTTAAAAAAAAACAGAGGAGCATGAAAGGAAAACGCCTCCGTGTGGGTGCACACTTTCACTCGTATCGGGACTGATAGCGCTCATATGTACGGTATCGTATCGGTTAAAGTTAACCAATACCATGAACCGATACTTAAAATGTGGAAACAATTTTAACGAACTTGACATTTTATTTTTGTGGACATTTTTATTAATGTTTCATTTTTTTTTATCTAATTCACCATCATTTATCTTCCAATTCATTGCATTTTTTGTGTGTGGTAGAAGTATTGGTACTCTGTATCTGGAAGAACTCAAATTCAAGTATCGGTATCGTATCGGTTTGAAAAATTTTTTATCGTAGCATCCTTACGGGGGGGAACGCTTTAGAAAAACATGACCGGTTTAGTCTAGACCATGACTGGGACTTCAGGAGTAATCTTCTTCAGACAGAGGAGTATAAAATTGAATTATTTAGCTGAAGTTACTGAGGTAATACTTGATGAGGAGTCCTCAGTATCTCACATGACTAACTCATAAAGGTACAATATGTTATATTGACATCTTGTGGTCAAACTGGACTACTGCAGTCCATGAAGAAAAACCACGTAGTCTGCTTCTCAGTTGCTCACCCCACCCTTCGTGATTTTCATGTAGAGTTGCCAGAAGATACATGATTACAAGCTAAGACGAGTTCTACTCAGTAAGTTTATAGAAATATAAATACATTTGAACGCAATAGCGAGTTGATGGTAACTGAAAAAGTAGCTTGAGATATTTGTAGACTAGACAATATTTTACTGCTAGCATTGTTAGCTAAACGTTAAAACGTTAGCCTTTTTCTCCGGTCGGTTTCAGATTACAAATGGCGGTGACTTGCCAACCTTGCGTGCTGACATGGGATTCAACCTGGAACCAGGAAGTATGTACGGTAGTATAACAGATATCGTAAACAATGACTACGTTGCAAAGCAGCTTTTTTTTTTATGCCAAAAACTTACAACCACCCAGCTGGCTAAGGTCGAAATCTGTTTTAATGTAACTTTCCCTCCTAACATGACTGGGACATTAGACTGTTGTGTGATTAATTACCTGTAAAATTCTTAGATATTGCACCTTTAAGCCTGAGGTTAAGCTACGGTCACAAAGGTTGTCATGATCAATGAGTTTGTACATTGCTCACTACTCCGTTTCGCCTGCTAAGTAGCAAACGTAGTAGAGGTATTTGGATGCAGCCAATGGGGAGCCTAAACCACGCCCTTCTACTTCCGGTCCATGGTTCCCCTACTGCTCAAAAATAAATGAATGAGAGTCAATGGAGCGATTCAAGTAATTTTCTGATCCCGTTTGAAATGCACCGTGGATCCAACATATGATGTCCACGAATTTTAAAGACTACTTTTGATGCAGAGAAAACGCGGATTTTCAAACATGGGCGACTGTGGCTCAGTGGTAGAGTAGTTGGCTTGCAATCGGAGGGTCGTAGGTTCGATTCCAGCTTCCTCCAGTCACATGTCGATGTGCCCCTGGGCAAGGCACTTAACCCCCAAAATCTACATTGTCCTACCGAGCCATGTTGGGTGTCGGTGTATGAATGCGAGTGTGATTGGGTGAATGCGGCTTCAATGTAAAGCGCTTTGAGTGGTCAGTAAGACTAGAAAAGCGCTATATAAGTTCAGTCCATTTACCATTTTTTTTCAAACGGCAGCAAAAGTTACTTTAGGTTTTTTTGTAAAAAGGTTTAGCGGACTACAACTGCAGAAGAAGAGGGAGAGCGAGGGTCGTAGCCTCCAGGACGAAGAAAGTAGTATTAAACACGGCGAAAACCTCTATAAATCTGACAATGTGGAAAGTAGCAGCTATGTCGGGGGTAAAGCAGTCGGTGGAGTGAGAGCCAGCATGGAGGAGAAGCTCTAGGTGAGGGTTTTACGTGCTATAGCTATTGCTAGCTACCATTAGCTGCGTGATGTCATATATGCGACTTCTTATTTGTAGGCATTTTAATTGTGAATTTTTATAATCAAATAAATCCCAAATCACTTATCAAACACATTAGAAATTGACATCATTAATTATCATTTAAATCGAAGTACAACATATTTGTGATTCAGGACGTAAAACAAAGCGGACCAGAAAATAAATTTTATCGCTCCATTGACTTCCATTCTTTACTTTTTCGGTTTGGGGACCCACGGGCCGACAGGAAGGGGAGGAGCTCAGGCCTAGTTTATTCTTCTCCGTTTTGATAAAGATGGATTGACGCAACGGTATTATCCATCAACGGAGGGGCTCTCCGTCACCCGCGAAACGACCCACGGTGTCAACGTAGAGCGTGTGCATCTGATAGGTCACAGCCAGAGATCGCTTCACCAGAACGAGGCTCTATAGTCGCTTTAATGAGTAGTTAAAGCAACGTTTTGCCACTATATGCTTTTTATTGAAAGGATAGTTGATCTAATCTGTTCTTTTGCCGATTTTGAACGCAAGAAGTTGTAGGAAAACAACAAAAAGGGCTGCTGTATTTGTTTCCATGTGTTTCTAGAGTTTAATGAGCTGCACTTCTAGTAAAAAGCTTTACAGCTCAATCAAAACCATATCTGGAGTTCTTGGAGGGGGGTGGAGCTTCCTACAGCCTATTTAGCGAGTTGTTATGGCTACTGTTCAGTTCGCAAGAGCAACTTGAAGTATTCTTGTGAAAATTAGGGGATTTTCTGTTGTAAGCTTGCAGTAGAGTTCTCTTGTTTTTCGTAATGGTGCCTTGGAACCTTACTACAGCATATTTATAATTTTACAAAAATTGTTATTGCACGGTCGTGAAATGGCCCCCAAAAGAACAACGCACAGCATTCTCAAGATTTTGTGTAGCTAGAACCTAGATTGCTTTTGAAATGCTTTGTCAGGATTGTGGTGGCTGCTCCAGTATCTCCAAAATTCTGTGTTTTGATCTTTCTGGAAATTATGCGGTAAAGTTTGTAATTTTCAAAATGATAGCAATGCCGAGAAGACTACAGCTGCACCTTCAGCAGATGCTGTTACAGCACGAAGATGTGGCGGTTGTAGCGGCTGCTAAAAGGCAGGAGGACCTGAAGGCAGCTTGTGATTCAGCATAGTTTCAATGAAGCAACAAGAAGAGTTTAATATGTTTCTTACAGATCTGTAATCAAAAACTTTTTCTCCCATCATGAATTTTTTTTACTGAGATGTAATGTAGAGCTGCAAAATCCAAAATAGACATTTTTTCTTCATCGTTCTTTATCTTTAATTCCTTATATTTGTACACAACATATATTATGGTGTTTGCTAACATGGCTGCCAGATAAATTTCAAATTCAAATGGTGAAGTATGTACGGACGTATTTACAGACACAAGAATGATTTTTCACGAGAACAGGATCACAGAATCATAGATGCCTTCAGCTGGAACTCCAGGCTCAGAACGAATCCAACATTTGGACCAACAGGCCATCAGGTTAACCTGGTAGGAAAAATAAACAAACGCAAAAAATGTATTTAATTTTATAGAAAATTGCCTATATTTCACATCTGCAATGAATTTATGTGTAAGGCATTAACTATCAGTGTGAGTTTGCCATTTGTAAAGTTACACCGTCAGCAATAATTTGGGTTATTTCCCTGTCATAAGATAAATAAATGGAGGTTCATTATTTGACTCAAAGTTATGTTTAAGTTCATGTTATTTGTTTATATTTGTTTCCTAACAATGGGCACCATTAGCTAAAATAAATATTTAGCCACAAAGTAAATATTTAGCTGGTCAAATAAGTATTTAGTATACAAATTAAATACTTAAATATAAATTAAACATTTACCTACCAAGCTGAATATCTAGTTTAAAGCTAAATGTTTAGCTAACCCATTTAACTTGCTAAATACTTAGCTTGCTATCTAAATACTTAGTTTTAAATTAAATATTTAGATAACAAGCTAAATATCTAGTTTAAAGCTAAATGTTTAGCTAACCCATTTAAATTGCTAGTTTAATATTTAGCTTGCTATCTACATATATAGCTTCAAATTAAATATTTTGCCTGCCAGTTTGGCTTAATGTCTAAATATTTAGCTTAACATTAAATATTTAGCTACCAAGCTAAATATTTAGTTTAAAGTTAAATGTTTAGCTAACCCATTTAAGTTGCTAGTTTCATATTTAGCTTGCTATCTAAATATTTAGCTAAACAAGTTAAATTGCTAGTTTAAAATTTAGCTTGCTATCTAAATATTTAGCTTCAAATTAAATATTTAGCAACCAAGCTATCTAGTTCAAAGCTAAATGTTTAGCTAACCCCTTTAACTTGCTAGGTAACTATTTAGCTTCAAATGAAATATATAGCCTTCCCCTTTAGCTTGCTAGCTACATATTTAGCTAGCAGGTTTGGCCTCTTTTGAAGCTATATATTTACTTAGCAAACAAAATATTTTGCTATAACCCAAATATTTATTTTTGGGGTTCAGTATTTTTGCTAACTAAATATTTAGTTTGAAACTCTTACATTTATAAATGAGTAACTGACATGGACACAAAAAACAAACCCTTATTTCTTTCACGTTTGACAGGCTCAACAACCCAAGTTATTTCTGTTATTTCTATGATTATACAAACAGGACCATGTACGATTTTAATCTTCATGTACATTTTGGTATTGATCTGAGAAGGATCTTCAGGTTATTTATCTGAAGATTACATTTTCTGATCCTGGGTTGATTATGTTGGGATGTTACAGTTCTTTCCCAGGTCTCCACTTGCGAGAATCTTTTCTCTGTAAGGACTGATGGACTTTAAATATATCATAAACTACCTTATAAACACTTCACAGCAACAGCACTTGTTAAGTTCATTGCTTCCTGACATTGTGTTAACGCAAACCTGCGTTCCAACAAAGAGGTTAAACATCTGCGTTATCAAGGTGTTCGGAATGATGATCAAGTTGATTGGATCAGCAACATCTGGCTGCTTCTTTCCCTCCATCCTACAGAACCACACTAGTCTAATTGGTTTCTAATAACCTTTGTCATATTTTCAAAGATTTTATTTAAGAAATAGTGATACTTTTAGCTTCCTAGATTCCTTGGTGACCTCTTTGATACCTCTGCCACTGTTGCATCCCAGGCCGCTGACGTTTCCTATTCGATCCATCCTGGCTCCGAAGCAGCTGGAGGCCCGTTTCCCAAGGGCCAGCAGCAGGTCTTTCAGTCGGTTCCTCTGGCTCGTCATCCTGCTTTGTTCCACTGCTGGAGCTTGGTTTTCTTCTGACATCTGATTGTCACGATCCCCCTCCTGGTCTAGGCTCCAAACCCGGCTGGTCTGGCTGTGTTGTTCGGGTTCTTGCTTCGTCTCTTCATAATCCGCATCCAGCTCCTCCTTCTGAGCTTCTTCAGCCAGAGTCTCCTCAAAGAGCTCCAGCAGAGACTGCAGAGATCAGAATAAATCTCATATCAGAGCAAGTTAAAAGCCTTCTCAAAATATAATACCGCTGAAGCAGAGGTTATGTCGCTCCAATGTGCAATCTAAATGTATTCATGGGCAAAAATTCCTCCTGTAATATAATATTATTGTTTTATTTTTAGCCACCAGTGTAGAGCTTCATCAACACTGACGCGTGTGAGTGGATAACGGCTCAGAATATCTTAATTTCTTCTTCTTTTTAAAAAAAAAATCATTTTTGTTTTTCTTGGCTTCTGTTTTTTTTGATACATCCGTTATTTTTCCATCAAATGTGTTACTTTTTTTGTCCATGGAACCACGGCGCCACATCAGCGAGCGCCTTTAGTGACACACAGCTTCATCCAATAACTCTGTTGCTCACATTTGATCTGTTTCCTGCACTCATGTTCCGTCTGTTACTTTAATACTGATACACAGCAGAGACGGACTATTTACTCTATACTCACTCAGCTGCACATTTCTTAGTGCCTGAATTTAAACTTTTAATAACTGCACAGTGTTTTTAAGTAAATATTATTATTATGAAATATTATTTAATTGTAAAATTATTATTGAGAAATGTTATTACATTTTTTTCCTATTTCTAATTTCATAATTTTTTTTGCTGTTTTAATGTGTTTCTGCTTGTTTCTATTTGCTGATACACTTGAATCTTCCCACTGAGGAAAAGTAAAAAGAATTATATTCCTAAAAAAAAAAAGATCATATATTTTCCTCACATTTCTGTAGAACGGTTTTTGTGAGCTGTTCGCTTTCCCATACACAAAGCGTTTTTTACAAAAGCATCTTCTAGAAAAAATTTGAATATATATATAAAATGTGCATCCATCCTGGTCATTTTTTTCCGCCAAAAAACAAAACTTGCTTTTGATTTTGAGACAGATGTTCAGTTATTCACAATAACTCCTTGTTTTTGCAGCTATCACAACACATTTAAAGTATTTGGAGGCCATTTTGGTATAAACAAGGTGTGCTAACAAGGGCTGCATTGCATTTAAAAGTTCAGGTTTTAACCATTAACCGACATGGAAAGTAAGAGGGCAGTTAAAAAGAAAGAAAAATGGTGCTGATTAATGTTAATGTTCACAAATACAAATGTTTCAACGCATAAATCAGAAGACATATTCAAATCCTTTTTGATCCACTTTAAACTGTATGCAAGGCAACTTAATTTGTACAGCACACAAGAACAAGGCAGTTCAAGGTGATTTGGGTATGAATTAAAAGCAGCAATAGACCAACAGTAATGGCATGAAACACAACATTAGAGACAAAGAACGTCAGAAATTCCAGCTGTTTTTGGCCATAGCATTCAGGGCAGATTCAGCGGGGCCTGTTTCTGTTAAGACAATAACAGCGTTTCAATTAAACATCTGGTTTAATCTGGGAAAGTAGGCTTAGTTTATTTGGCTGGTCCTAAAAAAAAATCAATCAGAGGTAATTGTTAATATTATCTGAGACAATCTGAAGCTGAAACAAAATAGATGTTAAACTAAAACATCAAATTGTAACAACGGTAACACAACAATCAACCAATTAATATAACCTTTTAATTTAAAAAAAAAATGTATTCACATTTTTGACAATAATTAACATTTTCTAATTAAAAAAGTACAGTTATACATTTTTATTTCCTCTTAAATGTATTTGATATAGTTTTTTCAACATGTTTTATTTTTTTTAAATAAAATAAAATTTTATTTAACAAATAATAACTTACAAAGATACTTGCCTAGTTGCTATATACCCAATCTAAATAATTTAATTAAAAAAAGAAAGAATAAACAGTGAAGCAAAATGAAATCAACTATAGTAATATTCACATTTTCATAAATTATAACATCTGTAGTAGGGATGCAACGATAAAAAAAAAAATTCAGATACCAATACTACTGATGATACTTCTACCACAATGAAAAATGCAGTGAATAAGAAGGCGGGTTTTCATTTTCTTCTCTGCTTGTTACAACTAATAATGATGAAGAAGATTTTTAAAAAAATCATATCTTAATAGAAATTACCACAAAACTAAAATTTCAAGTGAAAAATGAAACTTTTCTGTGGAATAATTGCAGATTTTACATATTTTAAGTAACTGTATCGGTATTGGTTAACTTAAACCAATACCGATACAGTACATAAGACCGGCATCGGCCCCGACACACAATCCCAGTATCGGTGCATCCCTAATCTGTTTTCTCTGTTCAGTTTCAGCATTTGTGGTGGGGGCCGCAAGCAACTGCTTAGTTTCTCTTCTGCCTTGGGCCGGCTCTGATGGCGTACTTCAAATTTTGCTTCATTAAAACAGCAGTAACAAAACTCTAGTTAATCTGAAATAAAACAGGAGACAGATATCTATTATAAATGTATAAAGCTGCTAACTTAAGACAAGGAAAACGGCAACATGGCTGAAAATACTAAAATGTTTGAACAACTAACCTCGGGCTGGGCGAGACGAGCTAAAACTAACATCACGGCAAATTGAGCATTTCACAACGATAGCGATAAGTGGATGATAACAATGACCACATCACCACATCCGCTCGATTGAACGGCTTCAAACAGCATTTTAAATCAGTGGAAGTGATCACACAGACCCGATGAGGTGAGGAAGTGACGGGGGCTGAGTGAAATCTGTGATTTTAGCATGCGGTCGTTTATTTTACACTAAAAATATTTTACATCTGAGCGCAGGTGGGAGCAGGCGGCGGCTTCAAGCAACAACTCAGCGGGGTTAATAGCTGCTCCACCTGCGCAGGACCTGGCCGGGCAGAAACTATCTGGTTCGGCAGCAGCTACGTTGCTGCAGTAACAAACATACGTGCTCCACGTTAGAGTCTAAAGCCCAGTTTATGCTCCTCCGGCCGCAAATTTGCACTCAGACTCAGACGTTTTCTGTTTATAGTACTCCGCTCTTCCTCTCCATTCTCTATTGTTTTGCTCGACCAGGACAGCAGGGGGCGCTAAGTTTTCACGGCGTCTCTGCCTACTATCACTCAGCGCCGCTTCAGTTTTTTTCTAGGCTTGTGAACGCATTTCTTCCTCAAGGAGCAACGAACGACAGAAAGTAAGTTTGGATTGAGCTGTAAAGCTTTTTACTAGAAGTGAAGCTCATTGAATACTTTGGAAACATATGGAAACAAACACAGCAGCATGTTTTTGTTCTTTTCCTACACCTCCTCGTGTTTAAAATCGCCAAAGTAACAGATAAGATAAGTTATCCTTTCAATATAAAGCATATAGTGGCCAAATGCTGCATTAACTACTGATTACAGCGACTATAGAGCCCCCTTCTGGTGAAACGATCTCTGGGTGTTACTGAAACTGACCAATCAGATGCATCATAATCCGTCGATGGATACTTAAAATTTGGGCCTCTACTCCGTGCGTCCTTGCGTAGGTGACGGAGAGCCCTTACGTTGACAGATAATGGCGTTGCGTCAAAACGCAGAAGCATAAACTAGGCTTAAGTGTCCAATAACACCATAAAAAGTCATGTTATTTGATGCTAGTCGCATTTTTCTGAAAAACAGTCGGTAGACGAGTCTAAACTCTCGCTAAAATAGCTCCACAGCTGCTGCGTCAGCAGCGCTTTCCTCCTCCGTCACATGACTGTGCGCAGTCACGTGACTCAGGGCAAAGCTCGTTTCTTACAGGGGCAGGAGCACCGTTAAACTAAAACACAACTTTTTTTTTTTTTACATGCCGATTTACCGGCAGGGACAAAATGACATCGGTCATGAATTTCGGTATCTGTACATTTTCGGTATACCGCCCAGCCCTATATTAACCCATCTCTCCGTTTCTGTAAACTTCCCCCACATCGGCGTCCAGGCTCTGAACTGGTGTTTTTTTCTTACCTTTAGCTGGTCCCGGTTACTGGTAAAGGAGGGCCTTCCCAGTGCATGACCACCGACCGCTGATTGCTGCCAGAACACGGCCAACACCGTAAAAACCACCGCTGCCGCCTTCATGCTCTCCATGATGCCGACACTGATGCCGCAGCCTGCGCTGACGGACGTTATATACACGGTAACGCACACGCACACATGCACATACAGCAGACAGTTAACACCGGCTCATCGTTTCATGGATCAAGTCAAGAGCATTCTGGCACCTCTGCATGATAAACCAGCCAGTCAGATGTCTACTTCAGCAGAGGGTGTGTGTTGGTGTTGAGAGGTGTTTGTATACAGCGAGTGTGTGTGTGTGTGTGTGCGTACCTTTGTGATTACCAACCAGCAGTGGGATGACTTCAGGAGTCAACTTTGGTTCCCTGAGCTCAGGCGAGGTTTATTTTCAATGCAGCGCTCACAGTGAAAATATTTAACACTTTTGGCGCTTCTGAGCATCAAAACGCCATATTAGGTTAAAACTGCAGCCCTGGAGAGAAATCGCAGTCTTGTTAGGAAGAGCAGCAGCTTTCTCGTGGTGCCTCTGCAGGAGGCAGGTTTCTAAAACCCTTTTCCTGGGTGATTGCAAAGGATCAGAGTAACGGCATGGTCGTTTTAGTGTTAACCCCATCACGCCTCCAAAAACGAACAGGGCTTTGTACGAAAACGAATGAAGCGTTCCATGGTGTCTTCACGTCAAACTTGTCCTGGTTCATGTTTTTCTTTACTACACTGATAACAAAGTTGATCTTGTTGTGTTTTGGACTGCAAAATGACAAACTGAATTGACTTTTGTCTGGAGGTGAATTGGACCCGTCCCTTAAAGTGTGTTTGGAAGACATTTGTTGTAAAACGGTGCCATGTTGGGTTAAATATGTAAACAACATTCACACAGGAAAAAATAAATACCTCTCAGTACTCGGTTCTTTGTTTAAATGAATGCAAAATACATATTTTACTAAAATATGTCCCCAAAAACAAAAGTGAATGGAAAAACGGTTACTATACTGTTGAGTTTATGTTGTGTTAGAGTTTTTTATTGTTTTGTTTTTTATGTTTATGGGGCTGTATTATGATAGCAGGGGCCCCTGGACACGTAGTATTTAATGGGCCCCCATCGCCTAAAAAAAACTGTATGAATTAAACCAGATTTTTCCAATTTTTAAAACATATTCTGCAACTAAATCGTGTCTTTCTCTGTCTCCCTCATGTTTTCTTCAGGTTAAGTAAACTTGACTATTACTTTAAAACATTTCCTCCTAAATTGAGAACAAAGGCTAAATAAAGAAAAATGCTTTTCCTTTCACATATTTATACTAATTAATTAATAATGTCTGAAAACTACGTGAGCAGCTTTATACGCAAAGTTTGGGATTTATAGGAAAAAACGTGGCGGTAAAATGTGCACGACTTAAAGCACACTGAGGATCTTGCTTTCGCACTTATTGGACATTGAAGACACTGACAGCGCAGCAGGACGGATAGCAAAATTGTGAATTTGAGCTCATTTTCAGACTTGTAGAGCATTGCACACACAAACAACACAAACTTCTACCCCGTCCCGTCTACAGGAACTGAGAATAAAAATGAGAATTTGATAAAAAATTTGTCTTATTAAAGAATTATGTTCATCTGTTTATCTTCGGATTGTATAGCAAGATACTTTTTTTTATGTCAGGCACGCTGCTGCATCAATGCTGCGCCATCTGCAGCTCTTCAGTGTATATTTATGACCCCAAATCAATATTTTGCATGAATGATACTTTTTAAAAGTAGATCTGAAGCGCATCTTTTCACCAGGAGAGCTTAAACTTATTGTGTTCTACTGCGATTTACTTTTATTTATTTTAATTTGCTTTGATTCTAGTGTTACTGTCGCTACAATAGATAATCATAGCCTATAATTGAAACGTTATATTTTAATGTTCTTATTTGTTTCATCTCGTGTGCTGCTGCTTTTATATTATTTATTTTTACGCTTGTCTTCTAACACATTTTTTGTAAATATATTTATGTCTTTTTATGTGAAGCCTTTGGCTGAGTAAAGCTCTATGTAGATAAAATTGATTTATTGATTGATTGAAATAAAACAGTTTTCTCTGCCTCCGCATGCCTGCAGCTGTGTCTTTCTCCACCTCTCAGTTGCCCCACATTAGTTGTCTTAAATCGAAGCAGAACATTCATTAGACACTTTGCATTGACCGTTTATGGCAGAAAATGGGTGTGTGCGAGGCAGATATATGATCCAGAAAGAGCTGAGCGCATTTCTACAAAGAGTCTGGTTTATAAAGAGGAAATTGCGTCCAGCTGTGCGTAAACCAAGTTTGATACATCAGAAACCTTCTAGATGTAAGTCAAAAACAAGTTGCTGAGCTTAAGTGCGGTTTTAGTGAGGATTCTGAGCAAAGTTTTATATAAGAGACCCTTGAAGAGGAAAGAGAAGACGAGGAGGGACTTAGGGATACTGATGAGGGATTGCGGGTTATAGCTACCAACTCTTTCTGATAAGAACATGAAAACGGGTGTTCAAATGCTAGCCAGTAATGGTGGTGCAAAACCTGGTGTTGGAAATATCCCACCTAAAGATATTCAGGGCCCACTGGTATCAATATGGTATTTGGTAGGGTGGCCCTGCAAGATCGTTTGTATCCAGGGCCCAAAAGTTGGTGCTACACCCCTACATCCCATAATCCCCCTTGATTAATCCGGATTTGACTATTTATTACTTATTACTACATGTTAGTTTTTTAAACAACGTGAATTTGATTGGTTTCTTTCTATTTTAATTCAAAAGTATATATAACTTATATTTAAATTTTTTGTTTTATTTTGTTATTTAGAAAAAGGATACGGTTTTCATTCAATATTATTTTTCTTTCCTTTGTTTAAATATATAATAATATAGTTAAGAGTATCTTAATTCTATTTATGTAATGTATGTGTTTGTGTGTGTTATTTTTTCATGTAAATGTATTTTATTATACATCGGGATTCTGTATTTTGTTTATTTATATTGATTTTTTTATTTACAAATTTTTCTCTATTCAAAATAAATGTATCCTAATTTTATTCTTATTCTTATTACTTATAATTATTTTTTTAAATGAAACAGGAGATTTTTTATTTATTTACTTACTAATTATATTTTATTTTAAAAAAGATACTTTAATTCTGTCTTTATTATTATTTTTATATTGTTATAATTATTATCATTATTTTTAAAACCTGATTATCCTAATTTTTTTATCCTAATTTTATTATTATTATTATTTAAATGAAACAGGAGATTTTTTTTATTTACTTACTAATTATATTTTATTTTAAAAATGTTACTTTAATTCTGTCTTTATTATTAATTTTATGTTGTTATAATTTTTATCATTAGTTTTAAAACCTGTTGATTATCCTAATTTTTTATCCTAATTTTATTATTATTATTATTATTTATTTTTTAAATGAAACATATTTTTTTATTTACTTACTAATTATATTTTATTTTAAAAATGTTACTTTAATTCTGTCTTTATTATTATTTTTATATTATTATAATTACTATCATATTTCTTAAAACCTGTTGATTATTTTATATACATTTTTGAAAAAGAAGATACATTTTAACCGCACTACTTTTCAAATGGTTTCTTTTCAAAAACTGATTTTTGTTTGCTATCCATGGTGCTGAAAAGGGTTTGGAAAATTATTGTTCGGTGAAAAAAAAAATCCTCATCCCTGTTCACCTAAGCACTTTCATTATATTTATCATTTCCAACTCCATCCATGCTTTTTGTAAGCCGGAGCGTACCAAAAGGCGGCCTAGAGTAAATTTTTACACCGCTTTGACCTTTATGTAACACTTTATTTTAGCCCATTCATAAAAAATAACAGGTTTCAGTGATATGCTGATGTAAACATTTATTAAACATTTAACAATACATAAAGAACAGTATCACATCTATTTTCAATAAATATTCTTTAAATATTGCCAACAACAGAAACACAAAATATTAGTTAATAAATAACATTTAGATGAAAACAGACTTTGGTACAGACTTTGGAGTAGCATCAGTTAGGCGGTAAGACTTCATCTTTACTTTGGATCTGGAGAAAAGAAGAAAACAGAATCACTGGGAATGAAGATGCCATTTTTGGGGCGCCATGATGCTGTGGCGTTCCCACGGTGAAACTTACTGTATCTGCCAATCGTGTTGCAGCCCAGAGAGCTCATGGAACCTATTCTGTCCATCCGTCGTCCGAAGCAGCCGGAGGATTTCTTGGTGGAGTCGTTCCGGAGGCTCTTCAGGTTCTTGGCTGAAAGAAATTCTCTGATTTCGGCCTCGTCCAGGCCGGTCTGCGGCTGCCGCTCGCTCGACGCCTCCTCCATGTTCAGGCTGTTAACGCCTCCGTTTTCTTCAGGGGTTCCTTGATCCTCCTCCAAAACCGACTCCTCAAGTCTGTGAAGCAGCACCTGAAACATCCACGTTAGCACAACCTTAGAAACAGAATCCTGTACAGATTTAGGATTTCCTCAAAACAAAATCCTCCCCTTTTTCCTTGTTTGATTATGATAATGATGTCTGCAGGGAGATGCTCACCTTTAGGATGTCCATATCAGTGTCAGTCAAGCCGCTGCTGATGGGATAAGTGCTGGTTGGCTGCAGATTTAAGATGAGGAGAAGGACGCAGAGAGGAATGGAAGATAGAAACATATTTCTCTGAGAGATGATGCCGTTCATATCTCTGTCTGTATGGGTTGATGCTTGTTGGCCTTTGACTCTGCTGCTGTTTGGATGCTGGACTCCACAGCGGAACCAGCCCCTCTTTTATACTTGAGCCCGACACGCCGAGGTATGCCAGGAATGTGGACTCGGGCATTATGCATTCTTAACACCTGATTCTGATAACGGAAGCTGTCGGAAACGGCTCCTTATTAAGTAGCATATCTGAGATACGGAGCGCCCGGATGACACGGCTGCTTCCATATCCTACTTTGTTCCGGCACCACCTTCCGCACAGGAGCCGAATGTTGTCAGCGGTTTACGGGAAGTTGTAAAATACCATGACTGGGTTACTAAATCGAGGCGTCTACGTGATAAAGCAACATGCTGGTGAGACCGCGCCGCTGTGGGAATAACCAAATTCAGAATAACCAATTCATCAATGGTGATAACTGGTCAGAAATACGTTAAAATAAGCAAAGTGATTATGAAATAAAAGTCACCATTTATTGTTATAAACTGGCGGTCAATGACAATTATTATGTTTCGTTTTTACTTTGCTTATTACTGTTTTTATATTATTAGGTCAGAGTTTAAAAAAAGGCAGGGGGTTAAAGGAATGTTAGGTATGATACAGATGCATGTTTTAGCGTTTTATCAATGCGCTAAATATAGACTAGAAAACATGTGGTCATGAGTTTCCTGCGATGCTGAGCCTCACTAAAGCAACGCTGGCTACCGAAACAGGCTGATATGCTGCGTTTTCCTTTCATACACCAAAAATCTCCAGGCAGGACACAGGAGGCTTTTTGTATTTAACAAAATATCTACAAATTAGATTTAAATCTAACTGAATCTTTTAATAATGAGCCTCTTGGCATTTTACTACATTTTATAAGAAAATAGGACCAAATCTGTCAAGAAAAGTTTGATACGTTGATTCATTAATTAAACTTGCCTGAATTTAGCAAGCGTTTTCAGAGAAACCGTGACCCTGTTTTGAGAAACTTTTCTCCTATTTTGTTTTTCAGTTGAACTCAAAATTATTTGCTAACTGGATGCTTTTCTTTTGATCAGAATTTATTATTTTTTTTTACCATTTTGTACACATCCCTTTCCTACAAAAATTTGCCTGAATCATACTTTTTTGGTTCAACAGGTAATTATTGTCCAGTAAAACGTTTTGTAATTTTAATTTTGAAAACAAAAAACAATACAAAAAAAACCCATAAGTACTTTTGACCTGTTGATTTTGTCCCACGTCTTAAAAAGTTTGGACATCCTGACTCTGAATGGTCGGAGGTCAAACGGTACCTGAGAGGGGACCAGAACCTCTTAGTACCCAAGTAGCAGACCCAGACTAAATCACTCTGAAACTTTTTGAAGACATATTTTTTTCCTCTCTGTTTGAGACGTCTATATATTCTCTTGAATTCAAGTCAAAATACACTGTAATACATGTGTTTCATCATAAGGTGGTATTAAAATTGACATTAAGTACTATAAAAACCCAGGAGCAGATGTTGAGGAAGGCAAAGTAGTGCTGGGTTAGAGATTTTCCAAAAAAATGTTTCGTTGTTTGTCAAATTTAAGCGAATAAACATTAAAGGGACAGCAGTGTTTTTGTGGTTTCTGGTACACTAAGCAGGAATGTGGAGTACGGAAAGTCTGTCTCCATGTTGTTGGCTGGAATAATGTGCGGGTAAAAAAAAAATTAAGTTTTCCTCAAAAAACTCAATGTGTTTGTTGACGGGAGGTACAAATGCAGCAGATTAATGTTACGATTACAGTCACACCTCTACGAAAGATTTCCTCAGAATTCAGTGATCATAGTATGTTTGTAAGTTCAGGGCCGGGGTGACGGTCTTTCCCCAGATTTTCTATTAACTTTCCACGAAGACTCCTTTAGGATGGCCTTTGTGCGAATGCCTCAGGAAAAAAACCGGAGATCAAAACACGATGTTTGTGGTTTATTTCGGGTTTAGGAGACCCTTCCAGTGTCCCATATTTCTAGGGCTTCCAGTGTGCCCCAAGGACACATTAAAGGTTGAATATGGAACCAAAGCGAAATCAAGTGCGTCGAGGTTGTAGTTGCATCACCAAAACTTAATTTTAATTTTTGTACATGCCTGGTTTGTAGCCGTGACCAGCTAGCAACATGTCCAGTGACGAATCTTACAGGGTAAGGACTATTTTGTACTAATACGTTTATTTTATATCAAAATATTTTAAATCAAAATACTAAACGAAAAATAAATACAACAAAACATGGATCAGAGGCAACGATGCGATTTTGTACCTGTCTTGAGCTTGACAGGGTGTCTCCCCCCCCCCCTTGGTGATGTTCTCCAGAAAAAGAGTCATCATTTATATGTTAGAATTTACATAAATATCCGACAGATTTTACAGCGTGCGTATTTGACTACGGTGTATGGTTGGAGGCCTATGTTAGTACAGAAAGCTAGCTAGAACAGTCTTTATAATGGCTAATCACAGCAGCGGTGAAAGTTAGCCTTCTATGCTGGACAGAGCAGGAGGTTTTTCCTCTGTTTTTTTCCCTCTGCTCCTATATCTAGGATCAATGTCATATAATGAACACAAGTACTGCAAACCTGTTTAACCCACAGCTAACGTTAGCCGTTAGCAAGCTATCTTACCTGTCCATGAGAAACATTCGCCATTTCTGAGGGCGTTTTGATGCCGTGAAAGTTTCATGTGTTTATCTGTCGTAGGCTTCACCTAAACTAACTCTGGTTTTAGACCTTGTAAGCTCGATCCTCCTCTGAGAAGGATAATGAAATCTACGGGGTTCAGACACACCAGCTTGACTGATCCGGGCGGGTGTTTAAAAAAGTATTTGGCAACCTGCAACGGCGGCCGACATTGGCTGGAAAATATTAATATAAACACAGTGTTGTTACCGTGAAAAAAAATCTTTTAACGCCGCCTCTCCGCCTCTCGCCCATTGGACCAACAGTTATGCCGTCCGACGAACGACGGTTGTCTTCAGTATTTTCCGTCCTACTTGACGCTTTACCTTAGATCTTCATCACACTATCACGATATCTTTGTCTGCTTCCACCAATGAAATTTCGTACATTCTCTCCTTTAGCTTTGTTGCTTTCTTTTTGCAAAGGAATAAGAAGAGTCCGTCTAAACAGGAAAGCAATTGTTTTATGGTGTACAAAGAAATGTGACCGTCACTTGCCTGATGGTAAATCAGTGTTATTATCGTTAACGTTCACAAAGCTAACTAAAACTAACTGAATTTATTGAGAAAATGTGCTCAGTTTTCGTTTCATACAGTTCCTCATAAAGTCTAGAAGAATTATTTCTATGTCGCTCCCTGCCTTCCGCGCGCTTTCACCAGAAACGGATGCTATCGTCTGTTTTGTGCCTTTTCAGTTGCACAAATTGCCTTGATAAAAACAACAGAACTAAGTTGGATACAATCCCATGGACTCGCCTCTTTCCAAGGAAATAAAATACGTTTTTGTATTTCAAGCTATCGGAAGAAGTGATTGAGACGATGACTAAACGGTCTGCAGCTAAAAACTTCATAACAGGCGAGCTACGACGGCTAACAAATAAGCTAACACTGCGACTGCAAGCAATAACAATGGGAGTCTGTATTACACCAGTTCCAGTGTAGGTTGTGCGTGTATCCGCTGTGTTGGTGGACAACAATCCCTAACAATCCCACTCTAGTTTCTGGTTGTTGGTGTTTTTTACTGGTTGTACTGCATTGTCCCAACATGTCAGTAAAGGTATTTATGTTGCTGCGGACCAAGCGTTATGTTAGCAAAGGTTGAGAGAAAGCGCAAATCTGCAAAATGATCAAAAGCATCATAATATAGATAGCTTGGCTCTTGTTTTGTTGTGTCGCTACTCTGTGTTTTTATAAAACGGTTGGAACCTGCATTAATTGTTTTTAATGCACGTGTACGGTTATTGTGATTACATAACTCTGGCATATTTCTTTTATACTCGCCTGATTTGTATGGTTGTTAATCTGGCACATGTCAATACAGTTTTTAAAAAGCGCAATCATTTTCTGAGATTTCATTATCCATTTTTTCTTTTTTTTTGTATCGCCCCGGTACACAACGAAAAGACTAAAACTAAAACTGAAACTAATAAAAACTAAACTGAAACTACGGATTTTCAAAAAACTCAGACTAGACCCTAACAAATGGGAAAAACTAACAAAAACTCAAATAGAATTTGAAATCTTAACTGAATAAAAACCAAAACTAATGAACATTTTAAAACTGTTATAACCCTGCTCAGAACTATAATAAAAAGCAGGAAAGTGTAATTTAGATGTAATTATCAGACTCTTAAATGTAATTAATTTAAAAAATAGATCAAATAAAACATTCTTTATGAGGCAAACGTATTAAAGTTGTAATTTACAGCCTTGGTTTGGCCACACGACATATTTATGTGTTTCGGTCACAGATTCACCAAATACTTTTGCCTTCAGACATGGACTCGTACGTCTGCATGCCGCATATTAACCATGTGTCCTCGATGACACAGTGAAACGGACCTTCTGTTACGTGTTTGGTGGTGATGATGAGAGCAGGAGCTACGTGCTGGGGAGTTACCTGAGATATTAGTCCTGGTTGGGTTGAACTTAAGTATACATAAACTGACAAATGTGATGCATGGAATGCAACGTCTTTTCCGTCATCTGATCTCCTCCCCGAGCTGCTGACTAGTGGCTCTGATCCGTTCATTGGCGGAATGGACAGCAGGCTGTATATAGCAAACTATAACTATAAAAATTAAAGACTAATATACTTTTTTATGGTCTTTTTGTGACTGACGCTTTTTACTTTTAATATTACATTGAAAATAAAAACATACTGCATTTTTCAAAAAAAGGGAACTATTAATGTTACTATTAAATTTTCTTTTTGGAAGAGTATACATTTCCAGAAATTCTGTACTTGTTAAACCCCATCTGATGTTTGTTATTTAAGCCATAGATATATAATCTTTTAAACTGTTATCGGTTTGTTGTTTTTTACGTTTCTTTCGGAGTAATGGCTTCTTCCTCGCTGATTGGCCTTTCGGGACATGTTGTTACCAGATACTTTCCCAAGAATGAACCAGACTGGTGCAGCTCCAAGATTCTCTTCCTGATATGCTGATTGAGTTCTTTTTACTTTCCCACTGTGTCACCCCAGAAAGCATTGAAACCTAAAATTAGGGAAGTTTAGTCCGATTGACCTTCAGACATTCAGGATAAAAGGTGGATATCTTAGCAAATTCAAAAGCTAAGTTTCCCCCTTTCCTCAAAGGTCTTGCAGGAATATATTTTCCATCTAAGGTTCACACAATTATCTCCAGCTGTTCCTCAAGAATCCTCATGTTTTTCTCTGCATGTAAATTTCGAGCCACCTCGACAGGACTTCCTCCTATTTAGACATCCATCACTGATTTGCGGCTCGTTTTATTTTGTGACCTCTATTCAGCACGTAACCGATCAATGTTCAACTTCTCTTCAGTTGCTTCATCATGTTGGCCAACGAGTTAAAAAGTACAGTTTGAACGTGGAATGGTCTTCCCTTAAACAGAAACACTTTAACTTTGTAACCCTTCAAGGAGCACTTGGTGAAAGACTTTAAAATCATAAATGCCAGTAGCAGGAATATCCTTCTTCTTATTTGTATTTTCAAAATGAGTTATTTTAATCTAAAACTCTAAACTCATAAAGGGATTAGGATGCAGTGAGATGAGCCTTCAACTAAATGGTAAATCTTATTTTGAGAATTTAGATTTGAACTGTTATTTAAAACTTATCTCGTAAACAAAATAACTGATGTTATTGAGCCCGGGCAGCATAAGTGCTGCAAAGCTTAAATGTTCATCATTCTTCCACTAACTGAATTGGCTTTTTATATGAAAACTCACCAAATTTATCAGCAGCAGGATTCAAGTGTGAAATTTATGGGATTTGCAAAAGTAACAACAGAAATGGCTCAACAGCGACACCCAGAACACTTCAAAACACCCTCCCCATTAACCCTAATTCATTGTAGAGGTACGAAATATGGACAGTAGTACAACTATACAAGACTAACCTTAAAGTCTCTTGCACCAATGGTCTACAAGAAACAGGAAGTCCGCCATTTTGGATATAACCTGCGATTTTGACTCTTTTTTTTTTACTCCCTTTTGGCCTGCTTTTTGCCCCCACAGTTGATTAAACTCCTTATAGGGGTTTTAATCGAGCTGGTGATTTTACTCATGAAGCAATTGGGATCTTTAGTGATCAAAATGCTGTATTTTTGTGTATGCTAAAGGCCTCAGAGTCACAGAAACAAATCCAGCTGTGAATGCTCACCGTCAGGTCTCTAATGAATCACCGTGGTCAAATGCAGAAATTACCTAAGCCTCGCCCCCTGAGAGCAGGAGGTGTAATGTTTCAGTTTGAAATGACCGTATTTGAACCCCTTTACCTAATGAACATGAAACTGTGCCCAGCGACAGAAGATAAGTTAGTTTCACTCTGTGTACAGAAAAGAGACGTTTCTCAAAGGAATCTTGCTGTGGCAGCGTGGCAATTCTGGCGTTCAGTCGTGGCAATACGCTTGGCTTTAAAAATCCACAAAAATCATCTGAGATGCACCACATTCAACATGATGGATGTTAGTCCAACTCCTTAAAGGTATTTATGTAAATAATTGGTGGGCATGGCCTCATTCCTCCACAGGACCCTCTAGAATCATAAAAACAATAATCACCAAGCCACGCTTTCATCTAACATTATGAAATTTGGTTGACATACTGTGTATAACCTTATAATACCGAGAAAAATGTACCTTCCAACCAGAGTTTAACCTACGGCTGGGCGATATGGCCAAATTTTAATAACACGGTATTTTTTAAAAACAAAATGGTATTACGGTATTTAACTGTATTTTTTTCCATTCAAGACCGTTCATATCCACATTATCTTATAAGATTGAATAATATAAAAATCTGCTTTAAATAGCCCATTTTACTGCCATATGGACTGCATCGTGTTTTTTTACCAGACACAGGTGAATGATCAGAATCAGAATCAGAATCAGAATCAGTTTTATTGGCCAAGTATGTCACATACAAGGAATTTGAATCCGGCAAACATCATGATATGAAAACAATTAAAATTATTATTATTCTAGTAGACATTCTTGATGTTCTAATTGCTGAAAGTATATTTGTTTTTTAACGTCACGTTGAGGCAAGCAGAAAATTGCATCTTGTACTGGCTTTGCATGTAGTACTGAAGAATCCCGCTAGGGGGCAGAGTACAGACTCAGACCGGATATTGCCAAAGAAGAAGTCAAATAAACATGGCGTCCAAAGGAGATTATTAGCTGGTTAATATTCAGATGACAACAAAAAGACGGCAGAAGTATCGTAGATGGTATGTTAAACATAGTTACCGCTATTTTTGATTTCTTTCCTACTGGTTTTGCCGCCGTTGACCACGTTTACCTACAGACGGTCAAATAGCGCTCAACACTCCCCCTTACTGGTTACTCGTGATACCGCTTGTAAAATATAAGCTGTTTGGTTCTCATCTGACCTTTTAAAGCCGATAAACTTTTAAACTAGAGGTGACTCCTCTTTTTAGAATTACTCCCTCAGCATTTTGTGCTTCGCTCCGGTAGCTCCTGCCAGCAGCTGTACTTAGTTAAAAATGTTACTTTTCACACTGTGGTGCAGAGCGTGTAGCAGTGAAATTGGCCCCAACTGAACACTTTCCCCACATTTAACTTTCCGGAGGTTGTCTGAGCTATTCACTGCTTTAGCGGTATATTAAAAATTTGTGTCATAACGAAAATAAACAACAGTTTTCGGAATGAACCGGTATACCGCCCAGGCCTAGTTTAACCCCAGACAAAGTCCACCATTTTGTATTGGATTTGTCTCTTGTGCACACATTGCTCAGTGGGATGGGTGGAAGGCGGTGGTGCATAAATTCATGTTTTTAAGAACAGGCTTCCTCCCACAGTCCAAAAACATGACTGTCAGGTTAATTTATCACTCTAAATTGTCCTTAGGTGTTGGTGTGTGTGTGCATGGTTGTTTGTCCTGTCTGTCTCTATGTGGCCCTGTGATGGACTGGAGACCTGTCCAGGGCTTACCCCGCCTCTCGCCCATTGACAGCTGAAGATAGGCACCAGCCCCCCCGCGAGCGGTTCAGAAAATGGATGGATGGATGGATGGAAGAACAGGTTCAAGACTCACCTTTTTAGCAGAGCTTTTAACTGAATATTATTTATTAATATCTGTTTAATTGCCCTGCATGTTTTATTTGATTAATATTTGATTATTAATTATCTGCTTTGAATTTTTATTTGATCATATCTTATCATTGTTTTACACTTGATCATTTAAAATGCTTTCAATCTAAACATTTTTATCAGTTTTTTACTACTTAATCTTATCTTCTAATGTTTATTTTAATATATGGGAGGGTAGTTGTGACAATATTTTAATTTTGGGTTTGGGAAGGGAGGCATTTGTGGGGTTATGTAGTTTGAAAAGCGCTTTATTAACAAAGTTTGATTTGACTGTTATTTACTTATGCTTTTCAAATAATTTATTTAAAAAATATATAGTCTTTCTGTTAATCTGATGCTAAAGGTACTATAAAATGTGTACTTGAATATTCCACCAACAACTGGTCTAATTTAGGTATGATGCAAAATGGAGACATTAGGTCTTTGAGGAAACATTTCCAGCCTCGTTATGTAGATTATTTTATTGATTCTGCTATTCCTCAGGCAGGACCGTGGAGCTGAATTTCAACATCTATTTTTGAATAAGCAACGTTTTTTCATCATAAGCGTTAAAAATGCAGCCAATTACCAGAAAAGCACTTTACTGCACCATCTAAGAGGCCGATGTCCACCTTTTCGCAATAATAAAACAATGTTTGAAAAAAACATTTTTGTTTAAACAACCATTGATTTCATTATTACAGTGCCGCAAATACAGCTAAATACTGAAAAGATGCTCAGTTCCAGGGGCTGCTCTTCTTGTTAAAAGAGTAACATACTGTATAAGTCTGTAATTATACAAACATTGATTTATTACTTATTATTAATCTTACATAATTGTCTAATTAAGTGCTCCACACAAGAAGTGCATGCACATAGTACATTTACAATTTTTGCCATCTCTACCCAAGCTGGAAATATTACTAATTAATGCTAACATAATTTTTTCATTGCATTATTGCCTAATGTCACAGAAACTCATCAATTCCAAAATAGCAACTATCTTTAAGAGTATATATTTTTTTGTTCAGTAAGAAAAAAACTATTACAAATTCTTTTTTAGGATTCCCTCTCCCTTTAAACACCAAAAATTATATGAAGCTTGGTTTCTGCTTTTTAACATCAACAGATCTTATATTTCTTAATGCACATTGCATATTTTAAAGATTTATTTTGACCTCACTAGGATTTTCAATACATTTTTTTAACTATTATGTTGTTGATTTTTGCAGTTATTTGCTCTTCTTCTAATCATCTGATTAAAAATAGGAAACTGAGATATTGTATCAACACCTGTACCAGTGCTCGTTATTCCTTCTTTCTTTAATCTTAATGTCAGTTATCATGTTTCAGTCTTAATCTCCGACTTCAGTAACTGACATGAAGGAAATTAGAGCATCGTTAGGTCAGTTTTAAAATGTCTCTGCTTATGATACGGTTCGTCGGAGTGATCAAGCTGCCTCTCATTTTCAGACGAGTTGTTAACAAGATCTGATGCTCACTAAAATATATCTAATTAAAACTCTTTATTTGCATTGTCCGTTGTTGTATTCCACTTTAAAGCTTTCAGCTGTACCCATGAACGAACAAAAGAATCCGCTTTTATATGCAAAATAATTATTTTACTGCAATAAAGAATATCACAAGGCAACTTGAATCTGTCCAATAAAAAGATAAATAATAAATACACAAACAATAAATTAGAATTCAGCAGCTTTCGTTTTTTTAAAAACACGATGAGAGGAAATAAATCCACGTTTTGAGTAAGACGAGTCACTGCAGAGGCTGTCCTTAAAACGTCTCGGGGAAAGCAGACTGGGCTCGACGTGACGCTGATGGACCTGTTGGGGAAATAAAAAGCACATCACAAACAGAACGTCTTCAACATCTGGTGCAGCAGAAACAAATTACCATTTCTCTGTCCAAAATTAATAGAAACGTTTTGATGAATGCTAATTTTTTTTAAGTAATAACCACTGAAATTACAGGGGGAAAAATGTCATGCATTTCAATGTGATATTTTTCTGTTAAATTAATCCTTTCCAGCACTGTGTCTACGCTTCCAAAGATATGCATCCCAGTTCCCTACCTCAGCATCCCAGCCCACTGAAGGAGCCAATCCTCTCCAAACGGACCCCGAAGCAGCTCCTCAGACCCCCTTTCTTGTAACGGCTCCATGAACGGTTGGAGGCTCTCACTAAATCTTTGAGAAAACGCTCCAGTGCATCATCTTTGGCCCCCAGTGGAGGCGTGCGGCGGTCTGAGGAGCTCCACGGCTCCTGCAGCCCTGGAGTGCCGAGCACAGACTTGTCCGAGCTGAACTCGCTCTCCTCCGCCTCCTCAGAGGAGAAGGGCATGTTGCTGATCTCGTTCCCTAAAAGCTGATTCAAACTCTGAAGAACAAGAAATAAAAGGAAGCCCAGCCTTTAAATGACTTCTGCATGCAAACAATTCAACAGAAACACTGTTGGACGCATTGGTTGGAAGGATATCCACTCCAGGTGAATTTACCTGTAGGTCAGAAATGGGTTTAGCTCCTATGAAATGAACCAGCAGCAGAGAAAAACAACAAGCTGAGATATTTGACTGCATTTCTTTCGTCTCCTGTGGTGGTTTTCCGTCGTTCTTCTCTGTGATGACTCTTTGCCAGCCTCGTCCTAGCTCCCGCTCTCCTGCGGTGCAGGTGCCGCCTTTATACCGACCTGATTTCGTCACCATGCAAGCAAGAGGAAAATTAATGAGGTGTGCCTAATGCTCCTGCACGTTGCAGTGGAGCCTAACCCGACTCTCGGAGGTGTTCGCTCTCCCCTCGAGCTGCCAGGATATGACTGAAGACTCTGGGTAGCGGGTCTGCGAGGGTCACATCTTCATAATAGCTGCTAAAATTCAGCTGGACTCTGATTCTGTGAGATCAATGTCCCAATGTCACACACAAATCTTATTAGTTTTTGTGCAATTGAAATGTTTTGTCTGGGTTGTTCTTGCAGTAGCCGTTTTAGTTTTATATGCAATTATGTAAATGTAATACATAGCACTTGCCCTCGGAACTTAGTTCAAGTAATTTATTTTAGAAACACAGTAGCAATTTTTCAAATAATTGGTTGAATTTCTTATTTTCATTTTTTCAAAATCGAACGACAAAGTTACAAAATATAACCACAAATGTATCACAGTTTAGGACCAAGCTGACTGTTCTATTTGGACCCTACAATATCTCCTTTTGCTCAAATTTTTTATTTTATATGACAAGGTTTACTGTTCAGATAAAGCTAGCAACAGCTTTTATTTAAGTTATTTAGCCATTTAGTCATAAGAGGGAAAAAATAGGGGTTCATTTTTCAAAGTCATATCTTCAGCCGTTTTATTTTTTAATCAATAAATGTCACTGTTTCAAATTCAATAATTAGTTTGCAAGCTAAATATTATTTGATACATTTAATATTTATCCACAAACTAAATATTTAGTCTATAAACTAAATATTTTACTTCAAACTAAATTCTTAGTTTGCAGCTATCTGCTAAAATTTCTAACTAAATGTCTAACCGCTAGCTAAAATATTTACAGTAGCTTTGTGCTAACATTTAGCCCACAGCTAACATCCAGTTAGATGTCAATTAAAAGCTTATACTTCTGATCATGTACAGTGAAATACTTTATGTAGACAAATCTAAGCATGCTAACATAAGTTAGAATAAAAACTTAATGGAAGGCGCTCGCAAGAAAGGAATTTACAAGAGTTTTCAACAGCAGGTTAGTTTTTGGTTTTGGACATCAGACTTGATGTTGACTAGCTATTTTAATAAAGGAGATTTAATTTGACTCGTGCATGTAAAAAGAGTTTTTGTTTGAGATGGCTCTGTTTTTTTCAGTATTTTGCCTCAAATGTTGAGTTGGATTTACTGTAATTTGTCATTAGTGGTTTGTTAAAATGTTTTGTTGGCATACAACATTGGAATCACGAGAATCTTAGTTTTCCAATTATGTATTTTATATGTATGTACATAGAAGAAGTGTCAAGAGAAGAGGCAGATTTAAAATGGAGGTACACACCGTCCCACACACGGGATGTAGGAAAGCTACGAGGTTAATATCCATCCATCCATCCACCTCTATATTATGCTAAAGTACAGGTAAGGATGGAACTGATTTTCATATCAGTTAACATCGGAGCCATAATCCAAAATAAGAGGATGTCATTGTAATCCTCTGAGATAGTTGGTCACCATTCAAGTGAAACGGTTCTGTGTGATTTCTGTGGTTTCTTGGTACTATGCTTTCCAGGATAGAGATCTCTGAGGTTGTTCCTGGAATATTCCAGAGCCTCTTTCCAGCGGATACAGAAAGTGTTTCTATGACTAATGGCACCGGTCCACTACCAGTTTACATGGCATCAACACTGAGAGCTTTTGGTTGCGGTCTGGACAACCTTTAGCAAACTCTCTGTGTTGTGAAATAGTATAAATGCTGAATGACTTGAATGTATTATTTTATTCTTTATGATTTTAAGCATCTAAGCAAATGGCTTCATTTGTTCTTCATTTCATTTACCTGCATCTGACAGTGATCTTATCTTTTAACAGAAATGTGTTTAGCATATTTTTAGGATCGCCATTAGCTGTGCTGTACAGCCAGCTAATCCATAAGAAGCATCTATCTGCCTGCCTGTCTGTCTGTGTTAGCTAGCTAGCTGTCTATCTATGCTAGCTAGCTCTGTATTGGTGCGTTCCTTTTACCTCGGAAGTCGGAACATGGAGCTGGGTTTGGCGTCACACCCGAGTAAAAAGCGTTGTAGTAAACGTTGTCGGTTAAATTGGTATTCAAATATGGTGATGCCCAGGGAGTTGTAGTTGTAGTACCTCTTACAAACATCATTTTAAGCTTACTTTCCATATACAAACACCTCTTTTATTTTGTTAGGATGAGAGTTGCAGGCTCTACATATAAGTTGGGTTTTAGATACATTCTTACTAGTTTGTCTTGTAAAATATGTAAAAAAAAAATTCCACCACACCTGCTATTGTTGATGTGAGGAAAAGCCACATTAAAAGTCAACGTCGGAGCAAAAAAAAAAATAATCTCAGACTTTCCGAGTGGGAAGTCCGACTTTACAGGGCATTCTGATTTTCCCACTCGGAAGTTGGAATTTCCGAGTTCCGGGTACAAATAGAACGCACCATATCTATCTATGCTAGCTAGCTGTCCTGCTAACTGGCGATCTATCTATGCTAGCTAGATGTCTACCTATGCTAGCTAGCTAGCTGTCTTATGCATGGCTTGTGGTATAGGAATGTGACCCTCTATTAATCTCAAATTGACTGAATAAAACTTTTGGAAAATTTCTTTTTTTTATTATTTCCAAGTATAAAATAACAGAAAAGCTAATGCTTGATCTCTGACCTGCAGCCAGCCCAGGTCTGAGTTAATCTTTTTTTTTCCCACTGAAGCAGTCAGTAACAAACAGGCAGCTTTATTCTTCATCAACTATACTTTATGTAGATCTTTAATTTTGGTGTTAGCCCATATGATCTGACAATAGTCCCCTTGACAAATGATTGAAGTTCTCACAACAATCTTGATCATATCTGCCGTCTTTGTAGAGCAGCTTGGGATATTCCCATGTTTCTATAGTAATGAATTCAATGTGTCTAACTTAATGCTATTTATTTTCCAGATAAATACCTTGCAGCCTTTGTAACTTTAAGTTTTATTTATGAACAAATTTAACTTTGGATTTTGTTTAGGGGGGTTTATTTTGAACCGGGCAATACATTTTTTGTTTTTTAACCCATTGCTCCCAATCCTCAATTCTTCTTTTAAGACTGATGACACTTCTAGTATTGATTTTTCAGATGCATAGACGGTTGTATCATCTACATACATGGTGTATTTGGCTGGTTTAATACCAGTGGCAGGTCATCTTGTAAAGATGGCATTGAGAAGTGGGCTAAGACGGCTCCCTTGAGGAATACCTCAATTCATTAACACTCTTTCTGATTAACTGCCATTAAAGTACACTCTTTGTTTTCCAAATAATACACATTACACTTTATCCGTCAACCGCTGAATTCAGTGTGTTCTCAAAGAGAAAAAGAGAAAAGCTCAGCCATGTTTCACTTTAACTTCACCTTCAAATTTAATAACCAAACTGCCCTCTAATACTCTCAAAACATAACTAAAACATCAACACTGACACTATTTTTGGAAAAGGTTTGCCAATCATTACTTATATGTGGATATGATTGAGCTGTGTAGAGGTGGAGGCTCATGAAAGATTTACAAACATGTCTGTTGAACCTACAACAGAGAGTGATTCCACCGTCTAGACAGATTCTACACCTATGGAGCATTAGGATGCAGATACAGGCTGTGCAGCTGATCTCATTAATAAAACTTTCTGTAGAATCCTTATTAAAACTGTACTTAAGCACAGCAAAGAAAAAAAATTAACTGGGCAAAGAAAGTTTCCAAACTATGAAACCTTGCGTATGCACAGCTGCACACGCTTTCCGCTTTATAAATCCCATTTTCCCTACAAAGGTGCTCAGGTGATTTTGGGTCATACTTTCTGCCATAAATGGTCAATGCAAAGTGCCTAGTGATATTCTGCAGAGACCTAAGCCGGCCATTATGGGACGTTTCACTGGTAATGATGGCATCCAAGAGGTCGCACAAATGCAATTCCAGTTATACTAAAATCAAAGTGCTTCTGCGTGAGGTGGAGGCACGGAAAAATATTTTATTTTTATCGGTCAATTAATGTTTACCTATACAGAGCTGTAGAGCCAAAAGCTGTCCAAATCGTACATGTTGCAAAACCAAGATTCCTAGGAAATAGTGGAAATAATGTCCAAAATACACAATAAAACGACAAATATCCTGAAGAATATTTAGCAGACGATCCTCAGCAGGGAGTTATCATTCTGAATATTGAGAGAATGGGAAATGAGAGTAACCCTTGTACAAGGAGAAACTCCTGACTAGGTTAAGGATGAAGCTGACGGGGAGAAATCCCACCAGACACACCCAAAGGTGTTGGAGATGCCCGGAATAAGATCCGGTGACTCTTCTGGATTCATTTTATTGAAACTGGTGCTGGCTAACCAACAGGACGTTGTGGTAGATTTTAGAAACTAAGAAAGTGTAATGACTTAAGTCGGGTTATGGTGTGTAAATGTTTTTCCTGGGTGAGGGAGAGGCCTGTTCCAGAAAGGATTGTTGCTAGTCCCAGTCAGCTTTATTGAGTGCCTAGTTTTAACTTCTCCGTCAGCAGAGATGGGGAGACATGCATCACCATTATCTGTTGATGCAAGAGCTCTCTGACCGGCATGCAAGGATGGATTGATTGGATTCAGTGGCTGTGTGTTGGGTTTTGGGTGCGTTTTGTTCTCGTTTACCTGTTCTCTGCAGGGTGAGACATTATCACCCTGCCTCTCTCCACTTGAGCAGGATAAAAGGAGAACTGTTGATTAAGGCTGGCACCAGATTATTCCACTTACCTGTGTGGTACAAGGCCATCTCCTGTTTCTAAGATGACTCGCAAGTATGGGGAGCCTAAGCCCCGCCCCTTTACCTCCAGTCCATGGGTCCCCTAATGCCAAAAAAAATTAATGGGAGTAAATGGAGCGATAAAAGTACATTTTCTGATCCAGTTTGAAATGTACCGTGGATCGAACATATGATGTCCGTGAATTTTAAAGACTAATGTTGATGCAGAGAAAACGCTGATTTTACATTAGGTTTTGTGTAAAAACGTTTAGTGGACTACAACTGCAGAAGAAGAAGGAGCGCGAGAGTCGTAGCCTCCAGGACGAAGAAAGGAGCATTAAACCAACACATCCTCACTCCCAACTCGTCACATATGGACGCAAGATCGGACTCCTGACCAAGCGTCCATATGTGACGAGTTGGGTACCCCCCTCGCGTCATTTTTTGACATGCTTGGTGGTCCCGTTGAATGTTATACAGATTTCTAGACATCAGTAATTGACGACACGGGGAGGACAAGGAATCCGTTTACTTGCTTGCTTGTTTAAAATAATGTATTTTTGTCCTGTGACCATTAGAACTTAAAACTTGTGGGTTGGTTAAAATTGGTTAGATAACTCAACGTACGGTATGTTATTCTGCTAGATCTAACGGCTCTGAAAGAAAAAAAAATTTCAGATGTTAACAATAAAGGAGAACAACCATACAACCTGTTCTGAGCGCGTCAAAAAATGACGCGAGGGGGGTAACCCACGTGTCACATACGGACGCATGATCAGGAGTCTGATCTTGCGTCCACATGTGACGAGTTGGGAGTGAGCATGCGTTGATTAAACACGGAGAAAACCCTCTATAAATCTGACCATCTGGAAAGTAGCCGCTATGTCGGGGATAAAGCAGTCGGTGGAGTGAGAGCCAGCATGGAGGAGAAGCTCTACAAGCTCTTGGTACGTGCTCTAGCTAGTGCTAGCTCGCGCTAGCTGCGTGACGTCAAATATGCGACTTCTGACTTGTGGGCATTTTAATTGCGAAATTTTGCAATCAAATAAATTCTAAACCACTGGACAAACACGGTTGAACTGTACATCATTAGTTAACATTTAAACTGAGGTACAACATATGTGAGATTCAGGACGTAAGACAAAGCGGACCAGAAAAAAACGTTTATCGCTCCATTGACTTCCATTTATTCTTTTTTCAGCCAGGGGACCCATACGGGCCGACCGGAAGGGGAGGAGACTTATGCTGCATTCACACCGCCCCAAACGTCAGCTTTAGCTGCGGCAAGATTAAATGTAAAGTCTACGGTGGAGTACGTCAGAGGTACGTCAAGGGCTCTGCGTTGCGTTGAGTCAGTTAAGACAGATGGACAGGCGCTCCTAAAGAGGAACAGAAAACCTGTAGTTGGTGTCCTGGTAGGAGATTTAAGCTCCTACAATTAGGTGCGGGACAGACGGAAGTAGCGCTGAAAGTGAACCTCAGCCATAAGCAGCTCCTGGCGCAAATTGTTAAACTCCCCAAACTCAGAACGCATCTGATTAATGGCCGCTGATGCAGCCGTGGTCGACGTTGTCTAGCTTTATCTAGCTAATAAAGCCAAGCCACTCTCTAGTTACGATCCACCATAGTGCAGAACCTGCGGCAACAGAGGAAGCCCCGCCCATGCGTTTTTTCCTCAGAAGCAGGCTATGGAAGCCAAAAAGTACATACGTCAAACTTCATCCGTTGGATGCGTTACTCGACGTATCCAACGGATGCGGTCTGAATGCAGCTTTAGGCTCCCCATTTTCATAACCTTGCTGAAAGTAAGGTATATATTGCTAGAAATCCTCCTTTTGCTCGCAGACTTTCCAATTTTCTGCTCTGCTGCTCATGTTTGGATTCCTCCATCGTCTGCCTCCTCGCGGGTCTCACATTAAAAAAAAAAACATATTCATCAGCTCTGTTGTTCTCCCTGGAAGCGCTGCCAGTCCACCCTCCAATGCTCACCACCACAACCTGTAAGAAAAAAGCATCTAGATCAGCATCTTAAACGACTTTATCCCAGCCGAACTCAGTTCACTGTTTCCTACATACCTCCTCCAAGCCGACTCCACATCAAGTTCCAAGTAAGATTTACTACAATCTGCAAAGAATTCATAACAAGACACCAAACAACCTCTACTCATATTAACCACTTAGCTGTTCCTTCCTCAGTAGATGTTATTTGATGTAATTAGTATTCATTGCAGCTTTTTGGCACTAAATGCTTTACATTACAAGGCCAGCTTATCTAATATGGCAATTTGGTGATTTTTGAACACCAGGAGGTGACACACTGCTGAGTTTGTTTGTTTATATGCATTTTTGAAGTAATATTTTCAAGCTGCACTTCTAGCAAAAGCTATCCAGCTCGATCAAAACTCGCTGTTTTTTTTAAAATTGCTCCTTGAGTGGGTGTGTGTTTACAAGCTGAAGTAAATTAACTGTCGTCGACCAGAAACGTCATTGCAATGGTAGCTAGACCCAGCAGAAAAGTTTGGCACCCCCTGCTGTCCTGGTGGGGAAAGGCTTTGCAGCAACAAAGAAGTATAAAAAGAAAAGTAGACCGAGGCGACCCAATTTACCCATCTATGGACTGATTGGTCCAATAAAGCGATGCCACTCTCAACCTTACCTACGTAATGGTAGCCACTGATTGGCTTGGTGTTGCGAGGGTGAAGTGATGGCACAGAGGATGGCGTCCAGAGAGATCAAAACATCGCTGGAGGAAACTAAACAAGTGAAAGTACGAATTTTACACCTTTAAGGACCAAAATGGCCAGAGTTGAGCAGGATGCAAGCACTGGAAGTGCTTCGATGAAATGGAGGACTTTTATGGTGAAAGGCTGGAAAGCAATGGGAGAAAGAGTGGGATAGATACCGGCAACAGAATCAGCATATGGAATGTCAGAAAATGGTCATTAATAACAGATTTTTACTGGAACTTTTGCTACGATGAGCCTGCCTATGTCCTCACCCACTGCCACCCACCCTTCTGGGCCGGGCCGACCCAACCCAGCTTGGGTCGAGCTGACAAAGTGGAAAAGGGGCATAAAAATCTTCAAGTATGGCGGCGGCTTTCCATCGCATGTGCAACATACGAGATGTATTTTTCACGTGACCTTAACGATGCGTCCTTTCCTACCGGGAGAGTTTCAGTAGATGTGGATGCGTTCTACGCAGCGCGGTGCCCCGAGATCACAAATTCACAGGACAATCGCATAACGGAGGCCCATATTTGCAGGTATTACCTGTATATCTTTCTCCTTTTTTAGGTTGTCTTGTGAAAAATTATCATGTACATCATATAAAATAGGCTTATTCTCCACTTCAGGGTTTAATATCTCGCCATCTGTTACAAAAACCAACCGATGAGACCCACAGATCGACTGACAGACTTCATATCCGGGGTCAAAGGTAATGACATATCTTTTTTTACATTTTTTATTATTATGTAATTGAAAGTCTTCATGTGTCTTTTTTTGATGCCTGGTTTACTCTAGTGGATGACAATCAAAAATTATTAAACAATAATTAATTGGATTATGTAGTCTGTAAAAAGAGAATGAATGGGGGTTCAGTTTTTTGAAAGTCATCTTTGCTCTTTATCTTTGTTCTTCACTGTTTTAAACTAAATACTTTGATAGTTGCTGGTTATTTAGCAACGTAAACTGGCTAGTCAAATATATATAGGTTCACAGTAAATATTTAAAGGGCCTATATCATGCAAAATCACGTTTTTGGAGTTTTCAACCATCTGGTTGTAAAATTTTCTCATAAAAACCCCCCCACCAGGTTTTTAGCTTAATTCATCGATGTCGGAGTAATCCTCCTGAATCGTCCTCTCTGAGCAGCTGCACTGCCCTCTCCTGGGAAACAACTGAGTGTTCAAACTGTAGCTACATGTACATGCTCAAAATTTATTTAATCTGATCATTGATGGGATTAGAATCTGACTGTGTACATGGCCCTGAAAACATCTGTCCGATTATGACAAGCGTTTACGCCTCGCGTTCGATCGGATTAAATCGTTTTGACATGCGCAGAACTACTTGAAATACCGGAAACGGCCGTAGGAGAGGAATCAGCAGACTTCCGATGTAAACAAACATGGAGCGGTACGATCTTCTTAGCGTGCTTTTTTTTTTTTTTACAATTTTACATTTACAAGCCAAACAGTATGAACTTTCAGTTAAGTTTCACGCCCGCAATGCTTTCATCCAGTTTCCGTCAACGCCAATGTAAGGGACGTCAACGCATGAGGCATTCGCAGTAATTACCTTCATTCGGAATAAGAGTTTACATGTGCAGCGATCGGATTAACAATCGGCATAACCCACCTGTCTCAATCGGAATTAAATTTTGATCCGAATGAGTGTAATCGGGTCAGAGTAATCAGAATGGCATGATTATGTGAAACATTTTTATCGTGATCAGGCTTTTAATCCGGTTACTTGTGTCCATTCTAATGCAGCTAGTGACGTATTTTACGTCACTAAGTGAAAACAAGGAAGTGCTAGAGATGTCTACACCGCCCCTTAAAAACAGAGCAGCTTACCACTGGTAGATTTTCCAACACACCTTCATCCATCTCAAAGCTCATAGCTGCTGCGGTTTTTGCAGGTTTTTTTGTTGGATTTTTTTTACTTTCTCTGTGAAAACGCCCGTTTGACTGCATGGATTGCAGGATTTTATTCTACATTCCTAAAAAACACCACCTGGATCAAAGAACAAAGACACCTGATGGACAGAGAAGTAAGTAGCTAAATGCTAATGCCTATGTGTGTTAGCAATTTATCATGCAGCTTATGTGATCCTTATAACAGCATTGTGTGTTTAATTAATTGATCTGTAGCATCTCAGAATGTTCAGTAAACGAGTGCATACAACACCCACAGCTTTTTTATATACTGGGCTGGAAAGATTTGCTTAGTAGCTGTGTTGGTTTGGGCTCTGACTAAAGCCTGGAGATTTAGCAACTGAAATAAGCTTTATTGGCTCTTACAAAAAATAAATAAATAAACCAGTTTCACTGTGGTACTTGGTGCACTGTACTGCACATTTAAAACTGAAATTTTGGACATGTCAGGAGAAATGAGTTCTTTAACGTTAAATTTAATAATACTCTGACCTTGACGCAAAATATTTAGCTAGCCAGTTTAGCTTGCTAGCTAAATATTTTGCTTGCTTGCTAAGAAGCTGCCAGCTATATAAATGTTTAGTTTGAAACTGACATTTATAAATTAATAATTAACATGGATGTAGACATGAATTTGAAAAATGAACCCATGTTTATTTTTCTTTAGGCTGGCTAGATATCTTAAGTTATTGCTGTTACTTTTTGAATGTGTAACCTTGAAGATGGCAACTCATTTTACACGGCACCCACGTTACGTTTCCTGACTGGTTAAAATCTTAACCGCTGTGCTCGACGTATTCTGTAAGTGCAGCACGTAAAAAATAGACCTGGTACATAAATTTATCGGAGTGCTGCAACACTATGCTTCTGCGACGCTCCCAATTGAAAGAAACTTGACTATAAAGGCGGCGATTATTGTGTATAATGTAACGTTCAGTGCTTACACGCTGCTTATGCCTCCGGTGGAAATCGGGGTGAGGGTGAAAATGTGTTAAAAAGCAGCCAAAGTAGAAATAAATGCTCTAAAAAAAACTACTGGTAGCCTGGAGAATGATAGCTAAAGACTTTTTATCTAATGAAGAAACTCTTGAAGCAAGAAAAAATGCTAATTAAAAGACTATCTGAAAATGTTTCCAGATTACCATTTTTAAAAAAACGTTGTTTATTTCTCCCCAGAGCACGGCTGAATGGGTCATTTTTCTGTGAAAACCTAAGTCTTAAAATGACATTTCAGTTTGTTTGACGTGCAGTTTTTTAAGGCAAGATTCCAACAACCTCAAGTATAAATTACTGTGCATGTTTAATTGTTAATTGTGATAGAGTAAAAGGCTGGGGCATAAACAAGAAGGATAACCACTTGTGCCTCAACAGCACAATATGTTATCGCCGGCTGAGGATTCTTTCCTCATTATAAGGAGGTAATGTGCTGGAAAGAGGAAGTGCTGGAATGCAGTTGAAAGGATGAATCGGACCATTGTGTCCTTGTTTCCTGTTTCTTCTTTTCCAAGCTTCCAGAGTACAGTGCTGTAGTCTCGTCTGAGACGGTGTCTGGCACTGGAGTCAATAGGTGACACATTACCGTAGAGCGGTGATGTGTCACAGTGAGTCAGCTTCAGATGAGTGACATATTACTGTAAACCAGGTCTCTTTCAGCTGCTTCACCTATAAGCCACCACAGAAGATCATCTGCCTCCATTTCTAACATCCCTAACATTCCTCAAACTTTGGCACTCAAACAAACTCCACAGAGAGAGAGTCATTATCCATCCTGGGAATAGTTATAGCCTACAAAGCTACTCCAAGAGCAGTCTGAAGCATGGGGTAGTTCATGGTAATGATGAAATCTTCTTCCTTCTCTGGGTTATTTGAAGAGTACTATATGCGTTAGTGCTCAGGCCACTTCCCTTTACTATGTGTAAAGGCTTCCACTTGGTAAAATCTTCAAAAATGACACATTTTCCCCTGTTATGCTGTTGATACTCACCAATATTTATTCACAAATGCTGATTGAGCCAGTTAGGTAGACGACAGGCATGTTTTGAAGACATAAAAACTAGGGATGCACCGATACTGGATTTGGGTGTCGGCCCCGATATCGTCTAATGTACTCGTATCGGTTTAAGTTAACGGTTAAAGTTAGCCGATACCATAACACGATGCTTAAAATGTGGAAACTATGCAATAATTTCACAGAAAGTCTTTAATTTTTAGAATAGAACAGAAAATCCTTTAATCGTCCCACAAGGGGAAATTTGGATGTAACAGCAGCAAAAAACTGAAGAACAGAACACACACAATTTTTTTACAGAAGAAAAAATATTTACATAACATACTATAGTTACAAAAGTAGTACTGTATAGTTAAAGTAATTAAATATTTAGTATTTAGAGTAGTACGGATTGTGCCTTGAGCTGTGCAATTAAAAAGTAGGCGTGCAAATTTTATATAAGTTACTATATACAGTCTGTTGAAATGTAATGTGAAAGTTATAACAGTGTTGTTTGGTGCAATTTAACTTAAAATTTTTGTTTTGTGGTCATTCTTATCAATATCTTTTATTTTTTATTTAATTCACCCTCATTTGTTGTACCAAAAAAAAAACAAAAAAAACTTGTTTTCCAATTCATTGCAGTTTTTATGTGTGGTAGAAGTATTGGCATTGGTACTCGGTATCAGCATGTACTCTGATCCAAGTATTGGTATCTTATCGGATTGAAAAAGTGGTATCATTGCATCCCTATTAAAAACCTGAATAGCTTAAAATTCTGTTCTTTTGAATTCACACAACACACAAGTTATAATTTTTGCATCAGAACCTCTGAAAAAGATTGCTTTCTCTGGATTAAAATCGGCCTTGGGTGATAACATGAGGAACCAGGACCTGTCGCCAACAAGGTGGTCGCCCAGGAGAGATTACACCTGTGTAAATGTAACTTTACACTTTAACACATACACTGAAACCTGGAATATTACAGAAAAATAACATTTAAAAAAAACACACTATCAGGGCCGCACGCTGGGCGCCAAGACAGTTTTGGCAGAATTCCATAGAGATGTAGATAAGGATAAGGATGATTCAGTCTCCATTTTAACATATTTTATTTTTTTATCTTGAGCCATCGGTGCCTCCCTGCACGCTTCCAGAACTTATAAGAGCTACTCTACAGACATAACAGAAATAACAACAATAAAAGGAGTGCTTCAGTTCAACCAGAGTAGGTGAAACGTCAATAAGTCTCCTACAACTCCAGTGTCTTCACTGAGTCCCAGGCATTATGCCATATTCCCCGGATTCCTTTACTAATAATTACTAATCACTAAACAGAACTAATCTTAAAATAATAACAGACAATGTTGATATTTTACTCCTATATATTGTATATACTGTACATTTAAATATTATATCACTTATTTATGGTCAGTATGATTCTGTTTTATTGCTATTGTATTTTTTTTCCCTTTGAATTATTTTTATTTGTATTGCACCGTGAGTCCGAGAGGACAGTAGTTTCAGTTATGTTGTATATCTGGAACTTGTGGCATAAAAGACACACAAAAAAGCTGACTTGACTGTAATGTCCCAAGACATCCACCTGAGGGTGTTATAGGTGTGTGAGCTGTTAATTAAGACTTATGAAGGCAGCAAATAAGATATTTTGATACGGCCAAAGAAATTCTAATAAAAAAACAGAACTCATACTCTTTTGGTACTCCCGGGTTCTGAATTGGTTGCAGTTCCACTCTTGGTCCATGTGAGGCGCTCTCATGACGAGTGCAGGATGAACGGAGGTCTATGGAGCAATACCCCTAAAAATCCACTTTTCTCAGGTTATAATTGTTTTTGTCCGGTAATTTGAATATTTTTTCCGAAAGGAGATGCAAAGAAATTACACATTGCTGGGTGTTAGATTTTTTTTAGAGTCACTTAAAGAAAGTACTTTAAAATGTCAATGACATCATACACACACGTACGACCAGAGATTCTGCGTTACGGCAATCCTTGTTTTTCCTTTTAAACTTCACACTACATACATAACCATAGGCAGATAACTAGCAGCCACACAAAAAAAGCGAAAAAATCCGCCTCAACATTCTGGTACCGCTTCGGATGCCACGATGCCGTCAAGCGGTACATCTGGTCGTAATCAGTCCTTCACTGACCAATTAGCGGTTATTAGCAAAATGCTAGCGATTTATGGGCAACAACAACTCAACCTGTAAAAAAACCAAAGGACATACGTACTTTTTCATTCAGCTTTCCTCCTATAACCCATGATGAACTTGCAAAACCTACAACCAAATCTTTCTCAATGGCAATCGGGTGAAAGAGACAAATTTAGCCGTCTAGCCCCATAGAATCCCATTCATCTTCGACTCATGGTGATCGCCCCCAGTGGAACTCTGGTAGAACTGCAACCAAATTTTATTACAATGGGAGTGAAAGGAGAGTGGGACGGCTTTCCTAGAACGGCTTTGATACAGCTGTTTACCAAAATGGACATTAGAGCCTGGCTTTATTAAAACAAGAGTAAAGCTAGCCATCAGGATCTACAATGGGGAGCCTAAGTCACGCTCTTCTACTTCCGGTCCATGGGTCCCCGACTGCCCAAAAAAATGAATGAGAGTCTATGGAGCGATAACAGTTATTTTCTCATCCCGTTTGAAAGGCGCCGTGGATTGAACGAATGATGTCCGTGAATTTAAAAACAAATTTTGATGCAGAGAAAATGCCGGAATTTTCGACCGGAGGCAAAAGTTACTTTAGGTTTTTGTGTAAAAACATTTAGCAGACTACAACTGCAGAAGAAGAAGGAGAGCGAGGGTCGTAGCCTCCAGGACGAAGAAAGGAGCATTAAACACGGAGAAAACCTCTATAAATCTGACCATGAGGAAAGTAGCAGCTATGTTGGAAGTAAAGCGGTCGGTGGAGTGAGAGCCAGCATGGAGGAGAAGCTCGTTTTACGTGCTATAGCTAGTGCTAGCTCCCGTTGGCCATATATGCGACTTCTGATTTGTAGGCATTTTGAATGCGAATTTTTACAATCAAATACATACCAAATCACTGGACAAACAGTCAAAATGCACATCATTAGTTATCATTTAAACCGAAGTACAACATATGTGTGATTCAGGATGTAACCCAAAGAGGACCAGAGAATAACTTTTATCGCTCCATTGACTTCCATTCATAATTTTTTCGGTTTTGGGACCCACTGGCCAACAGGAAGGGGAGGAGACTTAAACTCCTCATAGAGATGTGTCCGAGCCTAAATCATTTTTTAATAATCTGCCAATACCGAGTCCCGATCCTATACTACCATAATACACAGAAAAAGAATAAAGAATAGCGAAGAAACAGATCCATTTATTTAAATGACCTTATTTTAAATTTCAACAATTCTGTTAATAAACTGATAACTTTTGGGCTGTAGCTTGAACAATCAAGTAATTAATAACATAAATTCTTAACTTTTGGACATGAATGTAACAGTAAATATAAAAACAAAAAACACATCAACTTAAATAAACTTAATAATGTGAATACACTGTCCTGATCGGGAGGTAACGTCCGATTCCGATCGAGTCTGAAACCACGTGATCGGGCACAATTTCAGATCTAGTGATTGAATCTGGACATCCCTAATCTACATCAGCTCCTTAAAGAATTAATCAATTAGTATGAGCAACACTTAATTTCCCTCAAATTTTTTTATTTATTTAACGGAATTTGTATTATCAGCATTTTTAAGCCTTGAAGGCCTCACTTGCTTCAGTTGAGGTCAGGGTTCATTAATAAGTATGTGGCCAAAACTGACACATCAGACATTAGAGAGTACGTTTCCCTTCAGTCAAACATATTCGATTTAGACTACAGTTTAAGCTACACGGCTACATTGTTTGCCATGTTTCAAGGTGAAGTAAACGTCAGACTTCTGCCGGACAAACTTCCCCATCTCTGCAGCTTTAGAAGTGCTGAACATGGAGCTGCTTGCATCAAATGACATTTAAACCCCGTAGCTATTACTCAGGTAAATGATCTACAGAGCCCGCCCTCACACCTTTTCCATCTCAGCTAAAGGCCATAATTAGAACAGGTGCAGCTCATTATGGAAATGTGCTTGGCTGAAAAGATCAGCATACAGATTGGTGTTGACACTGTTTATCCACAGTAGTTCAAGTAGTGGTTTGTAGTTGGTGTGTAATGAAGAGTGAGCCTTCCATCGGAAACAAAGATAACCTGCAAATTATTTCTCATGAAAATAGTTGGAAAAGTGTTTTGTTTCTCCTGGATCTAAGCGGTGTCTTTGATAAAGTAGACCACACTATTTTAACGGGAATAACAGAGGCGTTTATATCTACCAGCCAGTGGAGGCCGCCGTTGTGGGTTTACAGACACGGTCTCTATGTTCCAACAGTCCGGTCCGCATAGCTCAGCTGGTACTGGGAAAAATGGCGACGTCAGCAAGTCAAGCAGCTGCTTCAGAGCCGCCAGAGATGATATCCGTCTCAGGAAAGGAGTGACCGCTGAAGAACAGAAACTAGAGTAAATTTAGGTGAAGCCTTCACTAGATGGACCCACATAAAACATTTCCATGGCATCAAACACACGCGCAAACGACCACTTTCCTCCTGGATCGGTAAGCTAACTTACTTGCCAACTTTGCTAATGTCAGCTGTCAGTTAAACTCCTCTAGAACACATTCTTCTCTGGACACAGTTCAGGTTGGTCACTATGGCGTATCAGCAGGAAACCAGCCGGAATGGTTATTTTTTGGTGTCGTAACTACAACCTAGACCCACTAGATGTAGCTATTGTGCTCATGTTCCATATCCAACCTTTAACCTGTCTAAAACGGATCAGCCTCTCTGGGGTTGTTCATAAATGGTTCACATCCTATCTGACAGACAGGACTTTGACGGTGAGTTTAGATACCTGCCCCCCTAAGATTCACAAGATCACATGTGGTGTGCCTCAGGGTTCAGTTTTAGGCCCAGTGCTTTTTAACCTATTTTCTCCCTCATCAGAAGACATGGAGTTGATTTTTACAGTTATGCTGATGATACACAGTTTTACATCTCCATGTCTCCTGAGAACACACGGCCGTTGGATGCAGTTTTTGAGTGAATTTTAGACATCGTTACTGTATCGTTAGCAGTGTGTTTTTTATTCTGAGGGCACTTTTATCCCCCACTTTAAAGAACATTGCCAGATATGCATGCTTTTATCACCAGTAGAATCGATTACTGTAACGTCCTGTTTTCTGGTCTTCCCAAAAAGACTACCTCAAGTTTACAGCTTTTACAAAATTCAGCAGCACGTGTCCTGATGAAGACCAGGTGACGGAAGCACATTACACCGGTCTTAAAATCGCTGCATTGGCTCCCCGTATGTTTTAGGATCGATTTTAAGGTTCTTCTAATGGTTTTTAAGTCTCTTAATGGTCTTGGGCCTTCTTGTTACTCAGAAATGCTTTTACCATATGAACCCTCGCGGTCTCTGCGCTCGTCTGTCTCCTCAGCCGTCTCCTTATCATCCTCAAAGTCAGACACGGACTCATGGTGAGGCGTCCTTTCATTATTACGGCCCTCACCTCTGGAACAGGCTGTTAGAGGACCTCAGGGCCGCAGATAACGTTCATATTTTTAAGAGCAGGATCAAAACTCACCTTTTTAGCATAGCATTAAACTGATAATAATTAAGTAATATATGTTTTGATCACTCTGTATGTTTTATTTGATTTAATTTTTTGTTAAACTTTTAACTGGCAATTATTTATAAATTATTTATCTGCTTTGCATTTTTATTTGATCATATCTTATCAAGCAAGCAAGCAAGTTTATTTATACAGCACAATTCATACACAAGGCAATTTAAAGTGCTTCACCGTTATATAAATTAAGAAAACAGATAAACAGAAAAACACCAACCTGGAAAAAAGATAAAAATAATTAATAACAATAAAAAAGCAAGAGTGCACATAAAATACTTTCAATTTTCATATGCGCGGGTAAAAATAACTGTTTTCAGCCTGGATTTAAACATTGTTAGAGTTGAGGCTTGTCTCACATCCTCATGAAGACTGTTCCAGATTTTATCTGCCTGAAACTGAAATGCAGCCTCACCGTGTTTATTGTTGACTTTGGGAACCACCAGGAGACCCCTCCCTGAAGTTCTCAGGGCCCGAGATGGTTCATATGTCTGGAAGATGTCAGAGATGTGCTTTGGTGCCGAACCATGAAAAGACTCGTACACAAGCAGAGCTGTTTTAAATTCTATTCTCTGAGTGACAGGAAGCCCGTGCACTGGACTAATATGGTCGTATTTCCTGGTTCTTGTCAGGACTCGAGCAGCAGCATTCTGGATGTACTGCAGCTGTCTAACAGCTCGTTTAGAGAGGCCAGTGAGCAGGCCGTTACAGGAGTCTAACTTGCTGGAGACAAATGCATGGATAAGTCTCTCTAAGTCTGGTTTCGACACTATTCATCTGATCTTACAATGTTTTTCAGATAGTAAAAAGCTGTGGATGTTATTGCTTTGATCTGGCTGTTTAAGTTCAGGTCCGAGTCCATGATTACCCCTAGATTTCTAACCTGATTTTTTTGTTTGAAGACAGAGAGACTCAATATGACTGATAACACTTTCTCTTTGTGTCTGTGGGCCAAAAACAATGATCTCAGTTTTGTCTGAGTTTAACTGGAGAAAGTTTTTTTGCATCCACACACTGATCTGTTCAATACAGTGACAGAGTGTATCTATAGGCCCATGTTCACCTGCCATCAGGGACACGTAGATCTGAGATGGGGTATAGTTGTGACGATGTTTTTATTTGGGGTTGGTGGGGTTTGTGGTGTCATTTCAATTTGTAAAGCACTTTGAGAAGCTATTTAGTTGGAAAAGCGCTTTATAAATAAAGTTTGATTTGATATATTGTATATGAGAATACTATTGAAAGTACTCATATCAGTTCTTTTTGTGTGTCTCTTTTCTTCTCTGTGTTCTCAGGCCACCAGACGGTCGTGGCAGATGACCGCTGGTACTGAACCAGGTTCTGCTGGAGGTTTCTTCCTGTTAAAGGGGAGTTTTTCCTCTCCACTGTCGCTACATGCTTGCTCAGTGTGACGGATTGCTGAGGTTGGAGTCTAGATCAGTGGGGCACAACTGCAAATTAGTGACTCGATACAATGTTTTGTTTTTTTTACTGAATGGAGTGTTTGTATGACTGTCTTGAAAGGACTTTTCTTGTAAAGCGCCTTGGGATGACCTCCATTCTCCATCGGTGCTACACAAATTAACTAATTTGAATTGATTTATGTCCAGAAAACCTTTTAAGGTCTGCATAATCTATAAGCAACCCTACAGGTTAGGCAGAGTTAGTGATTAAATGTGCAAACCAACAGTGAATAAAACACAAACAAAAGCATTAGAGAGTACGTTTCCCTTCAGGTTCCAGCTGCTGGGGCCGGACTTGGGCTCTCTTATTTGATTGGCTGCCCCACCCAACCTCTCTGGCCAGATTATCTGCCTTCTCCGCCCAAACAATCCTCTCCACACTCATGTCAGCCACACTCACTTGTCCTGAGGTGTGGAAGGCAGAGGCATCATTAGGGGAAATGACTCTTGTGTTGCATACCAGCTCTGATAATAAAACTGTCACAAGGGAGGACGGCATGATGGCTGCAGCACTGCAGTGATTAGACTGAAACACCCTCCTTCCTTTTCTGCTCCATCAAATATTCCTGTTTTGATTCTAAACTCATAAGTTTAACTTAAAATATATATATAAATGTAGTGTATGTTTATTTAATTGTGTTGCAGTCTGCATAACTTGGTTAATTTGTAAGCAGACGAAGAAGGTGAGGATCAAGGGCAAATACCTCCTAAAAGCAGGTCAATAAATCATTTAGTTTCTTCCAGGAATCTTGAACATGTTGGTAATAAACCAAATCCCAGGTATAAATATATTTAATTTGACCTTATGACTGATATTTTGTTTATTTTATTTCATTTAAGTATACATCAGCTTTTCTAATGACAAGAACAAGCCCTTTTATTCTGTTACAACCACAAACTTCAACTTCATCATTTGTTTTATTTTAGTTTTATATGATGAACCGACACAAAGTGGTACACAACTTTGAGGTAGAATTTAAAAAATCGCGGCTGGTTTTCAACAAATTCTACTAGTTTTTAAAGACGAGATGAAAAATTAAAAGAAAGGAAAAAAGAACAACAACTGAATGCTTCATTACCTTTGGTCTAGTCCAACGCTGCAGGTAGAAAATCTAGGATACGGAGGGCTGGCAGTCTATTTTTTCATGCTAATGTAATATTAAGCCAGTTGGATAGTAATATGGCAGCAAATGCTCACATTGGACACTACGTTACCCAGAATGCAAAAGGTCCGAGAGACAAAATAAGAAAATAGGCAGATCTCACAACGTTTATCAGTGTTTACCAATTTTAAAAGCAGTGCAAGATTTTCTAATATTGTGACGCCCTGATACACTACACTCAGACTTTGTTAAAGCACCACACCGGAACCATATATGTACAGTTATAATCAAAAACGAACAACAATAATTTTGGTTGCTCAGCCTGTCAGAACAGAAATAAAAGGTAGTTTGAACAAAATATTTTAATCCAAGTTAAATATGTAGTTTGATGCTACGTATTCAGATATCAAAATAAACTGCCGAGCTAAATATTTAGCTTTGAACTTAACATTCAGATTTAAATAATGAGCTAATATACAATTTTACTTTCCGATGAGCGGAAGTGGACTCTCAAATATATTATAGGTTCTCAAGACCCAGCTTTTATTTTGGTTGTCCACTAATTCTACATCGTCCTACCGAGCTATGTTGGCTATCGGTGTATGAATGTGAGTGTGAATGGGTGAATGTGACTTCAATGTAAAGCGCTTTGAGTGGTCAGTATAACTAGAAAAGCGCTATATAAATTCAGTCCATTTTCTTCCGCTCAGGGGCATTTAAATTTGCATATCAGCTAAATATTTAGCTCCGAGCTAAATGTTAGGTTCAAAGTTAAGTATTTAGCTAGCTAGTTGAGCTTTCTAGCTTAATATTTAGCTTTCTAAGTAAAGAATTATTTAAACCTAAATATATAGTTTGTAAGCTAACAATTTAGCTTGCTAACTATGTAGTTTCAAACTAAATATTGAGCTAGTCAGTTTAGCTTGCTAGATAAATATTTAGCTAGTCAGTTTAGCTTGCTAACTAAATATCTATAACCTAGATATTTAGTTTGTAAACTAACAATTTAGATGGCTAACTATTTATTTTGGAGCTAAATATGGAGCTAGTCAGTTTAGTCTGCTAGCTAAATATTGAGCTTGTCAGTTTGGCTGGCTAGATAAATATTTAGCTAGTCAGTTTAGCTTGCTAACTAAATATTTTTAACCAAGATATTTAATTTGTGAACCAACAATTTAGATGGCAAACTATTTAGTTTGGAGCTAAATATGGAGCTAGTCAGTTTAGCCTGTTGGCTAAATATTTAGCTTGCTAACCAAATATTTATTTCAAGGTTAAAAAAATAGTTTGTAAACGTAGTATTTAGCTTGTTAAGTATTTACTTTGGAGCAAAATATTAATTAGTTTAGCTTAGCTAACAACCAAATATTTAGTTCAAATTTAAGAATTTTGTTTGTAAAGTTAATATTTAGCTCCAAACTAAATATTATCTTTGAAACTCTGAAATTAATAAATTAATCAATAACATGGAACATGTTAATTATTTTTCTTACTTTTGTGACAGCCAAAATAAGCCAAATTTTTCCTGTTAATTTTTCGATGTGTTATAGCAACCCATATAAAATAGGTACCAAGCCTAATTCTCTTTAAATGTTAAACATTTAAAGGGAAAAGTGGCGTAAGTTTCCCCATTTTAAACATTTTATGATGAGTCACAGACAGCAGACCTAAGATATAACAGACGCCTGATACGGATTAATATTTGTACCAAAGTCTGCTGTCTGAATCAAGTGAAACAGTGGATTGTTTGTGAGCGCGAGCAGCTTGCTCCAGCTGATACTGGTCTGTAATGTGTTCCTACACCGTGACTGTGGCTGTGGGAGTCGTGGCTGCTGAAGGCAAAGACATTAATACGTGTGTCAGCAACCAGCAGGAGCCCACCAGTGGGAGAGGGAGTCTTCTAAAGAGGTTTTAATGACACTGAAAACACAACAAAAGGCATTCTGTGCTATTGCACATGCAGACATAGAGCAGTGGGCAGAAGCCACTAACTGGGAAAGTCTACACTGATCACAATTATTCTAGTTCTCTATGGAAACTGACACAAAATAAACCAAAAACCTAAAAAAAACTAGAAATAGCTGTTTGATTCTAAAGCAATGGACAACACGGAAAAACCTGCTGGTTTGATTAGATTGTTTGTCCAGCCGTCTGTACTGAACTTCGAGACTCATAGCTTCAACTCCCCCTCAGATTGGTTGGACCACATCTTTACCTTAAAGTGCCTATATCATGCAAAATCAAGTTTTTGGAGTTTTCAACCATCTGATAATGCAATTTTCTCATACAAAAACCCCCCACCAATGGTTTTTGGCTTAATTCCCGCATGTCTGAGTAATCCTCCTGAATTCTGCTCTCTGAGAAGCTGCCCCTCCCTCTCCTAGAAAACGACTGAGTGTTCAACTAGTGACATCACAAGTTGAAAGTTGAGTGCTAGAGGTGTCTGCACCGCCCCCTGCCGGCAGAGCAGCTTACCCCTGCTAGAGTTCCAAACACATCCTCCTCCTTCTCAAAGCTCATAGCTGCTTCGGTTTTTGGCAGCTTAAAACACTTTTTTGTTGGATTTTTTCTTTTCTCTGCGAAACGCCTGTTTGGCTGCAAACGGTGGGGGGTGCAGGAGGCCGGGTTATAGAGAAACAAGCCATTTTACTTCGTGGTCCAACATTTACTACAGGATACAAGTTAAATTTTAGGACAAATTAATACTGTATAACAACAATGGTAACATTTTAGCTTATATAAGTCTATCCCAGAAGTTGAAAGCTGTAAAATAGGATGATATTGTCCCTTTAATGTGCTTCTATCTAGTACCTATATGGGTTTTCACTATAATATACCAATCTTCTGTGTTAATGTGTCTCCATCCATGTGAAAGAACAGTATGTTCTGGTGTTGTGCCATATGTGCGTTTAAATCGTTTTTGGAACTGAATCTGGAGAAATTGAGAAATTAAATATGGAGCTAGTCAATTTAGCCTGCTAGCTAAATATTGAGCTAGTTAGTTTAGCTTGCTAACTAAATATTTATAACCTGGATATTTAATTTGTAAACTAACAATTTAAACGGCTACCTATTTAGTTTGGAGCTAAATATCGAGCTGGTCAGTTTAGTCTGCTAACTAAATATTTAGCTTGCTAACCAAATATTTATTCTAGGGTAAAAAAGAATAGTTTGTAAACTTAGTATTTAGCTTGTTAAGTATTTACTTTGGAGCTAAATATTAATTAGTTTTGCTAATTGTTTGCTGAATCTGGAGAAATTGAGCCAGGATTGTCAAGTAAGCCTGGCTTTTGGAGTTCGCTCGCTTTGTGGAAAACCCACCTGGTGGTGTGACGCAATCTACAGAGGTCAAACTGGGAGGCACAAAGAATGCTGGGAGCAAGCAGGAGCAAGGAAATGGGAATCACAAGCTTAGTTGGAGGAGAAAACACCTGTTTACTTGGCTTGCAACTACCAGAATGAGAGATCACCTGTTAGGGACTGATCTTCTCACAGCTCCTTAAATCTTCATTAGATGATCAGCTGATTTCAGACGGATACAGAGATCCGCTGTGGAGGGAAGACCTCACAGAAGCACATACACTACATCCACATCTGTCTTCTAACAACCTGAAAAACAAACAAAAACAATGACAGCCTCACATAATTAATAAAAATAACTTTTTTTTTTACATCCACTGTGGTACCTCATGCTTACTCATTATCCTTTACAGCCTGCAGTTTACCACCATTGCAGTTTTAACACCAAAATTAAAATAAATTAATCTTTCTTTACATCCCGGTAGGCAAAAAGCAGACATGAGTGTTTTTTCTCGTCAATTTGTAGATTTAGATTGAATCACCGAAATCGAACCAGGGGTTTATATTGTATAACAGCTGATTAGTCGATATATTATTAGGATTTTAATTGATAGTATTTTGAAGAGTTTGAATCGTCTGTTGCTCACCGGGTTGGAGAACGTCTTGCAGAGAGCCCTTTCAGCATCATCAGCTGTAATACTGCTACACATACTGACACATTGTGCTCATTTACACTCATCTAGCTGTTGAGAACGTTGCCTGTTGCTTTGCTTCATCACTTTCAACCATAATCCACTTTTAGAAACGGCTGCCAGGTCCAAAATAAACGTGTCAAAGTTTCTTTGAAGACTTCCGACTCTTGACTGGTACTCATATTATACGCTGAATGTTAGCATGAGATCAGATCCAATTAGTGGGTCAGAATCTTGCTTCACAAGGCAAAACTTTTGAAGATAAAGTCTTGTTCTGTTCTTAGAAACAGAAGATGTACAGATATTTTACTGACAGAAAATCTATATTTGAGCTAAATATTTTGTTTAAAACTAAATATTTGGCAAACAAGATAAATATTTAATTAGCAATGTGAGGTTGCTAGCTCAATATTTAGTTTGTAGGTAAATATTTAGCTAAAGAAATTATTTACTTCAGAGCTAGTTTGTTTGATTTTAAGGTACAAAATAAATATTTAGTTAGCAACATTAGCTTGATAACTAAATATTTGGTTCAAAAATATATATTTAGCTTGCTTCCTAAATATTGAAATTGGAGATTAATATGTATGCTAGTAAGCTTAATATTTAGTCTGCAGCATAATAGCTTTATGCGTGCATGCTAAATATTTAATTGGAACTAAATATTTAATTAGCAAGGTTAGCTTAATAGCAGAAAAATTTTGTTTGAAGTTTAAATGTATGCTAGCAAGCAAAATATTTAGTTTGGAGCTTAATAGCTGCATTTATGCTAGCAAGCAAAATATTTAATTTGGAACTAAATACTTGTGAATCAAGGTTAGCTTGGTAGCTTAAAATTTAGTTTGGAGTTTATATGTATGCTAGCAAGCTAATTAGTTTGGAACTAAATTTTAATAAGCAATAATAATGTTAAGTTTTGAGTTTAATATAAAAAACTAAATATTTAATTTGGAACTAAATATGTATTTAACAAAGGTTAGCTTACCAGCTGAATATTTAATTTGGAAATTATATGTTATCAAGCTAAATATTTGATTTGGAAATGAATATTTTATTTAGCAGGGTTATATTGCTAACTAAATATTTAGTTTGGAACTTAATATTTATGCTGGAAAGCTAGATATTTAATTTGGAACTAAATATGTATTCAACATGCTTGGCTTGCTTGCTCAATATTTAGTTTGGAGCTTATATTTATGCAAGCAAGCTGAATTTTTAGTTTGGAGCATAATACTGTATTTGCGCTATCAAGCTAAATATTTAATTTGGAAGGACATATTTATTTTGCAAGGTTAGATTGCTAGCTAAATATTTAGTTTGTGAAGAGAATATTTTTGCCTGTTAAGTAAATGTTTAGTTTAGATGTAGTTCGTTTGTTTATACTCAATAGCCTAATTTAGTAAATATTTAGTTTCCAAACTAGACTAAATATTTTGCTTGCTAACATAACTTAGGAGCAAAATATTTAGTTAGTTTCATTCAAAAAAAAAATGTTTGGAAAAAAAATTAACCAAACGTCTCCCCTTAGATCTACAGCTGCATTTTCTGCACATCCCTTCTCCATCCCCTCAATATAATTTTTATATCTTAATTTCCCAGGATGATTGTTCATGATTAATGTCAGAAGAGGAAAGGTTAGATTTTCGATTGAGGTAAATTAGTCAAAAACACATCGTTATTTATGTCTTGCTTGTTTCTTTCATATTTGACTGTTAGCAGAAGTCATTTATCAGAGCTGGTCATTGGCCTGCGTGGCTTTATTATTCATTAATCATCTACACCTGATTGTCTCTGCATGGTCCACGGCGCAGCTGGTGCTTATCTACAGCGTTCGCTGGCGACACAAAGAAACTCCTTAGGGGACTTTACAGCAACCAATTAACCTAACGGTCCTATTCGTGGGAGGAAACTGGAGTGCATGGAGAGAAAAAGGGAGAAAATGAAAACTCCATTTAGAATATCACAGGCTGGGATTCAAACCCACAACGTTCTTATGACAGGCAACAGAGCTACTAGCTCTTTTCTTACCTTTTTTATTTTTTAATATAGTTAATGCGGTTGTGTGGGCAGTGAATGTGTCTCGGAAGATTACTCCGATCCTCATTTTCTCTGGTCATGTAAAGAAAAAGAATGCTATTTTTGCTTCAACTTCTGCTTCTGTCTCTTTCGTTGAGTGTGAATCAGCTACAACCAGACCCCATCAACCCCACCGCTGAACAGCCAGAGCTCCTCGTTAGACTTAGTCTGTTTATCTAAAATGTAACTATTTTACATTTATTTAAAGCAAAAAAAGTTTTCTGATGCCATTTAAAACAAAAATATTTCTCAAAATAAGAAATATTCACTTATTGTCTCATTTTTTAGCTTTATTTAGGTCTAGAAATTATTCTTATTTCAAGAGATCTTAGTAAGAAAAATTTACTTACTGCATGGACAGATGATTTCGCATGTTTCTAGTAAATTTTCACTACAGACAAATTTATTTATCTAGTATTGAGGAATCGGGTTTTTACGGAATCACACTCCTACAAAACACAATTGGCCAAGCATTTCATTTCAAAATACAGTACAACTTTATCTGCACACAGTAACTTTACCGAAATACAGTCAATCTGACTTGAGATGAAATTATTCAGCAGCATTAATAAATTATTTTAGTTCCAAAGGTACATGCAGTCAAATCCAAATGCACCAGTTTTCAATGTAGCTACTGATAATTGCTGGCATTAAAAGGTAACTGCCTGCAAAACATGTAATTCATCATTTTTAGACTGTATTTCTTGGTTGGGAACTTTATGAATGTTCACATCTTACAGGAAAAAAAGGAATCAGTTTTTAGCTTTGTTTTCTGCACACAAGTTTTACTGTATTGTTTACATGAACGGAAAATTCATGAAAACACTCAAAAGCAAAAAAAAACAGATGAACGGGTTCCCTCAAATGTCCCCTTACATTTCCTCTTTTCTTTATTTTTATTTTCCTGTGTATTCTCACAAAAGCATTAATCCTCATCATCCTCCTTTTATATTAATGTAACTGAAAAAAACTTCAGCATTTGCCTCTGAAATCCAGTCTAAAAACGGCTTCAGTTTTCCCTGATTTACCCTACACGAATCATCTATGTGTCATTATTGAATTGCATATTATCAGCTTATATTTTTTAACCATTATTATTGCAGAAGTAGAGATTTTATACTTTAGCTAAGGTTTGGAAAAGTTTTGTTTTTACTGCTGTAACCTGTAAATAAGACAAAAAATTATCCATAATTTTGTTGGTGGCTAAAGTTTGTAAAAGCATTGTAGAAACGTGTTGCATATAAGGTGAAAACGACATGAAATTAGTAAATGGTTCGGCTAAAACAGAACGAGGCTACGCACATTGTGTTAAGAGTTTTGAAAGTGAGATTCTTGTTTGTTAGCTACTGACAAAAACTATAACGACCTCTCTACACTATATTTCACTGGAGCAACAAAACCCAGAAATACCGAGCCAATCTTATATTTCTCAGACTTTACAGCTTTACTTCTAAGATAAGCTTCTAAACAGCAGGGAGTTATAGGGAAGCTAATTTACTCCACAGAGCAGAGAGATGTACTTTAACCTAGACCAGAGCACCCTCTGGTGGGTAACACAGAAATAGCTCCTTAGTTGCTTCCTTTGCATCATTTCAACCTGAAATGTGAAACTTTACAGACGTGATGAGATTAAAATGTATTTTATTTAGCTGATCAGGAGAATGAGAGCATGTTGTTCTTCTGCCACAGAAACCATCAGGATATACCGGTTTATCCACAACACAGCGGCTGCAGAGAGATCCCAGTTAGAAGAAGATGCTGGGATTTTCTGTTGCTTCTCGTACACTGTAATAAAAATGTAAAATTTACAGTAAATTACTGGTAGAGGGGTTGCTAAAAATAACACATATTCTCAAAGAAAGAGAAGGTTTGCCTTTTCTTTTAAAAAGGCAAACCTTAAAAGCCCTGTTTTTTGAATGTAGAATCCTTTCAAATTATGTTTTCTTCAATAATTCCTACTTCATGTGTTTCACTAACATATTACATGTTTAATTTATTGTTAAACCGGTAAGAAAAAACACAATTCTTTAAAGTAATATTTTTTCACCGTATCTCCACTGTAAATTGATTTGTCTTACTGTACTGTTTTATAATCTTGCTGTAAGTCCTTTACAGTTTTACTGTAATTCTATATCAATATTGCTGTAATTCTATAACAGAGTTACTGTTATAGAATTACAGTAAAAGTGTAACAGAACAACAGTCAATGTAACAAGTACATTGAACAAAACAAAACGGTAAAACTTTTGTGAAAAACAGCAACATTTGCTTTTGACATGAGTTTTAAGATGTTAGTTTAATGTTAAAATATACAGATATTTATAAGTGATCCAAAAACAATATTAATTCCCTTAGCTCTAACAGTAATGACAATATATTGAATACAACCTGATATATAACTAGAAAATTAAAAAGAGCCAACGTTTTAAAGCAAAGCCTTTAATTTCCAAATCATAATTTTCTTTCATTCTAAAATAATATGTTATAACAAAGGAGGGAGGGAATGGAAATAGAGCATACACATATTAGCATGCTTCCCCCCCTTGAAACTAATCACAAATAGTAAAGGGTTAAATTACATATACATACATTTCGATAATTTTACACAACTCACAGGAACCGCAAAAACAACGAGAATTGTCTTTATTAAAGAGCGGGTCGGTCCCACTAAATGAATGTTCCTGTGTGCCGAGAAGAAGGTAATATAATCACTGAATGAGTTAATTCAATTAAAGTTAATTAAAGTTAATTTAATTAACCAGAGGAGGTTAAAGCAGATTTTAGTCATAACTGGTCAGGTCTTCCTGGTTAGCAGATATGCAAAGTAGAGAGAGAGCGAGATAAAACAATGAAACGCAGTCAGCAGTTCCGGAAGATCAATAAGGATTTACAGCTAGTTCGAAAAATAACAATGATGAATTCAATTAAATTAGACGATTTTTTTATTTATCCCAGAGGGAAATAAAAAGGGGCTGTACGGTGGTGCAGTGGTTAGCACTGTTGCCTTGCAGCAAGAAGGTTGTGGGTTCGTATCCCAGCCCAGGGTCTTTCTGCATGGAGTTTGCATGTTCTCCCCGTGCATGAGTGGGTTCCCTCCAGGTACTCTGGCTTCCTGTCAGGTTAATTGATCACTGTAAATTGTCCTTAGGTGTGAGTGTGTGCGTGGTTGTTTGTCCTGTTTGTCCTGCCCTGTGATGGACTGGCGACCTGTCCTCTCGCCAATTGACAGCTGGAGATAGGCACCAGCACCCCGCGACCCATAAAGGATTAAGCGGTTAAGAAAATGGATGGATGGGAAATAAAATGTCGTCGTAACTCATGTCGTCCAAATACAGCCAGGAGGAATATCGGTATTTGGCGCCACAGCATTTTTATCAGCAGGGGTTTCACCCAAAATTTCCACCGCATGTTAATATCAACTCAAGTATCTAATTATTGCAAAGAGATCTAAACGTTAAAGTCAATAAATTGAGTTATGTGTAATAAAGTGTAAAGTACATAGGGAATAAGTACTGAACACTCTAATAGTTTGTGGAAAAGACGCTTCTCATATGGAGAGACCAGTCGTCTGCATTGTTTTAGAGCAAGGTTGTCCAAAGGGCGGCTCGGGGTCCATTTATGGCCCTTGGACTGATTTTCGATGGTCCTTGACCATCATTTAAGATTGGTACATTCTGTAATTGGCAACACAAATGATTGATGCAGATCGAGACTTTCTTTTAAAAAAGTTATAATTTAAAGGAATAGAAAATTATCCATGGCACAAAACAAATTATTCATCTTTTAACAATCATTCTTTTTTTTTTTTTTGCTGTCTTTTTAACTTCACTGCTTAAAAAATATATATATAAAAGCAGACGTAGAAAAAAACAAACATAGCTAAAAATAACTAGATGGAGCCCCTATTACGTCCATATGTGTTCCCCCATGGAGATGTGCTGAGTTTCCACCTCCAGTACTACAATTTTATCTGTAGTTAAAGGCACAGTGCGTAATTTTCGGCCAGTAGGGGGCAGTACATACCTAAATTATCACAAGCATGCGGTATCTGTGTCTTCGAGTAAGAAACTCAACAACGGAGGTCCAACTAGTGCTGTTTTCAAACGCTCAATTCCCTGAGAATGATCTATTTGCAGCAACATGACGAGCACATCAGTCTCTCTTTCATCGCTTGGAACTAGTGAAGAGGTAAAAATGTATTTATGGCGAAACTTTTTTGCACTTTGAGTGGAAATCAATGTTTTAATAGCGGGCGTGTTCCGTGCGCTTTGTCCGTCCGGCTCTTGTAGAAGTAAAGACGTCATCTAATATGGCTTTCCCCTCAAAAGAGGACCCGCGCCTATGTGTTTTAAAACTGATTTTTAAAGTCATATTTTACACTATCGCTAATATTTTGCAATTAATAATTAATTAACTAATAATTAATAACGTAATTATTATTACATGATATTTTAATGGCTATTTTCAAAGATGTACTACAAAAACTACACACTGTCACTTTAAGTAGTTTTCTAATCCTCACATTGGAGGAACATTACATAACCATAACTTGACTATTTTCCTAATACTAATTTTCAGGAAGCAGTATCTAAACCCTAACATGATCTGTTTAACATTTACGACCAGCAGTCGCCTCGCATGTGGGTGGAACCGGAACCCAACCAAACCCCCTCTTTCTCTGTGAATTGAGACCAAAGTCTATGGACCAAACCCACCCCCCCATATAAAATATTTCTTTTGATCTATACGATTCACGTGAACTCCATTTTGGTTTTTAAAACGGTGAAAAGCAACAAGCTTTCATGTATATTATTCGTTGGTCTCCTCCTTCCATTTCCAAATATCCCCCTCGATGGGGAGCCTAAGTCCCGCCCTAATACTTGGGGTCTCCATGGGTCCCTGACTGCCAAAAAAAATGAATGAGAGCCAATGGAGCGATAAAAGTTATTTTCTGATCCAGTTTGAAATGCGCCGTGGATCGAGCATATGATGTCAGAGAACTTTAAAACAAAATTTGATACAGAGAAAACGCAGATTTTCGACCGTTGGCAAAAGTTACTTTAGGTTTTGTGTAAAAACGTTTAGCGAACTACAACTGCAGAAGAAGGAGGAGAGCGAGGGCCGTAGCCTCCAGGATGAAGAAAGGAGCATTAAACACGGAGAAAAACTCTATAAATCTGACCATGTGGAAAGTAGCAGCTATGTCGGGGTTACAGCAGTCGGTGGAGTGAGAGCCAGCATGGAGGAGAAGCTCTACAAGCTCTAAATCACACATTAAAGTTACTTGTTTAAGCCACTGTCCCTTTCTATTTTTGTAATTTTCTTAGGCAAAAACATATATTTGGTACAAGGCGACAAAAAAATTAGGAAAACTAGCAACAATAGCGGTAAATGTGGTCTTAAATACCTTCAACAACACTGCTGCCGTCTTTTTCTGTCGTAATCCAAATTATCTGCTTATCTCCTTTATTGTAGCTATATTTCTTTTGGCCTGAGTTTTTGTAATCTGTGGTCCGAGTCTGCCCCCTAGTGGAACTCTCCAGTAGTATGTGCAGTGAGTAAGCAAGTACATCCCCGGCTTGTTGCTTCATAGTTGCTGGTGTGAGGTTAAAAAGGCAAGTATATTTCTGGCCTAACAGTTAAAATACACTTCCAATAAAGTGAGTATTGGTAAAACTGGTAGCCAAATGGTTTGTGGGAAGTGTTATTGCTAGCTGCTGAAAGTAACTAATGAAGTAATTTGTAATCTCGCGTAGTTACTTTTAAAATAAAATAATCAGCCAAGTCCCTAAATTACTTTTGGAAAGAGTATTCAGTAGTCGGTAATCAGATTACTTTTTCAAAGTAACTGTGGCAACACTGTCAGTTGTTGGCAAGATCCGCTAATCCACCTAATTTGCTTTTGCCGCTCCTCCTTAAATATCTTTTTAGCTTCCTCCTTCTCTCTCTGCCCTTTGCTCCTGCTCTGCATCCGTGAAGCTGCCCTTTTTAACTCCTCCGGGATTTAGGGTTTAAAGTTGTGGTTGTATTTGAGCTTTTGAGACGCTAAACAGCCGGTCGCAAATGTCTGAAAGCAAAAAAGTCTCAACAAAAATCCTTCCAGCTGCACAGCATCGAGAATTAGAGGAAATATTCAAAGCAGAAAAATTCTGAAGAAAAGTATATAAAAGAGAGTTAATGTAAAAGAGCTGCTCCAACATCCTGACACCATGAGCAGCGCTACTCTAGAGGTTTTATTGGCTTTTGGTTAATAAAGTTTGTTTTTCCAAACCGATGTGATTCATCTTAGTGTCTTATCTAAGTAAAACGAGGAGCAGATCAAAATGCAGGAACTCTGGGTTTTATCATGTTTTACCATCATGCTGCTTAGCCATGCGGCAATCATCAGCCGCGCTTGTAGCATCTCGATAGGATAGCCAAGAAAACAGAGAGTTCTACGGCATCAAAATTATGCCAAAATTATTAAAGTGAAACTGAAAAGAAATATTGGCAGCGAATTTTCTTTGTGAAATTATTAAATATAATTCTAACTGAAGATGGTAATTTCGAATCCAAAATAAATGTAGTGAAAATGTCTGTGTTGAAAGTGAAAACAACTCCTGACGCATTTTAACATCATATCAAATGAAACTGTACAGAAGGTTAAAGCGGTGGATTCAGCTGTATTACAAGGACATTTTAGAACAACAGATATACAGTATAAAAGAACTTTGAGTAATCTTTATTTGGTGGTTTAGAAAACGGGTGAATTTTGGGTTAAAATATGTCAAAAGAATGACAAATGGAACTACGCTTCAAAGCAACAGCACTGAAAAACACCGTCGTTGTGTAGAAAAAAAGATGAAAGTGTGAAAGCTTGATTTTGAGTTATTTGCGTCAATGTATATATTTTGAGTTTCATTAAAAGTTTTTTCACTTTCAAGTTTTATTTTACTTTTCAAGACAGAAATTTCCATTACATTTATTTCCGATTCAAAATTTATATTTTCATTTTCATTATTTATTTTTCAGTTTCCTTTTAAGCTGTCATCATTTTGATGCCATAGGGTCATGTTTTGTCTCACACACTAAAGTGAGGTTTTCCAAATTTGCCGCCATCCAATGAAGTCTTTGAGATCATAGAGTAGATATTTAGACTGTGAACTGGTCTTTGTTCTGTTTGACATTATCATACGTAAATAACTGTTAGCCTAATTTTGAAATCCAAGATCGGTTATCGTTTAAAATAATAAAAGCAATTTGAGGGATTGCGTGACACATTAGGAATGAGTAGGAATTACCAAAGGAACACATTAATATTTCAACAATTATAAAGCCCTTCAAGAGGCCATTCTGTTAAAATATTTATTTCCTCCTCTCTGTTTCCTTAAGCTGACGGTGAGGAGCAGGAGAGATGACGAGTCGCCATTGATTGACGAGTTATTTGAGTGTATGTACCTGTGTGTCTTCAGTAAACAATGTCCCTGTAGACGTCTCGGTGTAATGATGATGTGTCCTAGACGATCGCAGACAAGGACACGAACAATGATCAGCATCTATTTTATTGATCTCTACGTTTTAAAAAAACATCCCCTTTCTCCTTCACATACACACACACAAGCAACCAGAGAGGTTAAGCGAATTAAAGCTTTAGTGAAGAAGGATGGAGGAAATGTATGGAATTAGGGGAGGAGAAAGACCACTTGATGCGGAGAAGATAATGGACCAGACAGGTGCCTAGAAAGAAACTCAATTTGGCGAGCAGAATATTGAAGCATGAAAATAAAAGAGAGGATATATCCGGATGTAGTAAAGTGGGTTTCTGAAAAACTATCATGTTAGATTCGGCTATTTAAACTAGTTCTGCCACGCTACTTCGTTCACAAACTGGCTAATATTTGGTGTAGTTTATAAAGTTACACAGTCAAGAATTAACAGCACTAATTGAAATTATTTTTCCTGTCATAAGAGGAAAAAAAATTTAGTTTGATCTGTAAAATTTCAGTCTTATTCATTTATAAATGTCAACTTCAAACTAAATATTTAGGTTGAAGCTAACTAGCTAGCTAGCTGAACTGGCTAGCTAAATATGTAGCTTAAAACTAAAAAAAAGCTAGGTCTTGCAAACCTATCTTTAAACTTCTGGCAAATTTGTGTCCATCTTGTTCATTTGTGAATGTCAACTTCAAACTAAATATTTATGTCTAAGCTAACTAGCTGAACTGTCTAGCTAAATATTTAGCTTAAAGCTAAATAAAAGCTAGGTCTTGCAAACCTCTCTAAACTTCTGGCAAATTTGCATCTGTCTTGTTTGTTCATTTATAATTGTCAACTGCAAAGTAAATATTTAGGTTGAAGCTCATTAGTTAGCTGGCTAGCTGAACTGACTAGCTAAAAATTCACCTTAAAGCTAATTAAAAGCTAAGTCTTACAACCCTCTTTATAGACTTATGGCAAATGTGTCTCCATCTTGTTTATTTATAAATGTCAACTTCAAATCTTTAGGCTGATGCTCACTAGTAAGCTAGCTGAACTGGCTAGCTAATATTTAGCTTAAAGTTAAACAAAGGCTGGGTCCTAAAAACCTCTCTATATACTTCTGGCAATTTTTTTCCATCTTGTTTACTCTTTTATAAATGTCAACTTCCATCTAAATATTCAGGTCGATGCTAACTAGCTAGCTAGCTGAACTGCTAGCTAAATATTTTGCTTAAAGCTAAATAAAACCTGGGTTTTACAAACCTCTCTATAGACCTCTGGCAACTTTATCGTTGTTTATTTTCCTCAACATTTTAGATTAAAACACAGGATGAGGCATTTTAATGGCAAAAAAACAAAGCGGGCCAGAAAATAACTTTTAATCGCTCCAGTGATTTCCATTTGTTCGGCCAGGGGACCCATGGGCCGACCGGAAGGGGAGGAGACTTAGGCTTCCCATGTGTTCCCTGACCAAAACTTTGTTTTCCCCTCTTTTAATTAATATCTTAATTTGTTTCTCCTATGTCAGGCTAATTAATCCAAATTATTGCTGTTAATTTTTGACTGCATAAATCTACGAAACCCATCTCGTGCACTTGAAACAGGAGAGGATGTATAGCTGACCTCTTTAGGTGAAGCTGCAACCCCTGCAGATGAATGAGATGCCTCACTGCTATCTATTTGTGGAACAAAGGGTAATGTCCTGCAAATATGTGAGCGCTGGGGCTGTTCACCAACACTGATTCAGTCTCCTGCAAAGTCTAAAGACTGGCTTGACTTCCTCCTACTAGCTGCCCCTGATCTTTTATAAAATTGAAACATCTTCTTTGTGGTTGAGTGCATGCCAACGGACTGAATTGACATAATTCGTTCAAATCAGGTGATAGAGATCAGATTGGTAAGAGACGAAAACTGGTTTAAACTTGTCAAAACAGGAAATAGTACCCCACAAGTTGTCAGTCGATGGAGGGATATCAGACTGGTAAGACATGAGAATTCAGAAAAGTAAATTTTTTATATTTTAAAGGAACACATTGTCATAAGGGAGGAGCAGAACCTTGTTGACATATGATGATAGATTTATCAATACATACTAAATATTGACATGATTTAGTTTTAATTAACTTTCAGAGCTCATGAGTGAAGAAAATTTTTCAGATGCCAACAATTGATCCTACCAACCAGAATTAATTTTCTCGTCATTAAAGGCTGAAGAAGACATCTTAGCAAAGGACCAGTAAGTCAGTGTTATTTTTTTACGTTTGATTTCAAACATGCCAAAAATTCTTGATTTCATTTTAGCTATTTTTTGCTATTTGACTAACTCTCCATACTGATTCCTCAGATGCTAATATGTTAGTTGGCATTAGCATGCTAGCTCATGTGAACATTTGAGTTAATTTTTCAGTTTTGCTTAACTTTTTTTCTGAATCTTTCGAAGCTAATAAAAGCATGCTTCGATATATATAACTATTAACATGCTATCTCATGTTAACATGTAAGCTACTGTTAAACTTTGCTGAACTTTTGTATTTACTTATTATTTTCTAGGCTAGTTAGTATTTGAGTTCTAGTTAGCATTAGCAAATGTAAAAACTTTTTGTACAAATTACTTTGAGACTAAGGCATAAAATGTTAGAATTGAAGGTAATTTTGATTTTTTTTTTTGAATGTTTTGAACTCTTTGTACTGATAACCGTCAGACTAATGAGCACATGCTAGCTAGCATTAGCATGCCAGTCAGCACTGGCATGTTTGCTTTTTAGCAGTTTTTGAATTTTGATTAATTTTTCCTCCTGATATTTTTTGTACACTAATAACATGCTAATTATATAAACACGTGCAACTCCGTAGCGAGGTGCCATGAACTGCCTGGCGCACAAAAGGATTTAGAGCAATTTGCTTAAAACCTGGGTGCTGACATTTGCAGGTGGTTACCTTACCTTACCTGCTGACATTTGCGCATTACCTATGACAAAGTTGAGTTAGCTTTATTGATCCCACAAGCGGAACATTTTGTTGCCATGGACACGCAAAGAACAACACACAGACATAAACAAGCCAAACATTCTCAATGGACTATGCTACTGGCCGCAACCGAGTTTTAACATTAAGAGAAACACAACTAAAACCATCAAATACACATTATGCAAAGTGTTCATTATAAAAGCGATCTGCTGCAGGAATACTTGGATACTTTATACCTTGGATACATCTCACTGCAACACACATTTTCTGTCAAGGACAATGAAGTACACTGGCTGCAGGTGCTCCTGTCGAGGCAGAATCACACAAAATTGCTCAAGCTAATCTATATTTAGCATTAGATGTAGCCAACAACAATGTACCACTCAGAAACGGCGGTCATTCTATGCCGCGATGCCGTCACAGGTTTAGCATCTGCTGCTGTCCCGGAAGAGAACGAGAAAAACGGCTCGAAACGATATGGCTCCGGCCCCATGGCAGGTCCCTTTTATATTTCCTGAAATTTTTTCTAAGCAAGCTGAACAATAATACACATTGTAGCATAAAACACTGAGCAGATATACAGTCTACATGTGTTAAGAATGAATATTTTATCTGCTGTGGCCTGAATACTGCGTAATGGACGCTGAATGTGCTTTCTGTTGCCTCCTTGGAGACTGGAATAACAAGCAAAACTTCAGCCAAAGTTTTGAAATCTGATTGTTTTTCCAATTGACGTGATCAGAATTTGGCAATAACCTCTGAACGATGGCTTTTCTGATCGCCTCAACGGGAGAAAAATTTAGCAGCATCTTCTCCCTCTGCATCAGTGGTTAAGCTGCATTGATCTGTTAAGCCTAGTTTATGCTTCTCCGACCGCGAATTTGCACTCAGACGCAGGCGCATTGACGGTGACGTTTTTCGTTTCTAGCAGTCCGTGTTTTCCTCTCCCCTTTCTATTGTTTTTTCATCGTTGCTCGACCAGGACAGCAGGGGGCGCTAACTTTTCATGGCGTCTCTGCCTACTATGATAGCGCCATTTCAGTTTTTTTCTAGGCTTGTGAACGCGTTTCTTCCTATTTGAGCGATGAACGACAGAAAGTAAGTTTAGATTAAGCTGTAAAGCTTTTTACTAGAAGTGCGGATTATAGAATTACTCGAGAAACATATGAAAACAAACACTGCAGCCTTTTTCGTTGTTTTCCTACACCTCCTCTGTGTTCAAAATCGCCAAACGAACAGATAAGATAAGTTATCCTTTCAATATAAAGCATTTAGTGGCCAAACGCTGCATTAACTACTGATTACAGCGACTATAGAGCCCCGTTCTGGTGAAACGATCTCTGGCTGTTGCTAAAACTGACCAATCAGATGTATACGCTCTCCGTTGATGGATAGTTAGAAAATGGGCCTCTACTCCGTGCGTCCTTGCGTAGGTGACAGAGAGCCCTTACGTTGACGGATAATGGCGTTGCGTCAGTCCGTCTCCGTCAAAACGGAGAAGCATAAACTAGGCTTTACGGCCATCTGTGTCAGTTACGTGAACTTTATGCATAACGTTGAAAAGGACGCGTTTGCACCGAGTGGTCAGGGGTGTGAATTGTAATCTGTGAAAATGACGGATAACCTGCAGAGTTTTCTATCAACCTTTAAAGAAACTGACAAATACCGAATGCACTTGGTTTATGTGACCCCCTATTGCAAACAATTAGCATCCCTCTTGGAATGGATTTTGGATCACTGAGTTTTTTTCCAAACTGTTGTCAATACACTTAAAGTTTGGCAAATTTGCTTTTTTGGAAATATACATTTTTCTCAGAAGCTTTCATTTTGAGAAAAGCACGTGTCTTTGTCTCATCTAAACTGGTTGACGGTTTCTTGCCAACACGCTGGAGAAGCCTTTCTTAATGTCCCCCCCCCCCCTCCCAAACGCACGGTTCGAGCTCGACATATGCTCTCACACAGTGAGATCAGCGGCACCACATGGGGTTGCCACATCCTTTATCAAACGAGCCACATTCAACCGCGGGGGGGCATTCACAACGATTATCATAAGACTCCGAACATGTTCGACAGAAAAAAGGGGCACAAATGGGTTGCCATATTGCAACCACCTTCAAAAAGCTGACAGAAATAAAGCAGCTGCCAATATCATTGAAAACAGAGGGGCAATAAAAGCAGGAAGTATAAAAAATTAACACCAAATGTGTAAGTTTTAGGAGTTAATGAAGTAGTAGTGACCCAGAAATAAGGTTAAAAATGTAATAAAAGTACAATATATTTAGAGGTGGGTAACTACAAGTTACTTTCACTCAGTTATATTTATTTGAGTGATTTCGAAAACGAAAACCTTTAGCAGTAGTTTTACAACACTGTACTTTTTACTTTTATTTGAGTAATATTATTCCGAAGTATCGCTACTCTGCTCACGGGAAGTGACTTTACTGAACAAGAAAACAAACCCAAAATTCACCAGACGCGCACCTACAGTTCATTCTGAAGTGAGACTTCCTGTACTGTTATAAAAAGCGCATTTAAAGCTGTTTTTCCGCCCGACTAATGCAGTGAACCAAATCAAGTAGGATACCACAGTAGATGATGATTAACAGAGCACTTCCTGATGCTCAAAACTGAAACGTCAGAGACTCAGGATGGCTGAGGAAAAGATGGACTGTACATTTATCACTGTGACATTATTCACACTATTTATCTAAACCCCATAACCACCCGCTGAAAGATTGTTCAGTCTCATAAGTCTCATCTTTGTTGTAAATGCTTTCAGCACCTTCTTTTGATGTGATTTAACATTTTCATGAGAAAGAATACATGCAAAGGCTCTTGAAACTTTAGTCTTGATCAAATAGTGTTAAAAATATAGTATTTGTGGTGTCACACTTGTGTAAAATGTAAATCGATAAGTTACAGTGTTTAAAATTAAAACGTGTTACATGTATGAGATATTTTGTCAAAAGTAACTTAAAGTAGTGTTACTCAGGGATAGAACGATACCACTTTTTTCAAACCGATGCGATACCGATACTTTGATCTGAGTACTTACCGATACAGAGTACCAATGCCGATATTTCTACCACAGAAAAAAAATCCAACGAATTGGAAGTGGCTTTATTTTCTTCTCTGCATGTAACAACAAATTATGGTGAATATATATATATATATATATACATACGTGTGTGTGTGTAGATATCTGTAATTTGCATCAAAGGTATTCTTCAACTGTGAGGGACAGAATCTAAAACAAAAATGCAGAAAATCAAAGTGGATGATTTTTAAGTAATTCATTTTCAATTTATTGCATGACATAAGTATTTGATCTTCTATCAACCAGTAAGAACCCTGGCTCCCACAGAACTGTTAGTTCTCCTTTAAGAAGCCCTCCTGTTCTCCACACTGAACGAAACATCTAATATTTGAAAATGATACAAAAATATAAATTCTGCCACTTAAAAGACTAACATAAAGAAGTTAAAAAACTAAAATTGTAGAAGAAGAAGAAATTCCCAACTTTTTAAAAAATATATTTGAATGCATAAACTTTAAAACTTTTCCAAATAGCTCATCAGGCTCAGCAAATAAAGAACAGGATCGGAACAAAGCAGCTAAAATATTGTAAAACGATAAATATAAATGCGAATAGATAAAAATGCAAAAAATATCAAAGTAAAAAAGCAGATACAATAGTATACTAAAAAAAGTAAAATATAAAAAACAGTCATTTAAAAACAAACGGCTTAAGAAAAATAGTAAAAAGATAAATACATAAAACAAAAGAAATGTAAAAAGTAACTTGTTAATAATTAACAAAAAGAGGAAAGCTGCTATATATATATATATATATATATATATATAATATATAAATCAATTCTAACTATTTGTCGGTTGCATTTTTGGTTAAATTAGGCCTTTTCTTCATCAAGTAAAAAGTATGGTGCAGAAGGTGAAGGCATAAATGAATGAAGCTGTTGGACCCCACGAGCAAAGGTTTCCCCTTATGTAGCGACCATCTTATATCAGGTATATATAGCTACACTGCTGATTTTGGAAGTTTTCCCACTTACAAAGCATTGCAAAATTGTAGAGCTGCGTAAGGCTGGGATGGACTACAGGCAACAACTGTTGGTGTATTAATTAGAAAATGGAAGAAGTTCAAGACGACAGTCAATCTACCTTGGTCTGAAGCGCCATGCAAGATCTCTCCTTTTGCGGCATTAATGAACATGAGGACAGTGAGGGATGAGCCCAGAATTACACGTCAGGACCTGGTCACTGACCTGAATAGAGCTGGAACCACAGAAAGAAAAGAAAACCCATCAGTAACACACTCCGCCATCATGGATTAAAATCCTGCAGCGCACGCAAGGTCCCCCTGCTCAAGCCAGCGCATGTCAAGGCCCGTCTGAAGTTTGCTAATGACCATCTGGATGATCCAGAGGAGGAATGGGAGAAGGTAATGAGGTCTGATGAAACAAAAGTGGAGCTTTTTGGTCTAAACTCCATTCGACGTGTTTTGAGAAAAGAAGGACGAGTACAGCCCCAAGAACACCATCCCAACTGTGAAGCATGGAGGTGGAAGCATCATTCTTTGGGGATGCTTTTATGTGAAGGGGACGGGATGACTGCACCGTGTTGAGGGGAGGATGGATGGGGCCATGTTTGGTGAGATCTTGGCCAACAATCTCCCTCAGTAAGAGCATTGAAGATGGGTCGTGGATGGTTCTTCCAGCATGAAAACGACCTGAAACACACAGCCAGGGCAACTAAAGAGTGGCTCCATAGGAAGCATCCCAAGGTCCTGGAGTGGCCTAGCTGGTCTCCAGACCTGAATCCAATAGACAATCTTTGGAGAGAGCTGGAAGTCCATGTTGCCCAGCGACAACCCCGAAACCTGAACGCTATGGTGAAGATCTGTATGGAGGAGTGGGCCAAAAATCCCTGCTGCAGTTTATGCAAACCTGCTGAAGAACTACAGAAAACGTCTGATCTCTGTAAATGCAAACAAAGGTTTCTGTATTGAGTTCTGTTTGTCTGATGTATCAAATACTTATGTAATAAGATGGAAATTGATTATTTAAAAATCATCCACTTTGATTTTCTGGATTTTTGTTTTAACTACAAAAAAGGTACGCTTCACCTGTGAGGGATAGAATCGAAAAATAAAAAATTTCTTTGAATTGTTGAAGAATTGTAAAGTCTGACAAAAATTAAATTCTTCCTTAATTGTTCAATTTGTTCAATGTTTTAAACCAAAGTGAATGCTGAATTTTTAAGAAGCAAATTGTGGATTAAAATGAATATTAAGCTACTAAATTAATCTGCTTGAAGTTTGTCATTCAGCAAAAAAGATCATGTTTTCAGGAAGGACTTGGCTTCAAACATAAAAAGGTATAATAAGAACCATAAAAAATTTCTGATAGACTCAATTATGTGAAGCTGAATCTACTGCTTATCGCAGTACCACCTCAGTGGTATTTTAACAATAAAACCAGTTCACCAGTAAAAATGAAAAGCAGGATATGGGACCAAGAGAGATGGATGTAAAGAAGGGAGGGGCGCTAAGTACCGAGGGAATAGATGGAGAGGAGGGAGCGAGGAGGCTGTGATGAAGGAGGCTGATGTCATCTTTGTGGAAGAACCAATCAGACAGCAGGGAGGGGAAAAAAGGGGGGAGTTGGAAACAGAGCTCTGAAGGGTGTGTTTTATGTACCACTGCAGATTCAATGCAAAAAAGAGAATAGACTGGAGAAAGGGAATGAGCCAGAAATGAAAAAGATGCTGAGATAAGGCGGGAATGTGACGAGGAGAAAACAAAAAAAGGGATAAAACGGCGGGATAAAAGACAGGAGGAGATCAAGGAAGACGGGGAACACCTGCAGAGGTAAAACAAAGGCTTAGCAGACCGATGCATGTGTGTGGATGTGAGTGTGTCAGAGGGCTGTAGGATGGATCTCAGCTGGACCATTTATCCACCTCTTACATAATACAGCAGCAGGTATGAAGAGCTGAAATGTCCACAAGTTGGTCTGTATTCCCTGAAATGAGTCCTGACCGTCTAGTCTAGACTAGAAAATCTAGGAGGTAAAGAGAAATAGTCGTGAAATTATTTAAATTTGAGCCAAAAATGTGCGTCGGACACCTTCACGACGCGAAGGAACACCCATTTGGAGGGAGGGAGGGAGAGAGGTAGGTAGGAGGGGCAGTCTGGGCCATCCATCGCCAAAATAAAAAGGAAAAATTAAAACAATCTGGGCCGTTTCCTTCATTCGCATCTCTCCTTTGCTGTCACCTGGAGTTAGTGGGGCGGCTCCGAACCTAAGATCAGTCCTCAGGGAGAGTCTTCACCTTTTGATTCAGTCTTTTCTGCGTCTACATCATCTACACGCACTTCTTTTTTTATTAATATTGAATGAAATAATGCACTATACCAAAATTCTGCGATTAAATATTTAAACACGTGTAGCTTCACTTTCAGATTATCTTCTATCACAAGAATGGTTTATATCTTGTTCATCTGATTTGGAAGAAGCGTTTTCAAATTATCTCAGAGAAGTTCATTTTTGGCTTAAAATTACTGATTTGAGTCCTTAAGATTCAACATTTAACTGCAGCGCAACACATTGAAAATGTACATACTGGCTCAATTATAAACAAACGTCCCAATAATATTTAAATAATTATGGCCTGTACCGCAATCGCAGACATTTTAGCCATCAGTCAGCTTCTGGCATAGTTCTAGACCACAAATGACCCTTTTTCTTGGCAGATTTGATGGAGTTCATAAAATAAATTGCTTCCTTTCCAGCGACAGAGCCTGGTTTTAAACAGTCCATTCATTTTTAAAAGGTCAGAGGTCAGAGCTTTAGGGAAGCTGTTCCAGAGACTCAGCGTTAGCCTGATTCATCCCATCCCAAACCAGTTGGGATGCAAGTTTGTGATCATTGTCCTGTTAGAGAATCATCTAGGTCCTAGTTTCAAACATCTACCTGCTGAGTTGAGCTAATATGAAAACATTTTTCAATTCACTGTGTGGGATGAATCTATGAGAGGTCGTTTGTAAAGTTACACAGTCAAAAGATAACAGCAATATGTTAAATGTTATTTAAGCCATCATAAGAGAAAATTGGGTGTTCATTTTTCTAAGTCAAATTTGAATCCATGTTATCCGTTTATTTAAAAATGTCACAGATTCAAATGTAATATTTATTTTACTAAATAAAATGTTTTGCTCCAAGCTAAGCGTTAACTTTTTTTAATGTATTTTTTCTACAAACTAGATATGTAGCATCAAACTAAATGTTTAGCATGCTTACTAAAGTGGCTTGCTATTTTTTTAGCCATCTCCCAGTAGTCTGTTCAAGCCTAACTCTCATGTTTGACAGACATCCATGGGGTGAGGTTTGTAAAATTACACATTCAAAAACTGAAATCCATAGCTAATTTGGATAATTTAGCCTGTTATAAGACAAATAAATGCGGATTCATTCTTCAAAGTCATATTTTCATCAAGGTTATTTGTTTTAATGTCACCGCTTCAAACTAAATGGTTTATTAGCCAAACATTTAGGAGTGAACTAAACACTTAGTTAGCAAGCTAAATATTTAGTTTCAAACAAAATATTTACCTAAACTGGCTAGCTAAATATTTAACTTTGAACCAAATGCTTAGTTAACAAGCTAAATCTTTAGCTAGCTACCTAGCTAAACTGGCTAGCTAAATATTTAACTTTGATATAAATACTTTGCAAGTTAAATATGTAGTTTCAAGCCAAATATATAGCTAGCTATCTAAACTGGCTAGATAAATATTTAACATTGAACTAAATACTTAGTTAGCAAGCTAAATATTTAGTTTAAACCTAAATCTTTAGCTAGCTGGCTAAACTGGCTAGCTAAATATTTAACTTTGAGCTAAACACTTTTCTAGCAGGCTAAATATTTACTTTTAAGCTAAATCTTTAGCTAGCTAGCTAAACTGGCTAGCTAAATATTTAACATTGAACTAAATACTTAGTTAGCAAGTTGAGTATTTAGTTTTAAGCTTATTCTTTAGCTAGCTAACTAAATTGGCTAGCTAAATATTCAAATTCTCAGTGACACTGGTGTTCCAGAAGTTTAGTTGATGCTAGGCTGTTCTTCTTCATAGATCTCTACTTAGTTCCCTGGAATTCCCTGTTGTTTTCAGTCTTTCTTGCCGCAAACAGAAACCAACAGCCGCAGTCAATCCCAATCACAAACCTGTGGTTAATAGGCCGAGACCTCCAGACAAGGTCAAACGTCTAGCACCACCAATAACAAAAGATTTAGGATTAGATTAGAGAAAATCCAGAATAGTTCAGATAAATGATTGAATGGATAACCATTCCCTGACGAGTGGATGGACACTTCTGTCCACAGCCACCGGATGTGCTAGTTATTTTCCTCAGTCTGTTTTTCCAACATTAACAGAACGAATGAGTCCAGATATACTCCTCATTTGACTGTGTTGTGATACGTATACTCCAGTGTTTTTACAAAAGAGGAGTCAGGGTTGAAGGAGTGGAAGCATGCTTTGGTATCGACCTGATGGTAAAAGTCTAACCAGTTTGTGTCCAGGATGTGTGGGGTTTGCAGAGATGTTAGCTGATCTTTGGATGAAGGGTGGTCCTGACCTGTTCTGTAGATGATCCAAACCTCACGGTGATGGACGAACACAGAACAAACCAAATAATGGAGGTGTAGAAGATGACCAGCAGAAGGTTGAACTTCTCAAACATGACTGAATATCAAAGTCACAGTGTTTTTTGTTGCTCTTGTTGATGGTTTTTCCTTCAGTCTCTGAGTCATTTTCTCTTTCTCTTTTTTCAATCCTTCTTCTCTTTAAATCTTCTCGTTAGAGGAATATTACGTTTAAATACTCTGCTCTTAATTTGTAATACAAGATCGTAAAATATTGTTTATTGTCTTTCAGTGGTCTTTTTTTTCCAAGCTCAATGCGGTCAATAATTCCTTAAAGTGCTTTTAAAGTCCTACACAATAAGAGCAAATTCACTCAGTGAGATACACAGTTTTAGTCAGTCAAGAAGATAAGAAATAAAACTCAGGGAGGATTGGTAGATCTGATAGATCTGAACCAAACTTCTGTGTTTGTTTCATAACCAACTGCTCAGAAATTACCTAGAGGGAGAGGTTCTCAGTTCTCTATCGCTGCCAAGCCAGTCTGTCCCAGAACCAGCACCTGGTTCAGAACCGCCTGGTTAAATAGCTGTCTTAGTTTCTGAGCTTATACAAGTAAATCATTATAGCTTCAATTTTGTTGTAAATGAGAACAACAGAGCAGACATTTAAACATCTCCCCAGGGTCCAGCGCCATCTCAGGTGATGTACATTTCCCACCAGAATGATATTACTGACGATATCTTATCCATATAGCAATAAATTACTATAAATGTCACATCAAGGCACTTTTCCTGTTGTTTCTGTGTAATTCAACGCATGCTCATTGTATCATTACCCACAAAATACATTAAAAACTCTGATACATCGACGCCATTCCGAAGCCTTCTAGCCAGTTTGGCTTGCTAGCCAGACTGGCTAGCTAACGTAGCCTGGCTAGCTAACGTAGCCCTCTAGCAAGTTTAGCTAGCAAGCTAAAATTGCTAGCAAGCTAAACTTGCTAGCTAAATAAATAGCTTTGAACTAGATATTTAGCTCAGCGCTAACTATTTGGCTAATATGACGATTTTAGCTAGCAATGAGAGTAATTGCACCACCAAAATCAAAGCAAGGTCTTGCGCACCTTTTATATACACTGCTGGCGAAACTGAATCCCACCTTACCTATCAATGTTTATTTTCTTCTCAAATGTCCAACATTTCAGCTTAAAACGTAGGATGAACCAATTTAATAGAAACACAGACGTTTACTGATGGTTTTATAGCAACAGTGTTGTCAGCAGCAGGAATTTATACTGAATTTCATAAGACCCATTATTTATTTTGATAGTCCACTTATGCTTATTGGCAAGGGAATTAGCACATAAACTAAATATCTAGCTCTGAGTTAAATATTCCCATGAATGCTATATATTTAGCTAGCCAGTTTAATTTGTTGGCTAAACATTTACGTTGCTAATTAAACATTTAGCTTTTTGGCTCAATATTTAGTTTGAAACAGAAAATATAAATATATGACTTTGAAAAATGAACAGACAGCGATTTCTCTAATAACCCAAAATATTGAGCTAAATATTCACTTTGAAACTAAATATTAAACTTGTCAGATTAGCTAGCTAGCTAAATATTAATTTACAAACTAAATATTTAGTGTGCAAAGTAAATATTTGGCTGAACAACGTACTTTGAAGGAACAGACTAAGCTCTGGTTCTGGCACCAACACCAAACTAGCGCCGCTCCTTTTGGTTCTTATAGTTTAGATGCCCTCTCTTTGCATTAATACACTCAGCGCTACCAGAGGAGCTAATGTCTACGGTCTCTTGGGCGAACGGCCAATCAGCAGTAATGAAAACGAATGGCCCTCCTAGATTGGTTGCTTTGCAAACGACAGCCATTACCGTGTCAGGTAGCATTGCAACAAGGTATTAAAACTTCTCAACCTGCAGTTTCTTTCCCCAATAGTTTGCATACGCGCTACATTAAACATCCTTAATGTTGGTTGTATAATATGAGCCCTCTCCTTTTACCGAACTGTTGTGTGTGTGTATGTCTGTGAGTGTTGTGTCTACCCTCGCTCTGGTAATGAAAAGCATTTCTGTCCCATTGTTTTTAAACAACACCATAATGACTATAAAGGAAATCCATCCAGCCATTTTTCAGACCTACTTAATTCCCTTGCGGAGTTAGAGTGGGAGCCAATCGGTGTGTGTCTTTAGCAGTGTGGATAAAATCATAAATGATTCAATAAAGATTTAGCTCGCTACTTTAGAAATCTTTCAGAAAAAGAAACTACATGCCGAATTTCAGACGTTATTCCAAATGCAAGATGATAACATTGAAACGCATTATTTTTTTTAAAAATCAATCGATATCTGCTGTGAAGAGAGGATATAAAATAGTTACATCATGAAGAGCAGGGGTGCAAAACAAGAAGGAGGAAGAACAAAACATGCGGTTTCCAAAAAAAAATTAATACATACTTAGTTAGAAAAGATAAACATTTTGGGAACAAATTTGAAGGAGTAAATAACCAAAAGCAGAATTGAAGAAAGCAGGATACAAACACGGAAATTTAAAATTTGTGCAAATTTCTGCTAGAACATTTTAGTCACCAGCATTCTTCAGGTTTTTATTGTTGTTTTTAATTAGTTATTGTGGTACAATACACTCGCCTAACACCAAGTTATATAAAATTAGCTTTTTTGTCTTAAAAATATTGGAAAGAAATCGCCGCTTGTGAAGCTAAAATACTTCATTTCGATGCTACCTGCCGTTTGCTAAGCAGCGAATCCAGGAACAGCTTTCTTCTTCCTTGACACTGATTGGCTGTACGTTGTTACATTAATACCACATACTAAGTAGGGTTTTAATGATACATTTATTCGTATTTTTCAGAACAGCCCCGTAAGTTCAGTACCAGTCCAGCTTTTTTCCAACTGAGCACATAATGGGTGGAACTCAGAGCGCAGTGCAATGTTTCCGCAGGGCAACTTTAAAAAGTGACGCCAAAGCAAACCAGAAAGGACTCCCGTCTATCACTAAACTCTGCTATTTTGTAACCTTAATGGGTTTTTTTGTGTAGCTACATTAGAAAAAAAAAAGATGGACCGAAACAAAACTTTGACAACAAATGCATCTTTCAGAAGCACTAAGATCCACAACACGCTCTGCACTGAACTGAATGACTCACCTAGAACAATGTCAAGGTGGATGGAAACATCACTGGTACTACAAACAAAAAGCCAGCTGATGTCACCATGGCTACTCTGGCTATGTGTGATTGTACTATGTCTCCAGTCAGTTTTCAACTTTAAACTTTTTTACGCTATAGAACATAATACAATTTTACAAATTTTTAAGATATGAAGGAATTCAGGAAAAATATGTATTTGTTTAATCCTGATCACATTTTTTTTTTAAAGGGTTAGATTTTTCTTGATTAAAATGTCCTGAAATCATACCAAACTGGGATTCTAGTGTACCATTACAACCCTCATATTAAACTATTAAAATAGGCAGTTGTAAGCATTTTTAGAGGGCTCCAGTAATGGCGGGGTATTTGATGTGTTTGAAGAATTGAAAACTCTGCAGGAAACTCTAGCATTCACCTGGAAAAAGAGTTTTTTGGGGGAGATTTTCTGACTACACTAATTTTTTTGTGTTTCTGACTGCCATGCCCTGTTTTTACACAAGGGGAAAGAATTGCCTTTTATCCATTTAGGTCTGCAGAATGAATGGTTTACATTTTAGAGCCAGACTGAAAAGGTTTGGTGGCAGAAATGAGGGTGAGACGGAGGTCTGCTTTGACAAAATGGGATTAGTAAAATTAATCCTCTGGATTGCCTCCATCCCATAGTGACCCCACCTCCCTTTCTCTGATTTATTGTCCTGCTTTCTTTGCTGTTTTTTTTTCTCCATTTGTGCCCATTAGGGCGAGGTTGTTGTATCAAAGAAATTAAGGCGTGCCCTTCTTAATTTTTCCTCTTTCAATCACCGACTTCCTCCGGGAGTGTGTGCATTAGCTCACATTAGGGACTTTTATAATCAGTTTATCTGCGTTTGAGACCTTAATGTGGTCAGAAACAGCTAATCTAACTTTGGTGACTCAAACAGCTTCACTGGAGAGAAGCAGCAGAACGCACAAAGAACAAAGAGAAACCCTCATCCCGTGTGTAAGAAATATGTGACCTCTGATTTTTTTTATTATCATCATGCGAGCAGAAAAACAGAGGACGCTGTGTTGATCAGTGCTCCGGTTAACGGTTTCGTCTGTCGCACATCTGAAAGCCGGCCAAATGGTGAACAATTATTTCCTGTGTTGGTCACCAACATGTTCGATTGAGCGGCCTTACTTTTTGGAAAACTATGAGCTCGATGATGTTGTTTTTTCCAAAGAGCCACAAACAGCAGCACATTCTTGACCGAAAGCCATTTACAGTAAATCAAGTGACTGTTGAATGTTTCTGCAGAACACAGTCGCAACATTGACGCTCGAAGCCTTGAGGACCGCTGCGTGTCTGTGAAGTTTAAACGCGACTGACTTTATAGATCAATCCCCTTTGTATAAAATATAAACTGAAGGCTAAAGCGTCCAGCCATTAAAACTTGCAGATTGTGCCAAGTCGTTCCTAGACAGGAGGATTGAACCTGAAGGTAAATCGTTGAGGAGGTAAGGTTGCCAAATAACAGCATGAAGTCTTTAAGTGATGTGAGGTTAAACAGATTTTTTTCAGAGCAGGACGAAGACGTAAGCGAAAGTAGCTGCTTACGGCCTCCCAGAGATGTTCAAATATTACACACATAAATTTATTTGACGGTTAGATAAGTGAAAATATTTGTGTTTAATTTGAATTTAAATTGAAAGATTTGAAGAAATTGGATAATTTACTTTTTAAAAGATTTAAATATAGAGGCACAAGGGTACATGTATCCATATTCTGATTTTCCGGTACGGCACCGGGGCGTACACGGTTTCCACACAGAAGCATAACTGGGTTGCACTTTAGCCAGCAACAAACCTGAATGCCCGCTTCCGTTGGTAAAGGTTGGATATGTGACATGAGCACGATAGCAACATCTAGTGTGTCTAGGTTGTATTTGCAACAATAAAAACATCATTGCAGCTGTTGGGTTGCCTCGTTCGCTGCCGATACGCCCAGTTACCAACCTGAACAGTGTCCAGAGAGGAATGTATTCTAAAGGAGTTTAACTGACAGCTAACGTTAGCAAAGTTAGCAAGTGAGTTAGCTTACCGATCCAGGAGGAAAGTCACTTTTTTCTGCGTGTGTTTGACAACGTGGAAATGTTTTATGTGGGTCCATCTAGTGTAGGCTTCATTTAAAACTATTCTAGTTTCTGTTCTACTGCGGTCAGGCCTCTCCTGAGACGGATAACAATATTTCCGGGGCTCTGAACCGGCTGCTTGACTTGCTGACTCAGTACCAGCCATGCTAAGCTGACCATATTGTTGGATCACAGAGAACGTATCTGTCGACCCGTGGCCGATAGACATAAAAATAACATCATTGTTGAGCCTGCTTTAAATGTAAATTTTATTCAATTTTAATTCAGATATAATTTTTTTAAAGGAAATGTACTTTTATTCTGCACCCCTCTACAAACCCTGTTGATGTATTATTTTAAAATGTAGCTTTTAACCGGACTGGACATCTGACTGATGTGTGTTGAAAATGTATCTTCCAGGAGTTAGTTGGTGACGTTTGTGTTGTTTCGCAGAAGCAGTTCAAAGCTGAACAGAAGGATATATAGATTATAGAAACATAGAAAGTACTCTTACATCAGTTAAAGGTGAGTTTTTCCTCTCCACTGTCGCTATATGCTTGATCAGTATGATGAATTGCTGTGGTTGGCGTCTGTATCAACGGGGCACAACTGCCAGTCAGCAACTCGATGCAGTCTGCTGGGATTCCTTAAACAGAAAACTTTTAATTGATTGGAATGTTTGTATAATTGTAATGGAATTACTTTTCTTGTAAAATGTCTTGAGACGACATCTGTTGTGAATCGGCGCTATAGAAATAAACTGAATTGAAATAAAACAATGAAATTGAGTTTTTAAATGATACAATATTTTGTTTTCATGCATAAAGAGGGTGTAAAAGGCCAAATAAAAATAGTTAGAACTGCACTGCTAAAAAATTCCACATCAGTTTTTTAATTGGTGGCACAAAACTGTTACTTATGAATATAAATAAGTTTATAGCCTACTTTTCTGCAGGAACCAAAGCAATGTATGTGTTGCAACGTGCGCAACAAGGGCCCAGGCGGGATTCAATACGCTGATTCCCTGGTGAAAGTCATGCGCGACTACCTCCGTCAAACTTGGTAGCGAAGCAGCCAGGGCGCATTATCAATCTCGTTATCACAGTGTCACATTTAACAAACCAGGGGGATAGATTACAAATCTATGTGCACAGATTGTTAATGCTCAGTAGAGTTTTATGCAGTCCGAGAACATTTTGTTGGAAAATTTACTGCAAGTGCAGTTTAATTTTCAATGCTAATACACAAAAAAATATTTTTTTCTTCCCCCGCTTTGTTCCCTGCCTGAACTGAAAATCAACCATACCGTGAAATAGAAACCAAGGTACCAAACCAGGATTTTTTTGCATACTGTTACATCCTTTTGTAAAAGTAATCCTGATAGTTTGATTGTTGCGTTACCGTAGCTACAATTTGTCACTTTGAGTTTAATCTTTCTTTGTTTGTTTCTGTTCTTTGTTTAAGCTCAGCCAAGTAAACTCTGCCCCCTCTCCGTGTTAGTGGGGGTGGTGTTTTTAGCAGGAAGAGGGGCCCCAAATCTAATTTAAGGCCCCATATAACCTTGTGCCGGCCCTGGAGTCAGGATTATATTATGAATTAACACTTAGCTTGTATTGTAAATTGCAGGTGCAACCACATCAATCCCTTTTTTCTTGCTGGGTCATCCTCGGTTTGTCCTCCTGGGTCATGCAGCCAAAGCACATCAGGGAATCAACATCTGAATAGTTTAATAAACAATTTTTAGGTTTAGAGACAAAATGTTTTCACAAAAGATCCTGGAAGATTTGGATAGTTTTGTTTTTTTCCTTTGAAAAATTTTCAAAAATATCTTTATCAGACATTGTTTGCTGATCTAAACATTTAACTGTAACTAAAGGCAATAATTTTAATCCTTTTTATTTGCGTGTACAAAATCAACAGAAGTGGAGCAGCATGCCGCACATATTCAGGTCTAAGCAAATGTAACAAAATAACCCAAAACAGTAGCTAAAACATGTGATAATTGATTTTAGTTTCAATCCAATGAAGAAAATCTAGTTAATATAATGGTTTTAAAGGTTCTGAAGATTCTGAAATCTTGTGGGAGAGGTGAGGCTTCTCCAAAGTTCAGGTAAATCTGCAGCAGACAGCCTGTTTTCCTGTAATCATTAATCTGTTCCTCCGTATATCTAAAATAATCTCTCAGCTGAGCTCCTGGTTATAAGATCTGATAGTTATGAGGGGCGTATCTGCTATATGAACATCTCCTGCTTAAATCAGCTAAAGTCAGGGTCCTATTTACTAGCTCTTTAGCCTTCCACTCCTGTAAGGATTGATTGCAAACTCTTTGCAACGTGGCATAATTGATCCTTTGAAAGAACATTGCTTCAAAATTCCCCCAAAAATTGGAAGATTTCCATCTTATCTCACGGCAATCCAGCTGGTTACAAAATGTTTTCTCATTTTTGGGGTGCGGTTTGTAAAGTTACAGCTTGTAAAATATTTATAATTTCAGTTACCCAGCATGACATAAGAGAAAATAAATAGAGGTAAAAAAAAAAATGAAACTCATATTTTCAGCACGTCATTCATTAATTAATTTATAAATCTCACAGTTTATAACTAAATAAACCAACAAAAGCTACATATTTAGCTTAAAAGTGAAAATGTTGTTGATCTTGCTTGCTAAATATATAGCTTCAAAATAATATTTACTTAGCAAAAAAAATAATTTTTCAACCTTGCTAACTAAATAGTTATTGTGCTAATAGATATTTATTTCAAAACTAAATATTCAGTGTGCTAACAAGATATTTTACTCCGAACTAAATATTTTGTCAGCAAGCTTGCAAACCAGATATTTAGCTTGTTAACTAAATATTTGGCTATGACCAAAGTATTTTTCCTGCTAACTAAATATTTAGCAGGCTGATTATTTAGTCAGGAGGAGTGCTAACTAATAATACAACTTGTATTAATTGTATGTTTACCTTGTTAATTAAGTATTTAGGTTGCTAACTGTCAATTTAGCGTCCAATATAAATATTTACCCTGAAATAAATATTTAGCTGACTCAGTTAGCAGACTTGCTAATTATTTAACTTGTTAACTGAATGTGTAGCTTGCTAAATAAATATTTAGCTCCGAACTAAATCTTTATCTTGCTAACTAAATCTTTAGCTTGTTAGCTAAATATTTACTCTAAAATAAATATGTAGCAGGGTGAATATTTTGTTAGCAGGCTTGCTAACTAATAATGTAGGTTAATTAACTAGTTAGCTTGCTAACTAAATATTTAGCTCTGAACTAAATATTTAGGTTGCTAACTAAATATTTAGCTCTGAGCTAAATCATTAGCTTACTAGCTAAATCTTTAGCTTGTTAGCTAAATATTTACTCTAAAATAAATATTTAGCGGGGTGAATATTTTGTTAGCAGGCTTGCTAACTAACAATGTAGGTTGCTAATTAACTAGTTAGCTTGCTAACTAAATATTTAGCTCTAAACTAAATATTTAGCTTGCTAACTAAATATTTTGTTATAAACTGATATTTATAAATAAATTAATAACGTGATGAAAATGTGTCTCGCGCTCCCAGTTTTTTCACTTATGAAAGGGTAAATAACTTCAAATCCATCCGTCCGTTCATCCGTCCATCCTAACACTACCCCTTTGCGGGGGGGGGGGGGGGGGGGGGGGGCTGGTGTTTGTCTCCAGCAATCACAGAGCGAGAAGCGGGGAACAACCTGGACAGGTCGCCAGTCCATCCCTGATAACCCACATCATTGCGGGATAATGTTTCGCTGTGTAAATTTACAAACGGCATGCCGTACCTGGACCTATTTTCCCAGAAACATCAATGTTAGATAAACAGGTCGTTCCCAACCAGATAACTAATGTGTGTGCGTGTTTTCATGGTTGTTTGTCTTTGTTGTCCCTGTTCAGGATGCACCACTGGGACGAGCTCCAACCTCCCAGTTTGGATCATGTCGGCACGCTTTGTTCTGTTTGTGTACAGCTGTTGAAGGTATAAGTCCCCTTGCGTTCTCTTAGTTCGTCGGAAACGAATCTTCTCGTGTTTCCGCAGAAAAAAAGCGAATTATAACAGGGGAAAGAGCTTTTTGTGTTGTTGAATGAAGTACCCCAAGGTGTTAAACAGGCTAACTCTTTGATAGAATTTAAATCTCGACTTAAGGCTCAGTTTTATTCTCTTGCTTTTCACTAAAATTGCCAGTTTTATTGCGGTTGCTGTATTGTGTACGACTATATTATATGCTTTTATATTATGAATTCTACAGCACTTGTCAACACTGTTGTTTTAAATAGTGCTTTATAAATACATTTGGATTTGCGTTTCAGGTTTGGCACTGGTGGTTAGATGATAAGAAGCTACACTATCAGCTGTCTCTGTTGTACTAGAAAAAAAAAACACGACACATTTTTTGCTTAGACATTAATTGTTTTTGACATCTAATAATTAACGCATTCGTTTTTTTGTTTTGTTTTTTACGCAGCCAAACAAAAGAGCAGATTGTGAAGACGTGTTGGATTCTGCTAGTGTGGTTTTCTGGAGCATATGAACTTTCGCGTGCAGCAGAAAATCAACAAACGTGAATGCGGAAGGAAAATCTGTCGATAACAGCAGCGTGTGTCTGGATGTGTGAGTGTGGAGGTGAGTCAGGAGGATGCTGGGAGTGGCACTGGAGAGAGCGAGAGGTGTGGTGAGATGGAGAGGGGGGATGGGAGAGCAGAGGGAGGGACTTCAGGGAGGATGGGGGACAGCTCAGATATATGGCTCTGTGGTGCTGGAGTTACCATGGAGATGGGGGGGGGGGGACGACAGAAAGTGACGGGAGGGACTCATCCTCTGAATCATCGATAGCATCTGTGTTAAACCTCAACCCGGCGAAGGACGGAGGAGAACAGAGTTTGGGGAAAGATCACTGTGGATGAAAAAACAAAATCTCCCATCAGGGAAAAGTGTAACAAGATATATGGTTGTCTGAAAGGAGGTGGGGGGGGGGTTGTATTTTAGAATATTAAAACGTGTATTTTTCAGCCTGCTCAGGTTGTTTCCCGGAATAATTATGGGTGAGAGTAAATGTCCTCCAGAAAGATTGCAGTTGTTTTTCTTAAATTTCTTCCCGCATCTAACTGATTTATAGGGATGCGCCGATATTGATGCTGGTACAAGGGCCGATACCGTTCTAATGTCGGTTCTGTTAAACCGATACCATGAACACATACTTAAAATGTGGAAACTCTACAATAATTTTTCAGAGAACGTTTTACAGTATAAATGGCCCTTTAATATCATTTACAGAAAGGTTTGTGGTCACACCTCAGAAATAAACTCCTGAAATTGACCCAGATGCCTATCCTACATAGGCATTAGGATGTATATTACTTCATATTTCTAAAAAAAAATTGGCAGTAACTTCTGAAAACAGCATTGAAAAGAAGTAGGTAGACCATAAATAACTATTTTTATGGTTGAAGCATCTCACTCGCTCTTCATTTCACTTTTTTCACCTGCAAAACTGCTTAAATTCTCAATGACTGTAATGTATTGTGTATGTACGAAGCTAATCTTTGGCGCTAATGTCGGCAGCTTTGACGCCGTATTTCCAAGTATCGGCTCCCTTGACTGGGGAATTCAACATGAGACATGGACAGGTGGTCGTGAACTGTTGTCCAAAACTTAAGACGATATGCGAAGGCGGACTGAGCGCTTGCCTGTGAGGTGCTAATTCGGGGCTTCCCGCTAGCTTAGCTAGAAGCCTAACCGGTGTAGCCTTCATTTGCTAACCTTTGCGCCCCCAGCACCTCACCATCTAAGGCACCTTCGTTTTCAAATGAAGGGGCCTTAACCTGGTGATGAACCAGCATTACTCTGACAGTGAGATTCCAGCAACCAGCTAGCTCAAATCTGCCACAGACACACAAAGTAGCTAGCTGATGCTAACGCTCCTCCTTATCCACTTCACTGTAAGTACAGAGATTTGGAGCGGGCAAATCAGGCTTTAGGCCAGCGTTAAAAACACCCCCCTTATTAGAATACACTCCTGTAAATAAGTCTGATCTAGAAATTTGGAAATAAATAAATGCGGGAATAAATAACTAAATGTGAGAAGGAATAAATGTGGAAATTAATGTGGAAATAAATAAATAAATGTGAAATTAAATCTTTTTTTCAAATGTATTTCCAGATTTGTTTTCAACTGTATTTCCATATTAGTTTTTTTACATCCACATTTATTTATTTTTTGTCAATTATGGCAGAGTTGGTCCTCCATAAAAATCAGCTCTTGCTGCTTGTGAATCACTGTCACTGTAAATCCATCGGTAAACTGCGTCCATCCATCGGTTAACTACTCATCCTACAATTTAAGCTGATATGTTGGACATGTCAGGTTAAAAATAAAGCCTGCTATTGTTTTGATTGTACTCTTCTGCTTATCGGCACATAAATTCATATTAGCTTTGAACTAAATGTTTAGCTAGCCGGTTTAGCTAGCTAGCCTCAGACTCTGCTTCAAACTGAATATTTAGCTTCCTAAGTATTTAGTTCGAAGTTAAATATTTAGCTTATAAACTACATATTTCATTTGAGGCTGTGACATTTGAATAAATAACATGGATGAAAATATAACCCTGAAAAATGAACCTCCATTTATTTCTCTTCAGTCAATTTTTATCTAGGTGAGGTTGATTGGTTTGGATATGTTGTGTGTTTGTGTGGAGTGTCGGATGGACCACACTTCCGATCAATCAAACCTTTCTGCTAAAAGGAGTTTATCTTTGCTGGTCATAAAAAATACATGAGAGATATGTGTGTGTTATGTTTTTTAGCGCTATAAACGTATAAGTCAGTGTTTCGGTTTCCTGCTATATCTTACAGTACCGTTTTTGCCCTTTATCCGCAAGGAAAAGCAGACCCCGATCTGATAGATGTGACTTCTATCTATGCATGCATTGGTCAGGGGCAGAATGTGACCTACAGAACCGAGAGAAAGTGCTAGAAGGAAGCTGGAAAAGATCTTTAATCGTGCTTAGACGGTCCAGACTGGGTGGCCAGAACGCAGAATCATCTGGATCAAAGGGATGATAGTGGGGAGAAGGAAGAAAGTCTTCTGGGTGGGAGTTATTTAGGTGTGTTGAGAGAGCCAAAAAAATATAAAATTATTCAGGAAAAATACCAGGAAGAGAAATTTAGACAAACGCTGTAGGGAATTAGCCATCACATATGGAAAAAAACAAAGTGGAACCTGGACCAGGTCAAATTAGCGCATGGACATCAGCTTTAGTTCAATAAGACACTCAGCATCCTACAGCAGCACAGACCACATGTCCCTGTAACGGTGGGTACTGACTCTCCCCAAATGTTGGGATTTTTGCCTGCCTGACAGTTAGAGCTTATGTGTCTACAGGTCTTCTGGATGGGATATCCTGAAGTCCTCATGCTGGACAGATAAACTCATGGTTCAAATAACGGTCAACCTATCTCTGATGGGAAGATTGCTGTAGATTTTAGGTAGGCTAGGTACGGTCCATAGTATGATGTGCTTCTTATAAACTTGCACTGTGAAAAATTAACAGCCAAGCCAATAATGGCCAACTATATTTATACAGCACTTTACAATAATAAAACTTGACCAAGGTGCTTTACATCCGGTAAAAAATGACAACAATTGCAGTGCATAAATTGACAAGTAAAGCTAGAAGTACTAAATGTGCTTATAAACCCATGAAATATCATAAACGCAAATAAAACAAAAAAAACCTATGGACCAATTAAAAAGCGTTCATGCTGTTTTTAAAAGAGTTTTAAAAATGGGCAGTGAGGAAACTTCCCTAATCTGTCGTGTTAATGAGTTCCAGAGTTTAGGAGCTGCCACTGAAAAAGCTCTGTCCAGCAATAATTTGTAATCTATCATAAAATAAATAAATGGAGGTTCATTTTTCAAAGTAATATTTGCGTCCATGTTATTCATTCATGTCACAGTTTCAAATCAAATATTTATTTTTTTACGAATTGAATTACAAACTAAATGTTTAGCTCTAAACTAAACACTTGTTTAGCAAGATAAATATTTTGTTTGAAGCTAAATATTTAGCTAGCTTAGATGGCTAGCTAAATATTTAGCTAGATAAGCTAGCTAGTTTAACTGGCTTGCTAAATATTTAGCTAGATTAGCTAAGCTGGCTTGCTAAATATATAGTTTTGAGGTTAATATTTAACCCTTACCAAATATTTAGCTAATATGCTAATTCAATTTCCGATAAGCAGAAGTAGACCATCAAAATAAAAGCTAGTTGTTTCTAGCCTCTATATAAACACCTGTAGCTGGTCCATCACTGTTACTGTAAATCCACTGGCAAACGTCTGTATCGGCGTAAAAACGACACAATTCAAGCTGAAATGTTGGACATGTCAGGAGAACAACATTAAAAAATATTGTATATTGCCTGGATGTACAACATTCAGTCTTGTCAGCGGTTTATGTTGTATAGATGTTGCAAAGACCCCGCTCTTATTTTGGTAGTCAACTTCCGCTTATCAGCAAGTAAATTAGCATTTTAGCTAAATGTTTATCTAGCCAGTTTAGCTTGCTAGCTAAATATTCTGCTTCAAACTGAGTGTTTCGGTTGCTAAATAAATATTTTCTTAGATTAATTTCTTTTAAGTAGTTTTTTTGAGTAATTGAAATGCCAATGTACACAGTTATAACAAAATATACAGCTCAATATTTGTATCTGTAAAATTAGAGTTAAAGCTCGAAGTGGAGTGAGAAGAAAAAAACGTTTTAATTCAAAATTACCAAACTTTGGAGCTAGACATTTAATTTGTAGGCCAATTATTTAGTTTGCTAACTTAATATTTCGCCTGTTCGGTAAACATTTTGTTTGGCTGTAACTGTTTACTGTAAACTAAATCGTTAATTTGTAAACTGAATTTTAGTATGAAATGATGTCGTTTGAAAATGAATAACTAACATGGACACAAATATGACTTAAAAAAGTGAAGCCCCATTTTTTCATTGTCTCATGACAGATTAAATAACCAAATAATTGCTGTTCATTTTTGACTGTGTAAGGTAGAGCTACAGGGTGTGTTGTGAATTTACCCTGAAAATGGGGAGCCTAAGCTTCTACTTCCGGTCCATGGGTCCCCAAATGCCTGAAAAAAAAAATTAATGAGAGTCAATAGAGCAATAAAAGTTATTTTCTGATCCCGTTTGAAATGCGCCGTGGATCGAACAAATGATGTCCGTGAATTTTTAAAACTAATTTTGATGCAGAGAAAAACGCTGATTTTTGACCAGCGGCAAAGGTTACTTTAGGTTTTGTGTGAAAACGTTTAGCGGACTACAACTGCAGAAGAAGAAAAAGAGCGAGGGTCGTAGCCTCCAGGACGAAGAAAGGAGTATTAAACACGGAGAAAGTAGCAGCTATGTCGGGGATAAAGCAGTCGGTGGAGTGAGAGCCAGCATAAGCTCCACAAGCTCTAGGTGAGTATTTTACGTGCTATAGCTAGTGCTAGCTCCCGTTAGCCAAATGGCGTCATATATGCGAATTCTGATTTGTAGGCATTTTAATTGCGAATTTTTACAATCAAAACGCCTTCAAAATGTACATCATTATTTATCATTTAAATCAAAATACAACATATGTGTGATTCAGGACGTCAGACCAAATTTTTTTGGTTTGGGGACCCACGGGTCGACCGGAAGGGGAGGAGACGTAGGCTCCACATACAGCTCTTAGTTGCTTCATTAGGAAAGGGCGGTTCAGGTTCTCTGATGGCAGCAAGAAGATATTGTATTCTGTGAGAAGCATTAAATCAAGTTCTTAAAGAAATTGGCAAACTGATTAAAAAAACTGCTGACCTTCAGCTGTCAGTATCTAGTGAAGCTTTCTACGGTGATTTAAGTGAGAGGGGATCCTGACATAGGTTTCCTGCTTTCACCTAAAGCCACTTGGCGAATCAAACCATCACTGCTTTGCATATCTAAATTGAACCAATTCTTAAAGATTTTATCTCAAAGGTTTGGGATTTTTCTTCTTTAGCTAATGCATACCAAGACGTACATTAAGTTGAACCGATATGGGGACAATTCCTGTCTCTCTGTTCAGACCGTTCCTACCTCAATTCTCATCTAATAATGAATAACTTTATTGTTTTTGGCTATTTAACATAATTCTAAATAATTTCAAGTAACGTTGGGAGAGATCGACAAGGCCACGTAACAATAAGACGGAAATCTGTGATGGATGTGTTGCTCTTGGCACCCTGAGAGTCCCCCCCCCCCCCCCCTTTCTCAGCTGGAACCTCTCACCCCTCGGCTAATTCTAATAGACCCCAGCTGGAGTGGGAAGCCACCCGGAGTGGGTCGCTCTTTATCCAGGAGCATGCCATCACTAATGGCAGATTTATGCATTCCAGCGCAATTGCTTTGTTTGTCGTGTTGAGCGAAGGAAATTGCAGAGACACACATGGAAATGTGCCTTTGTGTCTAGGAAATGTGTGTGTGTGGGCGGTTAGATGAGGGGGGTGGTAATCCAAAAGTGACTGGACAGTGTTACGGTGTTAACACCTAATTTGAATGTGAAAGGAAGCGGCGTCGGCTCAGAGATATAACAACACAACATTGGACTCAAAGAAGTACAGAAACATAGTTATTAACATTCATCTTCATCCACTTTTTCGGAATATTTGATTTGTTGATTTTGGTTTGTGGTTTCTGCTTCGGCCTTTTTATTTTGGCTTGGTTATTTCTTTCTTAGGTATGATTAAATAAAAACACACAGGCTTTCAACTCACCTAATTCCTCCCCTAAAACATTTTGACATATTTAAAAGTTGGGGTGTAATGGTACGTGTGTTTGGATTTCTTTCTGCCTGAATGTAGAATCTTTAATGTGAGCAACGTTTCCGCAAGTGTCGCAAGAACAAACCAGAAAGGACTCCCAGCAATAGCTAAACTCTGCTAACTGGGAACATTTAAGGTTTCTCATGCAGCTACAGCAGAAAAAGGAACCAGAACTTTTTTTTCTCAAACACGTCTTTCAACAGCAATAAGCTCCATAACACGCACTGCACTGAACTTAATGGAAACTTCACTGTTTCTGGATAAAAACCACCTGATGTCACCATGGCTACCAGTAGCATCCAATCAGACAAGACTCCTGATTCTAGATAAAACACAAGTCAGAGGGGATTTTCCCAACATCTACTCTGGCTATGTTTGCTTCTACTATGTCTCCAGTCAGTGTTCTATTTGACACTTTTTTAGATTATAGAACATAATAAATTTGTATTAATTTTAGGAAAGAAAAGAAGGAATTCAGTAACTAGTCCAAAATGATTTAAGCATGTTTTATTCTCAAATGTGGGCAAAATATAATTTAAACATTTCTAAACATTAGTAGTGACTGTTTTCAAGTCTTTCTACAGTTTTCTAGTTTTGCCATGTCTCCTTGAACAATTATTTTATTTTTTTAATTCAATTTAACCTCCAGTTAGTTCTTTCAACCTTTTAAAGATGAAAATAAATTGAAATCACATTGATTTCGGGAAATGAAAGAAATGACATCTGGAAAAAAGGTTTTTTGTTTCATTCAGATTTTTTTTCAAATGCATATAGAGATTTATATTTGTTTTTCTTGATTAAAGTGTACAGAAAACTTACTTAATCAGGATTCTTGTGTGCTGTTACACCCTATTCAAATGACATATTCAGGTCTAACAGACAAGACACTGGATTAAAACAAGTAGAGCATTTTTACAAAACTCAAAAAAATCTGAAGTCATCCATAAGGATGCAGTTTTGTAAGTGGTTTTGTAGACATTTTATGCAAGATTGAGAAAAATGTATTTATAAGCATCTCTGGTGAATTCGTGAGAGCTTAAGGTTGATTAAAAACAATTAAGTGAAATAGGCTGGGGTATTTTGTGGTGCTTTTTCCCCCAAAACAATAATCATATTTGGAGGCAAACAAACAAACTTTTCTCTTATAGATGTTCTTTTTATTTAATGATCTCTTTTTTGCCCCGGTTTTTACGACCAGTAGAGCTGTCTTTAGACCCGTTTACACACACACTCGCACAATGCACACACCGTTTCACAGTAATTAGCATATCGAGGGCGATGTGGGGGTTCCATGTCTTACTCAAGGACACTGACGTCTGGTAGGGTGGAGATCAATTAGCTGAAATTCAACCCCCCTCCACCTCTGATCCACAGCCAAGAAGACAAAGAATTACACCCACATACTGTCACATCCCCACAATACGGCTTTCACATTCATGTAACTTTTCTTTACACCATTCACACTTACAACATGTTAACGTGTTGTCATATTTTAAGGGAAATGCATTTATTAAGTATTGTTGTATGCAAAGTTACACAGTCAAAAGTTAATAGCAATAATTTGGGGTTAAACTATCATAAGATAAATAAAAGGAGGTTAATTTTTCAAAGTCATATTTGCGTCCGTATCATTTATCCATTATACAGTTTCAAATTAAATATTTTTATTACGAAGTAAATATTAAGCTCCAAGCTTAACATTTAGCTTGTCAATGAAATATTTAGTCTACAACCTAAATATTTAATTTTGAATAAAATGTTTAGCAAACTAAACATTTTGTTTGAAGCTAAATATTTAGATAGCAAGCCAAACTGGTTAGCTAAATATTTCCTTTCAAACAAAACATTTAACTCAGACCAAAATGTTTTGCTAATACGCAAATAGTTTCACGATAAGCGGAAGTGGACTACCAAAATAAAGGCTGCATTTTGCAGATCACATATAAAACGGTTGGCAACATTGTTTATGCTCGCCTGACGTGTCCAACATTTCCGCCTATAACTGAAGATGAACTGTTTTAACGGTTAGAACAGACGTTTATCGATGGATTTATAGGAACAATTATTGCACCAGCAGCAGGAGTCTATATAGAGATTAGCAGATTCAGCTTTTATTTTGATGGTCCACTTGAACTTCTGCTTCTTATGATGGAGTATTAGGACCATTGTAAACAGAATAAAAATATTTTGGAGTACAGAAGTTCTGAGATTAAAGTCACATATTTTCCAGAAAACTTGGAAGTTCTCTGTCACAAAAGTTGAAAAAAATTACGAGTTAAAAGACAGACATTTTTATATTAATTTCAGATATTTTCTAGGGAAAAAAGTGCAATTCTCTGATGTAGAAAAGTAGAAAATTTGCGAGAATTTTTTTTTACCAAATTTCTATAATTAAAGGTATACATTTTTTATTTCTAAACTAAGATATTTCTGACATTTTAAAGTGAGAAAACTGTAAGAAAAAAATGTATGCCTTCAATCATAGAAATTTCTTAGTTTTTTTCCTTAAGTTTTCGACTTTTCTGCATCAGAGAATTACGCTTTTTTTTTCCATAGAAGGTATGTGAAATTAATCCAAAAAATGTCTCTCTTTTTACTCATAATTTTATGATTTTTGTGACAGAACATTTCTGAGTTTTTTCTGGAAAATATGTTAAATTAATTTCAGAAATTCTTATTTTTTAAATGTAGTTTTACTACTTTTTGACATAAGATAATTTCTGAGTTTTTTCTGGAAACTGTGACTTTAATCTCAGTATTTCTGAGTTTTTTTAGGTGGAAATTTGCTTTCCAAAAGTAATATATTAACATTTATTTTGTTAGCTAAATCCTTAGCTTATTGGCTTAATATTTATTTTGTAAACTAGATATTTAGCTTATCTCAGTATTTAGTTCGGAGCTAAATATTTAGCCAATAAGGCTTGAAACTGTGACATTTATAAAGGAATAAATAACATGAGCTTAAATATGATTTTGAAAAATGTACACCCATTTTTTCATTGCGTAACTTTACAAGCAGCACCCCATAGTTATCGCTGTATTTAATCAAAGAAAATAGTTATACTTGCATCCAGCACAAACACACACAATGCCTGGAAGTTTGAACCTTCTAGTTTCCAGTCTGAAAACTGTGACTTTTTCTCAGGGTTGTGGTCTTACCTACTGCCAGCAACAAACTAATGATGTATTTCTCCTGGTTTTAGGTCTTTAAAGACTATAGGAAGGTGTTCAGACTTCAATATTGAAGAGAAGTGTGTGTGACACTGATTTAAAGGGATACAAACTTTCAGAAGTGCTGATAAATAGTTTACTTTTAACGCCACGGTGCATTTGTAGCAGGATACTAAACAGATTCTGATTTCACAGATTGTTCTTGCTGTATTCCCAACTGAGTTCATAATAAGCCTGCTTATTGGATTGGAAATGTGCTTAAAACAGACAATTTCTGCAGTTTGTTGTAGGCGAAACGACACACATGATGTATCCTGTGGAAAGGCAAACCTTTTTCTGCCTCTGGTGAAGGATGAAATTGATAATCCTACTCTGGTGACAAAGGTGATGAGCCGCAGCGGTCCAGGGATGAGTAGAACAAACAGAGCAGTGATGACAGGTGTTGGTTGCCACAGTCGGATGAACGATACCTCACAGCGAACAGTTCCTGGGTTCAAACACAAGCTGGGGTTTTAGGGTGGGGGTTTCCGTGCTCTTCATGCATGCGTGGGTTCTTTCTAGTATTCTGCTTATCCTACAGAAAGTCTCTAAATGGCCTCGAGGTGTGACTGTGTGCAAGAGATAGTCCTCTATTAATGCTGCACTGGATTCAGGAAGATAAGGATGGATGGATGGATGGATGGATGGATAGATGGATGGATGGATGGATAAATGGATGGATGGATAAATGGATGGATGGATACATGAATGGATGGATGGATAGATGAATGGATAGATGGATGGATGGATGGATGTGTGGATTAATGGATGGATGGATGGATGAATGGATAAATGGATGAATGGATAAATGGGTGAATAGATAAATGGATGGATGAATGAATGGATGGACGGATGGATGGATGTGTGGATGAAGGAATGGAAGGATGGATGGATGGATGGATAAATGGATGGATGGATGAATGGATAAATGGATGGATAGATGGATAAATGGATGAATGGATAAAAGAATGGATGGATGGATAAATGAATGGATTGATGGATGTGTGGATGAATGGATGGACGGATGGATGGACGTGTGGATGAATGGATGGACGGATGGATGGATGGATAAATGAATGGATGGATGGATGGATGGATGAATGGATAAATGGATGGATGGATGGATGGATGGATAAATGAATGGATGGATGGATGGATGGATAAATGAATGGATGGATGGATAAATGGATGGATGGATGGATGGACAGATGGATAAATGAATATATGGACGGATGGATAAATGGATGGATGGATGGACAGATGGATAAATGAATGAATGGATGGATAAATGAATGAATGGATGGATAAATGGATGGATGGATGGACGGATGGATAAATGGATGGATGGATAAATTAATTAATGGATGGATAAATGGATGGATGGACGGATGGATAAATGGATGGATGGATGGATGATGGATGGACGGATGGATAAATGGATGGATGGATGGATGGATGGATGAATGGATAAATGTATGGATGGATGAATGGATAAATGGATGGATGGATGGATGGATAAATGGATGGATGGATGGATAAATGAATGGATGGACGGATAGATAAATGGATGGATGAATAAATGAATGGATGGATGGATGGATAAATGGATGGATGGATGGATGGATGGATGAATGGATAAATGGATGGATGGATGGATGGATAAATGGATGGATGGATGGATGGATGAATGGATGGATGGATGGATGGATGGATGGATGAATGGATAAATGGATGGATGGATGGATGGATGGATAAATGGATGGATGGATGGATGGATAAATGGATGGATGGATGGACGGATAAATGAATGAATGGATGGATAAATGGATGGATGGACAGATGGATAAATGGATGGATGGATGGACGGATGGATAAATGGATGGATGGATAAATGGATGGATGGATGAATGGATGGATGGATGGATAAATGGATGGATGGATGGATGGATGGATGGATAAATGGATGGATGGATGGATGGATGGATGAATGGATGGATGGATAAATGGATGGATGGATGGATAAATGGATGGATGGATAAATGGATGGATGGATGAATGGATGAATGGATGGATAAATGGATGGATGGATGAATGGATGGATGGATAAATGGATGGATGGATGGATGGATGAATGGATGGATAAATGGATGGATGGATGGATGGATGAATGGATGGATGTATCTAGCTGATGTTGCATTAAGGAGCCTTCCCTTTAAATTGTCTATACAAAATATTGCGTCTTTTACGTATTTTATTGGCCGCTGTTATGCAGATCCGTGTTTCTCTGGAGCCCCCACTGAAATAGTATCTATAAGAACAAAATGAGTTGCACAGAGAAACTTGATCCAGTGAAAGTCGTGTTTTACTGCAGTTCTGGACCACCTCTGAAGCCCCCGGCTCATGCATCTAAAGAGCGAGGTAGAAGCTTCTCTCTGCTTTCTGCCTCCCAGCCAGCCGAGCATCTCTGTGAGTGAAATGCAACCAGCAGCCACGCCCGTTAACGGCAGCTCCCCTCTTTCTGATCAGAGCTCTTCTCTCCTTTGCCGGGAAAGTACTTGATTTGTTTGGACCGGCGCCCAAAGGACGCAGTGATTTCAACCTTCAGACCTTGAATGTTTTAAACATTCCTGCCGAGGTTTCTCCTTTCTCTCTCTTCACCCTGCTAGGGTTCGACAATATGTTTTTTAACAATAACAGATGCCATCCACATCTCATTTTATTCCTTAAATATAATTAAGATCTAGACAGGGCCGGCCCAAAGTTTTATGGGGCCTTAAGCAGACTTTAGAATCGGGGGGGCCACTTTCCCTTAAGCGTTTCAATCAAGATTTAGTCTAACCTGGGAAAGAAAGCTGAGTTTATTTAGCTGATCCTAAAAATCAATCAGAGGTAATTGTTCATGTTATCTGAGATAATCTGAATCTTACACAAAATAGAAAGGTTAAACTAAAGCATCAGATTGTAACCATCAAACAATGAATATTTAAAAACAATTCAATTCAGTTTATTTACTGTTTATAGCGCCGTTTCACAACAGATGTCGTCTCAAGGCACTTTACAAGAAAATGTATTACAATTCAATGTTTAATTTAGGAATTAGAGAACCACAGAAGATTGCGTCGTGACTTCTCAGCTATTCCTCACACTGAGCAAGCATGAAGCGACAGTGGAGAGGAAAAACTCCCTTTTAAAAGGAAGAAACCTCCAGAAGAACCAGGCTCAAAGGTTGTTATTTTTGAATTTAATGTTTTTTTTATTCTAAATTAGTAGGTGCAGTATATACATTTTTTTGTTGAAAGTATTTGATTTTAACATTTAAAAAAATATAAAAAAATATAGAATTTGTATTTAAAAAAATGTTAATAAAATAATTAGTTAAAAAGAAACTTGCCTAGTTTCTACAAAAAATAAATAATTGAAATCTTTTTTTTCCAATTGAAATCTTTTAAAATAATCTACACTGAAACAAAACTAAATCGAATAAAATATTAAATTTGAACATCTGTAGTCTGCTCTTAAAAAGTATTTTTATATTTTATTTTAATTCCAATTTTTTAGTACTATTAAATGTTTTTTATTAAAAGGTACAGTATATATACATTTATTTCTTTATGTGTATATACTTTTAAAATAAAAATAGAATTATAATTTTAAAAATTGTTTATAATTAAAGAAAATAATTTGTTACAAAGAAAATTGCCCGGTTACTACGAAAAATTTAAACACTTAAATTTTAAAAAATTATCTTATATTTATAAAATCAAATGGAGTACTATTCAGATTTTCATAAATTTGAACATCTGTAGTCTCTGTAGTCAATTTTATTTTAATTTAATTCAAGTTTTTTATAACGATTAACATTCTTTTATTAAATGTATGTGATTTAAATATTTTTTGCTACTTTTTTTTAGATTTTTAAAATGAAAAACAAAACTTTGATTTAAACAATTGTTAATAAAATAATTAGTTACAAAGAAACTCGCCTACTTACTACACAAAAATGTAAAGATTGACATTTTTTTAAGATAATCTACACTCAAATGGAGCAATCACAGTTCAGTGTTTATCGGAGGGGGGCCCTAAGCAACCGCTTAGTTTTATTCTGCCTCGGGCCGGCTCTGCATCTAGACCCTTTTTTTTGTTTTGAAGTTCGGATACGAGACAGGAAGTTGCGGCCTCAAATCCTTTCTCCTTCAGACAATCAGCCCTCTCCGGTAACCACATCCACAGTTGTGAGGGTAAAACTCATGAATAATGAAATCAGTTGAATTTAGGCCACATGGACTCTGAAAGGACGATGGGGGGGGGAGGGGGGGGAGGGATACCTCTATTTGTTCACCTCGTATGTCTATCGTGCGCTCAGTAGAAGATAATTACCCTCACATTTCTTCTTCTCCTTCTCACCTTTACTTGATCTCTCCATCCACCCTTTTTTTTCCTGGTTTCTATTTCCTGCAGATGGAGATCTATCGCTGGGTTAATTTCTTGCTCCGTTTGCGTTTCGGGTTTTGCACCTGCACCCCCTCTTTGCTCCCTGATCCTGGCCCTGATTAGATTGCCCCAGCTACGCCGCCCCTCTCCGTCCTGAACCTCCGCTGGGAGTAGTGGCTCATTTGGCCCATCTGCTCCGCCGTCTGAAGCCTCGGACAGATCCGAGCGGTTTCCCCGTGGAAGGCTGCTGCTGTTCTAGTAAAACCAGCTCCGAACCTCTTAATAACACCCACACTTCTGTAAATACGAAGTTTCTCTCTCGACGGCTGGGTTGGGCGTATATGATGGCCGTCATGAAGACAAATGTGTGTTACAGAGAGAGTGATGCATGCTGGGTACAGGTTGCATAATAATTGGGCCCCTCGGGGGTCTGCAGAAGCCAGCTGCCACTGCCTGATACGCCATGCGTGTTTCAGGAGAAACCTTGGCACACGGCTTGAGCCAAAAAAGCACTTAGAGACTGACAGGATATGACATGTGCAATAACTTCCTCTGACCTTACATCTTCATATTTCAGAACCTCCAGATGTTTGATTGAAGCATCTTCAACCTAAGGTGGTTCCTGCTGGTAGATTTGTTGGAGATCTAAATTAAACCTGCAGACAAAAGGCGCAAATATTTCACTAAATACCCTAATATACAGTTTTGTTTTTTCTCTCTCACTTTCGTTTTGTTGTTTTATTCTGGATTTTACAGTTAACCTTTAGGCTATAGGCTGTATTAATAGGTGATTTGTTTTTTACCTGGTACTTTTTGGAACATAAAAATTGACTTTCTGGAACTTACTGGGCAGTTTTAGACAGCATATGTTAGGGGCCCGATACTATTGTTGAGTTAATCCACTTTATACCTTCCACTTTATACCGTTCTTGAAGAGACTAAAAGCACCAGTCTTTACCAACTAAACATTACTACGACAAATTTAACAAATGTAAAATATAAAATCATCATAAAACTAAAATTTAAAATGAAAAATTTAAACTTTTTTGTGAATTTATTGCAGATTTACCACATTTTAAGTATCGTTCATGTTATCGGTTAACTTGATCCGATACCGATACATGTAAATTAGATCGCATCAGGGCCGATACCCAATACCATCGTGCATCCCTATATATATATATACGTTCTGATCTTGCACATCAAAATCCAAAAGAGGATGGCAATCACATCCTCCTCCTATGTTTACTGTACGTCCCTCTCTGACTCCGTAGCAACCGTTAGCAGGCGACCGTCTATTTACTCAGATTTCCTCACCAAAAGGAAACGCACATTGCATTTTCCCTAACAAGTAACTCTCACCAGTTCTCCATTTTAACTTCCTGTATCACATCCCCGCGTGATCAGAGCGCACGTCTACAGAGCGCATTAGCTGATGCTAGCAAGTAGCTAATAGCTAAGCTACAGCTCGACCATGGATTCTACTTCTACTCTCAAATCCCCGGTGAGGAAACTTTGAGTTCCCAGAAAGTTAAGTCCACATTCGCATTTCAAAGCTGAGGACCGCTGTTAGCTGCATTTTGCTCGGTCCAATGAGCTATCTGGAATGGAGCATTGCGTCCCCAACAATTTTCTCTGCAGTAACTATAAAGAGTCACTAGATGGCTGCAACTCTCTGTTACTAAGATTTAAACAAGACTGTTATGCTGCATTTACACCGCCCCAAATGCCAGCGTCAGTTGGGGAAAGATTACATGTAAAGTCTACGGTCGAGTCGGTCAGAGGTCAGTCAGAAATGTCTGCGGTGCGTTTTGAAGGTTGGTTCTGTCAACTTTTCAAGCGTTACTTGCGCTGCAAGTGGCAATGTAGCAAACGAAAGTAACGCAGAAGTTCAGCTAGCTGAACTTTTGATGGACTTGACGAAGTACGTCAACCAATCAGAGCGTCTCACTGTAGTGATGTCACCATACACGTATCTTGAATGAAGCGCGGGTCCAGTGAAAACATTTTCAACAAACGCAGATTTCATAAATCATAAATAACACTTACCGAAGACAGATGGACAGGCGCTCCTAAAGAGGAACAGAAAACCTGTAGTTGGTGTCCTGTAGGAGATTTAAGCTCCGATGCGGCCCAGGAGGTCGTAAAATTAGGCGCGGGACAGACGGAAGTAGCGCTGAAAGAGAACCTCATCCATAAGCAGCTCCTGGATCAAATGGTTAAGCTTCCCAAACTCAGAACGCATCTGAAGAATGGGCGCTGATGCACCCAATGTTGATGTTGTCTAGCTTTAGCTACCAAATAAAGCCAAGCCACTCTCTCGTTATGATCTATGATAATTCAGAAGCCCCGCCCACACGCTCTTTTTTTGCTCAGAAGCAAACGTTGGAACCCTCAAAGTTCATGCGTCAAACTTCATGCGTTGGGTACGTTGCCCGACGCAACCAAACTGTGCGGTGTGAACGCAGCATTACACTTTTATTGTAAATAAATTATTTCAATTTGACCGTTAATGCCTACTACATTACACAAGAATAATAAAAACTGCATAAATTTTGTCTTCTAAATTAAGATTTACTGTACAAAATGTAATAAATAAAACCAATGATCATAGACTAGTCTAAAAATGACATAGGGCTCTGAATCCAATCGAGAATTTGGAGAATCCTGACACCCTTAATATATATATCCTTCTAACAATATGTATATATATGTATATATATATATTAGCTCATTCGTAATCATTTGTTGGAACAAACATAAAACCTGAGTTCCAATTCTTTGCACTTTTTTGTGTGGAACAATTATCGGCATTAGTACTCATATATATGCATTTACTTATTTTCTATTTATATCTATATATTTTTATATAGAGATTTTTAAAATGTCGTTTGTGTTAGAAGGGTTTAAGGAGTCGTGTTCCTGTTAGCCGGTCAGAGGTTGAGACAATTTTACATATTTAATATTTGTAAGTTAGAGTCATAATCCTGATGTTTCCTCCCACCCACTGAATCCCATGAAACAGGAACCCAAGTTAATTTTTTCCACAGAAAACAACTCATCATTCATACTAGAGACCAAAGACAAACAAATTAAAGATAAAAACGGATGAAAGCGACCTTTATAATCTCTCCTAATCATCTTTATATTCCTGAGCTACTGCATGATCACAGTAAATCACAGTAACCGAGTGAGTGTGGCAAACAAAGTCTGTGATTTAATCCAGTTTAATGCAAAAAAAGGATACAACTTATTTTTCTTGGTGCTGAAAGGTCATAAATCAGCCCTCAGTTGAGAATAAAAATTAACACTAAGATCAATTTAAGTTAGTGAGTCTACCAGCGATTCAAATAAAAATAAATAGAAAGTTAGAAATGAACCGGCTTGAGCTGCATGGCAGGAGGCAATAATTTAAAAGACTGAAAGGGAATAAATGAGTGTTTCTTATCGCCTCCTGACACGCCTACTGTCAAGGATCAGCGGTCGGTCATCGTCCGAGAACAAAGGAGATGTTTAGGTGGACGGATGTTCGGCGTGACGGAAACACTCATGCTCTCCATCCCTCATTGTAATCTAATTTGTGAGGAAGATGTTTTCTGCTGCTCCAATCTGAGCTGGACTTTATCTTGACGACTCAACTGCTTTATCTTCCCAACACACGTTCTCAAACCCCCTCCTGTCCTCTTAAATGTTTTTAGCCATTATTTCATGATAAAGTATTTAAACGTGTTGCTTTGCATGCAGAAGCTGTGTTTTTGATGAGCTATAATCGTTCGTTTTAATATTTTGTGTGTCTTGTTAGATGAAATTAATGATCTTTCCTTTTTTTTTCCTGTCCCATGTGCCCTGGCCTCTTCCCCACTTATCCCTCCTTTGTTCTCTTGGTCAACCCCTATCCTCCTTTCTCCCTCCTCCTTTCCTCTTATTTGCTTCTTTCTCCACAGCCGGCTGCTGAAGCAGGGATTGTGGAAGCAGGCAGCTTCACGCCACAAAAGCAAATCCTGCGCCGCCCAAAATTAAGGCGTGCTGTTGTTAACCCCTCGCCGCCCTCCAGCGGGTCCCCCTGGAGAGTGTCTGGCTCGGTGCATAAACCAGGAGGGTCTGTGTTGTCCTGTGTTGATGAGTGTGTGGGTGTTTTCTGTCACTTTTGATGGGACATTAAAAGATGTGCGTGTCACGGCGTCCGTGGATGGGCTGTAGGGGGCCATACTCCCCTGTCCTCCCCCTCTTCCTCCTCCCTCTGTCTTTCCTGCTTGCTCAGGGAGCTATCATCATCCCGGAACACTGTGAGTACGGCTCAGCGGCAAACATCTCTGGAAATATCAGTGGGAAAACGAAAAGAGGTTTTCCACAAACAGTATTTCCTTAACACAGTTTCATCAAATCCAACAGCGAAGCGTGAGATTAAACAGTTTGGCATCCTCTACCCCAGAAACCCACCACTACTTCCCTCTGTCCTCCCCAACGGCATGCCACCGCGGGGTGTCGTTTGTAAAGTCACTTCTAGATAAACCAGCTGTCATTTGAGTTATTTAGCCTGTCATAAGAGAAAGAAAATGAAAGCTCATTTTTCAAAAAATATTTTCAACAATGATTATTCATTTATAAATGTCAAAATATTTAACTAGCAAGCTAAGTTTTTAGTTTGCAGGCAAAATATTTAGCTAAATATATAGCTTCAAACTGAAAATTAAATGAGCAAGTTAAATATTTAGTTAGAAAGGTTGCAAGCTAAATACATAGGCTCAAACGTAATATTTAGGCAGAAGGCTAAATATTTAGTAAGCAAAATATATAGCTCCGAATTGAATATTTTGCGAGTAAGCTAAATATTTAGTTAAGAAGCACGATAGCTAAATATAAAAATTAAACCCAAAAATTTAGTTGGCAAGCTAAATATTTAGTGAGTAAGCTGAATATTTAGTTAGGAAGCAATCCAACCTAAACTAATAGCTCCAAACTAAATATTTATTTAGAAGGCTAAATATTTAGTTAGCCAGCATGCTAATATTTAGGATAAAACTAAATATTTAGACAGAAGGCTAAATATTTAGTGAGTAAGCTGAATATTTAGTTAGGAAGCATACAGCCTAAACAAATAGCCTCAAACTAAATATTCTGTTAAAAGGCTCAATACTTAGTTAGCAAGCATGCTAATATTTAGGCTCAAACTAAATATTTAGACAGAAGGCTAAATATTTAGTTAACAAGCACAATAGCTAAATATAAAGCTTCAACCCAAAAATTTTGTTGGCAAGCTAAATATTTAGTTAGCAACCTTGCTAGCAAAATATATAGCTCCAAATTGAATAGTGAGTAAGCAGAATATTTAGTTAGGAAGCATGCTACCTAAACTAATAGCCTCAAAATAAATATTCTGTTAAAAGGCTTACTACTTAGTTAGCAAGCATGCTAGCTATATATATAGGCTCAAACTTAATATTTAGGCAAAAGGCGTAATATTTAGTTAGTAAAATATACAACTCTGAATTGAATATTTAGCGCATAAGCTAAATATTTAGTTAGGAAGCATGCTACCTAAACTAATAGCTCCAAACTGAATATTTATTTAGAAGGCTAAATATTTAGTTAGCAAGCATGCTAATATAATGGCTCAAACTATATATTTAGACAGAAGGCTAAATATTTGGTTAACAAGCATGATAGTTAAATATAAAGCTTCAACCCAACTATTTAGTTAGCAAGCTAAATATATTTACTTAGAAAATTTGCTAGCAAAATATTTAGCGAGTAAGCTAAATATTTTGTTAGAGAGCATGCTACCTAAACAAATAGCTCCAAACTAAATATTTATTTAGAAGGCTAAATATTTAGTTAGGAAGCATGCTAGCTAAATATTTAGGCTAAAATGTTATATTTAGTCAGAAGGTTAAATTTTCAGTTAGCAAACATGTTAGCTGTACAGCTTCACACCAAATATTTAGTTGGCAAGCTAAATGTTTAGTTAGCACTTGCCGATAGCGAGTACCAATGCTAATACTTCTACCACACTCAAAAAAATCCAATGAATTAGAAGAATTGCTTTATTTTATTCTCTGTTATTATTATTATTATTATGTTGACTTAGATAAAAAATAAAAAAATATTAATAAAAATGACCACAAAACATAAATTTCAAGTAAAAAGTAAAACATTTCTGTGAAATTATTGCAAGTTCCACATTTTAAGTAGTGGTTCTTGGTACAGTACATAAAAGCAGTTTCGGCCCCAAAACCAATATCGATATTGGTGCTTCCCTACTTCTTAGCTGTATATTTTGCTTCAAACTAAACATTTAGTGAGAAAGCAAAGATTTACCTAGCAAGCTTGCTAGTAAAATGTATAGCTGTGAATTGAATCTTTTGTGAGTAAGCTAAACATTTAGTTAGCAAGCATGCTAGCTAAATATATATTGTCACAACAGAAAATTAGTTAGGGATATAGAATATAAATTAGGGATGCACCGATACTGCTATCAAAACGTAGAAATAAATTTTCACAGAAAATGTTTATTTTTCACTTAAAATTTCAGTTTTGTCGTAATTTTTATTAATATTTATTTATTTATTCTAATTTACCATCATTTCAGTTCTCGGATAGTGAGATGCATCAAGTAGAGAAGAAAATAAAACCTTCCAATTCATTGAATGTTTTTGTTTGGTAGAAGTATCAACTTTCATACACGGCATTCATAAATATTTAGTTAGCCAACTTCCTAGATAAATAAATAGATCTGAAATACATATAGCAAGCCTGCTAGCTTTACACTAAATGTTTAGCTTGCTGACTTAATATGTAGCCTTCCAACTATTCAGTTAGCAACCTCAATATATACTTAGAAGGCTAAACGTGCGGAAAAATATTTTGTTTGAAGCTAGATATTTAGCCAGCAAGCATGCTAACAAAATATTTAGTTATAAACTCACATTTATAAAAGAATAAATAACATGGTGAAAGCACAACGTTGAGAAATGAGCACCCATTTTTTCTCCTACAACAGTCTAAATAACAAAACGTAGTGCTGTTAATTCTTTACTGTGTAACTTTACAAACCTCATATGCCACACCCTCATCCCGCCCATCCATCGACACAACAGCACCAACTCATTCAGAGCCTAGCAAAAGTATTCTCCACGCTCATACTTATGTCTTAATACACACACAAACTCAAACACCTTTATTGGGTTTTTATGTAATAAACCAAGGGGAAATAGTAGCGCATAACTGTGAGGTGGAAAGAAAAGGGTTGTGAACTTGTATTCCTCTCCATTTAGGTTTTGGTCTTGACTTTGATTAGGCCATTTAGACATGAATATGCATTCCATTTTATCTCTGGCTGCATGCTTAGGGCTGTTGTCCTGCTGGAAGGTTAGCCCCCACCCCATTCTCTGATCCTCTGCAGCCTCTAACAGGTTTTTTACTTGCAGGATGTCCTTGGATTTAGCCGCATCCATGTTTGCTGTGTCTCCTGCATGACTTCTGGGTGTGTTTTGACTTTCCCTGCTTCCACACACCCGACTTAAAGGACTGCTTTACAGGTTTCTGCTGCACCTGATAGCATGCAGAGTTCGTCACACAATCCGTTCAGTCAAGTTTGTTAGAACGGGGTCATGATTCAAAACATGCAGGACATCATGTTGGGGAGCAAATTCCTACATGACCAGAAGTAGACTGTAAGAAGGACTGCTTTTAGTTTCCGTGTATTTCCATATCTTGGTAAGTCGTCTGGTGGTCCATCGTCTTTCCTTGATCAGGTAATGGATTGAACAAAACTCTGGGAGATGTTGTAGAACCTAACCCTGCTTTAAGGCCCCCATGATGTTTGTTGAGCAGCTAAATTTAGGCTAACAGAATTTTTTTTCTGCAGGAATTTAATAACTATTTACAAATTGAGTCACATCAGGCTTGCACTGGATTTTAATTCAGGGTATCAGAATGAGCTGTTATTTACGTTATATATTTGTAAAAACGTTTTAACTGCTCTTCCCACCTCACAGTTTTATGCTTCTTTTTGTTGGACAGAAAAGCGAATTTGCAACGTGAAAAAAAATTGCAGAAAAGGTTGACCTTTTCCAGGCTCTGCAAGTTAAGACTAGCAATGCAACCTTTTTTGTTGCCATCACTATAGAAGCACTTGCAGATTTAAGCTTATCGCACAGTTTGCAGTTTGTATGCGATAAACCGACAACAGGAATACACTTCAGCACACTTACAACAAAACAGAGCAGAGACAAACACAAGTTAACGGGTTGGCAGTGCAAGGCAGAGCAGGTTGAAAGTCATACCTATTGTTAATTTTGCACACGATTCCAGTATCAGCTGCATTTACTCACATTTTGATCTTATTTGAGGATGTTCAGAACCAACTCTGTCTAAAAACAAACAACGTATTAACTGTGAAAGGTCCACATAAGCCATATGCAGTTCGAGGTCTAAACCATATTAAACATGTTTCTTTCCTCTCTCCTTTAACGCTTTCCTGTGGACAGATAACTTACCAGACTGTAAGTAATTCAATTGTTATGTCTGTGATTACTCTATACTGATGACAGGGACATAAATATGTGCTTCTTTCAAATGTCCTGGAGTAATATGGGGTGCTGTTTGTAAAGTAACAATGTCAAATTTAACATCAATTATTAGAAAAAAATGGGGGTTCATTTCTCTATTTCATATTTATATGTCATATTTTCACTTTAGTATTCATTCACTTAAAAATGTCCCTGTTTAGAACTAAATATTTAATTAACGAGCTAATTATTTAGCTTACTGTTTCATTGTTTTTAAATGAAATCTTTAGTTAGCTAAATATTTTGCTTCAAACTAAATATTTAGCGAGCAAACTAAACTGGCTAGCTAAATAAATAGCTTCATACAAATGATTTAAGTCAGCTAAATATCAAGCTGATATGCTAATTCACTTGTCAATAAGTGGATGTGGACTATCAAAATAAAAGCTGGGCCTTACTAACCTCTATATAAACTCCTATTGCTGGTGCATCGCTGTTGTGAATCCATCTGTAAACGTCGGTATTGCCGTTAAAACCGTTCATCCTACGTTTTAGGCTGAAATGTTGGTCATGTCGGGAGGAGATAGCTGTTCACATAGAGGTTTGCAAGACCCAGCTTTTTTTTTGGTGGTTTACATCCGCTTATCGGCAAGTAAATTTGTATATTAGCATATTAGCTCTTATTTTAGGTTTTGTTCGAAGCTAATTATTTAGCTAGTTAGTTTAGCTTGCTAATTAGTTTAGAAGCAAATCTTTAGCTAGCAAGCTAAACCACCTTGCTAAATATTTATTTTGTGAGATAAATCTTTTGCTGCTAAACTAAATATATATCTAATTAAATGTGTTGTTTGTAAAAAAAAATTACTTAATAAGCTAAATATTTAGCTTCAAACTAAATTTTTAGCGAGCAAACTAAATTGGCCAGCTAAATATATAGCTTCAAACTAAACATTTAAGAAAGCTAAATATCCAGCTAATATGCTAATTCACTTGCCAATAAGTGGAAGTGCACTATCAAAATAAAAGCTGGGTCTTGCCAACCTCTACATAAACTCCTGTTGCTGTTGCATCGGTAAGTGTTGGTATTGCTGTTAAAACAGTTCATCCTATGTTTTAGGCTGAAATGCTGGTCATGTTGGGAGAAGATAGCTGTTCAAATAGAGGTTTGCAAGATCCGGCTTTTATTTTGGTGGCTTACTTCCGCTTGTCGGCAAGTAAATTTGTATATTAGCATATTAGCTCTTAGTTTATGTTTAGTTCGAAGCTAATTATTTAGCTAGCTAGTTTAGCTTCCTAATTAGTTTAGAAGCGAATCTTTAGCTAGCAAGCTAAACTATCCAGCTAAATGTTTAATTTTTGAGTTTAATGTTTGGCTACTAAACTAAATATTTGGCTTTATAATTCAATTCAATTCAGTTTATTTATATAGCGCCATTTCACAACAGATGTCATCTCAAGGCACTTTACTAGAAGAGTTATTACAATACAATGTTTAGTGTAGAAATTACAGAACCACAGAAGATTGCGTCGTGGAATTCTCAGCAATCCCTCATACTGAGCAAGCATGAAGCGACAGTGGGAAGGAAAAACTCCCTTTTAACAGGAAGAAACCTCCGGCAGAACCAGGCTCAGCACAAGCGGTTATCTGCCGCGACCGTCTGTGGCTTGGAGAATACATAACAGAGACACAGAAAGAGCAATAGAACTGATGCACAAGTTTGTTGCAGGACGTGGAGAATTTTCCGTCACTGCAATGCCATCTTAGTCAGGGTCGTCAAGCAGGGCTAATCCGGAGCACCTACTATAATAGAAAACAGGTTAGTGCTTGAATTGACAGCACATCATGCAGTTGGGGAGAAGTAGGAGAGAAAGTAGGAACAGACCCTAATAATGTCCTCCAACAGCCTAGCCTAAAGCAGCATAGCTACTAACATTAACCTGTCTCCTAGCTACTAGGAGACCTGGCTACCAACACTCTGTCTGAGTCCTCCTGACCCGTGGACGGTGTAGGGCCGGTAACGGCCCCCGTCATGCCGGGGTCTTCTCGGAGTCGGGTTGTTTGAGAATGCAGCCCAAAGTGGGTGGTAAACTCCATCTAAGGCTAAATACCGGCACGAGACCGATAGTCGACAACTATCTTAAGGAAAAATAGACAGAACTGAGAGGACAGAGTTGAAGAGGGCGAGAAACGTTTAAGAGATAAACGGGTGGGGTCCGCACAGTCTGCCCGGGGGATTCAACCCGGCAGGTAATGGGCGGCCGCACTGTGCGGGAGGATCCCCTTGAGGGACCTCTCTCCGGCGCTGGCTGGCCCCCGTGGGGCGCATTTCTTCCGCGGCGGTAAGCCGCGACCGGCTCCGGATCTTTACCTGGCTTACATTAATCTATCTCTACCTAGCTACTCTACCTCTTCCTATCTCTTCCTAACTTTTGACACTCTGCCTGACTACTAACATTAACCTGTCTCTTCCTATCTACCTGTCTGACCTGACTCTAACTACCTATAAACATATCTCTAACTGTAAGCTTTGTCAAAGAGGAAAGTTTTTAGCCTAGTTTTAAAGATAGACAAATTGTCTGCTTCACGAACCAACCCTGGGAGCCGGTTCCATAGGAGGGGAGCCTGATAGCTGAAAGATCTGCCACCCATTCTACTTTTAGAAATCCTAGGAACTACCAGTAAACCTGCAGTCTGAGAGCGAAGGTCTCTGTTAGGAACATATGGAACAATCAGGTCTCTTATGTATGATGGAGCTAGATTATTAAGGGCTTTATATGTCAGAAGGAGGATCTTGAATTCTATTCTAGATTTTACTGGGAGCCAGTGAAGAGAAGCTAAAACAGGGGAAATGTAATCTCTTCTTTTAATATTCATCAGAATCCTAGCAGCAGCATTTTGAACTAACTGAAGACTTTTAATTGTATTCTGTGGACTACCTGATAATAGACAGTTACAGTAATCCAGCCTTGAAGTAACAAAGGCATGGACTAGTTATAACTAAATATTAATTAGAAACTTTGAACTTTACAAATTAATAAACAAAAATGGACACAAATATGATTGAAAAATTAACCTACATTTTCTCTTCTCACAACCTAAATAAGGCTAAATTGGTATTACTCTTAATTTTTGAGTATTACTTTACAAAAGGAACCCCATAGACTATTGTATAATAACTTTTATAATTATTATTCTTTTTAGTTATTGTCAACAAATTAATTTCCATTGAATGGATGAAATACAGTAAGTTTGACTTCATCAGTTCAATAAGTGCCATTTTATTTAGTACAGAGCGATCAATACAAGAAATAAGAAAAGTTTGGTGCTTGTAAGACGGAATACTTAGATTCATTCATGTCTACATTCCTGCAAGCAAAGAGCCAATGCAGAAGTTTCTACGATGATGAAATGCCTTGGTTGAAGTATTTCCCCACAGTGTTCCATTCATAAAGGCTTCTCATGCAAAAATGATGAGACTTAGATGAGTTTTCCGACCAGAGATAACAGAGTGTGTGCACAGAACTGTTTCCTGAAGTAGAGAGTGCAGGCAAGGTGTAGCGGACGGAGCCATCTGTAACAAAAAACACGTTAATGGGACCTGCAGTACAGTACAATTTTGAGATGTGGTTTCTAAGAAGAAAACAGGGAGTGGAGCTGGAGTTGTTCAGATTCCCACTGGGAATCACAAGAAATGAGCCGGGTTGCAAATGGGTTCAACATGGACCGATCAGGATGGGGTGTGTCGGAGTTACAAAATGGGATGGCTGGTGTGGCAGGAAAGGATGCTAGGTGTTAGGATGACCCACTTTGGAAACATCTAAAGCTGAACGACGAAGGAGAAAGAATCAATTGCATATTATTTTGAATAAATGTAAAGGGAATGTTTACATAAAACAGTATTTCTGTCATCCTCAATTATTGCGGGTTGGTTTTGTGTTAGCCGATATGTTACCCATGTTTTGCTTACTTGTGTTTCCAGTGCAAACGCCTCCCAAGCTGACGACGTTCCCCACATCGGTGACGGCATTCTCTCGAGAAGACATCATTCTGAGCTGTAACGCCACCGGCAACCCGGCACCCCAGTGAGTACAGCGGGTCTGTGTACAACAGACGACACAAATGTTAATCTCTTGTTTGTTCTTCATTTCCTCCCTCTGACATTTGTGTTGCCATGGAAATAAATATTATTTTAATAAAATCAGAGTTAAACATTTTCCATCTCACTCTGTCTTGTCTGACAACACTTCCTCTCATCTCATCTGCTTTAGGGCTTAATGTCATAAAAAACAGAGAAAAAAATAAATCACAAATTAAATGAAAACTTACCTGTTAGTGTGCCCTCTGATGGTCGATGCAACAGGATTAGACACTGTAAGACTGAAAAACTATTCTCTCTAAAAATAATTATTCTTGTAGCCCTCTATCTGAGCTTTTCAGAGAAATAAAACAGAAAGCAGGTCCTGACAGATAAGGGTTTTGTCCATTCTCTTCAGCGAAGTAAAGCACAAGATATTTAAACCGCTATTCCTTATCAAGACTGAATGTCACCACTTTATCATTATTTTCATCCATACATGTACAACAGTTAAACTTAAAAATTAGGATAAACTGCTTTGACAGGAACACGGATGTTTTCAGATGGATTTACAGCAACAGTGATGTAGTTTATATAGAATTTTTTTTTCTTGTTTATATAGAAATTTGGAAGACCCAGCTTTCTGTTTTTATTGTCAGTTTCACCAACAAATAGATTTGCGTATTATCTAAATATTTAGCTGGCTAGCTTAGCTTTTTAGCTAAATATTTAATTTGCTAACTGTTTGATCTGAAGCGAAATGTTTAGTTTGAAAACAAAACATTTACTTAACTTTCTAAATAGTTAGCTCTGATCTAAGAATTTTAGTAGTTCGCTTAGGAAACTAGCTAATTAGTTAGCTCTGAACTAATTATTTAGTCAGCTAGCTTAGGTTGCTAGCTATATAGTTAGCTCTGAACTAATGATTTAACCAGCTAGCTTAGGTTGTAAGGTAAGTAGTTAACTCTGAACTAATTATTCAACTAATTAACTTAGGAAAATAGCTAGTTAGCTCATAACTAATTATTTTAACAGCTAGCTTAGGTTGCTAGCTAAGTAAGTACTTAGCTCTGAACTAATTATGGGGAGCCTAATGCGGCATCCAAATACTCCTACCAAGCTTGCTACGTAGTAGGCAAAAAGGAGTAAGCAAGCGATGTACAGTAGTAGATCCGAATCTCCAGTATGGATTGGCATAGTAGGAATAAAGTTCGCTGATATGTGCTACCGCAAAAGTAAGCAACCGGCAGACGCTACGCTATCCCACAATGCAGCGGAAGCCCCAAAATTGTAGAAGAAGAGTGACCTCGGTTTCCTAGGAACTGTAAACCATTGACACCGCCACAATTTTGGCATATAAATGTAAAAGTGTAGCAATGTTACTGATTAGTTTTAATTGTTTTTTGACGACTGATTAAACATTTAAGTTGATAAGTTAATGTTGTATTCATTCCTACTGGTCGCTCGTTTGCTACGTAGTATTTACTACATCAACGCTTGTGAAGAAGCTACTATGTTGCATGTAGAACATACTAAGGATTCGGGTGCAGGGTAAGTCTCCTCCCCTTCCGGTCAGTCCATGTTGGACGAAAAATTAATGAATGGAAGTCAACGGAGCAATAAAAGTTATTTTCTGGTCCGCTTTGTCTTACGTCCTGGATCATACATATGCTGTACCTCAGTTTAATGATAATGATGTACGTTTCGACTGTGTTTTTCAAGTGATTTGGGATTTATTTGATTGTGAAAATTCGCAAATAAAATGACAAAAAATCAGAAGTCGCATACATACATACAGCTAGCGCGAGCTAGGACTAGCTATAGCAGTTAAAACACTCAACAAGCACTTGTAGAGCTTCTCCCGCATGATGGCTCTCACGCCGCCGACTGCTTTACCACGGACATAGCTGCTACTTTCCACATGCTCGGGTTTATAGAGGTTTTCTTCGTGTTTGATGCTCCTTTCTTCGTCCTGGAGGCTACGACCCTCGCTTATCTTCTTCTTCTTCAGTCGTAGTCTGCTAAACGTTTTTATACAAAACCTAAAGTAACTTTTGCCGCCGGTTGAAAATCTGTGTTTTCTCTGCATCAAAATTAGTCTTTAACATTCAGGTACATCATATGTTCGATCCACGGCGCATTTCAAACGGGATCAGAAAATAACTTTTAACGCTCCATTGACTCTCACTCATTTAAAAAAACCAATTTGGGCAGTAGGGGACCCATGGACCAGAAGTAGAAGAGCGTGACTTAGGCTCCCTATTTAACCAGCTAGCTTAGCTTGCTAGCTAAACATTTTGCTTTCTAACCAACTGTTTAGTTTAGAAGCTAAATATTTACAATGTTAGCTAAATATTTAATTTAGCTAAATATTTAGTTTGCAGCTAAATATTTGCTTTACCAACAGCACCCTATTGGAAAGGTGTTTCCCAACTCAACTGTGTTCCAGGTAGAAGTCAGAAAACTACAATAAATTTCTTCTCAGCATTCAGAAAAAATTAATTTGGCTCGATAAAACATTTGGTTTTATGACACTTGCAGGAAAAATCTCAGACGTTGAAGCAGAGTAAGGATGTAAAGAGTTATTCTGCTAGAGTGCAAAGATAATTTTCTGACCAGTGAAAGTATTATTTTTCTGCAACATACCACCCAATATATTTGATAACCAATCTATATCTATATCTTTTATGTTGTAGAGACTCAAGTAATGCTATCTTTCTGCTCTTACAATATTTTTTTTTGGCCAAGTACAGACCTCCCCAACACAGGCACAGCATTTAGACTGATTAGAGAACGAGTAAGAGTCACATTTTACTTAATTTTAGAGAGATGCTGCTGTGAAATAATGTGATTAGTCATTATACTTTATTTATTGGTTACTCCTCCAGCACATCAGCCAGAGCTGGTGAGGAAGCTTCCTGTCGAAAACCGTTCCATCTAAATGTAAATGCATATAATGGTCATAAGTGAATTTGTAATATTGATATTGTGTTAAAACAATCTTCAAAGAGAAGTCTTCTGCAAAATCAAAATAGATCAATAGATCAGAAATGATTCAGATCTTAACACTGAAGGTTATAATGTTTATACAGACAGACGTAATTTGGTAGTTTTGAAGGAATAACATCTGGTTGGGGAAGGAAATGTAAATATATATAAAGGTTCATAACATCCAAATAAAAAAGAAAAATATCATCCAGAGGATACTGAAAACAGTAAATTGGGTAATGTATATTTTCAATGCTGCTTAAGGAAACTAGCTGTTGTGAGGCACTGGTAGTTATCTGTAAGTCTGCATAGAAAATAACTTATTTTGGGTACAAACTCACTCTTTTGAAAGCAAAGACAATAGGACTTTGAAATATTTTCATGCTTATGTACTATACAACATAAAAGAAAATTGTGTACGTATGTGGACTATACAAGTGTAAAGCTTTTAAATGAATCTCTGACCAACATATATTATCGTCAAAGCCTCCTGGTAGATGTGTTATTTTAACCGGGCAGAGCCAGAACTCCTTCAGCAAGTTTGAATACATTTTAAATAAAATATAGAGAGCTTTTAATGAAATTATCTCTGTGTTTTGTGTTGTTTTTGGACTTGTTTAGATTAACAGTCTCCTCCCTCTGCCGTTAGGATCCGCTGGGTGAAGGATGGGAACCAGTTTGGTCCAGAACAGATGGGTTCTGGATTAGTTAAGGCCTCAGAGTACAACGAAACGATGTCCCTGGAATCCTTCGCAGGCATCTACCAATGCTTCGCCTCAAACCTCTGGGGCACCGCCATGACGCCAACCGTGGAGGTCATGGTTGAGCGTGAGTCTCGCGCACTAACACACGCCGTAAATGTCGACGCAAAGTAAATCTCAACCTGCACAACATGTGCAATATAAATGAATGCATCGACAGCGTCGACCATACTTGCTTTGACCAAGAACAAACATAGCAACAGATTCGTCACTCAGTCATGAGGTTGCATGAATCGTGATGCGAAGTCCGAGTTTCAACCCTGTGGAGGTTTTGGAGTAGTAAATACAAGGTTCTTCAGCCTGCAGTGCAGATGAGCTTATTCATTGAAATCCTTACAAATTTCAGCACATTTTGTTATCGTAGAAAGGTAATTTTTATAGTTCTCAGGAAACCTAGGTCGCTTTTGCCTGAACTGTACACAAAACAGGGAAATCTAGACCTGAATGAGCTGTTGAACAACCAAATAATAAAAAAATATAGTGTTAAATTAACGTATGCAGAGCAATTTCAGATTTATAGTAATTAGTTTTGATCAAATTATAAGAGAATTTAGTATTAAACATATTCAGAGGTTTCAAAAGTATTCCCAATGAATATTTAATTTGAAATATGGATTCTAGTCTTTAAAAATAAAACAGAGAGAACTAAAAGTTTATTGTAGCCAACAAGAATAAAAGTAGAGTTGTAGTAGAGAGTAGTAGTTCCTCCAATATGGTGACTGAGAAGTACAAAAGAAATTAAAAAACACGAGTTTCAAAAAACACATTTACTTAAAAAAATCAGAAACATACATTTACAACAAACAAACAATACATTTACAAATTCATCAACAAAATTAAATTTCACAAAACAAAGTTCCAAATTAAGAATTAAAACTACATTTCAAAAAATGTATTTTCAAATTTAGAAATGAAAATATACTCAAAAAACTAATTTAAAAATTTATCAACAAAATATCACTTCAAAAAAATTTACAAATTCAGAAATAAAACGTTCCAAAAAAGTAATAAAAAAATTTCGAAACAAAATGACACTTCAAAAAACAAATCCAGAAATAAAATTACAACAACAAATGTATAAATTCAACAAAATATATATATATATAAAAAAAAAACTAAAAAATTCAGAAATAAGTTACTTTTCGAAAAAAATGACTAACTCAAAAACAATATTACAGTTTAAACAATATATTCAAAAGCTATTTTTCAAATTGAAAAAAGACAATTTTGTTTTTAAATTTGTAAAGTTGTTTTTCTTTTATCTATTATTTACTTTACTTATTTTTTATGTAAATGTTTAAAAAAAATTGTGTTTTTTGATTTGTAATTCTTTTATGTAAATGCGTTTTGCACTTCTCTACCTCCGTACTCAACCATAGGAGGTTCTAGAAGTAAGATACAGATCAGGTGTTTCCCATTAAACGTCTAAAACAAAAGTAAGAGTTTCTACAATTTCTTTTGTAGTTTTGTAGTAAAGTTCAGATATTTCTTTTTTTGCAACATACCGTGACTTCTTGTAGTTTTTTCCATATCTGCCGTAGCATCTGTGCTGACACAGCAAACATTCAAACATGGGGTTTTCTATGTTTTTGAGTGATGTAGCCTCGCTGCCCACTGTTACACAGTCACAGCATTCCTCTGGGAGTGTGAAAGCCTATATATAAAGCAGAATCCATGCGATCTGTGGCATCTTCAGGGCTACTAAACGTCTACTGGCCAGGGTGTCCTAGAACAGCAGGATTCTGTGTTGCCTCCTGAAGAACGTTGTATGAACGCCTCACTGTTTTAAGCTCACTGCTGCATACAAAGAGAGAAACATACCAGAAAGTACCCACAGCAGAGCAAATGTCGCCCCCTACAGTTGAGGAAATAAATGTTATCTGTCGCCTCTACATGAACAAGATCATATTTTATGCTATTTTTTTTTTTTTTTTTTTACCGTTTTGTGTTTCAGCTCTTCCAGGTGTAACAAAAGGTAACGAACTGGACAAGAAGGCATTCGTAGGAGAAAGCATCATCCTGACCTGTAACCCTCCAAAGAGGTCCACTCCTTCTCATTTCTACTGGATGGGCACCGGTCAGTGTTTCTTTCAGCTTCCTTCTATGATTTTGATCTGTAAAACTCTCCTTCCCCCATCTTGCAAGCTGATGCTAATTCTACAAACTGCAGTCTGACTTCTCTGGTTGTGTGTGTGGTTTCGTTTTTTTTTTTTTTTTCCACAGGGATGTTTCACATTCCACAGAATGAAAGAGTACTGATTGGCCTGGACGGAAACTTGTACTTTGCAAATCTTCTGCAGACCGACAGCAGAAAGGACTACAAATGCTACGCTCAGTACGAAGCAGCCAGGACTATTAGCCTCCTGACTGATGCAAAGCTGACAGTCCAGCCAAGTAAGAATTTCTTTCCACCTGGATCATCACTAACCTTTTCAAAAAAATATTTTCGGTGGCCATAGGAAGAAGCTGCTTCATTCAAATATGCCGAGTTACTGCTGCTGCTGCTGCAGTCACTGGAGTTTCCCTGCATACTTAGCAATTGAACGAGGCTGAACTTGGCTTCCGATTCGCAGCTTCTGATTGGAATTTTCCGGTCCACCTTAAAAGTGTCATAACGCCTGTAGATGGTGGTATTCAGTAGTTTTCCTAATTCATGAACTGAAAGCATGAAACATTGTAGGACGATGAAAGGAGAATCAGCCCTAGATTGTAACGGTATTTAATTCATCTAACAACCAGGATTTTATTAATTTTAATTGTAAATCTACTTTCTAATATGTGTAACTCACAGTAAAATGTAAATTATGTATTTCTATGTCTTTTTCTGATCTACATCACATTAGACCTGTTCCTGATATAAAACCACAAGATTTATACTCCTCAAATCTGTACTGAATTATTCTACAGGGTCTATACATTCATAAAAACACAGTCTCTGATTTGTGAAACCTTTATTCTAGTTGTGAAAATGCAAATTAGGTTCATTTTCTGATATTTTTGTGATCCAGACCACATTAGACCAGGTCCAGGTCTACAACTGCTACACTTAGACTCTTCAAATCTGGACTGAATTATTCTACAGGGTCTATACATTCATAAAAACACAGTCTCGGATGAATATAAATGATCAATCCTGCCATAGGGAATCATTATATATGTTCCAGATTAATAGTTCCTAACCTTCTTGTGTGTGCAGACCCAAAATCTACTGAAGTTGGTTTCCGTTTCTAGCTTCCGATTCAGGAAATGGCTAAAGGGCTATTACAACCAATTTGTCTCTGCTCTGAGTATGATTAATCTGCTCTGGTTTAAAATCTACAGTACTTAGACATATCAGACCTGGACTATATTATTCTACACTGCCAGAAAAACAATTAAAACCAACTCTGGGATTTGTGAAACCTTTCTCTGATTTGTGAAACTTCAATAACGATTGATTTTAGCTGTTTTTCTGCTTCTCAGCCACACTATTTCAGATGTTGTTAAAAAAATACAACACTCAGACATTTCAAACCTGGATTATATTATTCTACACTACTAGAAGAACAATTAAAACCAACTCTGGGATTTGTGAAATAAGATTTTTTCATGTGGCAGAAGACATGCAAGGCAACACAAATTTAGTGGTAAAGCACACATGACACCAGACAAATGCTCACATTAATCCAGTTATAGATGTATAATTTAAGGAATTTATTTTGTTTAAAGCTTAAGTATAAAAAATAAATAAGGCCCCTTTCTTCAGCAATCTAAGTATATAGATCAAACAATTTAGTTGAGAAGATGGTGTATTCAATTTAAAAACAATACTTTTTCTTAATTCATTAGACTCCACATTAGGAAACCTCCAGTGTGATATTTCTGGGAAATATTAGTGTACTGAGTTCAAAATTAGTTTAATAGTACTTGGGTTCTTACAGTACAATAATCCATTATGCAATTATTGATTTGTCAGGTTCTAAAAATGGAAAAATTAAGAAGAGGACAAAGGTGTGGCTGTCCACATTTATGGACACTGTCAGGAGGCAAGGACCGTATCGTTTCAGAACTGTTAACTTTTGGACAGTTACAAAAGAAAATACCTTGGAACAGCTCCATATGGGAAGATTTGGCAGTAAAGCTTTTTCAAGACAAATCTTTAAATAAAAAGAAGTGGCTTTATACTATATGGAACTCTGACAGAAAGTCTCTGAGAACTACAGTATTTCAGAAGCTAAAGAAAATAACTTTTGATCATGTTCATCCAATTCAAGAAAAAACAGATGATGAGAGGATGATTACAGGAGAAGAAGGAAAAGAACAAAGGACAGAAGTGAGACATGAAAAGGGTCAAGAGAATAGCAGCAGCATCCTCAGAGAAGCAGATGACAGTTTTCTAAACAAAAGTCAAACTGAACCCAATGATAGCAAGGCAACAGAAATAAATGATAGCGACAGGAATGGAATAATCCAAATTCAAATTAACAAAGAAGTTCATAAGGAACCCCCAGTAACAACTTCAGATCAAATCCCAGAATTGGTTTTAATTGTTCTTCTAGTAGTGTAGAATAATATAATCCAGGTTTGAAATGTCTGGGTGTTGTATTTTTTTAACAACATCTGAAATAGTGTGGCTGAGAAGCAGAAAAACAGCTAAAATCCATCTTAATTGAAGTTTCACAAATCAGAGAAAGGTTTCACAAATCCCAGAGTTGGTTTTAATTGTTTTTCTGGCAGTGTAGAATAATATAGTCCAGGTCTGATATGTCTAAGTACTGTAGATTTTAAACCAGAGCAGATTAATCATACTCAGAGCAGAGACAAATTGGTTGTAATAGCCCTTTAGCCATTTCCTGAATCGGAAGCTAGAAACGGAAACCAACTTCAGTAGATTTTGGGTCTGCACACACAAGAAGGTTAGGAACTATTAATCTGGAACATATATAATGATTCCCTATGGCAGGATTGATCATTTATATTCATCCGAGACTGTGTTTTTATGAATGTATAGACCCTGTAGAATAATTCAGTCCAGATTTGAAGAGTCTAAGTGTAGCAGTTGTAGACCTGGACCTGGTCTAATGTGGTCTGGATCACAAAAATATCAGAAAATGAACCTAATTTGCATTTTCACAACTAGAATAAAGGTTTCACAAATCAGAGACTGTGTTTTTATGAATGTATAGACCCTGTAGAATAATTCAGTACAGATTTGAGGAGTATAAATCTTGTGGTTTTATATCAGGAACAGGTCTAATGTGATGTAGATCAGAAAAAGACATAGAAATACATAATTTACATTTTACTGTGAGTTACACATATTAGAAAGTAGATTTACAATTAAAATTAATAAAATCCTGGTTGTTAGATGAATTAAATACCGTTACAATCTAGGGCTGATTCTCCTTTCATCGTCCTACAATGTTTCATGCTTTCAGTTCATGAATTAGGAAAACTACTGAATACCACCATCTACAGGCGTTATGACACTTTTAAGGTGGACCGGAAAATTCCAATCAGAAGCTGCGAATCGGAAGCCAAGTTCAGCCTTGTGCAATTGGACACCAGAATAAGATGCGGTGCGACTCGATGACTAGTGTTACCAGATGTGATCTTTTCCCCCGTTTTTTGACCACCATGGCTTTAGAATGAGCTTCAGTTCACTTTCACGAGAAATTAAAGCTGCACAATTAATCGGATTTTGATCGTGATCATGATTTTGGTGGCCACAATTTAATGAACCCCATCGTCGCGATATTTACATTCAAAATGCGAGTTCTTCTGCTTTCTTCTTTATCACACATTGACTCAATCAATATTTTACGAGCCACCAGGGGGAAAACGCATGGCTAAAGCTTCATTAAGCTGGCCAAATAAAAACCGCGCACACGCCACTCAGCACTCATAATGGCTGCAATACGCTTGCTATGTAGCAGATGAAAAACAGTATTTGAGCAATGTAGTAGATCCAAATCTCCATTATGGATCTGACTAGTAAGCAGAAAGTTCCCGAAAGTGTACTACCGCCACAGTAAGCAGCCGGTGGATGCTACGCTATCCCACAATGCAGCGGACGCCCCGAAATCATAGAAGAAGAAGGACCTAGCTAAAAATGGCTACAGACGAACTGTCAACCATTGACACCGCCGCAGTTTCGGCAGATAAATGTACATGTAGCGATGTTACTGATTACTGTAATTGTTTTTTGACTGATTAAACATTTAAGTTGTTAAGTCATACCAGACAAAATAACGGCTAGAGGAGGCGGGACCACAGGCGAACGTAACGTAAACATCTGAGTCAACAGAACAGTCAATATTGGAGTTTGTTTTTTTGCATTTTTATCATCTATTCTAATCTAAAGTTTTATTTTTCGCAAACAAATCTTGCAACATTGACCGTTTATAATTGGTGCAACAAAAATAAATATTTTACAGGACTGGATGAATGATCGTGATTAATAATTGTGATTACAATATTGACCAAAATAATCGTGATTATTATTTTGGTCTATAATCGTGCAGCCCTACGAGAAATATGAACGGGTTTGTGAATGATTGTTCAATGAACTCGTTCAGGAGCAACACTGCCCAAAACATCACTGCTCTAGAGAAAATCTGCATAGAGGGATGGGCCAAAATACCAGAAACCGAGTGTGAAGACATAGGCTACGTTCACACTGTACGTCTTAATGCTCAGTTCCGATTTTTTGATCATATCCGATTTTTTTTTGTATGGTCGTTTTACACTACAGATAAAATGTGACAGCAAACGCGCTCCAGTGTGAACGTTTCACGGCTCCAAAGCGCCCCGCATGCGCAGAAGAAGATGAGACGTCACCGTAGTACATCACACACAACGCGCTATGTTTACGGAAGTAAAAACGGCGGCTACAGATGTGAGTGTTTTTTCAGCAGTCTATCAATTCTTGCATAGTCGGAACCAACTGAATTATGACAAATTAATTAGAGAAAGAATGACCACAACAGAAAGGAGAGTTCGTGCTTTAACAATGGCCTTGTTTGGAGCAGTGGCTTGTTCGTTCGTTTTCTCCGGTGCTGATTAGTGACGTCACTGACGCGCCGTCTCGTGTCAGTGACGTAAAAGACGGATTCAGAGCGACATGGCCGTTCAGACCTTTTTTTTTTTTTTTTTATTGAAGATATTCAACAAACATACAAGGCATTGAACATTGTCTATATTCTTATAGCTTACTATAGCGATTGAGCAGGAGCAACAACTATACAGAATAAATCTGAATTTTAGATTACAATGATCAAACTTCACAGATAGAAAACAAAAAAGAAACACAAAAAATAAAAAATTTAAAATAAAAAGACAACAAAAAAAAACAAAGGAAACGTAATAGAGGCCATTTTAAATTAACTTACATTTTTCAAATAATGAATATAATTTAAGGCTTTTCTTATCTTTAACCAGTTTAAGAGATTTACTAAAAAGATTTAGCTCATTCCTCCAATGAGTCAGAGAAGGTTTGGTTTTATAGAACCTGCATTTATGAATGAAAAACTTACCAAATAGTAAGAGGAAATTAAGAACAAAATCCACATCCTTATTATCAACAAAAACACCAAAAATAATTATTTTAACAGAAAGAGGCAACACCATACTTCTGAAAAACAACCAGCTCTGCATCTCTTTCCAAAAGGTTTGCACTATATCACAATAAAAGAAAAGGTGTTCTAATGACTCAATGTTCTCTAAACAAAAGACACAATTATTAGAATCAAAATTAAATCTCAGCCTCAAAAATTCGTTCGTTGGATAAATATAATTTAAAATTTTAAAGTTAACCTCTTTTGCTTTGGGAGGAAGATGAAAGGAATTCTTAATTTTTTCCCCATCAAACTCTTTAAGTATATACATTCTTTTTATTGGGATAGGATAATATGCTCTTATTAGCAAACCCCTAATGATTTTGTTGGTGCATTTAAGATCACAGAAATCCAAACCATCGATGCAGAGCTGTCTAAGCTCAGGAGAGACTCTAGAGAATCGAGTATCTTCTCCAACCATTGATTTTAATGAACAAGGTATGGCTTTCAAAATTCTAACATAAAACTTAACTTGACATTGAAGTTTATATTTTTTAGCCGTTCAGACCTCAGCCTCTTTCAAAAACATCAGATATGTATCGGATTCAGTACCACATACTGAAGTGACCTGGGTCGGATTTGAAAAAATCGGTTTTGTGTCGTCCAGACCGGCAGAAAAAGATCAGATATGGGTCGCATAAGGGGTAAAAAGTCTGATTTGATGCGCTATCACCTGCAGTGTGAACGTAGCCAACTGTAGCGATTTTTAAAAACGTTTTGTCTCTCTTAGTTTAAGCATTCCTATGATGAAAATTACAAATGTCTCATCTGTTTATGTGAGACAACTTGCACAAAAGGTTCGTTCTTGCTCGAAGCATCTAATTTCACATGCAATGAACCTGAAGGAGGGCAGTGTAGGTTCACAGTAGGACTCTCTCCTTCCAGTGGCTTATGCACAGCTGCAGTACTTCAAGGAAGTTGATTGTTGTGTTGGTGGTTTCGGCAAACCATGAAGATTTGCTTGCTACCGTCTGCAAATCTGAGTTATTTTTCTTTGGCTTCCCAGGTAACGATGTGGTCCATGGACGAAGACCACATTTCCTCCGACCCCAAGGCTCCCACACCTCAGTGCAGGCCCTCAGGGGTCAAAGTGTCACCCTCGAATGTATCCCCAAAGGCCTGTAAGAATCTCAGAATTGTTTTGTTGAATTGTGGCATTGTGTGTGAGTGAAGATTTTCCCACTGATTGTTCGTTCTGAGGTCTCTGTCCAAGTAACGTCCGATAGACATGTGGAACTGCCCCCAAAGAACGCAGTTTGACACCAACTAATGTCTCTGCAGGCCGACTCCCAAGGTGGAATGGCAGAAGACGGATGGTGATCTGAAAACCACAAGTGCCTCACTAGAGAACTTCGACCGCTGGCTGTACTTCAATAGCATCACAGAGGACGATGACGGAGAGTATAAATGCAGGGCGTACAACAACTATGGGAATGCAACACATTCCTTCACCGTCACTGTGAAAGGTAGACATCCACACACATTAAAAGAAAGGCTAAACATGTTGCAAACAAGTCAAACCAGCAGGTTCACCAAGGAGTCAGACAGTTCTGTGCTCAAACCAAAAACATCTCGTATTGTTAGACTGTACAAGCCACAGGCAGGAAGTTGAACGTTAGAGTTGATGTTAGAACAAGACTCAGCAATTGCAATTGCTTTTTTTTGGGAGCAAGATCCCAGAACCAACGTCTCCAAAGGAGAGATTTTTGGCCATGATAATTCAAGTTAATAATTACCCCCAATGGTCATTGGCACCCCTTTTAAGTTCGCTTGTTAACACAAAAAGTGACTCACCACTGCATTTCTTTCAAACATTTAGACATATAGTGAAGATAGCATGATGCGGTTCAAACGGAGCTCAGAAAGTGCACCGTTAATATGTGTCCATATTACTTTATAAATGTTCTTTTCAAACTAAATATTTCGGGAGCAAGCTAAATATTTAGTTTACACATTATATATTTGAAGCTATATATCAAGGTACCTAGCTAAACTGTATTGCTAAATATTTAGTTAACAAAATAAATATTAAATTTGAAGCTAAATATTAAGCTAGCTAGCTAAACTGGCACACAAATTATTTAGTTTACAAATTAAATATTAATTTTGAAGGAAAATATTAAGCTATCTAGTTAAACTGGATTTCTAAATATTTAGTTAACCAATTAAATATTAAGTTGTAAGCTAAATATTAAGATAACTAGCTAAACTGGCACACTAATTTTTTTAGTTTAAATATTAAATATAATTTTTTAGGCTAAGTATCAAACTAGCTAGCTTAACTGGATTGCTAAATATGTATTTAGCAAATTAAGTATTAAGTTTGAAGCTAAATATTAAGCTAGCTAGCTAAACTGGATTGCAAAATATTTAGTAAAAAAAAAAATTAAGTTTGAAACTAAAAATAAGCTAGCTAGCTAAACTGGCACATTAATTATTTAGTTTACAAATTAAATATGACTTTCAAAGCTAAATATTAAGCTATCTAGTTAAACTGGATAGCTAAATATTTAGTTTGTAAATTAAATATTAAGTTTAAAGCTAAATATTAAGCTAGCTATCTAAACTGGATTGCTAAATATTTAGTTAACAAATTAAATATTAAGTTTGAAGCTAAATATTAAGCTAGCTAGCTAAACTGGCACATTTATAATTTAGTTTACAAATTAAATATGACTTTCAAAGCTAAATATTAAGCTATCTAGTTAAACTGGATAGCTAAATATTTAGTTTATAAATTAAATATTAGGTTTAAAGCTAAATATTAAGCTAGCTATCTAAACTGGATTGCTAAATATTTAGTTAACAAATTAAATATCAAGTTTGAAGCTAAATATTAAGCCAGCTAGCTAAACTGGATTGCTAAATATTTAGTTTCCTAACAAAATATTAAGTTCATATTGAAATCTTTAGCTCACTAGCTAAACTGGCACGTTAAATATTTAGTTTACAAATTAAATAAGTTTGAATCTAAATATTTAGGTAGCTAGCTGAACTGGAAAGAGTTTTAAGATACGTATTTAGCTAGGTAGCAAAACTGGTTCGCTAAATATTTAGCTTCAAAATTAATATTCAGCTCAGGGCCAATTATTTAGCGAATATGCAATGTCTTGGCTGGGATTTTACAGTTAACTTGAATATTCAGAGAAATAAACAACGCTCTTTAAATGTTTCTCTGCTGAACAATATGCAGAAGAGGTAACTACATAAAACAAACAAAAATAAATGGTATGAGAAGGCAAATGGTCCTAACCTAACTATTGAAGTAATCTGCCAATGAAACAAGACTAACTGCACTTGGTGAGAATTCTACAAATAAGACATATACTCTAAATAAGATTAATAACCTAACACCTTTTGCTCTTGCTTAGTATTTAACTTTCTAAACAAGACAAAAAATACTTTTTAGCTGGAAACAAGATTTTTTGACTTGATTAGATGGGCTTTTGCATTGACCACAAAAACGGTTTGATTACGTAATTACGTTGATGCTGTCGCATTTTTATATTGTGTTTTATAGGAAACCAACTATAAAAATTGCAATAGTTTTGTTTTATTTGGGTATAGATAAAAATGTAGCAATCTGAAATCATTTCTGCTAACGGAAAATTTACTTACCAATGAGCAGAAATGGACCGTCAAAATAAAAGCCTGTGCCTCACTGTAGCTTCAAATCCATCGTCGAACATCTGTATTGAATTTAAAACGGCTCATCCTACATTTTAGACTGAAATGTTGGAGGCGTCGAGGGAAAAATAAACGTTAATAAAGAGGAAAAATTCGGTTTATTCAGCTTTTATTTTGGTAGTCCATTTCTGATTTTCTGCAAATAACTGCATATTAGCTAAATATATGCCTCTGAGCTAAATGTTAGTTCAAAGCCAAATATTTAGCTAGCTAGCATATAATACTAGCTAAATATTATGCTATCTAATATTCTATATGCTATTTAGCTAGCTAATATGCTAGCTAAATATTATATACTAGCTAGCTAAATATAATTTAGCTAGCTAGCATAGAATGCTAGCTAAATATTATGCTAGCTAATATGCTATAGAGCTAGCTCATATGCTAGATTAACATTCTACACTAGCTAATTAAATATAATTTTGCTAGCTAGTTTAGAATGATAGCTAAATATGGTATTCAGCTTCAAACTAAGTATTTAGTTCAAATGTCAATTGCTAGGTAAACGTCAGATTACCTAGCAAGTAACCCTAATTATCCTCCTATACTTATGTGCCCTGCACTTTTCTGGGGAACTTCTACCTGCTCATGCATCTGTCCCGCATCTCTCTGTCCCTGTGTCACTGCTGGTGAGGAAATTTTGAGTTCCCGTCGAGTTAAGTCCACATTTGCATTGTAACCAAGAGGACCGTTGTTAGCTGCATTTTGCTGGGTCCTATTAACTATCTGGACTGGAGCACTGCGTCTCCACTCGTTTTTCTGCAGTAACTATAAAGAGTCACTAGATGGCAGCCACTCTCTGTTACTAATATTTAAACAAGGCTGTTACACTTTTATTGTAAATAATTGTATTATGTTAATATTAATGCCTAATATATTACACAAGAATAATAAAAATTGCATCACTTTTGTATTCTAAAATAAGATTTACCGTACAAAATGTAATGAATAAAACCAATGATCCTAGTCTAAAAATAACATAGGGCCCTGTGCTGTAAAAAAAAAAATGCCTGGGCGGTAAACCGGTTCATACTGAAAATATCTGCTTTTAAAGGTCAGACGAGAACCGAACAGCATACCTTTTACAAACGCTTTTTAGAGTAACCAGTAGGGGGAAGTGTTGAGTGTTATTTGACCGTCTGTAGGTAAACGCGGTCAAAGGCGCCAAAACCAGTAGAAAAGAAATCATTAATAGCAGTAAATATGTTTAACATACCATCGACGATACTTCTGCCGTCTTTAAAAACCATGTTTATTTTGCTTCTTCTTTGGCAAAATCCGTCTTTACTCTGCCCCCTAGCGGGATTCTTCAGAACTGCATGCAAAGCAATTAGAAGATGCAATTTGTTGCTTGGGGCAACATGAGGTTTAAAAAAAAAATACATTCAACCTTAGAACATCAAGAATGTCTACTAGAATCATAATCATTTTAATTATTTTCATATCATTCACCTGTGTCTGGTAAAAACAACATGATGCAGTCCTCTTATAAGAAAATGTGGATATGAACGGTCTTGTATGGAAAAAAATACTGTTAAATTCCGTAATACCGATATGTTTTTATATATATATATATATAAACATCGAATCAAGGTTTTGGAAAATCGTGACACCCCTTAGATCTTTCATTTCTCATTAGGTTGGAAACTTATGTCCTTTTTTTTTATTTTACGTCATTCTGCACAAATCCCAGCATCTTATTAAAGAACATGCATTGCATACATAGTGTTTTTGCAAAAGTTTAATATTTTTCCTTGATTTAAAAACCTGAAAAGTTAAAAAGATGTATTTTTTTTACTGAGATCAGATTTCCTGCAATAGATATTTATGAAAAAAAAAAAAAAAAAATTCGTAGTTGTCTTTTTTAAAACAGTCGTGCAACATTTGCGGCTCTACGCGGGTTTTATTTAGCTGGACTAAGTGGGGAAATGGCTCTTCACGTTAGAGGAAGCAGTGGGTCAGGCTGTAAGAAACTCAATTACTAGCTAAAAGGAAAAAATCTAACCATTCTTATAGAGTGTTTAACTTGTTTCTGTAGGTTTTGATGTCTTAATTGATTTATTTATTATGTTTGTTTGCTTTCCTGCTTGTTTCCAGCGGCCCCCTACTTGGTAAAGGAGCCCCCAGACCTGAAGTATGCACCCGGGGAAACCGTAAAACTGGACTGCCTGGCCAAAGGGAATCCTGAGCCCATCATCACCTGGAGAATAAACGGCGAACCGCTGGCAGGTGAGACCTGTTTGATACATCCGTTTTTGTGTATGTTTTTATCTGACTTTAAATTAAGCACCCTTAAATATAACAAAAAAAAATCCATTTAACTAATTTACAGAAAAAGCCAAAGTGTTTTTTGTTTTTATCAGAGCCAAAATACATTTATTGCTAAGTGATATTGAACATTTTCCTTCATTCAGTTTCTCTTTAATTGCATTATTCTGTGATTTAAAGGTTGAGATGGACATTAGAGAGGTTCTTGGCACCACTCAGTCTGTCTTCTGTCCTAAAGAGCAAAATAAGATCAGCAAAACTGAAACAGAAATGTTTGCTGAGATCAGCGTCCGGAGACAGACTCTTTCCAACAGGGAAAGGAAATACAAGAAAAAAACGATCTGGAGAATATAAAAGTTGTAAGAAAAATATGTAACTGCAGGCAATGGAGTGCAAGAATTTAGGTTATTTAATCTGTCATAAGAGAAATAAATGCAGCTTCATTTTACTAAGTCATATTTGCATCCATGTAATTTATTAATTTATTATGTTTTAAACCAAAGATAATATCAAGTGAAATATTTAATTTACAAGTTAAATATTTAGCTCCTAACTAAATATTTAGCTAGCTAGCTTGCTAAACTGGAAAGCTAAATATTTTGCTAATGGGAAAATTTACTTACCAATGAGCGGAAATGGACCATCAAAATAAAAGCCTGTGCCTCACTGTAGCTTCAAATCCATCGTCAAACAAATGTATTGAATTTAAAACGGCTCATCCTACATTTTAGACTGAAATGTTGGATGCGTCGAGGGAAAAATAAACGTTAATAAAGGGGAAAAATTCGGTTTATTCAGCTTTTATTTTGGTGGTCCATTTCGGATTTTCTGCAAATAACTGCATATAAGCTAAATATATGCCCCTGAGCTAAATGTTAGTTCAAAGCCAAATATTTAGCTAGCTAGCATATAATGCTAGCTAAATATTATGCTATCTAATATTCTATATGCTATTTAGCTAGCTTATATGCTAGCTAAATATTATATACTAGCTAGCTAAATATAATTTAGCTAGCTAGCATAGAATGCTAGCTAAATATTATGCTAGCTAATATGCTATATGGTATTTAGCTAGCTAATATGCTAGCTAAATATATGCTTAGCCACTAGCTAGCTAAATATAATTTAGCTAGCTAGAATAGAATGTTAGCTAAATATTATGCTAGCTAATATGCTATATGCTATTGAGCTAGCTAATATGCTAGCTAAACATTCTACACTAGCTAATTAAATATAATTTTGCTAGCTAGTGTAGAATGATAGCTAGATATGGTATTCACCTTCAAACTAAGTATTTAGTTCAAATGTAAACATTTAGTTTATATAGGAAATTATAAGGTTTTTAGCCAAATCTAGTTTACAAAGCATTCAGCTTGCAAGCTAAATATTTACTTTATCTACATATAGATTTAGCTGCTTGCTAACTATATATTTAGTTTGAAACGTTTATAAATGAACGAATAATATGAAAGCAAATATGACAAAGAAAACTGATCCCCATTTGTTTCTTTTATGAAAGGCTTAGGCACCCAAATTACTGCTGTTAATTGTTGACTGTGCAACTTTAAAAATGGCTCCCTAATGGAGAAGACACTGAAAGAGAAGATGAAGAAAGAAAAATAAAATCAAAAATGCTAAAAGCCTGAAAGCTTTGGAAGACCCTTATTCAGCAATTTAGGATTAGAAATATATACATATATGTTAATATAAATATATAAAAGAAAGTAAATTAATAATTAGAGTAGTTGGCAGTGTGGAAGGAGAAAGAAGATTTTAAAAAACAAGGATTGGGAACAGGAAATAAAGAAGAATTACTGTAACTCTGAAGGTGGTTCCAAAAAGGGAAGTGATTTTGATGTGACTCTAAAGGAAACATGTATCTTCATTTTTGTGTTTCGCTTCTCCACCCATCTGTGTTTACGCCGTGAATATCCGTGCAGATGTGGATGAGGATCCTCGTCGCACCGTGACAGGCAGTGCACTGATTCTGAGGGACGTGGTACGTACTGACACAGCCGTCTATCAGTGCGAAGCCACCAACGTGCACGGCTCATTCCTCCAGAACATCAACCTGTTGGTCGTCGGTACGGACACGTTCCACTCTCTGCTCTCCGGCGTATAAAAAACCCACCTTCAGAATGTCACCTCTGTGACTTTTACGCTGCGTTTTGTCCTGTCCCGCAGAGCTTCCTCCTCAGATCCTGTCCTCTGATGGGTTGGTGTACAAGGTGTTTGACGGAGAAGACATCAACATGGATTGTGAATCTTTTGGTGCTCCTCGGCCACAGATTTCATGGTGAGAACCACCAATAATTTCAATTTAGGATCAAATGAAGACTAAAAGCTATGTTTAGAGTCAAAGTGTGTTTCACGTAACATAATGCAACAACTTTGAGTACCGGGACTTTAAGCTGAAGATGAAGGACTGAGCCACGTACGAAGGAAAACGCACTAAGATTAATACTTGTGCGTGTTTGCTTATATAGGCTGGATGTAGTAGCGATTTAGTTATGGATTACTTTCTTAAATGCATGTTGTTAACCATATATCAAGTTTATAATTTTAATATTTGATTGGTAAAATATGTATTTAGTTTTGGATAGTCGGATAAGTTTCATGGTGCGTTTTATGTCTGCACGATCTGGGCACAACCTCACGTCGATGACTCAGTGCAATCTGCTGGGATTCCTTACATAGAGAACTTTTAACTGATTGGTTTGTATAACTGTATTGAAATTACTTTTGTTGTGAAGTGCCTTGAGATGACATTTGTTGTGAATTGGCGCTATATAAATAAAAGTGAATCAAGTTTATTTGTTCTCAAAACCAAGTTGGAAAAGCTAACTGGAACGCCGTCTGAAGTCGGACTTCCCACTCAGAAAATGTGAGATTTTTTGTTGTTGCTCCGACTTTGACTTCCAATATGGCCGCTCCTCATATCAACACTAGTAGCTCTGATGGGAAAATGTCTATTTTGTGAGACAAACTAGTAAAAATGCATCTAAAATCCATCTTACATGCAGAGCCTGCAACTCTTAAAAATAAAAGGGGTGTTTGTATAAGGAAAGTACACCTTAAAACACTGTAAGAGGTAAAACAACTAATTCTACTTGGGCGTCGCCATGTTGGAATCCCCACTCTGGAACGGTGTTGACTCGGGCATGATGCCAAACTCAGCTCCAAGTTCCGACTATTTAGTTAAATTGAATGCCCCATAATTAAGCTGGATAAATCGGGATTCAAATATGGCGTAGTTAATAGTACCTCTTACAAACATTGTTTTAAACTGTACTTTCCAAATGCACACAACCTTTTATTTTGTTAAGTTTAGAGTTACCTGTAGGACGAATTTTAGACACATTCTTACTAGCGTGTCTTGTCAAAGACATTTTTCCACCATAGCTACTGTTGTTGATATGTGAGGAGTGGCCATATTGAAAATTAAAGTTGAAACACAGAAAAAGATCTAGATCTTCGGAGGGCGTTCCAGTTGATTTTTCCCAGTCGGAAGTCAGATTTTCCAAGTTCTGACTAAAAATGGAACGCAACGTTACTTTTGGAGGATATTAAATTTATAAATAAGTATTCAGAAAAGCAGAAAAGGATGTTATTCCTTTTTTTTAGAATTCATTTAACTTTTTTTCAATTCACTTTTATTTATATAGCGCCAATTCACAATTAATGTCATCTCAAGGCACTTTACAACAAAAGTCGTTTCAATACAATAATACAAACATTCCAATCGGTTAAAAGTTTTCTATGTAAGGAATCCGAGTAGATTGCGATGAGTCATCAACGTGAGGTTGTGCCCGGATCATGCAGACTCCAACCACAGCAATTCCTCATACTGAGCAAGCATGTACTGACAGTGGAGAGGAAAAACTCCCCTTTAACAGGAAGCAACCTCCGGCAGGACCCTGGCTCAGTACAAGGACTCATCAGCTACGAACGTCTGGGGGTCTGAGAAGACAGAGAAGACACAGCATGGAGGATGCTCGGTCACTTTGATCATCATCTGAACCGATGTTTCCCATCCAGCAGGGGGCGTTATAGCTGAGCAGGATACCAGACCATGTGGAGCTTCTATGGGGAGAAAAATACTGAGAGAAAACTGGGTTAACAATCACAATAACAGCAGAAAAAATATATCAGGAGAGTAGTAGGAGAGAAAAGTAGAAGAGAGAAGAAAAGTGGTCAGTCTGTCCTCCAACAGTCTAAACCTATAGCAGCATAACTACAGAGATAACTCAGGATAACCTAAGCCATTCTAACTATAAGCTTTATCAAAAAGGAAGGTTTTAAGCCTACTCTTAAAAACAGAGTATCTGCCTCATGGACTAAAACTGGGAGCTGGTTCCACAGGAGAGGAGCCTGATAACTAAAAGATCTGCCTCCTTTTCTACTTTTAGAAATCCTAGGAACTACCAGTAGACCTGTAGTCTGAGAACAAAGTGCTCTGTTAGGAACATGTGGAACAATCAGATCTCTGACGTACGATGGAACTGATTATTAAGGGCTTTATACGTAAGGAGGAGGATCTTAAACTCTATTCTGGATTTAACAGGGAGCCAACGGAGAGAAACTAAATTTGCATTTTGGATCAACTGAAGGCTTTTAATTACATTTTGTGGACTTCCTGATAATAAGGAATTACAGTAATCCAGCATTGAAGTAACAAATGCATGGACTAGTTTCTCTGCATCACTCCTGGACAGGATGTTTCTAATTTTAGCAATATTCCGAAGGTGAAAGAAAGAAATCTTAGAAACCTGATTAATATGGGATTTAAATGTCATGTCTTGGTCATATCTTTTACACCTCAGTTTAAATTATTTTGAACTTTGTTTTCATAATATTTAGCTTTTCTTTAGATCATATTCATCTTTATTTATGTTGTAAGATTTTTTGTATTGCAGTTTTCATTTTAAAAAAATTAGAAACTTTTTCACAAGCATTTTGCATGATGAATGTTATTTAAATGGGATTCTGTTTTTATATTTATTGCCATATATCGCAATAAATATCGTTACCACACATGATTTAGATTATATCACAGTAAAGATTTGACGCTAAACCTCCCTTCAATCATTCTTCTCTCACTATAACACTCTGATCTCTGAGTTGTATTTTTAAGAGGCAGACATAATCATTAACTTTTGGAATTACAGTTATAATGTGTTATACTTTGTTAGATAAAAAAATGTCCTAACATTGACAATTTTACTGTAACAAGTGATGAGTAGACCAATTGCTATCTAAACTAGTTGCTAAATAACATTTAGTAGCAAAAGATTAATAGATTTTACCACGAACGGCTAAAATCTGTGAATAATTCTTATAAGTAATTTAAGGCTTCAAACATCAAATATACATTCATATGCATTAGTTTGTACAGTGGAAACTGTTTAGGCTGTACCAGAGTAGCATTAACATTGACCGTCTTTCTTACCTCCACTTTCAGAGGTTCATCCAACTGGCCCAAAGAAAAGCCGGAATGTTGCTCCTGGATTTTCTTCAGCTTCTTTTAAACATTTTAGATAACCTTATGTGAAAAAAAGAATTTTTATGAAGCAATCGTAAAAAAACCCCGATGCGAATAGTTTTATACTGGCTGTATTAGAACAAATCAAACGTTTTAAACATTTTCACTGTTTCTTTCATGTTTTTTGTCTTGAGTTAGTTGTCTCTTACATTACAGACAGGGCATCAAATTTCTCCTGATGATGTAACTAACGACAAACATACCGACTTGTTTGATTTGTTGTATTTGTTGCTGTTGGGGGTAGAAAACGTCTCATAATTAGCGGATTTAACGTCTTCCTGTGGTTGTGTGTAGGGAACGTGAGGACACGGTTCCTCTACTGTCAGATCCGCGTGTTTCCCTGTTTACCAACGGGACGATCGGGCTGGTTAACGTCACCCACGAAGACCGGGGAGTGTACACCTGCTCTGTCGACGACACCAACATCTCCATTTCTGCCAACCTGGAGGTTTTCAGTGAGTGAATTATTTTGGTTTCTCCGCTTCCTTAAATTAGTGTTTGTGTCATTTATTTTTGCTTCTGTGTTCTTATGAAACTGGATGTACTCCATGAATAGATAGATGGGAAGAATAAGATGCGTTTCCTCTCTCGTCCAGATCGAACCGTGATACTTAAAGGTCCCCAGGACGTCGAGGTCCTCCGAGGACAAACTGCGCTCCTGGACTGTCATTTCTACAGAGACCCTCGGCTGCGTGAGCACAAGGTCCAATGGCAAAAGGACGGACGCGACCTGGACTTATCGATGCGTGACAAGTAAACACTCACACATGCACAACTCAGTAATGCCAAGCATGCCTGGACACACAGTGGTAATACGGTTCTACTGAAGAGATATGTAATGCTGTTGGAAAAGTTAAATGGTCAAACATGAACAGCAATATTATGGGTTTTCTAGTCCAAATGGGAAATAAATCATTTTAAATTTTTCATTTTATCATTTATATATTTATAAATGTCACATTGTCCAACTAGATATCTAGTAGCTTGGTAAAAATTTATTATTTTACCAAATAAATATTTAGCTCCGATCTAAATATTTAGTTTGGAGCTCGGTGTTACGTTAAATAATTTATTTTACAAACTCCATTTTAATTTGTAAAATATCTATTTCGTTTGTATATTAGATATCTAATTTGGAGCTAAATATTTAGTTTAAAAATATTTTGTTTGTAAACTACATATTTAGTAGAAAACGAAGCTCTTAGCTAAAATTTGCTAACTAAATATTTAGTTTGGAATTATACACTTATTTTACATTCTAAGTATTTAATTTATTTAGTAAATATATATCTAGCTAAGTGTTTACCTCCCAACTAAATATTTAATTAGCAAGTTAAATGTGTAATTTTATAACTAAATCTTTAGCTTCAATATTAATATTTATTTTACAAACTAAATATTTATTTTTTAAAACAGTCTATGTTTTAAAATAAATATTTATTTAGTATAATAAATATTTTATTTGGAACTAAATATTTTCTTGCAAAAACTGAATATTTAATTTGTAATATATTTATGTTACACTAAATATATAGAAATAAAATATTTAGATGGTAAAATGTTTGTTTAGTCTTTGAGCTAATCATTTAGTTAATCTAGATTCAATATCTAGCTAGGAAATGTGAGATTTCAAATATGTGAACGACGAGGTGAAAATGTTTATTTAAAAATTAAAATCCTTTTTTTTTCTCTGACAGGCTAAATAATTAAAAAATTTTGCTGTAAGACCCTGAATAGTCCACCGGATTGTAATTTCTTTCTACACCATCCAGAGTGAAGAGGACCTCGGTTGTTTGATATTTTCATAACTTGTTTTCTCTCTCGAACCAGATACACTGTTTTCAAGAACAACACAATAAAAGTGAAAAAGGTCCAACCAGATGACATGGCGAGTTACTCTTGCGAAGTCAGAACTGCATCGCTGGGCCAGGTGAAGGCCACTGGCTCCATCACTGTTGTAGGTATGGATGCAGCGTGCAAATTTTGTATCTTATTCACAGCTATGCTGAGACATTTACATCCAATCATCAGGGACAGGGGGGATTTAACGAACTTTTACGGCTTTTAACTTGGTATGTTTTATGTCATGATATTATACCGATATTTAATAGGGCTACAATGGTACATAGATTCAGATTTTTCAGTACGTTCTTTTCGTTTTGGTAACAAATCCTCAACAGATGCCCATGTTGCATTCAAGTACAGCTGGGAGACTTGGCTGTCGAAATATAAAAACATCTCCAAAGTGATTTAAGGATGTTTCATTCTCAAATATATCAAATAAGTATTTAAAAATGTCCAAACATTAACACGGACTGTTATATCGTTTTCTACTCTGGCTATGTCTGCTTGCACTATCCTAACTGTTTTTAAAAATGCTAATCAAATCTCCAGTCAGTTTACTTTTAACTTTTTTAAAGTTATAGAACACACTAAAGTCAAATCGATAAAGTCATACACACATTTGTAATTTTTTTATTTTTTTTTTGTACTGTTGCAGCAAAGCAATTCAAATTAAAACGAGCTGCATCATTTCTGATTAAAAGTAAAACGATTAAACACCCAGCTAAAGCTTGATTGTGACAAAAAGTATGAGGTCAAGATACAACCTCCTAAGGAATGCTTTGTCAAATAATATAGAGATTTTCCACAAGTGTTTATGCTTGTGCGTATCATTTTTAGGCCATTTATATTTAATTAAATCTACATTAAACTGTGCACCCAATATTTTCTTGTTTAAGTTTCTAGTTGTGTATTCATTCCACATCAGGAAAAAAAAAAGAAAAGATCGGGTGAGAATAAATCGTTTAAGGCTCTGAGATGATTGTGATGAAGAGTTGCACGTAAATCTGTAACCGAAGCTGTTTGTTGGACCCGCAGCTCCACCAGAACCTCCCAGTTCTCTATCGCTGTCCGATGTCGAGGACCACAGCGTCACTCTCAGCTGGATCCCCGGAGCTTCACACAACAGGCCCACAACAGGTACACAGGCATGACAAGTGCTCCAAACGCCAAATGTCTCTGATTTGGGAAGGAAAACCGACTGTCGAGTTTTAAACAGTTTGAGCCGTTTTTACGTACAGAACATGTGATTTTGTTGGTTCCTCGGAACCAGAAAGAAGCCTAAACAATAAAAAACATTCCCTGTGACTTATTCAGACAGTCTTTGGGGAATGATTTATTAACGGTTTGCGCTCGGCATCGCAATAACATGCTCTGGCTGATCTATCAACACGGCGCAGAGCGCACGTAATCCATTTAGCGCTTCTTCCCTTCATGAATATGTTATCTGGGCGTTTCTGTAAGAGGTTGGAAGGAGAACAGGCGAAGAAGTAGGCGTTCCAGACACAGTGTGATTTACTAATCATCAAAATGTTTGCACCGGCTATTTTAGCGTCTATTTTTAGCACTTCTGAAAAGCATGTCTTAATTCTGCGCTACCGCATTCAACATGAGTTTATTATTGACAGTAATTAGCAATTAACACTCTAATGGCCATAAACCTAAATATTTACCAGTTTTCCCCCAAAGACGCATCATAACTCACTGCGCTCTCATCACGTCTCCACCTGGTGAAGATGTGATGAGCGCACCTGATCCTAGTGGATCCTAATTAGTTTATCACGTAGTGGTTAACCTTCCTGGAATCCAATCCAATGTAGTAATCATATACAATACCACAATGATAATTGGCATTATGTATCACATTTTAAAAACAAAATTAAGACATGCTGCGGCTTTAATCAGCTTAACGGTTTGTCCACAACAAACGCGACAAAGCGACTAAAAAAGCGCGACACGCGCCGAGCTGTTCGCGTTCACCTTCGCACCTTGAAGCGTGTACAAACCAAACTGGATGCGCTTAAAATATGGCATTTTCACGCGCGACCTGCGGCCAGAGTGCAGCTGGCGGTGGATTATGGACTATGGTCTCCGATCTGATGGAGGACAGAGTGGATTACGTGTTCGGCCTGGCCTCCGGTAGAGCTGGGACTGGGGGTTTGGTGAGCTACAGATACAGTCCAGCTACGGCAGAGGGATCCATAAACAGCAGCGAGCCTCTCATAAATACCGGCTCCTCGCCGCCTGGAGAACATGACCTGCTCGCCCAGTTTGTGCCGTGAAGGTCCAAGCTTCGCCTGCCGACACACCAACTACATTTCTGAGCAGCTGTCCATCTGTCTGCGGTTCGTAACAGTTTATAATATTTGAGCAGCGTGGGACGTGGTGCGGGAGCTGCTACCAGGAAACCAGGTGAGGAGGCCGTTTCAAGGCTGACTTCTAGGCTGAGAGGTGCTTTTACAGCAACAACGGCTCTTTTAAGAGCCACCCACAAACCTCTTAAGAGCATTCCTGTCTAAATAGTTTATTTTTTTATTTCTGTCTCTGTATAGGAAACAGCTTATGTCATGTAGCTCGGGGTGATTAGCCACGATGTTTATCAGTATTTCCTCCATGTCCTGCTGAGGCTGTGACTCCATGACAGTCACAGAATCACTGAAACTCTGTCGCCTGATTGGTTGTCGCGGCGCGATTTGACGCTGGAGTTTTTCCAGATTTTTCCAACTTGAGCGGTAGACGATATGAACGCGAATGCACAAAATGCACCACATAAAATGGTGCCCGAATTTTCCAACCCATCTGTAGCGCGAATTGTTCGCGCAAATCAGGCAGAAAAGCTTTTTTCGCGACGCAAATCTGCTTCTGAAGTGTCGCGGGACACCAAGGCGTGCTTCATCGCGCTCCTCCATTGATTTGTATACCTGAAGCTCGAGTCGCTCCTATCGCGTTCGGTGTGGACGTACCGTAACCCTGCAATACGATGTGTGCAGGCAGCAGAGCGCAGCACATTTACACCGCATGAATTACATTTATTACTGACAAACAAAAAACAGAATTCGCAGCATTTTAGCCTAATTTCTGTGCCAAAGACGCATGATGGATCCATGCGCATCATTCCTCCTCTCTTTAGCCGTGGTGCAGCTCGCATTAGCGGCCGCAAACTCCTCATTTGAGAATTGCTCACGCAATCTTAGTAAATCACCCGCAAATTAAGGAGAACCCACTCTCGCTAATCTTTTAGCGCCGCACAAAATCTTGCGGTCATTATCAGGAATCTTGATAAATCAAGCCCCTTTGTTGTGTTTTCACGTTCTGTTGGTGGTACATTGCATACCTGCCTTTGTTTGTTTTTTTAGACATCCTTTTGTCAGAAATAAAATCCCTGGTTCCCATATTTACCAAAAATACTTTACCACAAGGAGAACCAGGAGCAAGGAGTGTATAAAATGAAGTTTTTACTTGCATCAAGAAGGCAAGGAGTGGTCAGTTCCATCTTACAGAAAACCACTGAAAAGATTCACATATTTTAACAAAACAAGTGGCTTTCTCCTCCTCCTCCTCCTCTTACTGATTCTTGCCCTGCTCTTCCTGCTTTCTATAAAGTTTTATGACCCCATTTTCCCGTCCATGCAGGAGAACACACGTCCCCAGAGACACTCCAGCCTTCACACATCAATAATATTATGCACACAATACCCATCCCAAGTACAAAAACGATGTATATGATAAATGCAATAAATATTTTTACCGTTCTTCTCACACCTTCCAATTAACTTATCAATATTACACATCAATGGCAAGCTGCAATACTTGTATTGTCAATTCACACTCCTACCTCTCCTGCCTCTCTTCTTCATCTTCTTTCTTTCTTCGCTTTTGAAATTAAACCAACATCATTCTTAATAAAGATTTTTCAGAAATATATCTCAAGTGTAGTTCTATAACAAAAGCTGTAATGCTCTCCAATGTCATCTGCTTGTACTTTGTACTCGGACACCAATTCTGAGCAGCAAACTGCCAGGAACGGCACGTAATAAAAAAACTGAAAAAATGTAGACACTGTAAGTGCTTTTGTCAAACTCAGAAAGGAAGGAAATCTGCAACTAGTAGCTAGTCCACAATAAGTCTAATGTCCATAATCCATCATAATCTGATGCTCAAAACGTTGGTAAATTAGTTCTTTGGATGCATTTCTCACAAATTTTGTTATCATAGCTAACGTTAGCATGCTCATATTAGCCTAAAAAATATCACTGCACCGTTTTTCTTCTTTGTGTTGTTTATTGGCAGCTGGCAAACAACAATTTAGCTAAATAAATATCTAATTCGCTAACTAATTATTTAACTCAAATCTAAACTAAATATGTAATTTTTAAAATAAATATTTAGTTGGTTTGATAACTATTTAATTTGGAGCTAGATATTTCTACAAAACTGAATGTTTATTTTGTAAACTATATTTATATATCTATTTTATAAACATTATAAAGCTCTAAAACTAAATATTTATTTTACAAACTAAATATTTGATTTATAAAATACATATATGTAGCAAAATGTTTAGTTCCCAACATTTAGTTAGTAAGCTAAATATATAATTTTGTAACTAAATATTTTTGCTTTTACAAACGAAATATTTCTTAAAAAACATTTAGTATAGAAAATATTTAATTTGCAACTAAATATTTACTTTAAAAACAGGATATTTAATTTGTAAAGCTTCTAAACTATATTTATTTTACAAACTAAATGTTTAATTCCTTAAATGCATATATGTAGGTAAATATCTAGTTCCTAACTATTTAATCAGCTAACTAAATACTTAGCTTGAATCCAAATATTTAGTTTGGAGCTCAGCATTTATTTTACAAACAAATGTAATATTCAATTGATTAACTTCATATTTAGTTAGCAAGCAAAATATTTCATTTGGAGCAACATATTTATTTTAGAGCTAAATATTTATGTTACATTCCAGATATGTAGCTTAAAAACGACATATTTATTTATAAAAAATTATATTTAGTCTTTAAGCTTTTTATTATCATAGCTACTGGAAGCAAGACTAAAAATATTATATATAATAAAATAATAATATAATAAAAATGTTTATTGTTAGCTGGCAAACAACAAGTGAGCAAGCTAAATATATAATTTGTTAACTATTTAACTCAAATCTTTATATTTATTTTAGAAATGTAATCTTTATTTTGCAAACTAAATATGTAACTTTTAAAATGAAGATTTTGTATAAAATAACTATTTAATGAGGAACTAAATATTAACTTCAAAAACTGAATGTTTAATTTGTAAACTATAAATAATTTGTAAACTATATCTATTTTATAAACTAACTATATAGCCCAAAAACTAAATATATATTTTACAAACTAAATATTTATTTTTTAAATGAATGTTTAGCTAGTATAAAAATATCAACATTTGGAACTAAATATTTACTTTAAAAACTGATTATTTAATTTGTAAACAATATATCTATTTTATAAACTTAAAGTATTTAGCTCCTAAACTAAAGATATATTTTACAAAATAAATGTTTATGAAATGCATATATGTTCTTAAATATTTAGCCCCCAACTAAATATTTAGTTAGAAAGCAAATTGTTTAATCAGTTAAATAAAACTATTGCTTGAATCTAAATGTTTAGTTCAGAGCTAAATGTTTATTTTACAAACTAAAAATACGAATTAAATATTTAATTCATAAACTTTATATTTTGCTAAATATTTACTTAGCAAGGAAAATATTTAATTCTAATCAACATATTTATTTAAGAGCTAAATATTTATGTTACACTCTAAATATGTAGTTTAAAAAAAGTGTATTTTTTCGTGAAATTCATATCTAGTCTTTCAGAATTTTTTTGTCATAGCTACGGTTAGCATGCTCATATTAGCCTTAAAATAACACTGCAACCTCGTTTTTCTTTTTGGTGTTTAATGGCGGCTAGCAAACAACAAATTGGTGCATTACCGCCACCTAATGGTATGGAGAGTGGACCAGAAAGTCACTCAAGGTTGCAGTTGTGTCTTTAGGACTTTTATTTGATTTTATTTTTTTATTAAGCCAAGCTTTAATGTCCATTTTGACAAAAAACCGTATCAAAATATCTTCTTTGTTGCTTCGGAAAGTCGTATTAACAGCTTATAGCACCCATTAGCGCCGGGCCTGTTCCTGCCTCTCAGGACGGCGGTGAGATATCCTTAACTTCAGAAAGTGAACGGTCATCCAGTCCTCTGTTCTTCATAAGAATACCACGGGTTTCTATTATTTTGACCCCAACTGTACATCATGTACGCTTCTAGAGTTCATCGTGGAAGCCCAGGAGAAACCCTGGACAGAGGGTGGGATCCCGGCGTGGCAGAGATGGAAGACAGTACCTGGGGACTTCAGTCACACCCAGCTCAGCCTCCGGCCCTTCTGCTCCTACCACTTCAGAGTTATCGCTGTCAATGAGATTGGCCGGAGCAGCCCCAGTGAACCCACCAATCAGCACACCACGCCACCAGCAGGTAAACCCTGGCGTTTTCCTTAATACGTTTCCTTTTCCACATCTGATTCTGGGTTTACTTCATCAGAGACAAAAGATGTCCTTTTAATGTGTTGGTGTGTTTCCTTCGTTGATGTCTTTCAGCTCCGGATTCGAACCCCATTAATGTGCGCACCAATTCATCAGAGCCAGGGGTTCTGGTCATCATATGGGATGTAAGTGCCTCAACGCGTCTGTTTGGAGGTATCGGCTGTTAGAAACAAGGCTAAACCCAAATCTGTTCGTTTTCCCCTGCAGGAGATGGCAAAACGTCTCCATAACGGCAACGACTTCCAGTACCAGGTGTACTGGCGGGAGGCTGACAGTAAAAACACAAACTGGAACAGCGATTCTGTTAAGTCGCCTCCTTTTATAGTGAATAACACAGGAACCTTCACACCCTTTGAGATTAAAGTCCAGGCTGTCAACGCAGTCGGATCAGGACCAGCGCCAAAGGCAGAGACCGGACACTCGGGGGAGGACAGTATGTCACCTCTCCTGTTTTTCCTCAGTTTTTCCTCTTTATATTAAGGAGGGAAAAAAAACAAAAAAGTTCAGTTTTTCTGAACGAACAAGATAGCTTAAGAACAAAATAAAATAAAGCTGTTTCTGGGATTTAATTAATTTAATTAAATAAATTTGGGGAAAAAAAAGAAAGCTTTGTTTTTAAAAATTAACCAGATAATTGATATTTATATATCTATTTTATCTGAGTTAACTAGATAATTTAAGAAAAAAATGAATGAACGAATAAAGTAGGGAAAATGCTCAGCTTTTCTAAACTAACCATTTAATTTAAGAAATAACTAAGCGAATGAATAACAAAAATAAATAAAGTTTTATTTTTTCTAAATTAGCCAGATAATTAAAGAAAGAAAGCTCTGTTTATGTGAATTAGCTAAATGATTTAGGAAATAATATATAAAGAGCTCCCTTTTTCTAAATTAACCAGGCAATATACCAAATGAATAGATCAATCTCTGTGTTTGTCAATTAAGGAGTCGAAAAGTATAAAATATAATGCTCTGCTTTTCTAAATTAACCATATAATTTAAGAAATAACTAAGTGAATGAATAATAAAAATTAATAAAGCTCTATTTTTTCTAAATTTGCCAGATAATTAAAGAAAGAATGAAAGAAAGAAAGAAAGAAAGAACGAAAGAAAGAAAGAAAGAAGGAAAGAAAGAAAGAAAGAAAGAAAGAAAGAAAGAAAGAAAGAAAGAAAGAAAGAAAGAATGCTCTGTTTACTAAATTAGCCTGATAATTTTATTTTAAAAAACTGTTTTGTGGTTTAACAAAATAATTTAAGTAATAAAATGTCAAAAGCTAATTTAACAAATAGATAAATAAATCTTGGTTTTTGTGAATTAACAAGTTATAAAAAATCAGATATAAAGCTCTATTTTTTCTAAATTAACCATATAAATAAATAAAGCTCTGTCTTTTACATTAATTAGATAATTTAAGAAAAAAAAAAGTTTTTTGAATTAGCAAAATGGTTCCATCTGTAATGTTTCCAACATTACACCAACGAAATATTGCTAGTTTTAAAAAAAACAACTACTACATGACTTTATTTCATCATAATTAGACAGATTTTGTAAAAAAAAAAAAAAAAAATATTCAGATGTATTTGTTTTGAGCTCAGAATAAAATCAGGGTCACCCATCAGTGCCGATTGTTTATGCTGGTGGTCTAAAAGCATCAAGAAAACATCAGCATGACTCTTCGTACATTGTTTTATTGTCATATTTATCAACATGAATATAACAGATAAAAAGGAGCGGGTTCCATGAGTGCAACATTCAATCGTTAATTCATTATAATATGCCTCCTTTGACCCCTAATTTGCTCCCTCAAACAACTCCAGGATAAGTTATTCAAGTCAAAAAGTAGAAGTTGTGACATTTATGAAATCATTTCACCTACAGTATCATTCGTTTTCCGACATCTTTCTGTTATTTCCTTCTTCCAGAGCCGGAGGAACCGCCCACCGGCGTCTCCTTCAGCGTGATGAACAGCACCGTCAGAGTGACGTGGAACGAAGCTCACAACGTCCGCGGTCACCTGCTGGGTTACAGGGTACGGTTTCTTTACAACCTCGCCCCCTAAACCGCTTTTCCACCAGCTAGATAGCCGCCTGCCTGTATGGGAAAACGTGGGTAATCCTGGCCAGAGGCCGCGCTAAACGTCTTCTGTCATTCTTTTAAAAACAGATTTATTAGTATTCATTTTTAAAATGTGTTTTAAACAATATTCGAACCAAATAAGCCGAAACAGGAGAGCCAAAACTTCCAGGTTGTGGAATATATTGCCTCCATTTTTATGTTGTTTTGACTGTATTTATTGTTTTAATCAGCAGCCTAAGACTCATTTATTCAGGCTGGCTTTTAACTAGATTTTAGGAGCATGATTTTATATTTTGTCAATTTTATTTCGCTTTAAAAAAAATTTTTTTTATCTCTTTTATTTTATGTACATCTTTTTCGTATAATTGTGGAGAAATTTGCGGTTTTGATCCTGTGCTATATGAATAAAATTTGCTTACTCACAGACAGGGCTGGGCATCGATCCAGATTTAAAGAATCGATTTGAGTCTGATTCTCAAGAGTTAGAATCGATTATCACCATCCGATTCGATTCAATCTGATCCAGTTCAATAGATGTGGGTCAATGGCATTAAAAAACGATTTTATGAGCTGTTATCTTAATTATATCCCTGCAATTCAATTACTTAACAGTTGGTGGGTAACAGTTTAACAGGAAAGAACTGTATAAACACTTTCACACTTTGGATTTTTACTTCCTATTTTTGCTGTAAAACAAGGTAATCTATATAACACCGAATTTTGAACTTGTAAATCAACTCAGACCAATTTTTTTTTTTCAACACAGCCCTACTCACTTATTTAAACTTATAAAATAGGAATACGGTAACTTTTCAAACGTATACAACCACGCAGCTAATTGATATATTTTTAATGGCTGACGGCTGCACCGAGAAACACTATTTGTTTCGATTTTGAACTGTTATTTTTGCGAATTATCCACGCAAGCCTCATCATGAAAAAAAAGACACGAATTATCGCATATGGTGCAGCTTTGACGTTGAAGGCAGTCGAGCCAACCATCATGAATGAATCATGACTCATGAATCGAAATGCTCACCCGTTTCTGTGTGATAAAATCGTGGGATTGCTGCAGAGGTTTTTGATCGACGACTTCTTGTGGGGGATTAGATGTTGTTCTGGAGGCTGAATCCGTGCAACACTAGAGACTGGAGTTAAGCTCTACTTCAGCCAAAGTTATTAAATGTTTTTTAATTTTATTTATTTGATAGGGACGAGTATGTACATTAAACCTGTGACATACTACAACATTTATAACCTGGGCTAATTCGCAATGTCCGTCCCTAGAAGGGTTTCAAAAACTATACACATATATATATACATATACACAAACATAAATATTGGTAATGGGTGGAGCAGCGCCGGTGCGTCGGCGCATGTATCAAGCTCATAGAGCGAAACCCCGTATCGGTGCGTGTATCGCTTTAAGAAATAGTCACGTGACCGATACAGCTGCTGCGTCGTCTGTCACTGAAGCGCTGAACTGTGTTTAAAAGCAGGAGCGTCTGCAGCTTTCAACTGGATGATTCTGCGCCAAAGCGTTATTTTTTTTAACCAGACTAATTCCCAGAAACCAAAATTAAGGAGCCAGAAATAAAAACCAAGGTTTCTGACGTGTGGGATCATTTTGATCTTATATCAGCAAATAAAGTATTTGCTCTTATTTCCTCTCTTAATCCTGTTCCTCTCAATTTCTGCTTAATTTGATCCAAATTCAGTCCATTTCAAAATAACTTAGTTAAAATTATTCCTATTATTTTCTGCAGTTTAAAGGCCGCATTTGTTCTATTGAAACGGCATACATTAATAAAAGCAATTCTTCTATGCTGAGACATCACAGAGACAAACATGAACATCAGGAGGTCAAAAATGCAACTCGGATAAATGCAGATACACTGACATTATAAAACTTCTTTGCAGTCACTTTATTCACAGTGAATACATGTTTTATAATTTATTTTTTGAACATCCAGCTACCAGGAAGCATGAGTTAGACCAGCCGTTTCATTATTAAGGACTCCAAACCTCTCAGCATTGTTGAAAGTGAGGGATTCTGGGAACCGTATCAGGTTCTTGAACCATCATATATTTTGCCAACCACAAAGTTATTGTGCGTCTGTCCGTTGCAAAGATCTGTTTCTAAAACTGGAGAAATTGCTTTTAAAAAATTGCAAAGAGCTCGGAAAACGAATAAAATATATATTAAAAAGTGCCTCGTATACAATTCATAATCAACATCACCTTCAGTTTCGCTTTTTAAAAAGATGTGACAAACATTCACATTTTGAATATAACATATTTTAAACTTTGAATAACACATTAAAATTGTGCAGTGTACTGTATGGAATACAATTACATAAATCATTTTATCGTATGGCCGTTGAATACGTATGGATTTTCCGAATTAGGTTGCCCGCAATAATATTAAGAGCCAGCAGGTGTCAGTAGACCAACACAGTAGGAACTCCGTATTGACACAGTATCAATACAGTTGGGGAAATGTGTAGAAACGGTACACGAGGCCTCGTATACCCATTACCAATATATATATATATATACACACACATATATATCAGGAAACGTTCCTCCAAATGAAAACCAGGAAATCCCACAGCAGCCGCCACTTTCTGCACCAGTTGTCAGCACAACACTTATTTTCTTTGATTCAGTTACTTATAATCTGTGAGTAAATGTGAAAATGCCTCCACGACCGCACAAAGTCGTCAGGAAGGTGAATCGTAATTTGGACGACCTTCAGGTTTTCTGGAAAAAAAAACCTGATCAAAGATGAAAAATATTCGGTAAAAGCCACCCCTGAGTCTTGGGACTCATCTGCTCGTTTGTCCCCCTTCGTCAGATCTACATTAAGAGGTTGGGTTCCAGCAGACGGGACCGGAGGTCTCTGGCCAAGCAGCATCACCACATGGGGGAAAGAGACAGGCATGAGCAGCACACAAACAGGGACAGCAGGGTGGTGGAGGTCCACGGTCCGAAGACATCGGCCGAGGTCACTGGTCTGCGTCTGTTCTCCAAGTACGAGCTGAAGCTCACAGCCTTCAACAGCAAAGGGGAGAGCCCTCCTTCCCTGCCGGAATATTTCCACACCCCAGAGGGAGGTGAGTCCAGATTTAATGAATCCATTTTGGAAAGGTAGATTTTCTCTTCTTTTTTTTTGTCGTCGTAGTTTGATGATCTGTTCTAAGCTTCTCTAATTCGACTAAAGTAGCCCCTAAAGTCTGCTGAAAATAAAATCAAAATGTGACATGTTTTAAAAATGGCACAGGAATAAAGAAATACGTTTTAAGCAGCGGGCACAAACTCGTGTCATCCTGCTGGGATTCCTTACATAGAAAACTTTTTAACTGAGTGGAATGTTTGTGTGATCGTATTTAAATTACTTTTTTTGTGAAGTGCCTCGAGATGACATCGGCTGATCAACTGAAATGAATGGAAATGATTATAGTTCTTGGGTACAAACCAGTTTAGCGGTATGGAATGGAACTGGGAAGGAACCGACAAGAGGGCATGAGTTGGTGAAAGAGCAAATTTATCTAGAATTTAAATCTCTTTGCTTTTCCAGTTCTCCGTTGGCAGGCCGCAATGGCTGTTGTTTAACTTTTTTTATTTTTTTTATTTTAAACTGTACACCTAGGAATTTCTTTCTTTCGTAAGTGAGCATGGTATAAGCGGGATAATGCCCGACGAGGTGTCGCAACCGTCTGACGGTTCACGCATCCGCGTCGTCCGATTATTTTCTGATAATGGACACTTCGTTGGGCATTACCCCTTACATATCGTACCAACTGGAAAATTCGTACGACCCTTTAGGTCATTTGAACCTTCTTGACTGTAGCTTAAGGAAGCCGAGATTCCTGTCCAACAGGAATCCTATCCATGCTCGTAAAGGATGCCACGATATCTAAATATCTAATGTGTGTTTAATAGTTGCCTGTGCTTTAAGATACCGCGTCCAAACAGAGATGTTCGATCTCCAGGCTGACTCCGTCTTCATGAGTGTTTGTCTCCATAGCTCCTGGTCCTCCCGGGTCTTTGGAGTTTGACAGCCCGTCGAAGACCTCGCTGGTTCTCTACTGGACCCCTCCACATGAGATCAACGGGGAACTTCAGGGATACGTGCTGCAGTACCAGCAAGGTAAGGTCTGAATGTCTTACAAGAGAAACTTTCATTCAGCCAGCACTTCAAAATTTGAGTGTATAATACGCTTGGTTTGTGTTTAATTTCAAAAGAAGACGGTCCTGACAGCCCGGTGGAGATCGAGATGATCGGCGATCCAGATGTTAATACCTTTGAACTGAACGATCTGGACTCAAAGAGCTATTACGTCTTCAAAGTTGTAGCTTACACTGCTGCCGGCAAGGGTCCCCCCATTACACGGAGGGGCGCCACCCTGCTGGAAGGAGGTGAGCTTTCTATTCTCTCACACCCCCAACGTCCCCGAGCCTTTAAACGCCACCACCCACATAACCTGATTATACTGTTACAGCTTAAGGACGATTAATTGTCCTTTGTCAGAAGCACGGAGCCGTGCATTTCTACGTACATCTCTTTTATGCATCCGCGAGCTCAAACCTGCTGCCTCTGTCTGTCTCTGCGTCTTGCAGTTCCTCCAACAAGCATCACCATGGAGCCCACTAAAACGTCGGTCAACCTGAGCTGGGTGCCTGAAGACCGCCGCAGAAACCACGGTTTCCACATCCACTACCAATTGGCGAATTGTAAGGAAACAAGAAACAGGATTGGGAAGCAGGATGTTAAGCATGCAGGGGTTGTTCTACTCATTACCCGTGGTCATGAGAAATGGATCGTGACCGACATGAGATCCTGGATGGAAGCTTCCAGAGTGAGCTTCCTCTGTAAGGTGGCTGGACTCAGCCTTAGCTTCGTCTTCCAGGGACGAGCTGCTTGTCTGCGTTGCCCTATGTGCATCTGCCTTTGGAGGCTTTCTGGGGATGTCCCCATTGGAAGAAACCCTGTAGGGACCGAGGTCTGAGGCCCCGTCCACACTACTGCGTTTTCTTTTAAAAACGGAGACCTTCTGCCACGTTTGCACCTCCCATCCACACTAATACGGCAAAAAACGGAGAAGTTTAGAAACGCTGCCGAACCCGTTTTTCGTTTTGAAACCAGGAGGGCGTTTTGGTGTGGACGTCTCGAAACGAAGGACTTTAGAAACGATCAGATTGGGTGTCATCGGTCATGGCGTATCCTTCCCTGATTCGTCAGCCACCCGTCACATGACCCGTTCCCGTTGATAACGTACAAAAACAGCCTGGAGTACATTACGTTAGAAACTGCAACATGGATAACGAATTACAAGCGTTACTGGCTTTGATGTCTTTGCTAGCAGCTGAGGAAAGGTCAATCTGTTTCCTGTTATACCAGCGCGCGCATGCCCAGTGCTGGAGAACGGTCAGGTGATCCGCGTTTTCAGTCGTTTTAATGTGGACGGAGATCAATTCTAATACGCAGGGAAAACGCTAGTGCGGACGGAGATGGTTTTCGTTTTAACTCTCCGTTTCTAAACGAAAACGCAGCAGTGTGGACGCTGCCTCAGGCAGGGTTCTCCAACATTTACCATCCGAAGAACCATTTTGCGCTCAATGCAGCTAAACAAAACTTAAACTTAACTTAAATTTTTTGATGAGTAAAGCATGTCATTCATAAAGAGCCACCGTTTTATTCCTGTTTTTAGGTTTTAAAACGGAAGAAAAGTGGATGGATTCATATGAGTTTTTGATATTTTTGGCTAATTATGTAAAAACGCATGTTTTAAACCTGATTAGTTAGTTAAAAGGGTTACTTTTACGCGTCGTTCTGTCATGGAAAATTAAAAGCAACCGTTACATGAAAATACAAATCACCTGCTGAACTTGTTTTTGAAAAAAAACATTTTTTAAATTAGTTTGGTATCATCATTTAGGTTGCAGACCCCTGGTTTAAGGCTCAAGCCTAGTTAATGCTTCTCCGACCTAGGGTGACCACCTGCTAACAAGGGGTATGTTTCTGCGGGACAATGTGGGACGCTGCCTGGCGTGGCGGTGCCCCCACCCAACCAGGCAGACTCACTGATAGTGGTTTACCCATTTTTAGCACATACAACCTTACATATTAATAATTCCCTATCCCCCTAAACATGTGTAATTGCTGATGTATGCTCATGAATAATCAACCAATGTGTATTTTTGTTCCAAAATAAAGATTCATAACATTTTTAACATTCTGTGAATTGACAGATGCACTTCCACGATTTACTTTAGCTATTTAATTGTATCTATTTTTTCATTACAATTTGTTCACTTTAAATAGATTATAATAATAAAATTGTAGGATCAACAGGAATTGTAGTTGCTCAACACCACAGGAACAGTTTAAAAAATCAAATAAAAAGTCTTAACTCACAACTCCACAGGTTCACGGTCATGACAGCAACCTAGTCAGCAGTTCAAAAGGTGGGCGTGGCAGCAGTAGCGTGCTGAACTGTCTAGTAATGTACGTTTGGCTGCTTGGGGCTCGAGGATATAGAGCGACCGACTTTCTTTTTGAGCAAGCAATGATTATGCGTGACACAGTCTCAATTTGCGGGACGCATGAATTGGGCATCAAACGCTATGCGCGCACGCGCGGCGGGCGGTCACCCTACTCCGACCGCAAATTTGCACTCAGACGGAGACGTTTTCTGTTTATGGTACTCCGCTCTTCCACTCCACTCTCTATTGTTTTGCTCGACCAGGACAGCAGGGGGCGCTAAGTTTTCATGGCGTCTCTGCCTGCTATCACAGCGTCGCTTCTGTTTTTTTCTAGGCTTTTGAACACATTTCTCCCTCAAGGAGCAACGAACGACAGAAAGTAAGTTTTGATTAAGCTGTAAAGCGTTTTACTAGAAGTGCAGCTCATTGAATACTCTGGAAACACATGGAAACAAACACAGCAGCCGTTTTTTTGTTTTCCTACACCTCCTTTGTGTTCAAAATCGCCAAAGGAACAGATTAGATTAAATTATCCTTTCAATATAAAGCATGTAGTGGCCAAACGCTGCATTAACTACTGCTTACAGCTGCTTTTTATTTTTATTTTATTTTTTTAAACAGAAAACATAACTATCTTTTTATAATATTCAAGTATTAAAGCATCTACATTTTGTAGATGTACCTGTAAACGGATCAGCTGTAATGAAAAACAAGTCAACCAATGTTGTCAGGTCTGATCATTCTAAGTACCGTAATTTACAAACACTTTCACTATTACATGGTTTTGCTTCCGATAGTTTTCTAAACAAACACACGCAATAAAATAAAAATGTGTCCCAGGTTGCCTTATTGAGGCAGCAGTTTTAAAATCCTAACGGAAATTAACCAACAAGAGAGTCAGCCCAAGGAATAGGCAAACTAGATGGTTACTTTGGCCCCGAAACCTTCATAATCCACCTCTTTTAAAGCGAGAGTAGAGTTTTTGCAACCTGGACCTTATTTGTACACTGCGTTACATTCTTTTATTCAATCAGACAAGTTTGGAGCCACTTGTGGAGTCCCTTGGGAGAAGTATTCGATCAGCGTATATCCATATATAATGGGAGTTAATGGGGAAACATAGCCTCTAAATAAGACATAATCTGCCAAAGCTGTAAAGCTTTTTACTAGAAGTGCGGATAATAGAATACTCCAGAAACGCATGGAAACAAACACAGCAGGCTTTTTTGTTGTTTTCCTACACCTCCTTGTGTTCAAAATCAACAAAGTAACAGATTAGATAAATTATACTTTCAATACAAAGCATATAGTGTCCAAACGCTGCATTTACTACTGATTACAGCGACTATAGAGCCCCGTTCTGGTGAAGCGATCTCTTGCTGCTTCATGAAACTGACCAATCAGATGCATACGCTCTCCATCGACGGAGACGGATAGTTAAAATTTGGGCCTCTACTCCCTGCGTCCTTGCGTAGGTGACGGAGAGCGCTTGCGTCGACTGATAATGGCGCTGCGTCGATCCGTCTCCGTCAAAACGCAGAAGCATAAGCTAGGCTTCAGTTAATACACTTCCTTCAGCATGTTTGCACCCTGACACACACGTGGATGTTATCACCTGAGCCTTTGCTGTTGATGCAAAACATTTCTCCACCAGGACAGCGTGGACTTCAGACCTTTTCTGGCAGGTCTGCCTGCCATTGCATCGACGTCTCTGGTCGACGGCAGATTGAGCATCCACTCAAAGAACAATGGCCGACAGAGTGAGAGTGCAGCTTATTAAGTACCGAACAAACAAAGCGGCCTGTTTTGTTGTTGTTTTTACACATATTGTTGTTCAAAATCACAGAAATACCATATTAGATAAACTAGCCATGCAATATAAAGCATCTGGTGCCCAAAACTAACGACTAACTAACTTGTGTGAGGATCGGTGTTGACGTGAGGATTTTGTGACGGCTTTTCGCTGTCCTCGGTAATGGTACTTATGACGCCAGGAATAAACATCTCATAAATGGTAGAATTAGAAGACTCACAAGCACCAGCCTGAGTATCGCTTGCATATCCGGAATGAGCTTGATGATGAGTTGAAAGTGTTGAAACAAACGTCAGTCTGTGAATGTACCTGCTCCGGGAAAAGCTTTGTGTTTATTGTTAATTGTTGGAAATAGGGCTGGGACTCTATTCAATTTTTTAATCTAATTAATTACAGGTTTTGTAATTAATTCATCGAAATTAATCGCATTTTAATCGCACATAAAAGTGAACATTTTCTTCACATGGATTTTTAGTATGAATAATGACTGAATACATAAGTTTAAATTATCCCACAAAAAACATAATTCTGTCAGAACTATCATAAGAGAATCATGGAGAAAGCGGAAATGTCTCTCAGATAGAAATAGATAAATTAACACGGTGATGACCAGGAAGCTGCAGCGCACCACCATCATCCCTCCTTGCAGAGCTGTGGAGGATGAAATCCCTGTGGTGGAATGAGTTCTGAGATTCTCTGGAGGATCCAACTCAGAGGAAATAAAAGTTTCCTCTGTAATGAGTAAAGAGCGCACGCACGGGACAAAGTAGATGAGACCGCTCCGTCACTAAAACCTTCATGACAGGAAGAAATAGCTGCAGCATAAGTTTTAACTGTAGTGAAAGCTACATTTCTGTCCATCAGCTGCTGGAGGAACGACATCTGCGCCTTTCTCTGCGCACCGGCGCTGGAAGGCTGCGGTGCCTTAATAGGTGCGAATAAAATGCGTTAAAAAAAAAATTGTACGCGTTATTTTTGTGTAATTAATTAATCCTAATTAACGCGTTAAAGTCCGGGGACCCTAGTTGGAAAGAATGAGGATGTGATGATGTGTATGAGATTGTAGTTATATCTGCTGAGTCTATTCTCCTACTTTCTTTTTTGTTTTGTCCACAGGTTCCTTTTTCTAGAAGCTTTTAATAGCTTCTTTAGGAGTCCTGATTCACACATGACTTTTTCTTGACATATGAGACGATGTCCTTAATTTGTGAGTGTGTGACTAGTAGACTAAAAAACATTTCAGTAACTTATCGTTCTCCTTTTTGTGCACAGCTAGCGATTGGAAGCAGTCGGAGCTGATAAACTCCTCGCAAGGTTTCTATGTGCTGACAGGCCTCCAACCGGGAACAGATTACAGCCTAAAGATCATCCACGGTGACATTATTTGTTGGAATGAGGACATCCGGACCATGGGACCAGGTGTGTGTACAGAAATACAATCTCTTCCGATTGCTTTCAGAAAGTTGTTGGAACGGTAAAAGTATGGCTGGATTATTTCCGTCTCACAGTGCCGTCGGTGCTGCCGGGCCGGTTTGCCACCCAGGGCTGGTTGATAGGACTCATCAGCGCCATCGTGCTTCTCATCTTGATCCTCCTCATCCTCTGTCTCATTAAACGCAGCAGGGGGGGGAAATACGCAGGTACGCCCGCATCCACGATCTGCGTAAAACGCGACGTGAAATGTGTTGCTGACGTGGTTTTTTTTTTTTTTTCTCCTCACAGTCAAGGACAAAGAGAAAAAGGAGATCGACTTTGACCTTCAGAACAAAGATGAGACGTTCGGAGAGTACAGGTGGGTCACCACCAATCAGAACCAATATTGACTACATCTTGATTTTCAGGCAGATACAGGAAAAAGAGGAAAAGGTTGTACCCCATTTTCCCATCAGAACCAACAGAAATATTCCTCATAGATTTTGGTTCATGGTAGCCTGATAACATCCTCAAAATACTTTAAAGGCTTCATGGAAAAGATATCTAAGAGCTTCACCTGCCTGTTTGGTGTCTTAGTGTGTGTGTGAACGAGTGCAGTAAAATATCCAGTGATAAATCTGTGTTTCCTCTGGGAGCGCAGAAACATTTCTCCATCACTGCAGCTTTATGATATGTGATATCTTAGCTATCATCTCTTTGTTTCCTCCTTTACCGCTTTTCCTGCAGATCCCTGGAGAGGTGAGGGAGTCAACCTGCCTGTTGTCCTGTGCTTCGTTGTTCTGACTGGCACGTTGTCTTTAAAAAAAAATCCCTAGACTGTTTAATATCTGAACAACTTTTCATGCAGCTGGTTAGAAATTGGGCTGAAATACATTTCAGACCCACCGCAATTGCTTATCATGCCCGCCTCATTGCCAACATCCATCATCTGGGATCTGGATGGTTTCTCCATGTCGCTATATCCGTTCAGCGATTTTAACGTAACTGCTTGAAAACGGCTTGAAAAGAAGTCTTCTGAAACCAGAACGGAACCTTGTTTTGTGCAGGTTAAAAATGAAGACTCATCCAGATAAGAACCATTGGCTTCATAGTGCTCAGAGTCAAGTATAAGGTGCCGTTTGTAAAGACACAGTCAAAAATTAACAAAAATAATGAGTTATGTAAATACATTAAAGTTCAGTTTTCATATTTACATTGATGTTTCATTAAAGTTTCAAACTAAATATTTAATTTGCAAATTAAATATTAATTTAGAAAACTAAACTGGCTAGCTCAACATTGAGCTTCAAACTAAATATTTAGCTTACTAACTAAATGTTACGTTCAAAGCTAAATATTTAGCCACCCAATATAGCTTGCTAGCAAATCTTTTTAGCTTCAGAACACATGTTTAATTTTAAAACCAGCTAAATATTTAGTCCACTCCTTGGACAGAATATTTAGAAAGCAAGCACCACTGGCCGGCTAAATATTTAGCTTTGATCTGAACATTCAGCTCAGCACTAAATATTTAGTTTGTAGACCAATTATGTAGCAAGTTAACCAAATATTTTGTTTTTATTTGACCAGTTTTTTTACAGATTAGTACTAACACCTCATCTGATCGCTTTAAGTAATGCACCGTTTTTATTTTTTTTTCCAAATCTATGCACGGAGTCCAGGTAAATAAATTCCATCCATTATTTATTCCACTTCTCCAGATGCGTTACTCCAGCAGTTATCGGGCGAGACGCAGGTTACATCCTGGACAGGTCGCCCAGTTAGGCGCACTCCCTAGAGCCTAGTGTGCGCCAAAGACAGGCGTTGTGCGGCGCATGCTGCTGCTATTTATTTTATTTACTTTTATTTTACTGGTCAGGAAACTGCTTGCTCTGAGATTCTTTGACTTCTGGAATAATGTGTCCTCATGTTGAAACTTTTGTCTGCATTAACGTAATTGCAGCCTCCAGTTCGGGAGCGAAACGCGGATTCCGCTGCAGATCAACAGTTAAACTCTCATGAGAGGTATAATCTATTCTGAATGAGGAAAAAAAAAACTTTTAAAAACATCATGTCAATAACTTCTGCAACCATCCAACTATTAGATCACAAAATAAAGTGAGCAGTTGCGTCCCATGACTTGAAGGAACAGCATCAGGTATTTTAATATTTACTTTTTATGTGTAGGTCTCTGGTCAGGTTGTTTTGCTTGAATGGATACTATTGAATAGGTATTAACTTGTCAGACACCCCCCACCCTTCCCCATAGTATTCAAAATTTGACGGATGAAAATAGATTGTGAGCGGATTAATTTTTTACCCTGCCAGTCAAAATGATGGACAAAAAACGTCTAGTTTAACCTCTGTTCTAACTACATGTTTAGTTGTAAACTGTAATGTTTGACTTTCCAGTTTTGCTTGCAAGCTAAATTGTTAGCTTCAAACCATTTAGCTTGCTAACTAGATATTTAGTTTATAGACCAAAATGTAGCGAGCCGGTTTAGCTTGCTAGCTAAATATATAGCTTAAAAGGCAAGGCAAGGCAATTTTATTTGTATAGCAGACTTTCAAAACATGGTAATTCAAGGTGCGTCAAAGTAAATATTTAGTCGGGTCACTACATGTTTAGTTGGAAGCTAAATGTTTGACTGGACAGTTAGCTTCAAACTAAGTATTTGGTTTAAAGCTTCATATTTGACACAATGTAGCAAGTCGTTTTAGCTTTCTAGCTAAATATTTAGCTTCGAAGTAGATATTTAGTCTGCTAAGTACATGTTTAGTAGGAAGCCAAATATTTGACTAGCAAGTTTAGCTTGCTAGCTAAACAGATAGCTTCAAACTAAGTATTTAGTTTAAAGCTTCATATTTGACACAATGTAGCAAGTTGTTTTAGCTTTCTAGCTAAATATTTAGCTTCGAAGTAGATATTTAGTCTGCTAACTACATGTTTAGTAGGAAGCCAAATATTTGACTAGCAAGTTTAGCTTGCTAGCTAAACAGATAGCTTCAAACTAAGTATTTAGTTTAAAGCTTCATATTTGACACAATGTAGCAAGTTGTTTTAGCTTTCTAGCTAAATATTTAGCTTCGAAGTAGATATTTAGTCTGCTAACTACATGTTTAGTAGGAAGCCAAATATTTGACTAGCAAGTTTAGCTTGCTAGCTAAATAGTTAGCTTCAAACTAAGTATTTAATTAAAAGCTTCATATTTGACTAGCCAGTTTAGCTTGCCAGCTAAATAATTTGCTTCAAACTATTTAGCTTGCCATAAAAAAATTTGGTAGACCAAAAATGTAGCAAGCTGATTTAGCTTGCTAGCTTAATATTTAGCTTCAAAGTAAATATTTCTCTCTTGAAGCTCAAGAGAATGCAAAGCAGTAATCAGAACAAAGGGTGGCTACTTTGAGGAATCTAAAATATAACACATGTATTCAGTTATTTTACCCTTTAAGTACAAACAGTAATTCCATACATCATGTGTTCATTCATAGTTTTGATGCCGTTAATTGAGAATTTACAATGTAGTCATGAAAAGAAAGAAAACGCATTGAATGAGAAGCTGTGTCAAAACTTTTGGCCTGTACTGTACATGTTTAGTTGGAAGCCAATATTTAACTAGCCAGTTTAGCTTGCTAGCTTAATAGTTAGCCTCAAACTAAGTATTTAGTTCAAAGTTTCATATTTCACTACCCATTTTAGCTTGCCAGCTAAATGGGTATCTTCAAACAATTTGGCTTGCTATCTAAATATTTAGTTTGTAGACCAAAAATGTAGCAAGCAGACTTACCTTGCTAGCTAAATATTTAGTATCAAAGTAAATATTTAGTCTGCTAACTACATGCTTTATTGGACGTAAAATATTTGACTTGCCAGTTTAGCTTGCTACCTAAATAGTTAGCTTCTTGCTAACTAAATCTTTAGTTAGAAACTGTGAAATGTATTAATTAAATGGCTGCAAATGTGACTTTGGCAAATTAAACTATATTTATGTATGACTTTGATTATTATTTGATTTGACTATGGTCTTTGACTGTGTAACTTTGCAAACAGCAGCCACAGTCACGCTCTCACATTCCCTGCAACCTCACCTGCAACCTTTTGCTATTTTTGTCCTGCCTGAATGCATTTTTATTCCTGTTACATCTGTTTGTGTCAGCTTCCCATTTAAAAGGCTGTGAACTTATCTAACCTTGAAGCAAATTAAACCTGTTTTCATTCTAAAAATGCAGTCATGGCTAATGGTTCTGGCAGCGACAAACATCGTTCTTTTTTAGTTCTTTTAACACGCTTCTATGAGGCAGTGAGGAGCACATTTTAACGACGGTGCAAGTTTATTGTTTTTCATAACTTATGTAACTCCCTGATGGATATCCACTCGTTGGACCAAATCTGGTGGCGCTCCATTCTTAAGCTTGGAGATTATCACAGTTTGTTGCCTTCTGTTTCTCCACTGGTATTATGAGAACGGCCCACGTGTTTCTATTGGGATTAGGCTTTGGCAACCAAAGGTACAAATATTTAGTCTTCTGATCTTTTACACTCACATCCCAAGCTCTGCCCTGATGGCTGCATGACTCCGCTGTCCCTTCCTTAAGAGGAGGCACTTTGGAGCTACTCTTTGGAAAAAAATCGGGGTTAATTTTACAGTCTTATTTGTGTCCTTAGCATTCTTTGATGTACTAATGTCACAGTTTCAAACTAAATATTTAGTTACAAAGCAAAGTCGCTGCAGAACCATTTGTCTCTGACTGGAACTGAGTGAGTGAAAACAGCATTTCTGATCTGCTGCAGCCTTTAAAGCTGTTCTCTATCTTTATTAACACTTTTTGGTTACTTTTTCCTTAAAGCCTTCACACTGGTTCAGTTCTATAATGTATTATTACAGCGCATTCCTAAAAATATTGACAGCTCTTGACCTTTTTTATTGTGATTTGTCAGCATTTTCTAGAGTGGACGAAATGGGGCAAACGCGTTTAACAGTTGAAAAACCGAAACGAGTGTCATGCATTTGTACACAAAGCCCCTTTATACCAATACGCCTCAATGAAATCCAGCGCACTCAACTGTCTTTAGAACTCACTTATTTAATTAATATAATCCATCTGTGTGTAGCTTCAGGCTTGGTCACAATGACCCATAAGAATAGCAGCGAACACCCTACCAACGATTTATTGGACCAATTCTTATAGATTGATTTGACGCAACCAAATCGATGGTTTTGTCCGAGACTTTCTTTGTACCCGCCACACCTCTTCGTAGGGCCCACGTATGAATGCCTTAAGACCAAGTGATGCACGATGTTTGTTGATTCTTTAGAGCCAGGACACCGTTCCAGAATCCCATATTCCTACATTTTTGGGGCGGCCCTTAAAGAGTTCCTATGAACACCTGACAATGGAGATTCATTGTGCACTCATAGGAACATTCCCTCCACCTTTCGTAAGATAAAAGTTATGTATATGTAATTGGATTCTCAATGGGGGGTTGAATAAAACCATCCGACTTGTGGATCAGTTCATGTAACAGAGTCTCATCATCGCCGTAGAAGTGTAGAGGTATAGGAATCCAGCGTTTGTGGCCTCCTCATAAGTTCGTGAGGATTGATTAACCTTGCTCTGCAAGATGGATTCTCGCAAGATTTTGAGTTTTCCAAACTCCGGAGAATCCATCTTGGACCGCTACAATCAAAACCATCTGATCTCTGACCAAAATTTGGCCAATTGTTTGTCAGCATTGTGCTTTGGGGGCGGGAGTTCAGTCGTGACGATAATATTAACTGCCCAGCCAAGAGAAACAAACAGGCCACGCCGGTTGACGTTCGCGTAGAAGTGGCTGTTTAATCGGTTTTACCGGAACTGGATACTATTTCTTCGTTAAAACGTGAGTAAAGGGAGGGATTTTGTGAGGCCCCGTCCACACTACTGCGTTTTCGTTTAAAAACTGAGACCTTTTGCTACGTTTGCACCTCCAATCCACACTAAAACAGCAAAAAACGGAGACCCAAAACGGAGAAGTTAAAAACGCTGCCGACCCCGTTTTTCGTTTTGAAACTCCGGAGGGCGTTTTGGTGTGGACTTCTCGAAACGGAGGACTTTAGAAACGATGACGCAGCAGATCACTTTCGGCTCTATGATTGGGTGTCATCGGTCATGGCATATCCTTCCCTGATTCGTCAGCCACCCATCACATGACCCGTCCCCGGAAGATAACGTACAAAAACAGCCTGGAGTACATTACGTTAGAAACTGCAACATGGATAACGAATTACAAGCGTTACTGTCTTTGATGTCTTTGCTAGCAGCTGAGGACAGGTCAATCTGTTTCCTGTTTATACCGGCGCGCGCATGCCCAGTGTTGGAGAACGGTCACGTGATCCGCGTTTTCAGACGTTTTAATGTGGATGGAGATGGTTTTCGTTTTAACTCTCTGTGTCTAAACGAAAACGCAGAATGTGGATGGGGCCTTAGAGGGGAAAACAAATATGGCCGCGCCGGGATGACGCTCGCGTAGAAGCCAGTGGCGGGCGGGGGCTACCTTGCGTGTCCTCCAATCAGCTCAAAGTATTCTACAAGATGGCCCTCCCTCTTTCAGACGGTTTCTGCTGCAAAGATTCCAGATCGAAATGTCTAGGCGCGACACGGAGTGGGGCTACCCATATACAGTATCTCGTTGATGCCAGGTTACAGGTCGATAGTCTTGTCCAAGATTTTCTTCGAACGTGCAATTCCTCCGTACGAATGCTTTAGAAACAGCCAAAGAACAGGATTATTAAGGGTCAGGGTCCCATTCTCCTACAGTGGCCATAAGTCTGCCGCAAGAACGTATCAACTTGTTCTTGGGGGACCCTTACAGAGTTCCTGTGAACACCTGAGAATTTGAGATCCATTCTGCTCTCATAGGAATATTCCCCCCCGTGATGTGAAAGTAACGTGTTGCTTTAACGGGTGAATAAAACCTTCCGACTTGTGGGCCAGTTCATGCAACAGCAGCTCAAACTGGCCGTAGAAGTATAGGAATACAGTGTTTGCAGCCCTTTCATAAGTTTGTGGCCAGGTCGATGGTCTTATCCAGGATACTATACGAACCCATCACGGAAAAACTCTTCGTAGGGCATCCGTTTGAAGGCCTAAGGAACAACCAACCCACTATGTTCAGAGAGTATTTAGAGTCAGGAGAATCTCATATTCGTACAGTGGGCATAACTATGACGTATGAGATTATCTTGCTGTTCATACAAACATTTGTAAGGAGAAAGAAATGTGTTCCTATGTAAGGTTTTTGGAGTTTGGACTCATCGCCCAGCTCATGGAACGTAGAGGTGCCCCCTCTTTGTCGATGGCCGTACCAACCAGCATCACCATCGTCTTTCCAACTACAACCGCTAGATCTCCTTCTTCAGCTGTAGTCTTCTTGTCATTATTGCCATCTTTAAAATTACAAGGTATTACCAAACATTCTAGTTGATTTGATAATCAAGGCAGAATTTTGGAGATACTGGAATGGCTGCCTCACTCCCTACAAAATTGTTGTAAAAGCCATTGGATCTTTCTAACAACAACATGAGATTACGATGAGTCTTTCATAGTAATGCACAAACATTTCCATTAAATGGTTGTAAGTATAGGGTAGGCAGGATCTAAGGTACCGTTAAGAACAACATAAGAACTCTTCGGCCAGCGTACGACAGAAAATCACCTAATCTTCTGAAGAACGTCGGAAGTTGCCCTCGCGAATTGAACGGCGGCCGTACCTTCTTCCTAAAATGGCTGTAAGAATGTCGACGAACTCCAGATTTCGTAGAAATTGGGAGGTTTCACAAGAACCCATCAATTGCAAGAGCCTTTATTCAGGAGTTACTGTACATTCACACTGCCCCAAACACCAGCGTCAGTTACGACAAGATTACATGTAAAGTCTATGGTTGAGTCCGTCAGAGTCACTGCGGTGCGTTGTGAACGTTGGCTCCCTCAACTTTTCAAGCGTTACTTGCATTGCAAGCGGCAACATAGCAAACGCAAGCAATGCAGAAGTTCAGCTAGCTGAACTTTTGGCGCACTTGACGAAGTACGTCAACCAATCAGAGCTTCTCACTGTAGTGATGTCACTTTACACTTATCTTGAATGAATCACGGGACGATTGAAAACATTTTCAACAAACGCAGATTTAGAAATTCAGAAACAACACTTACCAAAGACAGATGGACAGGCGCTCCTAAGGAGGAACAGAAAACCTGTAGTTGGTGTCCTGGTAGGAGATTTGAGCTCCGATGCGGCCGAGGAGGTCGTAAAATTAGGTGCGGGACAGACGGAAGTAGCGCTGGAAGCGAACCTCATCCATAAGCAGCTCCTGGAGCAAATGGTTAAACTCCCCAAACTGCGAACGCATCTGAAAAATGGGCGGTGATGCCACCGATGTCGACGTTGTCTAGCTTTATCTAGCTAATAAAGCCAAGCCACTCTCTGGATACGATCCGCCATAGTTCAGAAGCCCCGCCCACGCACTCTTTTTTTTTTGCTCAGAAGCAAGCGTTGGAACCCTCAAAGTTGATGCGTCAAACTTCATGCGTTGGGTACGTTGCCCGACGCAACCAAACTGTGCGGTGTGAACGCAGCATTAGAGCGCAGGGAGAAAGTTAAAAGCAGGGTTGTTTTCTAAAACAATGTCCCAATGTCTTTGGAGAGCTTGTTCCAAGATTTGAAAGGCAATATTCACAAACAATCTTCATCCAGTCTGACTGAGTTCGAGGTGTTTTCCTGAGAAGTCACTAAATTTGCAAACCATTTCTTTAATTTCCTTTGCTTTTATAGTTTGCCCTACCTTCTGTTGGTCTGCCTCATAGAACTCAAAATAAAATGAAACTGTGGTTGTGACAAAATGTGAAAAGGTTAAAGCTGATCTCGTGTTCCATCAGCGACGGGGACGAGAAGCGGTCCGACAGCCAGCGGTCTCTGTGCGACGACAGCAAGGCGGGCAGCGAGGACTCCCTGGCCGAATACGGAGACAGTGTGGACATCCAGTTCAACGAGGACGGCTCTTTCATCGGCCAGTACAGCGGCCGCGCCGCCGCTCCCCACGGCAACGAGAGCTCGGGTCCGGCCTCCCCGGTCAACCCGATCCCTCCGCCGCCGTTCACTCCGTCCATGTCCAGCATCCTCAACCGGCCGAGCTAGATCCGGAAACGCCTAAACGTGCATGCCTGCAGCGAAAGCGAGGGAACGGGCGGAGCTCTCCTGATTCCACCGTCCGTTTCAGACACATTCGACAGGAAGCCTTTCCTTTTTCCACTCCGTTTTTACAGGTTTTCCTCTGGATGTAACAGCTGCTGAGGAACAAAACTGCTAACTGCAAGATGAAGACAGTCTGGAGCTGCTAAATCAGCTCCATCAATTGGCTTTTGACTTATTTAGAGGTAGCTATTGAATTAATTTGAGTGTCTGATTTAGGGGTAATTGCGGCGTAAGTTTACCTTAATGATCACTGCCATAAAACTTGGAGTTAGCAGATTTGTACCATTGATGTCACACAGGACTACTGACTAAAGGAATCATATTGTTGCTTAAAAACCTTACGAGTCCTCGACGTTTATACAGAGTAGGATTTCACAGCCAAGACCGCATTTCATTGAGTTTCACATGAATATTTCAGCCTCGTTTTGTTTCCGCACATCTATTCTTATTCTTCTTTTTTGTGGCCACTTGTATTTATTTGTATTCATGAACAAACAGTGGGTAGATGAATAGCCCCCAGGAGAGATGCCTACCTTTAAAACCGGTACTAAATCCTGCTTCTCTGTGCAGCTTCGACTAAACCGTGCAGAATGAACGATAAATCCCGCAAAATAGTGTTTAATATCACACATTTCCAACGTGCCTCTCAGCTTTTAAAGGGAAGAGTTTATTATAAAACAGTGTGGTCAAAATTATGGATTAACTACCAGGGTGGTTAATCCCTTTGACCAGCAGATGGCGCCCGTTTTAAGTGACTGAATGATCTTTGATTCATCCAGTCACCTTGGGTCTTTGCTGGGTTTATTCAGGAAAGTCATATGTGGCTCAAAACGTGAAGGCAGGTCCACTGGAGAGTAATTAATATGCAGGCAGAAACAGAATCTTATGTTTTCCTTCTCTGAATGTAAATAAAACCCTAAGATTGCCTCTTTTTTTTTTTACTTTATACAGCTTCTTTTATAAATTAACCAACTTGTTTTTACTATGTGTTTGATTTTTGAGCGTTTGTAACATGCAGGCATCCCACCCCACGTCGTCTGCTGTCGACTTTTCCTCTCGTGTCAATTAGTAGCTCCAACGTTCCTGTAGAGAAGAGTAGAATCATGGAGTTCGACCCTCTTCCTGTTTCCTTATAGTGCTTAGATACGCAGCAGAAACACAGATTATTACATGCGACAAACACAAGGGTGACATTCCTACAGCATCGCCAGAGTTTTTGAACGAGCTTGAGGTTTCCTGGTGGAGCAGCTCAGATGTTCTCCCTCTGAAGGCGTCGTCCAGGAACAAAAGGTCCAGGAGCTTTCACCAGGACTGGCAGTAGGAAGACTGAGATGTGCTTACTAACTTGCTTGTTGCATTGTGCGCTTTACTGTAAACTGGTAAACTAACCTCAGACTGTCAACTAATAATAAAGATGGACAATGCATACACTGAATAAGGCCTCTTTGTTATGTTCGAGTCTGAGTGGCTGTTGAAGGAGAAGTGAAAGTGAAATCAACCTCCTATGTGGACCCCAACCTGTAAACATCTGTGACGAAGTATAAGGGCCATTGTAAACTAAAGAAAAATAGTTCCGCCCAAAAAACTCAAGAAATTCTGAGATTAATTGCAAATATTTCCCGGGGGGTAAAAAACCCTCAGAAATTCTCTCTCACAAAAGTAGTAAGATTAGGAGTTAAAATATTTTTTTTAAAATTTGATTAATTTCAGATAGTTTGTAGGAATAAAAGCATAATTCTCTGATGTAGAAAATTAGCAAGAAAAAATAATGAGATTTCTATGATTAAAGGCATAAATGTTCAAAATCAGATATTTCTGAGATGGAAAAGTCAGAAAAAATTGTAAGAAAAATGTATATGGATAGACGTGACATGGGGAGGGGGAAATGTGCGACTTTAATCTCCCAAAAGAGTTGTGTTATTAAAAACTTTTTTTTTACCTTAATTATATGCCTGTCATTCAATGATGCAACATTAGGTGGGGGTTCAGTTTCCTGGGTGAAACTGTATTAAACCTTTTAGACCTAAACCTTAAAATGCCCGTCTGGACTTTTCCTTCCTATTTTAGCCGCAAAAAGGGCAAACGATGTTGAACGATTTTTTTAACCACTTAATCGACTTTTAGGAATTTTTAAAAGAATCGATTCAGAATCAAATTTTCTATCTTTTTTTCTTTCTTTTTTTTTTTTTAAACATAGCGCGAGTAGAACATCTCCCAAACACAACCTAGCTATCCTAAAACCGCTAGAAATCTGACGCGACGCGGAACAGGAAGTGCTTTTTAGTTCAGCGCCGCCACAGGCTGGGAGGTAAACTTGTTGCTCTAAAAGGTTTGGTTTGTTTGAGCAAGAGCAGTGTAAGTGTGAACAACACCAGCTGAAACAAGAGCAACAATTTTGCACGTTTGATCCCCAACTGAAACAGCGCCTGGCGGACTATCAGACGTGAATCCTTAGAAAAACCCAGAAGGATTCTGTGTCTAGCAAAGTTCTGCCTCATATGTAGGCTGGATAATCAGCTGAAACGGGGTCACCTCCCACTTTCTGTTGTAGTTTCGGTAGATTCGTTAATAATATTGATTTAAAACAAAATCTGTTTATTTATTTATTATGGTTTGTTTCTCGTTAAATCATCTGCCAGTCTTTGTGACGTAGCACCTTTAACAGACAGTATGCAGTGCTTGAACAGATGTGTTATCTGCCGGTTTGCAACTGGGAGAAAATGAGTGGGGGCTTTAAACCTTTCCCTCACAAGGGCACCAAATGTAGTAGTTTTTCAGTGAAGCTACATTTTATACACATGTGCGACATTCTTTACAGTTTGCGGCTGTGGTGAGTGAAGCGTCTCTGACTTTCCAAATCACGTTCGGGCACAATCATAGAATCAAACATTAATAGCAATAAAAATTATGTTTAAGCCTTTGAATGTGTTTCTAGGTCATATTTTCACCATGCTATTTAGTAGTTTGTCACTTTATTAATATCAATATTTTGCTATAAAAAAAATTTTATAATTCAAAATAAATATTTGGTTCAGAGGTTAAAAAATGGCTAAAATGCTAATTACTTTTCCGATAACTAGGAGTAGATTTTCAAAATAAAAGCTGGGTCTCTTAAACCTCGAAATAAACTGCTGCTGGTTAATCGCTGCTGGTTTAAATCCATCTATAAGGCACTTTATGACCATTAAAATGCTTCCACCTGTTTTAAGCTAAACATGTATGCGGTTTGCCGGGCCAGTTTTTATTTTGGTTAATTTGCATTTTAGCTAAATGTTTAGCCATACAGTTTTAAGTTGTGGTTCAATATTTAGTTAGCATTGTGCTTGCTAAATATTTAGATTCAAACCAAATGTTTGGCTTGCTAAATATTTATTTTGGAGCTAAATATTTAGCTTGCTAGCTCAATGATTAGCTTGCTAATTAAATATTTAGTTTGGAGATAAATCATTAATTTGTGAAGTACATTTTTAGCTTTGTAATTAAATACTTAGCTCGCTAGCTAAATGTTTAGCTTCTTAACTAAATATTTAGTTTGTGAAGTACATTTTAAGCTGGCTAATTAAATACATAGCTCGATAGCTAAATGCTTAACTTGCTAAATGTTTAGCTTACTAATAAAATATTTAGTTTGGAGCTAAATATTTAATTTGTGAAGTAAATGTTTAGCTTGCTAATTAAATACATAGCTTGCTAGCTAAATGTTTAGCTTACTAACTAAATATTTAGTTTGTGAAGTAGATTTTTAGCTGGCTAATTAAATACTTAGCTTGCTGGCTAATTGTTTAGCTTACTAACTAAATATTTAGTTTGCCAACCAAATGTTTTGCTTGCTAATAAATATTTAGTTTGGAGCTAAATATTTAGTTTGTGAAGTACATTTTTAACTTGCTGATTAAATACTTTTTCTTTTTCTTGCCATCTGAAAAACAAAGTGACGTGTTTAAAATAGAAGTTATTGAAATTGCATTTTTCTTTTAGTTTAAAAAAATAACTTAATCAGTTCAGCTTTCTTATTTACACTTTTTTGTATTTTTTAATGTAGTTTGAGTTTTGATTTTATGTTTTCGTGGTCTTTTTTTTTCAAGTAAAAAAATAAAAGAAATCCGTTTCAAGCTTATTTTTGTTTTCTTTTTTCAATTTCAATTTTTTTTGATCCAGATCTGATGGAGGGTGGAGGGTGTGGTAACATGATGGAAAGTAAGGTGCAAATAGCAGAAGTATCCAAAGGTCCTACTTATTCCTTTGAAAAACCAACTGAAAAATCCCCTGAAGTTGTAAATCCAACTCTATTTAACCCCCACCTGAAAACCCAACATGGCTGCCTTAAAAACAAAATGTACACTGTTCATTTGCAGTTTCAATCTCATCAGGGCCATAGCAACGATTTGCAGATTTTGGGCTCAGAGGGCTCCATTCCTGTTAAGTCCACTACCCATAAAAGCAGGGTTTCAATCAAGATTTGGTCTAATCTGGGAAAGTAGGCAGAGTGGGTTATGTAGTTTGTTTGGCTGATCCTAAAAATCTATCAGAGGTAATTGTTAATATTAGCTGAGACCATCTGAAGCTTGAAAAAAATTGAACGAAAAGATTGTAACAATGGTAGTAACACAACAATCAAACAATGAATATTAAAAACTAATTTTAAATTTTATTATAATTTAGTTCAATTTTTTAAATGTAATTAAAATGTTTTATAAATTAAATGTGCATTATTTACATTTGTTTTCCTTTTAAATTCCTTTAGTTCGTTTATGCATTGGGCCGGCTCTGAGTCTCATCAATTCAGTCGCCACTTTCCAACCTTTGATGTGTTACTGCATAAAATTTACAAATCCAGCATCTACCTTTTGTATAGGAGGCAAATAATTGTATTGTTTGTAGACGTTTCACCTCTGATCTGTAAGAGAATGATTATGGATGTTTACCAAAACTACCCTGGCTGTATTTTATGGAGGACCATAACTGACAAGATAAAATTTACTCCAAAACATCTTTATTTTGTTAACAATGGCCCTAATACTCCGTCATACAAAAAATGCATAAGGAAACGGGAAAATCGATTTTTTTTTTTCACCAACAATGCATGTGTAACAAAAAGGAAACACTATATATATATTTCCCCCACAAATATTCATGTATAAGGAAGAACAAAATAAATATTGTACTTCACGAAAATGCATGTATAAGGACAAGGAAAACCAAAATATATAGTTTTCTTGACAAAAAATTGCATAAGCAAAAATAATAATACATGTCTGCTTTTATTTTTTTATTATGTCAGTTTTGGCCCTCCATAGCTGTAGTCTCCACTACGAGTGAATGTCTGCACAGATGATCCGGACTGATGGAGCAGAGCTGGGACGTGACGTTCACGGACTCATAACTGGCGGGAGAGTCTTTCTTTGGACAAACACTGCTTCCGTGGCAGTGCAGGGGGCGGACCCACATGCTTGGTGCACGCATGGTGTCATCATCATAACAGACGGAGCAGCAGAGGGTTCTGCAGGACGGAGCCGAACGGACCAGGTCCAGGCAGGATGCTCCGCTTCCAGCGCCCACACGGTACGTAGAAAACCCCGCAGCGACTTGTGCCCATGATGATGATGAAAACCGATCAGCTGGTTTTATTTTATCCGTGAAATCGATACTGAGGACGAGAAGACGCGACGCGGATTCGAACCCGCTGCTGGTTTCAGACCCACAGACCAGAACAGGTTCGGCTCCACCGTTTCTCCCGTTTCTTTGTTTACGTCATTATCGGGGTTAGCGCGTGGACCTGGTTCATCACAACAGATCGCGGCACGTGCAGACCTCCTGACGCGTGCAAGTGGCGGGGACGCGCGCGCCGTGCCAAAAGCTGCAGGCAGCGTCTGGAGAGGCTGGTTCGCTCATGATGGAAGGGGTCAACGTAGGGGTCACCAAAGGGGTCAATGTAGGGGTCATTACGTCAAGCTGTCGCGCGGCTTCAGCGTCACGTGACCTTTACCCCCCCTTTCCGTCCAGGGCGCCCTGCCCCCACATGGAGGAACAAAAACAAGCTGCTCTGCTTTTCAGCTCCTCAGAGAAGTTTGGTCAGTTCAAATATGTCCACAGCTGCTCCTGAAGTTTCTTTAATCAGGAAAAACAAACAATAAAATTAAATATAACCTAAAAAGTATTGTTACACTGATTAGAGCAGCTTGTAGGATTTACCTGGAAAAACTCATTGTAACGGTGCGTTCATACCGCCCAAAACGCCAGCGTCAGTTACGGCAAGATTACATGTAAAGTCTACGGTCGAGTACGTCAGAGTCTCTGCGTTGCGTTATGTGCGTTTGCTCCGTCAACTTTTCAAGCGTTACTTACGTTTTTAAGCGGCAAACGGAAGCAACGCAGAAGTTCAGCTAGCTTAACTCTTGACGCATTGCGTCAACCTATCAGAGCGTCTCACTGTAGTGATGTCACTATACACGTATCTTGAATGAAAGCTTGGGTCCAGAAAAAACTAGGTGTTAGAGGAAAAATCGATTCACGTCTGAATCTCGATTCCTATTTAACAAGATTCAGAATCGATCCGAAATGTTTGAGAATCGATTCTCAAAAAATATGTTTTCTGAACCTTTTTAAATTTTTGTTTCGCCAGCGCTAGATGGCTGTAGCCGCTAGCGCTAGCTAGCTGTAGCCGCTAGGCTAAAGCTTCAGCATGAAAGACAAAAGAGAAATCCAGCCCCCCCCGTCTTTGCTGAAGGTAAATGTTTGGGCCGTCTAAAAGGTCTTCTTCATGCTAATGACACCCTTGGCTAAAGTTTTAAATAAGGCTGTTTTAAATAATTGGCTAAGTTATAAATCTGCAAGTATATAAGAGCGATCTTTCTTTATAAGCTACACATAAACATCCATCAGCGCTGCACACCTGTGGCGCTTTCAAGGAAGTCCGAAATAAATGCTGAGTTCAATAACGTTAGGACTTTTAAAATTTCTAACAAAAACAATGAAAATAATAACATAAACCATAAATTTCTGTTTAATGAAGGTTGATAAGCAACGTTTGCTGCATACTAAATATTTTCAATGTATTTTCTACTATGTAGCAAAGAACAAACAAAATACACATTATTATTTTTTTCTTCCCTAAAATATATCAGCATTTTTTTTTTCCAGACTAGATTTTTTGTTTAAAAGGTCTTGGATGTCCAGTTGCCATTTCATGTCTTGTTACTTTTGAACCAGTTCCCTTCTCTCAACATAGATTGTAAAATCCATTTTGTGTTGATGCCCTGTTACATTCATGGCTCACTTCATCACAGACACTTGGCAGATCAAGTTGTGTTTATTACAAACGCAAATGATGAATGAAAGAGTATTGATTAAGAAAAAAAAATTGATTTGAATCGAGAATCGCTTCTGAATCGAATCGTCACCCCAAGAATCGGAATCGAATTGAATCGTGAGATGTTGCAAGATTCCCATCCCTAGTAAAAACATTTTCAACAAACGCAGAATTCAAAAATCAGAAATAACTTACCAAAGACAGACGGACAGGCGCTCCTAAGGAGGAACAGAAAACCTGTAGTTGTTGTCCTGGTTGGAGATTTAAGCTCCGATGCGGCCGAGGAAGTCGTAAAATTAGGTGCGGGACAGACGGTGGTAGCGCTGAAAGCCAACCTCATCCATAAGCAGCTCCTGGAGCAAACTCCCCAAACTCAGAACGCATCTGAATAATTGGCGCTGATGCACCCAATGTCGACGTTGTCTAGCTTTATCTAGCTAATAAAGCCAAGCCACTCTCTCGTTACAATCCGCCATAGTTCAGAAGCCCCGCCCACGCACTCTTTTTTTTTTTTTTTGCTCAGAAGCAAGCGTTGCTAACCTCAAAGTGCATGCGTCAAACTACATGCGGTCTGAACGCCCCATAAGTCAGAGATGCCCAAACTTTTTGCTACAAGGGCCAAAATCATCCAGTCAAAACTTTTGGCCTTTTTCCTCTAATAAACATCGGCAGAAAAATCAAGTGAATTCTTTGTATTTCTCGACAGGAGTGTGAGCAAAACAACACCACTTAAAGTCAACTACTTTTTCCTTTTTTTAATCTAGTGACTTCCATATTAATGTGCTAAAGTGTTTTGGCTATTAATATTCACACTGACACAATTCTTATTCCACAGTTTTTTATTTTTTTTTTACACCAGCAAAATACGTCCCAAACCAACCGTCTCTTCCTTAACAAGGTCTTGTTGTAAAACTATAAAAAAACATTATGCTCTGATTCAAATGCAGTTTGCTTTTTAGATTAAAATGTATTTAGTATTTTTATGTGAATTTGCTGTGACTATCAAACATCAAATTGTATTTGTAAATATCTGATTAAATTTACTCTTTCTTCTCTGTTATTGCACGAATAAATTGTGTACATTTTACTTAAGCTGTTGTAGTGTTAAACTTGATTTTACAATGTACAGGTGCTGGCCAGTAAATTAGAATATCATCAAAAAGTTGAATTATTTCAATAATTCCATTCAAAACGTGAAACTTGTACATTATATTCATGCAATGCACACAGACCAATGTATTTCCAATGTTTATTTCTTTTAATTTTGATATTTATAAGTGACAACTAATGAAAACTCCAAATTTGGTATCTCAAAAAATTAGAATATTTTAAAGGCCAATGAAAAAAAATGTTTTTTTTAAATGTTGGCCAACTGAAAAGAATGAACATGAAAAGAATGTGCATGTATAGCACTCAATACTTAGTCGGGGCTCCTTTTGCCTCCATCACTGCAGTAATGCGGCGTGGCATGGACTCGATCAGTCTGTGGCACTGCTCAGGTGTTATGAGAGCCCAGGTTGCTCTGATAGTCGTCTTCAGCTCCTCTGCATTGTTGGGTCTAGCGTATTGCATCTTCCGCTTCACAATACCCCATAGATTTTCTATGGGGTTAAGGTCAGGCGAGTTTGCTGGCCAATCAAGGACAGGGATACCATGGTCCTTGAACCAGGTACTGGTGGTTTTGGCACTGTGTGCAGGTGCCAAGTCCTGTTGAAAAGTGAAGTCTGCATCCCCATAAAGTTGGTCAGCAGCAGGAAGCATGAAGTGCTCTAAAACTTCCTGGTAGACGGCTGCATTGACCTTGGACCTCAGGAAACAGAGTGGGCCAACACCGGCAGATGACATGGCACCCCACACCATCACTGACGGTGGAAACTTTACACTGGACCTCATGCAACGTGGATTCTGTGCTTCTCCGCTCTTCCTCCAGACTCTGGGTCCTTGATTTCCAAAGGAAATGCAAAAATTGCTTTCATCAGAAAACATAACTTTGGACCACTCAGCAGCAGTCCAGTCCTTTTTGTCCTTGGCCCAGGCGAGACGCTTCTTACGCTGTTTCTTGTTCAAGAGTGGCTTGACACACTGAATGCGACAGCTGAATCCCATGTCTTTCATGAGTCTCTTCGTGGTGGTTCTTGAAGCGCTGACTCCAGCTGCAGTCCACTCTTTGTGGATCTCCCCCACATTTTTGAATGGGTTTGTCGTCACAATTCTCTGCAGGGTGCGGTTATCCCTAGAGCTTGTACACTTTTTTCTACCACATTTTTTCCGTCCCTTCGCCTGTCTGTTAATGTGCTTGGACACAGAGCTCTGCGAACAGCCAGCTTCTTTAGCAATCACCTTTTGTGTCTTGCCCTCCTTGTACAAGGTGTCAATGGTCGTCTTTTGGACAGCTGTTAAGTCAGAAGTCTTCCCCATGATTGTGGAGCCTTCAGAACAAGACTGAGGGACCTTTTAAAGGCCTTTGCAGGTGTTTTGAGTTAATCAGCTGATTAGAGTGGCACCAGGTGTCTTCTATATTGAGCCTTTTCAGAATATTCTAATTTTCTGAGATACTGAATTTGGTGTTTTCATTAGCTGTCAGTTGTAATAATAAAAATGAAAATTAATAAACACTTGAAATATATCACTATGTGTGGAAGGAAAGTATACAGTATACAAGTTTCACGTTTTGAATGGAATTACTGAAATAATTCAACTTTTTGATGATATTCTAATTTACTGGCCAGCACCTGTATAAATGACACGAATGAATGTAACAGATTTTGATATACCACAAAGTTTTTATTTTAGTCTTTGCAGACCGGGCTCAAATAGAAAAGAAACAGCTTTTATTGTCCCTAATCAGCGGCATTTAGCCGTACAGCAGCATAGTAGCACAAAATACTAGAAAAATATACAAATTTAATTTAGAAAACTAGAAAAATACAGTCAACAGAGGTGGGTACTAGTTACATTTACTTGATTGACTTTTTGGGGAAAAATGTACTTTTAAGAGTAGTTTTGGTATGTCATACGTTTTACTTGAGTAATATTACTATGAAGTATCACTACTCTTATTTATATAGCAATCTTTAAACAGAAGGCAACACTTAACTTGAGTACATTTTCTGAGCGCTGCTCCCACTCTGAGTAAATTCACTGAGTGAAGAACAAATATATCTTGACCAAAAATACACCAGACACAGACAGAAACCCAGATTTTATTAAAGATCTCTACACAACCTTTAGTTGTCTAATGTAATCTTCTATCTGCGGAGGATGTTGTTGAATTCTGAAGTTTAGTGAATATACAGTAAACACTAAATTATCACTGGAACTACCTTGTTTTTAGATTTATTTATTCATTGCCTGCTGTAAATATTGCTATTATGATGATAAAATGAATTAGAACTGTTCTTTCTACATAAAATATGTTATATTGTAATTGATAATTATTTGTATAATTTTCTTTTTTGTTTTAATGTACCATAAATTGCATATAAATTTATATATTGTCTGATTACATTATTTTAAAATATTTGATCTTACTTGGTATTCAAGTAGCATTTTTAACAAACTCTTAAAATATATATTGGAGGTATTACTACTTTTACATGAGTAAACCTCTTTTTTTTAAGTGTTTCTTTGTGTTTCAGTAGGAACTGTTGGCATGCAGCTCAGGAATCGCTCCCATAGTGCATGCACAAATTAAACTGAGAGAAATACAGTAACAACAGCTAGCCTGGTCGCTGACCACACCCAGCTATCATGTTAGCTAGTGGTTTTGTTCTCTTTATTCTTTCACTGTATGTGAATTACTTTATTTACCTCTGATAATTTCTTGTTGGTCTCAAGTGGCAAAATGTCAAGTTACAGAGTATAAATACTTTAATGCCTTAGTTAAGAAGAAATTTGGGCTATTTATGCAAAATTGCAGGAATTGTCTGTTAGCCTTTTTTTTTTTTTACATTTTAAAAATAGCCTTCTTACTCCTGTTTCATTTTTTGGTTGTCAGAAAGACAAATAACCCTGCTAAGATACATTTTGACTGTGGTTTGACAATCATTTTAAACAGCTACCATTCTCACACCCTTTTTGGTTTGTACCTTTTGGTTTCACGTGATCTATCCCACACTGCGAACAATGGCTAGCATTAGCCGGAAACATCTATGATTGTCCGTCATTTTGACAGATTACATTTCACACCATCACTTTTTTTATTTTAACAACATCATTTGTTGTCAATGAAAACAAAAACAAAAAAAATACTATTAAAGCAACTGAGCATCATCTCAGACGCGGACATATCTCGCTAACCGTTAGCTGACACCGCGTTGAAGAGTTACTGAGGCTATGTTTAGCTAGCCAGTTTAGCTGGCCAGTTTGGAGCCAAATAATTAGTTTCTTAACTAATATTTATTTCAAATGTAGGGTTTAAATAAGACTGATGCTTTCACAATTTTATTTTTTTTATGTTTAGCTGGCTAGCTCAATATTTAGCTTGCTCACTAAATATTATAAATGAATAAATAGCATTGATTCAAGAACAACTTAAACTTCTTTTTGTTTAGCTAGCTGCTAGCTCAATATTTAGCTCGTTAACTAAATATTAAGTTTGAAGCCAAATAATTAGTTTCTAAACCAATATTTATTTGAAATGTTGAGTTTTATAAATTAATAAATAGCATTGATTCAAGCACAACTTAAACTTCTTTTTGTTTAGCTAGCTGCTAGCTCAATATTTAGCTTGCTCACTACATATTAAGTTTGGAGCCAAATAATTAGTTTCTTAACTAATATTTATTTAAAATGTAGGGTTTAAATAAGACTGATGCTTTCACAATTTTAATGTTTAGCTCACTAAATATTCACTAAATATTAAGTTTAGAGCTAAATAATTGTTTTGTAAACGTATTTTTATTTGAAATGTTTCGTAAATAAAAACATAACATTAATGCAGTCACAATTTTTTTTTTTTTATGACAAAATAGAATAGAATAGAATAATCCTTTATTGTCCCACAAAGGGGAATTTCAGCTGTAATAGCAACACAGTGACAGGTAATAGAAGCATTTTGATCATACAAGAAAAATACAAAAAATATATAAAAAAACATAATTAAAGATATTATATTCAGGACAAAATTACAAAAATGACAAAACCAAGTACTGTGCAGTTATTAGAATTGAAGTGGCGTACTCGTATCTGAATTGGCAACTGAGTAGGAGGATTTAAAAACAGAGAATAGTTACATAATATGCATGTTTAGTTGTGTGTTTAAAAAGTAGATTGGTGATTTACAAGAAGTTAAAAGAATATAAACTGTGAAAAACAGATGTGCAAATAAGCTAAATAATTGGCATTCATTTTTGACTGTAACTTTGTGAACGGCATTCCATATTTCTGAGGCAACATCATAACAGAGCAGCTCTCCTGTCAGTCATTCAGGATTTCCACAGATATTCCAGGGCAAAGTGTAGCGTCCTGCTGCCTGACTGGTTGTTTTTTGGTTGGTCAGTAAGACAAACCCACCAACGGACCAATCAGAGTCTCTTCGGCAAACCGAGCAGGTTGCTGACGGGCCATCCAGTCGCACTCCTCCCACGTCTGGCACAGTGTGAGAAAGTTCAAACTCTGCATGTTGGACTGGGAAGCTCCTTCTTCCTCCCTTCTGTTGAACACACACCGACTCCTGAGACGACACACAAACACACACACAGAGACAGCTGATTGTGGAAGTCATGTCACAGAGCCAGGCGACGCTCACTCGAACCCCTCTGGAAAAGACCTGGGTTCCCTGGATGAGGAGCAGACTGAGCAAACGTCGAGGCTGTGAGTAGACCCGTACGCAGAATCAGAGCTTTCCGCCTCGGTTCTGACTCTATGGGTCGACGTGTTTGAGCATTTTAGGAGCGTGGGACAGCTGTGCGTCATGACCGATCGCGTCGAGTTTACGGGCTTTTCTTATTTTTGGAAACGTGTGGAGAAGCCCTTAAGGTCGTTCACCCCAAAGGGTCGCTGTGAATCCTCACTTTCTGCAGTTAGCAGTCATAATCCAGCCAAATGATAACCCAATTATCAGTTCAATGTAACGGTTCAGTTCATTTTCGGATCAGTCGGGATGCAACAACACTAGGGATGTCCAGATCAGCTTTTGGGCCTCCGATCCGATCTTTTAACCTCAAGTCCGATCCGATTTAGAGTCCAAATCCGATAGTTTGCCTTTAGTATTGAAATTTATAAAAAAGACATATATATTTTCAGCCAGTAACTCAACTTTTTAATAACACTAATTTCATCAATAAGCCTTACCATTATTGTTGTCAATCCCATGAAATCAAAGCCTTACAGAGAATTAAAGCTCAGCTTCAGTTTAATATTTCAGACAAAAGTATAAAACAAAACACTTACAGACGTGGACAAAATTGTTGGTACCCTTCATTAAATCAAAGAAAAACTCATAATGGTCACAGAAATAACTTTAATCTGACAAAAGTAATAATAAATCAAAATTATATAAATGTTGACCAATGAAAGTCAGACATTGCTTTTCATCCATGCTTCAACGGAATTATTTAAAAAATAAATGCATGAAACAGGCTTGGACAAAAATGATGGTACCCACAACTTAATATTTGGTTGCACAACCTTTTGAGGCAATCACTGCAATCAAATGATTCCTGTTACTGTCAATGAGACTTCTGCACCTCTCAGCAGGTATTTTGGCCCACTCCTCATGAGAAAACTGTTCTAGTTGTTTCCGGTTTGAAGGGCGCCTTTTCCAGACAGCACGTTTCAGCTCCTTCCAAAGATGCTCAATAGGATTGAGATCAGGGCTCATAGAAGGCCAGTGTTTTCCTCTTAGCCCTTCTTGGGTGTTTTTAGCTGTGTGTTTTGGGTCATTTTCCTGTTTAAGACCCGTGACCTGCGACTGAGACCATGCTTTCTGACACTGGCCAGCACATTTCTCTCTAGAATCCCCTGGTAGTCTTGAGATTTCATTTTACCCTGCACAGATTCAAGACACCCTGTGTCAGATGCAGCAAATCAGCCCCAGAACATAACCGAGCCTCCCCCATGTTTCACAGTAAGGACCGTATTCTTTTCTAGATATGCTTCATTTTTCCGTCTGTGAACATAGAGCTGATGTGCCTTGGCAAAAAGTTAAATTTTTGTCTCATCTGTCCACAGGACATTCTCCCAGAAGCTTTGTGGCTCGTCAGCATGTAGTTTGGCATACTCCAGTCTGTTTTTTTTAATGATTTGTCCTCTGGCTCAAACAGCGAAGGATGTTCCGATCCGACACTGATGTTCCTTGAGCATAAAGTTCAGCTTGGATCTATTTTGAAGTCTTTCTAGGCTCTTTTGTTACCATTTGGATTATCCGTCTCTTTGATCTGTCATCAATTTTCCTCCTGCAGCCACGTCCAGGGAGGTTGGCTACAGTCCCATGGATCGTACATTACTGAATGACATGTGCAGCTGTAGTCACAGAAACATCTAGCTGCTTGGAGATGGTCTTATAGCCTTTACAGTTAACATGCTTGTCTATGATTTTCTTTCTCATCTCCTGAGACAACTCTTTCCTTTGCTTCCTCTGGTTTATATTGAGTGTGGTACACACCACGTCACCAAACAACACAGTGACTACCTGGAGTCCTATATATAGGCCCACTGAGTGATTAGAGGATTGTAGACACCTAGGATGCTGATTAGTGGACATACCTTGGATTAACATGTCCCTTTGGTCACATTATTTTCATTCTTTTCTAGGGGTACCATCATTTTTGTCCAGGCCTGTTTCATGCATTTATTTTTTAAATAATTCCGTTGAAGCATGGATGAAAAGCAATGTCTGACTTTCATTGGTCAACATTTATATAATTTTGATTTATTATTACTTTTGTCAGATTAAAGTTATTTCTGTGACCATTATGAGTTTTTCTTTTATTTAATGAAGGGTACCAACAATATTGTCCACGTCTGTATACTTGGTACAGTATTATAAAGAAAAGTTCTTACAGCAGTTGAGCGTGCACAATGCTGCCCTCTACTGTCGTGGGATCCCATTTACTCAATATTTTTGACTACGTGTTATAGAGCCCGCTCTGTTCTACGTTTTTAAGTTGTAGTATTATTTTTGGTGTTTTCACTATAAGCAGTTCAGGTTGCCTTCTCTCTCGCTGCAGGAGCTAAAAAGGAGTTTTTTTCAGTTTATTTTGGTTTATTGTTGCGTGTAAATGCCAGAAGGTGAGTTTCCAAGCGCTTATAATGTTTTTTAAAGTACGGTTAAGGAGATTTGTTAAAGTTTACCCATATTAGAATTGTGAGTCCTAGTTTGCTCCGTTTGAATTATTGCACAATCATAGCCAAACATAACTAGGAGTTACTTTCATAAAAATTGGCATGACTCGTCAGCTGATATAACCGATCTCCGATCACTGAAAATTGTGAAAATATTGTCCTGATCCAATCTTGAGATCGGGATCGGTACATCCCTAAACGATAGCAATTTCTTTCACACCAATACTATACCGATACTTGAATCTGAGTACTTGCCAATACTGGGCACTAATACTGATACTTTTACCATACAAAAAAATGTAATGAATTGGAAGACCGGTTTTAGTTTCATCTCTGCTTGTTACAACAGATGATCTTAAATGAAATAAAACACAAATAAAAACGACCACAAAACTAAAATTTCAAGTTGAAAACTACAAATTCTCTGTGAAATGATTGTTTCCACGTTTTAAGTATCTTTCTATCCTATCAGATACGAGTACATTAGAATAGTATCGGCCCTGATATGCATCCTTAATTTTATTTATATATACTAACACACCATAAATAACAGTTTATATTCCTTTTAAGAAACCACATCATCAATATTTTGTTTGTTTTTTGCCAATGTTGAGAGAATCTGTAATAAGAACTTAATATTTCAGGGTGTATTTACACCAGCCTGGTTTAGTTTGCTTAAAACAAACTCTGATTCGTTTCCTCCCATGGTTCAGACCTTTTGTGCTGCTCTGAATACAAACCGGTGAACTCCGGTGAACTCCGGTGAACATCCGAACCGAGACCTAGCTGAAGAGTTGGTCTACAGAGCAATTCCAAACCAGAGCACTTCAGGTTTGAATGCAACCAAACTTTATCTGATCAAAAAGTTTATAAAAGTTAGTTTATTTTAAAACATGAATAAAACTAAACAGAGAAATCGCACCGTGCAGATTTATAAGCTGCATGAATGAACGCTTCACTGGCCTGAATGCGCTACAAGGTGCTGGACTGCTCCACCTTTGTGTGACGGAGGCTGAAGCGCCACTTCGGACAGTTTTAAAATCAGGAAAAATGCATCCAACAGAAGCGATTAGAATACGTTAATACCCTGCAGGCCCGGACGGGCTAATCGGGAGCACCGGGAAATTTTTATGTTTAGCTGGCTAGCTAAACATAAATTTAGCTTGTTCACTAAATATTACGTTTGTAGCAAAATTATTAGTTGGTACACTAATATTTATTTGAAATGTTGAGTTTTATAAATTAATAAATAGCACTGATTCAAGCATGACTTAAATTTCTTTGTGTCTAGCTAGCTGCTAGCTCAATATTTAGCTTGTTCACTAAATATTAAATTTGGAGCCAGCTTGCCATAAAAGGCCGCTTCACTGCTGGCTGCTTTTGTGTTTTTCTCTCCGCGCGCCTCAACATTAAACCTCAGAGCAATCAGTCAGCGGTGTTTGAAAGGTAAAATAGGGTGGCGCAGAAAGGACTTCTGTTATACAGAGGAAAGCTCAAACAGACCATTTTTTGCTTTTGTGCAAAAAATGACGACCTAAACAGCTAACGAGGACAATGGAACAGGTAAGACACGTTGAACTTTCCCTACAAACCACCATTCGAGTTAATTTACATTTCACACCCTCACTTGGTGCAGACATGCTGACATTTTTTTTATTTTAACAACATCTTACAGGTAACTAAATCAATGAAAACAAAAACACAAATACTATTAAAGCAACTAAGCATCATCTCAGACGTGGACACATCTCGCTAACCGTTTAGCTGGCTAGCTAAACATAAATTTAGCTTGTTCACTAAATATTACGTTTGTAGCTAAATTATTAGTTTGTAAACTAATATTTATTTGAAATGTTGAGTTTTATAAATTAATAAATAGCACTGATTCAAGCACGACTTAAATTTCTTTGTGTATAGCTAGCTCCTAGCTCAATATTTAGCTTGTTCACTAAATATTAAATTTGGAGCCAGCTTGCCATAAAGGGCCGCTTCACTGCTGGCTGCTTTTGTGTTTTTCTTTCTGCGCGCCTCAACATTAAACCTCAGAGCAATCAGTCAGCGGTGTTTGAAAGGTAAAATAGGGTGGCGCAGAAAGGACTTCTGTTATACAGAGGAAAGCTCAAACAGACCATTTTTTGCTTTTGTGCAAAAAATGACGACCTAAACAGCTAACGAGGACAATGGAACAGGTAAGACACGTTGAACTTTCCCTACAAACCACCATTCGAGTTAATTTACATTTCACACCCTCACTTGGTGCAGACATGCTGACATTTTTTTTTATTTTAACAACATCTTACAGGTAACTAAATCAATGAAAACAAAAACACAAATACTATTAAAGCAACTAAGCATCATCTCAGACGTGGACACATCTCGCTAACCGTTTAGCTGGCTAGCTAAACATAAATTTAGCTTGTTCACTAAATATTACGTTTGTAGCTAAATTATTAGTTTGTAAACTAATATTTATTTGAAATGTTGAGTTTTATAAATTAATAAATAGCACTGATTCAAGCACGACTTAAATTTCTTTGTGTATAGCTAGCTGCTAGCTCAATATTTAGCTTGTTCACTAAATATTAAATTTGGAGCCAGCTTGCCATAAAGGGCCGCTTCACTGCTGGCTGCTTTTGTGTTTTTCTTTCCGCGCGCCTCAACATTAAACCTCAGAGCAATCAGTCAGCGGTGTTTGAAAGGTAAAATAGGGTGGCGCAGAAAGGACTTCTGTTATACAGAGGAAAGCTCAAACAGACCATTTTTTGCTTTTGTGCAAAAAATGACGACCTAAACAGCTAACGAGGACAAAGGAACAGGTAAGACACGTTGAACTTTACCTACAAACCACCATTCGAGTTAATTTATGAAGTCGATGGTGTGATGTTGTGGCAGCAGACATAACATGTCATTTTAATAAAAATGATGACGCAACACCACATAACAGGGAAACTTTGTCTCGTAGCTCCTAAGAGTTAGAAGGAAAATCCGGGATGAAGCAAAATGAGCTCACAGGCTTATTTTTTGGGTTAATATTATAAATGAGTACTAATATAATGAAGAACATGGTGTATACCTGCTAAAAAAAAGCAGCAAGTGATCTAATCAAAGGCTTTGTAAAAATTGGAGACTTGTGTTGAGAATTATAAAACATTTTAAAAGAGAATCAGTGTCTGAACCAGAGTCGGAAGTGATGAGAGGATTTCTTGTGTCATTAAAATAAATATGTGTTGACATGCATTCATCAGTTCTAATAAAACAAATGATAGTTTGACCTGTTATATATATTTTTTAAAGTATGACAATAAAAACACAAGGCCCATATTCGACAGAGAATAGAAAGTAATATAAATTAAGCCTGGATGTTTTGCCAAAGAAAATATCTAAATTGGTTAAGTCACGTGTTTTCTATAGTAAATGCACTAAAGCTTTACGGAATATTATATTTTATTGTGGCAGGTGCAGCAAATGAGATTAGGGAAAGTAGAGGAAGAAGTGTGAACATGAAAACAATTTACTTGGGGACTGATTACAGGGGTAGCAGCTCAAAATATGTGTTGTAAAGAATAATATAGATGTGAACGCATGCTGAAATAACTCCACCTAGTGAAGCAGTTAACCCTTATTTATACTGAGTCTGACATTTTATAGGAAATAATACTCTAAATTACAAGGCTTTACAGAACAGTGTGCTGCTGTAGCTTTACAATGTAAGGATATAATTACGTGACTTTAATTAAGGATGCAATGATGACCCCTTTTCTCCAAACGACACACCGATACTTGGATCTGCGTACTTGCCGATACGGACTAGGCCTACCAATGCCGATACTTCCACCACGCGAAAAAATGCAATAAATTAGAAGACAGGTTTTATTTTCTTTACTGCTTGTTACAACAAGCGATGGGAAGTTAAATAGAAATTAGAATAATAAAAATTGACCACAAAACTAAAATTTGAAGTGGAAAATAAACACTTTCTGTGACATTGTTATAGAGTTTCCACATTTTAAGTATGTGTTCATGGTTAACTCTAAACACTACGAGTAAAATAGAACGGTATCAGCCCCGGTACCAGTTTTGGTGCATCCCTAATTTTAACAACGACCTGCCAAACACTGAAAATATTGGGCTAACGCGACCCCTGCATATACCCTGACACCTCTAGAACCTAGTATTCTGTAGTTTAGGTATTTTAGATGAGGTGCCCAGCGGTTTTTCTCACTTCTTTAACCCGTTGTGTGTTTCAGCTTCGGTTCCCCAGTTCACCAACTCCCCAACCATGATAGTGATGGTCGGGCTGCCGGCTCGGGGGAAAACCTACATTTCGAAGAAGCTCACCAGGTACCTGAACTGGATCGGGGTGTCAACCAAAGGTACTTTTCAACATTATCGTAACGTTTCCTGTCTCTACGAACATGTATGCGACTTGCCTATTCATATCCTCGGCCAAGATTTTGTAGCAGCAAGAGGGTCCTGGTTCAAATCCCCACCTGGAGTCCTTCTGCATGTTCTCCCCTTGCATGCGTGGGGTTCCCTAGACGCTAAAACATGATTGTTAGGTTACCTGGTTAAAATCAAGAAAGTATCTGTATGAGTTTTGGGCACTCTTAATAAAAATCCATTTGTTTCTATACTGTCAAATTTCAAATCAGTAAAGTTTTTATTGCTTTAGATTGAATTATAACAAATGTATTTGTGAAATATCAGATTGAGACAGAGAGAATTGTTGTTTCTTTCTTTCCATCTTTCATCAAAGTCAGAAGTATTCATACACTTGTATAGTATTTGGTTGAACGGATCATAAACCGTTTGATTCGGTACAAACGTTTCAGGTTTCCTTCCAGCAGCTTTCTACCACAGTTTGCTGTCCTCTGGACAGAATCAGTGAAAACCGGGTCGGGTTTGGAGGCCTTCCTGAGTTCAGGGCCGCTCCAACGCCCTAACTTTGTTATGCTGAAGCCAGTATGTAGCAAACCTGGAGGTCAGCTCGGGGTCATCGTCCATCTGGAAGACCCACTGGCTCCCCAACGCTTCAGCTTCCTGTCTGACGTCTCCAGATGTTGCTTCATCATGTCCACATCATCCAAAAATGTCCTCTCTGGGACTCAGAATCCGTCTCCGACCAGATGTCTGATGGTTGGACATTCCCATATTTTTATATTTAGTGTGTTATCGATGAACAGATGAACGTGGGACCTTCAGGCATCTGGAAAGGACACCTAAGGATGAGCAACACTGGTGGAGTTCCACAGTTCCCTTGATTGTCAAAAAGAGGCTCTGTGTTTGAGGGGAGCCACCAATTAATGGATTGGACGCTAATAACCAATCAGAAGCTTCTTACGCTCAGAATAGAATCATTTGAATATTTTTGTTTAAAGACAAAATGATCTTCTCGTATGAATACTCAAAGTAATAAAAAAAAACAATTCTTTCTTCGTTCTGAGATTTCACAAATGCTAAAATATCTTTATGTTTATTGATCTGAAACAAAAATATTTACCCCAATTTGATGTTTTATAGTAACATTTACACGTACACTTTTTTTGCCGTTATTTTCTCCATTTTTCCTTCAGTGTATGTAAACATCAAGAAGGAGCCAGTAGGTCGTTTGTTGATAACCTGCAGACATTTTGGGGTTCATTTGTCTTCTTTTATTTATGAATTTAGTTTTTTCTGTCAAGAAAACAAAGTATTGTGGGGAAGAAATTAATCTGTCAAGCCTGTTATGTTTTAAAACATTGTATGCATTTATCTTTTTTGTTTTAGTGTTTAATGTGGGGCAATACAGAAGAGAAGCCACACGCTCCTACAACAGCTACGAGTTCTTTAAACCCGACAACGCAGAGGCCATGAAGATACGCAAGTATGAGCTATACTACATTAGCATCACATTTAAAAACTGCTTTGGCGGGAGTCTCTGCCTCATTTCGAGCAACGAGCGCATCATTAAAGCAGAGATTATTATTGGTAATTGTCCATTGATTCTCAGCAGATCCGCACCATCTAACATTAACTATGAACATGTTCCTCCAGCGTTTGGATGTTTTAAATGTAGAGAAACATATTTTTATTGATTTGTATTTCTAACAGGTGCAAGTCTACAAACTAGATACAGGTTTTAGCCAATCATTGGGTTTTGGACCACAGTTAGGTAGGGTTCAGACTTGTTAACTTCCCTACAGTGGAAGTTTAGTTGAACTCTGTATTATTTTATTTTTTGATGTATTATTTTTTTTATTAGATTGTTTTTTGAGTGTTGGGTTTTTTTAGATTTATATTTTAACAGATTATTCTGTGTACTTGTGAACGCAGCGCCTGTGTGAACACGGCCCTGCAGGATGTGTGTGACTACCTGAGCAGAGACCTGGGTCAGGTCGCGGTGAGTTCAGCTCAACTTGTTTCACTTTGACTCAGCTGGAAGGTCAAAGGTCAAGCTGCAAATAGAAAGAGAATCTACTAATCCATCCATCCGTCCGTCCATCCATCCACTTAATCATCCATCCAATCCTCCATCCATCGATTTAATCATTCGTCCACATAATAATCCATCCAATCAACCATCATCCATTTAATCATCCATATAATCATCCATCCAATCATCCATCCATCGATTTAATCATTCGTCCATTTAATCATCCATTTAATCACCCATCCATATAATCATCCATTTAATCATCCATCCATATAATAATCCATCCAATCAACCATCATCCATTTAATCATCCATTTAATCATCCATTTAATCATCCATCCAATCATCCATCCATATAATCATCCATCCAATCATCCATCCATTTAATCATCCATTTAATCATCCATCCATTTAATCATCCATCCATATAATCATCCATCCAATCATCCATCCATCGATTTAATCATTCGTCCATTTAATCATCCATTTAATCATCCATCCATTTAATCATTCATCCATATAATAATCCATCTAATCAACCATCATCCATTTAATCATCCATTTAATCATCCATTTAATCATCCATCCAATCATCCATCCATCGATTTAATCATTCGTCCATTTAATCATCCATCCATCGATTTAATCATTCGTCCATTTAATCATCCATCCAATCATCCATCCATATAATCATCCATCCAATCATCCATCCATATAATCATCCATCCAATCATCCATCCATTTAATCATCCATCCATTTAATCATCCATCCATATAATCATCCATCCAATCATCCATCCATATAATCATCCATCCAATCATCCATCCATTTAATCATCCATTTAATCATCCATCCATTTAATCATCCATCCATATAATCATCCATCCAATCATCCATCCATTTAATCATCCATCCATTTAATCATTCGTCCATTTAATCATCCATTTAATCATCCATCCATTTAATCATTCATCCATTTAATCATCCATCCATATAATCATCCATCCAATCATCCATCCATTTAATCATCCATCCATTTAATCATTCGTCCATATAATAATCCATCCAATCAACCATCATCCATTTAATCATCCATCCATTTAATCATCCATTTAATCATCCATCCAATCATCCATCCATCGATTTAATCATTCGTCCATTTAATCATCCATCCATATAATCATCCATCCAATCATCCATCCATTTAATCATCTATCCATATAATCATCCATCCAATCATCCATCCATCGATTTAATCATTCGTCCATTTAATCATCCATTTAATCATCCATCCATTTAATCATTCATCCATATAATAATCCATCCAATCAACCATCATCCATTTAATCATCCATCCATTTAATCATCCATTTAATCATCCATCCAATCATCCATCCATCGATTTAATCATTCGTCCATTTAATCATCCATCCATATAATCATCCATCCAATCATCCATCCATTTAATCATCCATCCATATAATCATCCATCCAATCATCCATCCATCGATTTAATCATTCGTCCATTTAATCATCCATTTAATCATCCATTCATCCATCCTTCCATTTACCATCCATCTTTCCATTTACCATCCATCCATACATACATTTAGCAGTGGTCGACCGATATATCCGCCGATATATTCAATGTTTTTTATGTCGGCCATCGGCCGAAATTTGCTTTAAAAAGCTCATATAAAAAAAAGATTTTTCTTTGATACTTTAGGTCCAGTTTCTACCTCAACCAGAAAAATTTACAGCATTATGCTGGTTACTGTTTGAATGTATTTTTATTTTGTATACTTAAAAGACTTGAATCTCTTGTTCTGAAACCATTTGCACTCAGGTTACTGTTTTGAGTTTGTTTTTATATTGTCTAATATTTGAAGTCCAATAAGTATTTAAAGAGTTTTATTAACTTTTAAATTTATGTTGCACACAGTGGGTATTCAGTTGTTTTTCACAATCAATGTGCTGCTGAAAAGTATATATATCGGCCTTGGATAGCGGCCTTAATAATCGGCTTTAGATATCGGCTATTGGTGACTGTATTTTTAAAAAATCGGTATTGGCCTTTTAAAAAACCCATATCGGTCGGCCTCTACCATTTATCCATCCTAATACATTCCTCGTTTTAACTGATTGTTAAAATGTTTTCATTTGAGTTCTACATTTTTAAATTAAAAGTTCCACGTTTCATTTCTGTTAACCTTGAAAATAATTTACTTTTTGTTAAGGTCATAGGATTATATGTGAATTTTTTTTGTGTTATTTGTGAATCCTATAAGTCTGGATTTCCTTCTTTAAGGTTTTTGATGCCACTAACACTACTCCAGAGCGCAGAGACGTCATCCTCAACTTCAGCAAAGAAAACGGTTTCAAAGTTTGTTTGTTTTCTTCTACTGTTCTTCTACTGTAGAAAATCTAGAAGTCTGTGCCAAAAACGTAATGCTACAGTTTCCATATCCTTTCTTCTACGGTTTAGGTTTTCTTTGTGGAGTCGATATGTGATGATCCTGAAATCATTGCAGAGAATATTAAAGTAAGTGTGGCTGTGATTTAAGCTGTAATATCAGCTCATATCTTCAGTTTTAACAGTCAGTCTGGGAACAATCTAGAACCTGGTCGGTCTTTGAGAGCATATAAAGAACTTGTTATCCATCTTTAAACAGCAAGTTAAGCTGACGAGCCCAGACTATGTGGACTGTGACAAAGAAGAAGCTGTTGCAGACTTCCTCAAGAGGATTGAATGTTACCAAATTACCTACGTTCCCCTGGATGACATCAAGGACAGGTAACTATTTGGCAAACAGTACAGTCAAAAATGAACAACAATCTAACTTGTCTGTAATATGAGAAAAAAATGAAACATTTTCAGCAGTATTATTTATCTATATATAAATGTCACAAACTAAATATTTAGTTCTAAGCAACATATTTATCTTCAATGTAAATAGTTATTTTAGAAACCAACTAAATATTTAGCTAACAACTTAATTTAGCTAGCAAACTAAACTGCCTTGTTAAATGTTTAGCTTTGAACTAAATATTTCAATCAGTTATACGGGTTTGACCCAGCTTTTACTTTGAAAGTTCACATATGCTCATTGGCAATTAAATTTGTATATCATCTAAACATTTAATTACAACTTAAATATTTAACAAGCCAGTTTAGATTGACGGCTAAATAATTAGTTTGTTAGCTAAATGTTTAGTTAGCTTCTAAAAGAAATATTTAGTTTGTAATGTATAGGTTTTATTTTGATCATCCACTTATGCTTATTGGCAAGTGAATTCGTATATTAACTACAAATTTAATCACAAGCTAAATATTTAACAAACAAGTTTAGATTGATAGCTTAATATTTAGCTTATTAGCTAAATGTTTATTTAACTTCTAAAATAGATATTTAGTTTGTAAGCTAAAGCTTTTATTTTGATCATCCACTTATGCTTATCGGCAAGGCAATTTGTATGTTAATTGAATATTTAACTACAAACTAAATATTCAACAAGCCAGCTAGGATTGCTGGCTAAATAATTAGTTTGTTTGTTAGCTAAATGTTTAGTTAGCTTCTAAAATAAATATTTAGTTTGTAATGTATAGGTTTTATTTTGAAAGTTCACTTATGCTTATTGGCAAGTGAATTCGTATATTAACTACATATTTAATCACAAGCTAAATATTTAACAAGCCAGTTTAGATTGATAGCTAAAAAATTTGCTTGTTAGCTAAATGTTTAATTACAAGCTAAATACTTAACAAGCTAATCTAGGTTGCTAGCTGAATAATTAGCTAAATATTTAGTTAACTTCTAAAAAAAAATTTGTTTGCAAGCTAAAGGTTTTAAATTGATAATTCATTTATGTTTATTGGCAAGTGAATTTGCATATTAGCTAAATATTGAGTGCGAAGCTAACTCTGTAGCTAGCCACTTTAGCTTGCTAAGGAAATATTAGTTTGAAGCTAAATATTTAATCTAAATATTGGGTTGAGGAGTTCATCCCACAACATGGTTATTATTTTAACATGAAAAAAACGGCTAATTTTAACCACATTAAACGTTGCTGCAGTTTTATACACGATTGTGTATTTATGAGGTTAAACGTATGAATGAGAAATAAATGTCAGAGAGCTTGGAAACAGATCAGAGATCTTTAATTACTCATCCTCTTCTTGTTTTCCTTTGCCCAGGAGTTTATCTTACATTAAGATTTTTAACGTGGGCAGCAGATACCTGGTGAATCGGGTCCAGGACCACATCCAAAGCAGGATAGTCTACTACCTCATGAATATCCACGTCACCCCCAGATCCATCTATTTGTCCCGCCACGGGGAGAGCGAGCTCAACCTAGTTGGTCGGATCGGAGGAGACTCAGGGCTTTCCCTTCGGGGGGCGAAGGTGAGGAGTCAGCGCTTTGTCAACAGCTTGAACTCACACTTCTCCACCCACATAGACAAAAAAACAAAAACAAAAAAACGTTCTTTTTTAAATCTCTCAACTTTATTTTACTGCTGCACTTTTTAGTTCGACAGGGCTCTCAAAGACACAACTTAAAACTTGAAATAATAATAATGAATCTTATTTGGATGCACCCATGCACAAATTGTCATTGTTGCCTTGCAGCCACAAGGTTCTGGGTTTGAATCCGGGTCTGTGATTGTTCTTAGGGGAAGTTTGTATGTTCTCCCTGTGCATCGATGGGTTCTCTCCGGGTACGCTGGCTTCCTCCAACAGTCCAAAAACAATGCGGTTAGTTTATTTTTGGCCCTTCTAAATTGCAGCCTCTGTCTGACCCATTGACTACTGGAGAATGGCACCAGCAACAACGCTTCCCTGCAAGATAAAAACGGGGATAAGCGATGAATGGATTGGCTGTTTCTATCCATCCGGTGCCCTAATTTATTTTCTGCTGATATAAACCAAAGGTTTGTATCTCAGTCGTTCTGTGAAGCTGCTGCTTTGCTTTTTGTACCGTAATCCAGTGGCTCATGACTCTCGTATTTTGTCATCATCAGCCAACTTCACCATAGTGTCGGATACATATACTGGTGAACAGCAGGAATGTTCGATATCAACTTTTTTACCGATATCCAATATATTCTAAATCTATTTTTGATACGGATATGAACCAATACCACCTTAGACGTCTACCTAAACCAGCGGTGTGCAAAATGATTCCAGATAAATTATTTGTCTTTAAATAACTGCTCTTTATGCCATCTCCTGCAAGGACCACATCTTAGACTTTGCTGCACCAATGCATCTGCTTAAAATAAATTTAAGAAACTAACTAAATACGGCAATTGCTTTAAAAAAAAAGAATAACCTAAATCCTGGTTTTATTGGTTTCATTTTCTTTCTTCTTTTTTTTTTTCTAATCGAGATCTGAAAAATATGTAAGATTTATTTCTATTTATTCAAACCTGCAAAACCCTTTTTAAGTTTTTCATCTAAAATAACTTACACATCCCTTTGCAACAACAAATCGGACTTGTTAAATTAATTTAGGTTCTGCATGCTTAGTTTGTTGAGTATGTAAAAAAAAAACTAAACTAAACAACTCGACCACGTATCAAAAAGTTTGGACACCCCGAACCTAAACATTCAAGAGGAATGCAGAAGCCACACAATATATTGTGAATGTTACCAAATGAAAAGAATATCTCAAAAACGAAACGTCTGATCTGTCATATTTTAACCTTTAGAGTGAGAGGAGAAGTAGCTGAAGAATTTGATGTATAGTATCTGCATGGTATGAGAGTAGGGAGAAAAGGTTTCATATTTTTATGCCAATATTGGCCGATAATGTTTGACATCCAGGTGACCAGTCATGTCAACGTTGCATGAAGTGTGCGGGACTAAGAACACGACCCTGGGGTGCACCTCTGTTCGGAATCAGGAAACTGCGGTTTACTTCTCAATTTTGGGATTGTTATTCAGTGGTTTGTCCAAGTTGTTTTCAAATTATGAGGTTGTATAAATACATTTTCTCCTGATCAAATGTGGGTAGTAACGAGTTACATTTACTTGAGTAATCTTTTGAAACAATTTTACTTGTAATAGTTTTGCTACGCCGTACTTTTTACTTTTACTTGAGTAATGACATTATTAACTATTTCAATTCTTTCTTGAGTAAAATGTCTGGATTCACCACCAACATTTACTAAATGAACAAACATTTTAACAAAAAATACACCAAGACTCAAACACTTAAGGTTATTTAAAAGAGACCAGCTTTGGTTTTTCAATGCCATCTTCTCTCTGTTGAGCTTGTTACATTGTCCGATCAAAATAATATACAATAAATACCATTAATTGTCTCTGGAGGTAGTTTTTACCTTGTTCTAAGATATATTTATTAATTTATTACTGCAGGTATTTTTATTATATTGAAAATATTGACTTAGAAAAGTATTTTTTCTGCTTAAAATATCTTATTATACAATTATGTTATTGATTTTTGTCTTTTTTTGGGTTAATTTTAGTCTTCAAAATGCCATAATTTGTCCTCAACAGAATTTTTTGTCTGTCTGATAACATCATTTCCACACAAAAATATCAGTTCTTACTCAGTATTCAAGTAGCCTTTTTACCAAATACTGTTTTAAACTAACTCGAGTAATTTTTTGGATGGATACTTTTAACTTACTTGAATAAAAATATGTTGAAGTAGTGCTACTCTTACTCTTTACTCTTGAGTAAAGTTTTTGCGTACTCTACTGTGCTGGATGCACCATGTGGTCAGGGCTGTGTGTTGTTTTTATGTGTTTATCATCGATTCCTTGAAAGTGCCATGCTGAAGTAGCACTCCTGGTTTCACTGGAGACCAAAGTACGCTGATAATAAAGTCCTTCGGCTCAATACCGATAAGAAACCGCAACATTGGTGAGATAAAAATTCAAACGGTTGTCAGTAATTCAATAAAACAAAAGAGAACGTAGAGGTAAACACGTATAACAGCGTGATAAGCGGCACTTTCGTCTCAGTTTGTCTGCAAACGTGCAACAAAAACAATCGGCATACATGAAAGTAGTTTATCTGCCCCATTTTTATTGCATGCGCTTTTACGAATGCTGCGTCTGTTTGTGTGCCCATCAGTTTGCCAGATCTCTGGGCGAGTACATGCGAGGGCAGAGCATCAGCGACCTGAAGGTGTGGACGAGCCACATGAAGAGGACCATCCAGACCGCAGAGGCCCTGGGAGTCCAGTATGAGCAGTGGAAAGCCCTCAACGAGATCGATGCTGTGAGAACAAGAGCTGCACCTCCATCCTCCTGCTTCCATTCATGCAGCTGACATGATTTAAACTTAAACTGCAGTTTAGGAGACTTTATTTTCTCCTTTTTTACATGACAACCTCACATAAAGTTAGAATATACACAGAAACATTCACAATACATAGAAAGACAAGAGGAGTATCTACGCACACTGACTTTTTGGATGAAAAACTTCCAGATTTAGTGACTTTGCTATAATACGTGGTAGAAAAACCAGTTAAACCACAGCGGAAACCTTATGGGGATCCAGCAGAATGCATGCATGCTTGGAAATACCCCACATTGTGGATGCTTTTTCTTAATTTGATCTTCTCCATGCAAGGGAGTTTGTGAGGACATGACATACGAGGAAATTCAGGAACACTACCCTGAGGAGTTCGCACTGAGGGATCAGGACAAGTATCGATACCGGTACCCTAAAGGAGAGGTGAGTCCAACACAAAGCCAGGAGGACAACAACATCAATGACTAATCAGATGCAACTGTTGCTGCTCAGCAATCGAAGAAGGTTTAGAAAGCCCATTCCCGCATTTCTGAGATGCATCGTTAAACAGATTTTTTTTTTAAATGTAAATGAAGATTTGTGACATTCAGGAAAATCAGGATTTTAGAAAAAATATTCAGATGCTCTAACTAATAACCACTCTGTCTACGCAAATCTCTTTTATTGGGTAACCTAGTGAGTTTGGCAAGTGCAGAACCATTGGGGCCTTCGTGGTATGCAGATCCTGAATTTGGAGGAAAAAATGGAGAGAAAAAGAATGAAAAATACAAAATATGAATAAAATATTTAAGAAACAACAAAAAAGAAAGGTAAAGCAAAAAAATAGTACAGAGAAAAGGGAAAGGAGGACAAAAATGGAAAAGAAAAACTGAAAAAGGGAAAATGAAAAGAAAAAATGGTAGAGAAGGGCAAAAAATGAAGGTGAAAAAGAAAGAAAGGGCAAAATGGAAGAAAAGATCGAAAGGGAAGGAAAATAAATAATGGCTGACAACAGAAAGGTGAGAAAAGGGGAAAACATTACAAATTCCTTGTTTTGTGTTACTTTTAATCTACAACTTTATGAAAAACAGGTTTCTACTCTCAAAATATCGGTGAGGACATTTTTAGTTCCCGGCGAGTTCAGTCCAAATTCTCACTGTAAACAAAAGGAACGCCGTTGGCTGCATTTTGCTCGGCCTTGATCTGTAGCACTGCGTCAGTCGTTCTGCAGTAACTATAAAGAGTCACTAGATGGCAGCCACCCTCTGTTACTAATCATTTAAACACTTACACTTTTATTGTAAAATTTTTACAATTTGACCATTAATGCCTAATGTGATACATTACACAGGAATAATAATTATTACATCACTTTTTGTCTTTTTAAATAAGATTCACTGTACAAAATGTAATGAATAAAACCAATGATCGTAGACTAGTGTAGAAATGACGCAGGGCTCTGTGCTGTAAAAGGAAAAAAATACATCAATGAACATAGAGAATCAAATCGTGACCCCGAAATCGAAAATCAAATGGAATCAAGGATTTGGAGAATCGTTATTGGTGTTTGCCAATGGGAAGTATTGATGGAAAGACTACGTAAACTGAAAGGTGGGACATCAAACCGAGTCGTTACTATTGTTGACGCAACGGAGGTATTATTCCATATCGAAAGTCAGAATTGGAAAACATTTCTGGCTGCCTGAGTGGTAAGTCCAACTTCGAATCCAAAGTCATAATTTCCGAGTTCAGGCTACAAATGGAACGCGCCATAATAATCAAGCTCATCCTTTCCCAATGAAACATGCAGCAGCGTGTAGCTAATATACCGGCTCTGTTTCATTCTTCGCCGCACGCTGCTACGACCCGGGTCTCAGGCCAGGAGTCCAAGATGAATCCGAAGTGTTATAGTTCTCCGTCTACGTCAAAACGGATTGACGCAGCGCCATTATCCGTCGACATAAGGCCTCTCCGTCACCTTCGACACAACTTGACCTTTAGTTAGAAAAACGTGCAGAATACTCATCTTTTGGTTTATTTCTATCAAATTCAGTGTGGATAAAGGTTCAAGCCTTAAAAGTAGACTTCTTTTAAAGCTTTCTAACTATTCTTATCCGTCAACGGGAGAGCGTATGCCTGTGATTGGTCAGCTCGATAAGAGCCAGAGATTATTTCACCTGAAGGGTGCTCTATAGTCGCTGTAATCTGTAGTTAATGCAGCGTTTGGGCGCTGGATGCTTTACATCGAAAGGACAGTGTATCTCTTGGTCGATTTTGAACACAAGCAGGTGTAAGAAAACAACAAAAAGAGCTGCTGGGTTTGTTCACACGCGTTTTCAATGAGCACTTTTAGAAAAAAGGCTTTCCAGCTCAATGAAAAGGTACTTTCTGTAGTCCATTGCTACTTGAGGGGGTAATGCGCTTTTACAAGCAACTCTAGTTGACCAGAAACGACACTGAAAGTGCCTTTAAAGAGTCAGAACCACTGCTGTCCTGGTGGGGATTTGCTTTCGCAACTCTGAGACGCAAACGGAGAACCATAAAAAGAAAAATGTCTCCATCAATACTTCTGCGTCTGGGTGCAAACTTGCTTACGGAGAAGTAGAAACTAGGCTTTATTCTTGTGACACGATCTGCCATCTCTGCCAGGGAGAAAGGAAAACAGGCCGTTTGATTCTCTATGAGTTTCTCTGATCTGGAATCAGCTCACTGTTTGACTCCCGTGTTCCCCCCTGCATGCCGCTGTTCACCAGTCCTATGAGGACCTCGTCCAGCGCCTGGAACCAGTCATCATGGAGCTGGAGAGGCAGGAAAACGTCTTGGTCATCTGTCACCAGGCCGTCATGAGGTGTCTGCTGGCCTACTTCCTGGACAAGAGTGCAGGCGAGAAGAACGTCTTTATTTTGCCGAAAATCTCCCACTACCACGGCGGTCTGATCAATTAAATCCGATATTTCTGTTTCCCTCTGTGCCAGGCGAGCTGCCCTATCTGAAGTGTCCTCTACACACCGTTCTGAAACTCACGCCGGTCGCCTACGGTCAGTCCCCGCTGCCTTTGTTTCAACGTCAAGCTTTTTATCAGGCTCAGAACATTCTGCCCTGAAATGTAGCCACGTCTTTATCTGAGACGTGTTTCACCACCTCTGTGTTTATTTTCCTCCCTCAGGGTGTAAAGTTGAGTCGGTGTTTCTCAACATTGAGGCTGTGAACACACACAGAGACCGGCCGGAGGTAAAGTCTCGTTGGGTTGGAGAGGCTTAAGCCGGGCGTACACTGTGCGATTTTTTTTTTTTTTTTTTTTCCAGTCACGGGTTTTCAGCTGCGGCTCACGCTGTACGAGTGAATTCCAGGGGTTGAAAGTTCACAGCCCACGACACACCTGTGCTCACACTGTACGAACCGCTGTTCGGATGCGACCTGACTGCACGACACGACAGACCCGGAAGCAGAAGAAAAACACGGGTGTGAAGATGCGCGCCTGAGAATTGCGAGGATCTGGCTATCTGTGCCGGGTTTTTTTTTTTTTGTGTGGGAACACCAAAAACCAAAAGGCCACGGCGGTAACGATGGTGACACGCATGCGCAGTATGAGAAATGGCTCGTAGCGTTGCTTCCACAGTCACTCACGAGGGGCGACTGGGATTTCAAACAGGTTTCCTGCGACCGATCGGTTGCTGGTCGTGAGGTGTAAATTGCCTGTCGTTACCCAACGTACACTAGACGATGCGGCACGCACGATCCAGACAAAAGTCGCACGAGTGTACGCCCGGCTTTAGATGGGAACTGAGGGGCTCCTGAAACAACGGCTGGGTGATTCTGAGTTCAGTTTGTGTCCCACGGGTTTACCACAAAGATTTTTCTTTAAAGTAAATCGCATAATACATTTTAACACAAGAAATAGAAAGATCTATCGCAAACTTACGTTAAGGTTTTATGGGTTTCTAGTGAGTAGAAGTCAGCCAAAAGAAGCATGTCAGCATTTACTAAAGTTGCTATTTCAGTGATATTAACATAAATGTGAATAGAAGAGAGTTTTTTCTTCTGGTAATATAGGTATTTACCTCAAATATGAAAAAGTGAATTAACAATTTATGAAATAGCACAACTTTATCATGCTTCTCGGGGTTTTTTTTACCTCGTAACAGCATACAAATTTCCCCCTTTTTAAAAATATTTGTTCAGTTAAAGAAGTGACGTCACTCAAACTGACATTGTCGAGCTCAATCCTTCAACCCTGTTGTGTCTTTCCTCGTTTTTTTGTCGTGCCATATGCTGCTCCAAACACTAGCTACTGTGGACTTAATGGCTACTTTTAGCTAAAATCTTCAACCCCGTAACAAAAAACTGCTTTAAAACGACCAAAACCCCAACGAAAAAATCTTATTAAAGTTTTAGATTTTATTGAATAAACATAAAAATATTCCATCAGATGCAATGTTTAAAAAAAAAATCAAATTGGTGGAATTTTGCATAATCAGAGACCCCAAAGTGCACTGAATTGAGAGAATGACCCGGCTACTAAACAAATACCTTGATAAAGGGACAGATCTTTGAAACATAACAGAAAGGGAAAAATAAAAGAAATCTGTAAGCGGCAAACACTTTTACCTCAACACTGTACCTCTGAGTAACAAATACCTCAAGCAGAGAGTCTATGGGTTGTCGTTTGTAAAGTTACACAGTCAAAAATTAACAGCAATGATTTGGGTTGTTCAACCCATAGTCATATTTGTGTCCACATTATTCGTTAATTCATAAAGGTCACAGTTTCAACTTTAATATTTAGTTAACAGGTTAAATATTTAGCTTTGAACTAAATATTCAGTTTTTTAAGCTAAGTAGCTAGCCAATTCAGCTTGCTAGCTACATATTTAGCTAAAAAGCTAAACTGGCTAGCAAAAGATATAGCTTTGAAGTAAATATTTAACTAATATTATTAAATTCTGATTGCTGGTGAGTGGAAGTGTACTATCAAAATGCTAATATCTATATAAACTCCTGCTGCTTGTATATTGCTATAGCTGTAAAACCACCGGTAAACGTCTATATTGTCGCTAAAACGACTCATTCTACATTTCAGGAGGAAAATCTATATAGATAAAATGAAGACATTCAGTAACGCCGGTTATTTATATAAAGGTTAGCAAGAACTAGCTTTTATTTTAGTAGTCCAGTTTCGCTTTTGGGCGAATACAGTTTCATATTAGCCAAAAGTTTAGCAACTGAGCTAAAGGATTATTTTGAAGCTAACTATTTAGCTAGACAGTTTAGCTTGCCAGTTAAGTATTTATCATAAAACTAAATATTCACTTCGAAATTAAATGCCTAGCTTGTTAACTAAATATTTAGTTAGGAAATGTGTCTTTTATAAATATATAAATGACGTGTTGCAAAAAAATCTAATCGAAAAATCACTTTTTTTTTCTCCTGATAGGCTAAATAATCCAAATTATTTGTTGTTAATTTTGGACTATGTAACTTTACATACCTGTTAAGCAATAATAGTACAGATACTGTTTTATGTCTTGTTAATAGAAATAAGCGAGACAGCTTGAGTTTGTCTTTCTCAGAACGTGGAGGTGGACAGAGACCCTGAGGAGGCGCTGGAGACCGTCCCCGAGCACATCTAGATGACGTCCCAACCTCAACCGCCGTTCCTTCCAGAGAGGACGTCCTATTTTTAATTTAAGTAATTCTTATTTTTATAAAACCGAAAGCTTGGAGACAATGACAGGTTTCCTCGATGGCATTTTAATTCCACTGTACGCGCACTTTATTTGGAAGGGTCCAGGTAGGGGGAGGAGGTCTGTGACACTAAATAACCGTTTTAATGTGAAAAAACTGACTGACTGACCTGCACTTCACCCTGTCATTCTATTGACTGTTGCGATTTCATTTAGACAGCAATAATACTCGTTTTGGTGGTAGCTTTAGATTTGAAAAGCGATTTTAAAGCATCCCGGCAGAGAATGAGAGTTACGTTTCGGTCATCAGGATATATTTCGCTCTGAATGTTTCTCTGCTTCAGATGATTTCAGTTTAGCACAAAAGTCTGTTAATCAGCTATCAACTGAAATCAGAGAAGTGCGCACTTGTTGGCGTGCAAAATGGGATAGCCTACTGCAGGGGCGCCTACACAGCAGGAAAAAAAAGAAAGACAAGTTTTTAAGAAAGTAAAAGTCCCTTGGTTAAAGACATTTGTTCTTATTTTTTAAAATATATTCTCAGAAAATGTTCCGTTTTTCCATTGGCAGAATCTTTAGCTTATTACAAGCAAAAACGATCTTGTATTTAGGGATACGACGACACCGATACTTGGATTTTAATACTTGCTGATACCGAGTACCACAAAACAAAAAATTCAAATGAAATTTTTTTTGTTTTTTGCTGAAATTCTTGCGAAATTTACACATTTTATGTATCGTTTAACAGTATTGGTTCACTTAAACCGATACAGCCATAATACATAAGAACGGTATTGGCCCCGATACAGCTATACCAGTATCAGTATCGGTGCATCCCTATCTTGTATTGATTTTTGTTCTTGTTCCTTAAGTAGCCTTTTTCCAATGTAAGGCCAGTCCTGCTTTTAGATGTTTCCCTACTCCAACACACCCGTTACCAATGTCTCTGCAGAGCTGGGTTGGGTGCATCTAAAACATGCAGGACGGTAGGTGTCCAATATGTAGGCACCCCTCTATGGGGTTAAACGGTCCAAAAAATTTCCAGTAAAAATCTTATTTAGCCTAATGAAAAATTTAATCTCAGATTTTTTTTTATATATTGAATGCAATTTGCGATTCTTATATTTTTTTTTCTACCTGTGTTTTCTTAAAAGTAAACTGATAGTGAAAAGAAAATATATTTTCAAGAACTAACTTTTATTTCAATCTTCCCATGCTGGAGCTGACCTGAATTCAAAATCCAACTAAAAGTAAGCTGTAGAATACCCAAAACGGTACATCTTGGCGGATTTACATCAATCTTATCTATGGAAGTCCAGGTTGGCTAGTTAAAAAATCTTGATTTGATCAAAATTTAACTACATAAACAAAAAAATTAATTATTTTTAATTGATAAAATTGATTTAATGCCCAGCCCTAGCCCGATAAAAGAGAAATAAATACAGATTTTTCAAAGTCATGTTTGCGTCCATGTTATTTATTCATCTACGTCACATTTGTGAATCAAATATTTAGTTAGCAAATTAAACATTTGGCTTTGAAATAAATATGTAGCTAGCAACATGAGTTATTTTAAAGGAGTGGGGCATCACTACTTTTTTCTTATCTGTAACTAAAACGCTCCATCTTGGCTGCGCAATTAAATGTTCTGTTATAACACCCCTGTAGTCAAGCTTACTTCCCTGTTATTTATCCTATTTTAGTTTTTGCAAGGCACAAACTATACACACTTTCTATTATCCTGCTAGACTAACAATTTAATAAAGCTGTAAATACTGTACAGGGTTAATAACGCAGTAATTAATGCATAAACAAGATTGATCATGTCCTCAGTGCAAAAAGGCTCAACATTCCCAATCTGATTAACTTAGTCATGTCTCGCACAGGATTTGTGAAATGCTATTTTTACTTATTAACTGTGCATCAGCAAAGCCTTTATTTTTAATTAAACTCATATAGCTAATTGCATAAGCTGATAAATAATGATTTAAATTAATGAACCTTTCCTTTCCCTAGCTAAATATATAGCTTTGAAGTCCATATTTAGCCAATATTCAGATTCAGTTGCCGATTAGCCGAAAAGCTGGGTCTTTTGCACCTCCATCGGTAAACGTCTGTGTCTCCATTAAAAAAACTCAACCTAAGTTTTAAGCTGAAATGTTGGACATCTCGTGACATTTAATCTCGCCTTAATTTTGTATAGAGTTTTCTAAGACCCAGATCTTATTTTCATAGTCCACTTTCGGTTTTCCGTAAATAAATTGGTATATTAGCTAAATATTTTGTTTTGAGCTGAATATTTAGTTTCCAGGTAAATATTTAGCTAACCAGTTTAGTTTGCTATCTAAATATTTTGATTTAAACTAAATATTTCCCTTGCTAACTAAGTCTAAATGTCAAAATCAAATATTTCGCGTGTTACCTAACTATTTAGTAAAGAGTTAATCATTTACTTTATGAGCGACATATTTAGCTACCCATTTTAGCTTGTTAGCTAAATATTTAGATTCAAACTTAATATTTACATGGCTAAATATTAATTTCAAAGTCAAATATTTAGTTTAGAGTTAAACATTTATTTGTAAGATAAATATTTAGCTAGCAAGTTTAGCTAGCTAGCTAAATAAATATTTAGATTAAAACTAAATATTTACATAGCTAAGTATTGATTTCAAAGTCAAATATTTAGCTTGTTGCCTAAATATTCAGTGCAGTGCTAAACATTTATTTTTCTAACTAAAAATTTAGATGCTAACTAAACATCTAGTTAAGCTAAATGTTTAGTTTATAGCTAAATATATTTAGCTAGCAAGTTTAGCTAGCTAGCTAAATAAATATTTAGATTAAAACTAAATATTTACATAGCTAAGTATTGATTTCAAAGTCAAATATTTAGCTTGTTGCCTAAATATTTAGTGCAGTGCTAAACATTTATTTTTCTAACTTAAAATTTAGATGCTAACTAAACATCTAGTTAAGCTAAATGTTTAGTTTATAGCTAAATATATTTAGCTAGCCAGTTTAGCTTGCTACTAAATATTTAGATTCAAACTAAATATTTATCTTGCTAATTATTCATTTAATACTTGTCACTTTAGCTAGCTAGCTAAATAAATATTTACTTTAAAACTCAATATTTACATAGGTAACTATTAATTTCAAAGTCAAATATTTAGCTTGTTACCTAAATATTTAGTTCAGTGCTAAACACTTAATTTGTAAACTAAATATTTAACTTGTTAATTAAATATCTAGTTAACATGTTAATTGTTTAGTTTTGATCTAAATGTTTAGTTTTAAGATAAATATGTAGCTAACCAGTTTAGCTTGTTAGCTAGATATTTAGATTTCAACTAAATATTTAGATTCCTACTAAATATTTACCTTAACTATTACTTTTAAAGTCAAATATTTAGCTTGCTAACTAATTATGTAGTTCAGTGCAAAATATTTCATATGTAAACTAAATATTTAGATTGCTAACTAAATATCTACTTAACAAGCAATATGTTTAGTTTATAGCTAAATATTTAGCTAGCCAGTTTAGCTTGCTACTAAATACTTAGATTCAAACTAAATATTTATCTTGCCAACTAAGTATTAATTTCAAAACATTTAATTTGTAAGCTAAATATTTAGCTAGTCACTTTAGCTAGCTAGCTAGCTAAATAAATATTTTGATTAAAACTAAATATTTACATAGCTAAGTATTAATTTCAAAATCAAATATTTAGGTTGTTATCTATATATTTAGTTTAGTGCTAAACATTTAATTTGTAAACTAAATATTTAGCTTGCTAACTAAATATGTAGTTAATAAGCCAAATGTTTAGTTTTGAGCTAAGTATTTAGTTTATAGTTAAATATTTAGCTTGCTAACTAAATATCTAGTTAGCAAGTTATTCTTTTAGTTTTGATCTAAATGTTTAGCGTTAAGCTAAATATTTAGCTAGCAAGTTTAGCTTGCTAACTAAATATTTACCTTATTAACTATTGATTTCAAAGTCAAATATTTTGTTTGAAACTGATTTAAAAAATGGATGCAAATAAGACTTCGAAAAAACATGAACTCCCTTTTTTTTTTTTGTTATGTCGGGCTAAATTACCCAAATTATTGCTTTTAATTTTTGTCTGTTTAACTTTAAAATCTGCGGCTCGTGGCCCGTATCATGACCCAATCACTGGAATTCACAGGCTGGAGCAGAGAGGCATGTAAAACATGAAGGACCTGGGAACCTGAGAACCACTAATGCACGAGGAGGATAGGGAACATGACATATCACGCGGAACATTTCGCGGTGGAGGATCTAGAAGGTCACGGGTTTAAATCCTCCTTCCACAGTCCTAAAACCTGCAGCTGTGTCTCTGTGTTGGGCTACCGAGAAAAAAATCGGGCCTCCGCATTCAGCTACGCATTGAGTACCCATTTGACTGTGGTGATAAACGATTTGTTACAGACAGTTCAGTTTTATCCTGGAATATGATGTTTATATCCAAGGGACACCAGGTCCACAGTAGCTCTGAAGGGACAAACCATTCACTGAGCCAGAGACGGCATCTTGCGTTTGTGGATATCGTGCCTTTAAGAAGTTGTCATTAATTCCGATTTTATAGTTTTATAAGCTGGAAGTAAGATGCAGGTGCTCTAAAACTTTTACTGTCGAACAGAGACATAAAAAAAAAAAAAAAATGCTAGTATTCTCATCATATGCAGTATAGCCATTGTAGTGCTGCAGCTTCACGTCTTCATGGTTTTAGGGTGTTAAGCTGTTAATGTTCCAACTAGAAGCCGATAAAATGTGGATCCCAGCAGGAATCTGACTGGTTTATCACAGTCCACCACTCCCCAGGCCCTTCTGCCACCACCGTGCTTCAGTAATAGGAGGGTGGAGGAGTTGCTATTCCTTAGGGAATCGGGCCAGCAACAGCGGATGGGCTGTCTCTGTAATAAGTATTCAAAGGTACGCTTGTTTTTGCTGAGTACTATTTGGGGGTGAGCCATGTTAGTATTAATTTACCTGCATTCTTTCCTAAACATGTAAAATGGGAAACGTTTTTTTTTTTAAACAACTGTTTTTTTTGTTTGTTTTTTTACTCTGAAAGGTCACTTTTATCTCTTATGATCTCTTATTATTAATTAGGTATTGACAGGAGTCTAAACTCTCAGTTTAATCTCTGATGAAATTATCTGAATTCATTTTATTTACAGGAAAAAACAAAAATATCAGATCTTTTTTCTTTTAAAACAAATTGGTACTAGTTTTTACTAATGTTCATGAAATAATGTGATTATTAGCATTCATTTAAGTGTAAACAACTTTTAGACAGATTTAAAAATATATATATATATATGCAAAGTCAAAAGTGGAATAGCCTTGCTCTACCTGGATTTGGCTATGAACTTTAAATCTCAGAATTATTAAGTTAAAATTAAGACAGATTGTTGTGACGGTCTTATTTCCTCTTCCTATAACTTTTCCTAATTTACTAGAGATCGGTTTCATTTCTGCTCGAGTTTTGTGGCACGCCTGCACTTTTGAAGACCGTTTAGACGCCTCCAAAGCTGTGGCCGCATTCATGAGACCTCAATGACACAGAGGCTGTCCAGATATGTCAGACTCACCTTTTATTTTACGTTTTCATTATCGGATTGAATCTACAGGAGGCAGGTCATTCCTCTGTACTTCAGCTCATGTGTCTTAATTTTGTATCAGGTGCCGTTTGTAAAGTCACACAATCTAAAGTTAATAGCAATAATTTTTAGTTGTTAAACTGTTTGAGATAAAAATCGGATAAATAAATGGGAGGTCCACTGTTATTTGATTTAAAAATATTTCACACTAAATATTAATTCTACAAATGAAATGGTTAGCGCTAAAGTAAATATTTAGATTAAAAATCTTTAGCTTTGAACTACTTTGTTAAAAAGGTTAAATATTAAGCTAGCAAGCTTACTGTCCAATTGAATATTTAGCTTCGAACTAAATACTTGGTTAACAAGTTTTATTATTTAGCTAGCAAGTCAAACTGTCTAGTTTAATATTTAGCTTCGGACTAAATACTTGTTTAACAAGTTTTAATATTTAGCTAGCCAGCCAAACTGTCTAGTTAAATATTTAGCTTTGAACTAAATACTTGGTTAACAAGGTTAAACATTTAGCATGCAAGTTACACTGTCTTTTTGAATATTTAGCTTCAAACTAAACACTTAGTTAAGCTTTAATATTTAGCTAGCAAGCTAAACTGTCTAGTTGAATATTTAGCTTCAAACTAAACACTTAGTTAAGCTTTAATATTTAGCTAGCAAGTTAAACTGTCTAGTTGAATATTTAGCTTCAAACTAAACACTTAGTTAAGCTTTAATATTTAGCTAGCAAGCTAAACTGTCTAGTTGAATATTTAGCTTCAAACTAAACACTTAGTTAAGCTTTAATATTTAGCTAGCAAGTTAAACTGTCTAGTTGAATATTTAGCTTCAAACTAAACACTTAGTTAAGCTTTAATATTTAGCTAGCAAGCTAAACTGTCTAGTTAAATATTTAGCTTTGAACTAAATATTTGGTTAAAAATCTATAATATTTAGCTAGAAAGCTAAACTGTCTAGTTAAATATTTAGCCTTGAACTAAATACTTTAACAAGCTGTAATATTTAGCTAGCAAGCTAAACTGTCTAGTTAAATACAGTGGGGAGAACAAGCATTTGATACACTGCTGATTACTAAGCACTTAGTTCCAACCGGTTCAAACTAAATACTGATTTTTTTCTTTTCTTTTAGCTAGTATGCTAACTCACTTGCTGCTAAGCAGAAATTGACTTTCAAAATAAAAGCTTGGTCTTGCGAAGCTCTTTATAAACTGTGGGCAAGACTATCGTTTTACTTCTAACATTTCTTCTTATATTTAGCTAACAAGCCAATTTATTTTAGAAACTGACCAAATATTTAGCTATCAAGCTAATAATTTAGCTAACAATCTGAACTACCTTGTTAAATATTTAGCTACTATAAACATTTAAATGCCGATCGAGAGTAGACTACCAAAATAAAAGCTGTATTTTGCTAATCTCCTTATCATTGTGTATACTTCCAACAATTCATCTTAAAACGTAGGTGTTTTAATGGTGATAGACGTTTAGCAATGGGTTAGGAGCTACAGAAGCAGGAGGTTCCCCAGACCCAGCTTTTATTTTGGTAGTCCACTTCCGTTTATCGTTAATATTCATGTTAGCGAAATATAGCTTTGAAGTACTCTGAGAGCTAAATAAGTTTAGCTAGCCAGTTTAACTTGCTAAATAACTGGCTTTAAACTGTACATTTAAAAATTAATAACCGTTGACGTATTTACGATTTTGAAAAGTTAGCCTCCATTTTCTTTTTATCTTAAGCTAAATAGCCCAAATTATTAATTTCTACCCGCGTAACTTCTACAAACGGCACCCCATCGTTTTAAACCATATTGTCTAAGAGGAACACTCTTTACATTTTAATACTCTGTGTAAATCACTGTATTTGTCTTTAAAAATATCTGCCTGATTGTGAAACAGTAACGGTGTATTTGCTGTATAAACTGTTGTACCATGTTGTGGTTAAATCCAGTGCCTGAATCAACACCATGTCTCTGTTGTGGTTATTTCTCTACAGAAGGCTGAAGTACGTTTCCAGGATAATATTACACTTTATTCGATTATTGTACAGATAACATAACAGCTCTGTGCTGGTGTCTACATCGCTCTATAGTGCCCCTCTCAGGTGGGACACAGTCCTGTAGCCATGTGATGATGGCTGCTGCCTTTTCTGTAGACGTAACCGATGCAAATCGAACACCAGTAGCTTCTATTACCAACCAGACAGCTGGTTATATTGACAATGATGATGGTCCAACTCCACCGCCACGATGTTAGACAATCATTTCATGCAAAGATGCTTAAAAAAATACAAATTGAGAATCCGATAATTATTAGCCCAAACAGTGAAGCTACACATTCTAAAGAGGAACAAAAACTAATTATTTAGGTAAAAAAATGTTTATTTCAAACAGCATTAACTTATAAAACATTACCTGTTAGTCTAACCGTCTCAGAGAAAATCGGTTTAAAATGTGGAGCAGATTTCCGGGTTCAGCAGAAAACCAGAATGTGTTTCCTTTTAAAGTACAGACAAAATGAAACTGAAACGTTACATGTTGTCCTGATTAAAAAGCAGGTCTGGAACCGAGAGCTCAGTTTTAAACTGTAGGAACGGCCTAGTCAAAGTAAACTGCGTTCTTCATCTGTGGCTGCTGCTGCTGGGCTGGCTGGAGCTGGGGGTGGAGGTTTGGGTGGAGTGAGCTTCTCTGTACTGCTGACTCCAGCTCCGTGGATCCTGGTCGTGCAGCTGAGATGGAAACACCAGAGAGTCATCAGTCCAACGTTCTGGATTCGGTTCAGCATGTTGGCTGGAAACGGAGGCCTTTACCTGACCCATGAACTCCAGGATCTGGGGTTTGGACACCTCCACGTCGGAACGCTGCCCCCAGCGAAACTCGTACTCCAACGGCTCAGTGTGCGGGATTCTCACGTACTCCAGGTACCTGCGGGCAAAAAAACCATGCGTTAAAAACATTTTTTTGAGCCGTTATCCTGATTATTTGCCTGTAATTTAATGACTTAATGATTGAGTAACAGGAAAAAACTGCATTAACACTTTCAGAACTAAACCTTAAAACGGTTTTCTGGGTTTTTAACTCCTATTTTAGCTCTAAAAAAAAGGGGCAAACTTCAACAGTTAAATCTGTTTTTGAACTTGTGAATCGAATCAACTCTTAGAATATTGATAATTGATTCAGAATCGATTATCATCAATCTTGATTATAATCAAGATTTGGTCTAAACTGGGAAAACAGGCAGTTTATTTGGCTTATCCTGAAAAAAATCAATCAGCTGAGACAATCTGAAGCTCAAACAAAATAAAGAGGTTAAACTAAAGCATTAGATTGTAAAAATGGTACCATAATCTATGAATATTAAAAGCCAATTTAAAAGTTTATTTTAATTCAAATTAGGGATGCACCGATACCAATATTGAGTATCTGGGCTGATTTTTCTAATCGACTTCTGTCGTTATCGGTTGAAGTTAACCGATACTTGAAGTGGAAACGCTGCAATAGTTTAATACTTTTCACTTATGGGGAATTTATCCAATTCCCCATAATTTGTTGTAACAAACCGAAGAAAATAAAACCTGTCTTCCATTCATTGTATTGTTTTTGTGTGTGTGGTAGAAGTATCGCCAATGGTACTCGGTATCAGTAAATCCAAGTATCGGTATCAGTTTGAAAAAAGTAGCATCCCCAATTCAAATTTTTAAACATAATTTTTTTTTAAATCACAATTAAAAAGGTACAGCATATACATTTTTATTCCTTTGAATGCAGTCAGTTATTTTTGCAATATTTAAACATTTTTAAATAATAAATACATTTTAAAAACTCTTAATAAAATAATTACTTACAAAGAAAATCATCTACTTACTACACACACAAAAAAAAGTACACTGAAACAAAACTAAATCAAATTGAGTGATCAATTTTAATATACATTTTCAACATTCATGCAGGGCCCTAAGGCTCTGTCCTGCAGCATAATGTTAGCAGCATGAATTCGGGCCGTCCGCTCTGCTATGGCGGCCGGCTGTTTCCACTCTGCAGTTAATCTGTGGTGTGGTATAAACCGGAGTCTACGGTCTGACAGACACCGGCTCTGAACACACCAGCGACCTGAGCCGGACTCGAACCTGCGACCCCTCGGTTGGGAGGCTCAGGTTTAACCCCCTGAGCCAGCAGCACGAGGATTCACAGAGAGTCCTAAAGCTGCAGAATGAAGGTATTGTAACTACGAAAATACTAGACTAGACTTAAACGTCGTAGTTGCATTATAACAAATTACAAATATTTTTGCAAAGAATATCGTCATACTGCATCCTTCTTAAGTCCCGGTTTATAAACAGGAAGTTCCTTCTTACCGCTGACGCACAAATTCCTCGGTGACGACCTTCCTGACGTCACCAAACTCCTCGTGTCTCTGCCTGGAGACATTTGTGTCCGAATATTGAAACAAAGCATAAATGTTTTAACATAATATTACCGCTTATAATTATGAATCAAAAGAACTGAACGTTGGCCCAAACTGTTCACCTTACCCAGGATCAACACGGAGCTTCATCAGAGTGTTCCATATCAGATCTATGTGAACAAAACTACTTTAGTCTCATTTTAGCAAACAAAAACAAGAATGTTAAAAAGCAGATTCTGTGTCTATTAGGGGTGTAACTGTAAATGTATTCATATTCATCGGTTTGGTACAAATCAATTTTCTACCTGAATACATGCAATATGTTTACGTGACGAACTTGGAGAGCAGTGACACCGAAACGAAGAAAAGTCCATGTCAAGCCGACTGATACTAAAGAAAAAACAGCTGTCACCATGGCTACCAGTGGCATCCAATCAGACCAAACTACCGATTCTGGATAAAACGCAAGTCTGAGGAATCTATGTTGACGAGAAGGGTTTTTCCAACAGCTGCCCATGATGCATTCAGGTACAGCAGGGAGACTAGGCTGTTGAAATATCAAAACTCCAAAGTGATTTAAGTACATTTTATTCTTAAATACGCGCAAAGTATTTATTCAAACATTTCTATACATTAACGCAGACTGTTTTCATGTGAAAATGCTGTTTTATACTCTGGCTATGTAAGCTTTAACTATGTCTGCTTGTACTATTGAATTTAATTAAAAGAAAAATACAATAAAATCTGCAAGTCAGTTCTACAATTTCAATCTTTTAAGCTATAAAACATTAAAACCTTAATGCAGGAATTGAAAGGAGGGAATTCGGGAAAAGATTATGGTAATTAATGCCGATAAAGGTAAAAAAAAAAAAAAAAAATGTCATATGCACATTTGAATTTATCTTTATTAATTAAGTGTACCAAAAACGTACAGAGTTGTGTTTTTTGTGTACCGTTACACCCCAAGTATCTTATACATAGCAAAATATAACTTAGAAAGGCATAATGAAATAAACTCTGCTGCAAGGTTTATATCAGCCATGCACTGCAGCTGCAAGCGATGCCGATATCTGCCTTTTTCCTCTCATCTGTGCCAACTTATTGTGTTACTGTGTCCAAATGATTAGTGTATCACTGCTACTTAAAATATTAAATTATTTTATGAAAAAAAAACAAAAAAAACTATCAGATTAATGTTGAATGAATATATTATAACCAGACAGAAATTATCGGCAGCCGACGTGAAACTTACTCTCTCTCACCACGCCTCCTTTCATGAAAATTACCCCCAGGATCACCAGCAGCAGACCCATTTTTGGGTTACTCGGGATCCTGCAAACACAAATATATATATTTATTTATTTTTCAAACAGACAATAAATGGTAAATGGTAAATGGCCTGCATTTGTATAGCGCTTTACTCAGTCCCTACAGACCCCAAAGCGCTTTACACTACATTCAGTCATCCACCCATTCATGCACACATTCACACACTGTGTGGTTTGTGGTGTGGGGTGGGGGGTGGGTGGGGGGTTGGGTTGTTGTTCTTAAAGAAAACTGCAAGAGATTGCTTCTGATACTCACTCCACTGGCGAGGCTTTGGGCGTGTCCAGATTATTAACCAGAATATACATGTGATTCTTGGAGTCAATTTCCACCAGTTTTAGGCCAAACACCTGGTTTGAGAGAGAGGAAAAACAGCAAATATTAATGACAGATTTAGATTTAAGGTGGGAACCGTGTGAGAGGAGATCTAACGGACCTGTTCGAAGATCCGCGTCGCCCTCTTTATGATCTCCGGGAAGACGGTTCTGTAATCCTTCACGACGTGTTTAACCAGATCTGGTGAGAGAGAAAAAACGAGCAGCGAGGCGACGTCAAACGACCTGAGATCGTCGCTAAACCCCAACAGCCTGACGTGGCAATCAGTTCTGGAAGTTTTTGTAGATAAATACATGCGTGTGTAAGACTTCTTTTGTTTTGTTTTTTAGTTTGATCAGTGTTAAGAGCATTTTTTTTAAAAGAATTTCTTAAATTTCTGTTGATTTTTTAAATTATGTTTCATAACTTAAAAAATAAGTTTCAAGTATAGCACTGATTGGAATATTTATTGGATTAAAATAACTAATATAGGTAGCCTGGAAAAATTCAGACCTTAATCTGGAGGGGGCGGGACCAAGCATACACGCAATTGGATAACACCACGACCAATCACAACAATACACGATTTAATGTAGATTAAACTCTTGCCGTATCCAGTCGGCAAAAGAGCAAAAACGTAGTTCTGGCAAAGAAACGATTCGAGCGCGGTTTTCTGTTCATCTTTTAGATGAAAATCCAAGTCAAACTCGTTCGTTGTAGCGGCCAAAGCAGTTTCAAACGTCTGTAGACGTCTTTCGGCGTTTACTAAATGATTCCGGACGTCGCAGCGCTGTCATCATCTGCTTAGCTCACCTCTGACCCGTAACGGCATCATTGCTCGGTGCCGGAGCGTCTTGCGGAGACGATTCAAATCGTGCTCTCGCGAGACCTCTGGTACAAGCAGACATAGCCAGAGTAGAAAATGAAAAGCGTGTTTCTACTATCCAGTCCCTTCGGGAATTCTATGTCGCGATCGCAACCAGTAACGCAAATTCAGCCAATCCCCGCGAATGCTGCACGCCTGGCAAGTTTTTTTCCAATTATCGCAACCTTTTGAACGATTGTAACTCTCCCTCTCATTATCTTATATCTGAGGACGTCACATATATCGTATACACTCCCTGGTCCTTATGAGAGAGAGAGAGAGAGAGATCGAGAATAAAATATTACGTTTGCATTTTGCTAAACAAGGTGCTATAGGGTACGGTTTCCTCATTACAGTAACTAAAATACATCACCTGTTGGTGAAATTCGCCGTTTTGAATCCAAATTAGGTCATCTACGTGATTCGTGTGTGTCTGATGAGAAAAAGAATCAGCTGTAAACCAATTATGCACGGACAAAGCAGCAGCGAGCGGCAAGTTTTCAGGAGAACAGTTTAGCAGTAGCACCAAGATAGAAGCAGAGATCATCTTCTGGTCACATTTTAGACTTTTCATCTGTTAAAATTACATTTAAAGTCATTATATTAAAGCCAAATTAAATATTCGGCTTCAGAGGGATCTCTCAATATTAGGACGCATTTGTTTGACAAAGATAGAAAGTCTTTCTAGATTAATCTATTGAACTTGTAGCACAGCAACATCAAGAAATTAACGCCATAAATTTAAACTTTATTTGGAGGAATAAGCCACACTGTATTAAAAACGATCAAATGGTCAAAGAAATAAAGGATGGGGGCTTGAAAGTAATATATTTCAACCGCCTTAATGGAACCCTGAAAATGAATTGGTTAAAATCCTTGCTCAAAAACGCAAATGTTTTTGGTATTGCGTCCCCAAATGTTCTATTTAACAAAATAAGTGGTCTAAAAATATTACTTTTATCAGGTTTTGATATAAATAAATTACCCATTTAAATGTCAAGAGTTTCACAAACACGTATTGATGTATTGGAAGCTGTTATATGTACATAATTATTCCCCACACTGGAACAACAGGTATATTTTATATCGACATAAGTTTTACAAAGAATGGATGTCCATGATGAAAAATTATTAATTTAGTCTAAAATATAACTTCAGCCCTCTTAGATCGGATTTCATGAGATTACTAAGATAACTTCCAACTTCCAGAATTCATTTTCCAATACAGAAATATTATTAAACACCAAACCATAAACTCAGAGTTAAGCTCCATTTCCATCCAACGTACATCCCTCCCTCACTGACAAAAAGTGTACAAATTTGTTAGACATCGTTTTACTGATAAACTATTTCCTTTTAAAATGAACAAGAACAATATAATTTACAAATTTGCATAAAAAAAAAAAAAAACAACTGAGAAAACTGTATTAAAACCTTCCTATTCAACCAAAAGTCAAAGAAAAACATTTTAAAATTCCTAAACGACGTTTGTCCTTCTAAGGAACTGCTGAGAAAACGCCTCAAAACTGAAGATATAGTACATGCAGCTTTTGTAGAAACAACAGATCATGTATTCTTCGAATGCACACAAACACAGATTTTTTGAAATCCCGCTTCCTACCTCAAGAGACGACGCCACCTTTGGGACTCTTCTTCGAAACAAGAACTAAGAACTCCGTAATAACCAGTTCTCGGTCTGGCAAAGTTTTTCATACATTAAACTAAGGATTCTAAAAGAACCCCCTACCTTCAAAGTATTCAATCTTTCAAGAAACGTGCAATAATCGCTTGTTTTACTCTTATTATATTAAAAAAAGTCTCTTCTTATTGTATGTAAGCAGAATTACATGTTTGCCTTACTTTTTCTGTAACTGTATATTTAAAGTCATGTTATTTTAAGGATTACGTGACAATGTAGTCTCTGTACTCTGCTAATAATGTTACAAAGTCTTTATCTATATAATATATATATTAGGGATGTAAGAAAATATCAATATGCCAATATATCGATATATTTTTTATCATGATATTGTATCGATGTTCAAAAGCAAAGAATCGATTTTAATCTTTTAAGAATTTTAATTAAACCATTAACGGTTAGAGTAATTGTCATAAAATTAAAAGAATGACTGGTAGTTAGTGGCTGTTTTCACCTTCTTTGTTCCAGTGGATCAACCAGATCTAGTAATAAAAACAGGTTGGAGTGTTTAGAATGTGACACACAAGTGAAATTCAATTGTAAAAATAAAAATGTATAGTCTTACTCATGGTATCGTCATATATCGTAATTTATACCATGGTTTGGATGAATGTTCTGACTGGCTGGAGGGTGTACATTAAAAAAGTGATAATGCACACCTAGGAAAGGCGTCCCGTCAAATTGCCTGATGAAAGTTGACTCGTCGCAGCGTTTTGCATCATCCTCTGGACACACACAAGCAGTAAGTAGTGCACTGGCCTTCTGAAATTATAGTTTTTATCACGTAGCATAAGGTAAAGCAATCACGTCACTTCCCATCACTGATAAATCGCTTCGGTCGGCTCGCTTATGGGCACGTTGCTTAGCAACGCCTGTATACGGGAGATATTAAAGTGCGCTCGACTTATAAAGAAAAAACTCCAGATTTTAACTCTCAAACACATTAAAGTATTATTCATTGATTAAATATTTCTTTCTTTCGTAGGTGAGCATGGTATAAGTGGGATAATGCCCTTCGAGGTGTACAATATCAGAAAATAATGGACGATGCGGATGTGTGAACCCATCGTCGGGCTTTATCCCTTACATATCGTATCGCCAGATTCTTGCCAATACACATCCCTAATATAATATATAAGGGATGTAAGAAAATATCTATATGCCAATATATTGCAATGTTTTATGTCACGATATCATATTTATAATTAAAGAGCAAACAATCTTTTTTTTTTTAGAACTGCAATAAAATTCTGACACACCACAATCATTTTGGCAGTAAAATTGAAAGTAGGACTGGTATTTTTTTTTTTTTAACCAAATTTGTTCCAGTGGATCAACTAGAACTAGTAATAAAACTGTATGAGTTATGGATGAAACATGTGGGAACGTTTAGGATGCTGTGACAGGTTTGCCAATACACATCTCTAATATATATATAATTGTTATTCTGATGGAAGTGGGCGGACGTCGCCGAACAAGCAGCTTCGTAAAACATGAAGAGCTGCTGGTGAAGCGTTTTCTACCAATCCCCGTTCCTTGTCATCTCTGTCGCCGTGGCGCCTTTTGGTGCCGATCAGAGTTCACTGAGGAGAGTCGAGATCTGCTGCCGTCTTTGCTAACAGATTTACCCAGCCGGATAAAAGATCCGGTTAAACAACCCTGAAGTTCTGTTAGTGGAAACACGCCTAGACCGACCACCTGAAAACAGCCAGTGTTGATGTTTAAATAATAAGTTGGATCTGATTGTTTCATTTATCTAGCCGGACCACCCTGATCAAACTGTAAAGAGTAAATGCTGGCTCATTTTGGATAAAGTCTTAAAAGGTCTAAAAAGAAAGGTTTGATGTATTTTCATAACTAAAAAGTGTTACTTAATCTCATAATTTCATTAAAACGTACATGTTGTTACTTTGATTTGTGATTTATGGCAACTGAAGATTTACCTAGCAACAAGGGAGGAGCCAACAGATTCCTTTACAGGCCAGCAGATGGAGCCATTGGTCGAGAGGTTTTGATCCAAACTATGCGAGGTTCTGAATATTAAATTAGACCTTACTGCTGCTGTAAGATGCGTTCGCTGACACGGTTCTGGTTTGGTCCATCTTTACAATTAATGTTCCCAGATAGCAGAGGCTGGTGATAGCTGGGAGTCCTTTCTGGTTTGTCTTTGGTGTCACGTTTTAAAGGTGCACTGAGGAAACATTGAACCGCGCTCTGAGATCCTCCCATAAACTCTCTGGGGACGAATTTGTTACAGAACCGTACAGGAAATCAGAATACATGTACCGTTACGACCCTATAAAATACATTATTCAGAGAAAATAGTTAGATTTTATAGTGACGCATTAACAGAACAAAAGGATCTATCAATACCTCATAGTTCTTCACCATCTAAGCAAACATTGGAGACCAGAATCTTAGAGGCGTTTCTATCAGGAATGTGTTTAGAATCTGCTAAATATTCCTCATAACCTCCTTCACAACATTCACGATCCTCTCTGTTCAACATTCTGCCTCCTCAGTCTTCTTCCCTCCAACTGTGGTTGCCGGTTCCACCCCCAGCCTCCCCTTTCCTCCCATGATGCTGCTCTACCTGCTCTTCGCACTGGGATCTTCTTCTGGTCCTTCACCAGGATGTATTGCACCACCTCGGCCGTCTGCAAGACAGTCGCATAGAGTCCATCAAACCAACCCCAAATTACGCTTTTTTTATTTAGATTGTTTTTTTTTTTGGAAAAGTCTTCAAATCCTAATTATAAAATAAATATTCTGTTACAACCTTTAGGGTGAAAAAAAGGATTGATATTTGGTGCAAAACTTTAAAAAGGTCAAAGATTACTTAAAGTATAACCACTGGAAGACGGTAATATCTTAAAAATATGCAGAAATTATAACATTTTTGGGCTGCATGAGAGCTTTAATTAATATTTTCATTTATTTTTTTACACCCAGCTCTCAGAAATGTTCTTGCCACACCAGACTAGCGTTATGTGGATCTTGGCCACGTTACCTTCTGATCAACTTGTGCAGGTGTGAGTTTCTCCAGCCCTTTCTGGACCTGCGATGTGCTCGGCTGAGTGAACGTTGCATCTTCGTCCTCCTCCTGCCTCATGAAGCTGTTGGACTGCCGCTAAAATAAAGTGAAACACAAAAAAAAAAAACAAAAAAAAAAAACAGTCTAAATCATCAGAACATGATAAATGCGTCAAGTTACGATCTTCAAGTCAGTTCAAGCGTAGCTCCATATATTGAAACTAAACAGACCGGTGACCGCCACATCTAAAAAATGTTCAAACATCCAATTCATAGTTTGAGTATTGTGGGTTTTGTAGATAAAGCAAAAACAAAGTTAGAGTAAAAGAAAACAAAATTTTTTTTAGGTTAATCTCAAACGAAACTCTGAAATGTGGGAGAAAAATAATAAGTTTCCACTTTTAAATTAACAGCTTTTTTTTATATTTAAACAAATGTTCTGCCATTGTGAAGTCAAAAACGTGCGGGAAAAAAACTCTCAAACTGATCAGAAGTTTGTAGAGAATCGGATATTTACGACAGGAAATGCGAGTCTGTGGAGCTCGTGGCGTCATCTGCGCCGAGGAAAAAGTAGTTCTGATCCGGGGGGGAAATGAGCCGCATGCATCGCGTACACTTAATATATCTGCGTCTAAAACTTAAATCTGATAGGTCTGACATTTACAATAACGGATTTTTTAAAAAAAAAAGATAAATTTATTGCAAATGTTTTAACTTTACGTCAGAAAATCGTCTCAGTTTAATTGTGGAAATTTTGAGGGTTTTTTTGCCAAAATTTACTGAATTTTAAAAACAAAAATTATTGACAATGGCCCTAATATTCCATTGTACAATGATAAAACATAACCAAAAATATATTTTATGGTTTTGCGTAGGGATGCACCAATGCCGATATCGTTCTAATATACTTGCATTGGTATCGGTTGGTTAACTGATACATAAAATGTAGGAACTCGGCAATAATGTCACAAAAAAAGTTTGATTCTCACTTGAAATTTTGGTTTTTTGGTGATTGTTTTATAAATATTTTATGATCTAATTCATTATCATTTGTTGTAAGCGAAGAAGAAAACCTGCCTTCCAATTCATTGCATTTTTTGCTGTGGTAGAAGTATCAGCACTGATACTTGGTATTGGCAAGTACTCTCAGATCCAAGTTTCAAAACTACGGTGTGGTTTCATCCCTAGTATTTTTGTGTGAAGCGTTTGCATCCTAACGTTCTTGCTGACTGAACACAGACGGGCCAAGATGCAGAGATTACTTTCATTTAGTGCCGATCATTCCAGTTAGTTGGGCACTGATGTCGTCCATGAACATATGAACATCCATATGTTGCAACACAAATTAAATTTAAATAATTCAGACATTCAACGGTTGAAATGCTTATTTCTAGAATTTTTGTTTTTACAATATTTTGGACACATGTACAGAGTATTATTGATATTCTAGATATAAGAAAAAGGACACAGGAGAAAATTTCAGCCGAAAAACTCAGAAAAGTTTAGCTGAATTTAATTTCTATGAATCTTTGATATTCAAGCAAAAACATTCTAACGTTGTAGCGTCAAAAACTTGCACGAGAATCAATCAATCAACTTTCATTCAAGGCACGACGAGGTCCATAGAGACAGAACAACAGTGTTGGGCATCTTACATTAAAAAGTAACTAGTTATAGTTACAAATTACTTTTTCCAAAAAGCAATTGAGTTAGTAACTCAGTTACTACGCAGTAAAAGTAATAAGTTACTCACCAAAGTAGCTGTGGCGTGATATTTTTTGTTCGATAACGTAGTTACGTTCTATAATATCTGTAACATCAAACATTTTTATTACTGAATCACCAATAAAAAAACACGATATGCAGCATTTTAGAACATTTGGTGTTTGAACTTGACCCAATAAGTTAAATTGTATGCAGAAAACTAAAAAAAAATATACAAAAAGTAAATATTGCTCATATATTCACACCCTTTTTATTAAAGTGCTAAACTAAGGCACACAATTCTGTGTAAAACGTCTATGCATCTGTATATTTTTTCACATTAAATAGATAGAGCACTATGTAATTGGATGTAACTGGAACCCAATGAAGAAAAATCTAATATTACAGTAGCGTATTAATAAGAAATATTACAAATGTTAATTTTTAAATAAACAAATTGTTGTGTTACTTTGTTAGTTAGTAGATCTCACAGGTTTTTTTCTGGGATGCATGAGGATTTATTGAAAACACAACCTTAATATAAAACCATCACCTTCAGCAGCGAGCCTTTGGAGGCAATTTATTCGCTCCATCACCGCAGTTCTGGAGCGAAAAGCTGCAGAGCGCAGGCATCGGAAATTAGGGGTGAAACGTTGGATCGGGTCTCTGCTTTAAGGAAACTGATGTCCATCGACTATCCAACTTAAAACCAACTTCACCGCGGTCTTTGCAGCACAGAGTGAGACGGCGAGAGCACTAAATGTATCCGCTCACCCCGCAGTTATTACCCACATCTCATCTCTCTCCCTGCAGCTGAAATGTGTCCGTCAGAAATCCCGACGCCGCTGCGCTTCATTCAAACACGTTGTCGTAACGCGCCACTTTACATCCCCAGTAACTGTTAACGCCGTTGTAACGGCGGGAAAAGTAATTAATTAGATTACTACGTTACCTTAAAAAGGAACACAGTTAGATATGCAGAACAATAAATATATATAATAACAATTTAAAGCATAAAAAATAAAAAATAAATAAACAAGAGGCATCATGTTTAAAAACACATACAAGCTTCAGGTCCAATGTTTCCAGGAGCAAGATGAGTACCTTGTGTCGCTCTTTGAAACATCAGACACAATAATCGTGTTCTTAGAACCAGTCGACCTGCAAATGTGTCTACACTCACCTGAAGGATTATTAGGAACAGACATAGACTGTAAAAAAGAATAGACAGCGCCTCGTCACTCCTCCCCGTTTACCAGAATGACTTTCATGGGGGAATTCATGGCGGATTCACAGACTCCTCCTCCCCAGCTCTGACGAAGCATGTTCCTAAAAAGGGCATAGGGGCGGGATCTTCACTGTAGACTCTGCCATCGCGGGGCGTGTATGGGCGTGTAGTTCGGTCGTAATCGCGCCCATTCTGCTCCCGCGTCTTTAGCTCTGACGCTAAACTTGGCTAACTAAGCTAAAGGCTAATAGCCCAATCCCTGACTGCTGCCGTATCTGCGCTCCTCCGACGGTTCTCCTATTTCTCAAACCTCAAAAGGTAAGAACTAGTAACTTGAAATAATTATTAAAATGTAGTGTTACTATAATTAAAGTCCAACGAAATAGCCTGTCAATAAAAGTCCAGCCCCCTCAATAATCAGCAAGATTTCAAAAAATTATCTTACGAAAACCAGCCTGACAGGTGACAATAAACGGGCATTACTTTACAAAGAAAAGCTCTTCCCATTTCATGCTGTCAGCAATGGCTCCGAATGGAAGAGAAATCTGAGAAAGGAAATCATTTCTTTACACAAAGAAGGTCAGGGCTACAAGATGATCAGCAAAGCTTTTCATATCAGGCAAAATACTCTAAAAGAGATAAAAAATTTTGAGAAAGATGGAAGTGCAACCATCTTACAGAGACGTCCACCGAAGTCAACATTTCGACAGGAGCGTCTTCTGATGAGAAGGGTTGAAGAAAATCTCCATGCAAGTTCACTGCAGTTAGCTAAAGCAGTAGAAAGCCAAACTGGAGTGATTGTTTTCCGGGACACCATACGGCGCACACTGCAGAGGAATAGCATGCTGGGTATCGTCCATGAAGGAAGCCCATGCACAAAAAAACCATGCCTAGAATCTGCTAGGGCCCATGCTGAGAAAATGAAGACTACTGGGACTCTATACTCTGGAGTGATGAGACCAAGATCACTGTTTTTGGAACTAATGGTTTTAAAACTGTATGGTGTCGTAAAGGTGAGGATTTCAGAGAAAAATGCATGGCGCACAGTGAAACATGGTGGTGGCAGTGTCATTATGTGGGGCTGCATGAGTGCTGGATTTCATTGATGATATCATGAACTCAACAATGTACTGCTCTATACCGAAGGAGATGCCCCCATCACTTTTCCATCACGACAATGATCCAAAAACACACATCTAAAGCTACTGTTGCATTTCTGACGCAGAACAGAGTGAAGGTGATTGAATGGCCAAGTTTGTCTCCTGATCTGAACCCAATCAAACACCTGTGGGGAATTCTGAAGTGACAAGTTGAGAATCCCTCTGCATTCAGCATCCAGGCTCTAAAATAGGTTATTCTTGAAGAATGGAAAAAGATAGATGTTGCCTAGAAGGCTTGGTGCTGTCCTTAAAAATCGTAGAGCTCATACAAAATACTAGATGTAGTAGTTTTTGTTGCAGGGTGTATTCATTTTTACTTCAACCAATTTGAGCAAAACTAAAGATTTTGTGATCTAAATTAGATTATAAACCTTAATTTCATGTTATGGAGTTAAATACGTGTTCAATAAAGCTTGGCCTTGTGGAAAGTTTGGAAATTGTTCTTTTGTTCATTGAGCTACTGACTGAATTCATACTTTTTAAAGGGGGGTGTACTCATTTATGCAGAGCGCTGTATTATGCTGCTTATCATCATCATCATCATCATCATCATCACAGAGGTCATCTCTTACCACATGTACCAGATATTAATCCTTCTTCACAACTAATAATGGTTCACCTGCCAGTGAGAAGGAAGGATAGACGAGGTTCATATCCTCCTTGGTTCTCTTTATTGGGTTAAATCTAATATCACTCCACACTGAGAGCAAACTCTAAGAAGCTGCTGCAGTCCAGCAATGGAGGGAGACAGGGCCACCAAATAATGTGGAATAGAATTATATAGAATGTGTTACTTCCAACGAAAACGGTAGAAGTCCTCAAACATTTAAAAGTGGTGAATTTACAAAACGTAAAGTAATTCGCAAGTGTTTCATTAAATTCAAATTCTGTTTATTGATCCCAGAGGGGAAATAAATTGTTTTTTGTGGCTCTCAATATTCAAGTTTCTTCAAGAAGTTGTTGTAAAGGTTGATGGCTGTGGGCGAGTCCTGTAGCATCCAATGTTTCATCCACCTGTAGCCTGTGTTACAGCCTCTGATAGAAGGCATACCTGTTATAGGACAGTCTAATGAAGACGATGCTTAGTGCTGTCCATAAACTTCTTGGTTTTGTGTAGAGTCCTTCTTTGCATCATCACTATCTCCAAAGGTTTTGTTGAAAAGAAATTAATTTAATCTGAATTTTCCTGGGGTTTTTTGTGCAGAAATTAACTCCTCCATGGTTTTGATTTCTTTTTATCTACGATGTCACCAACACTCTATCATAAGTATAAAAAATGTTCACTGTTTGTTCAACAAATTTTGAATCAAAAATCTAATAACTATTTTAGTCCTTGTGATCCGGATCAGCCTGGATCTTGATTTAATGCACAACATGATTGGACGTCACTTATCTCAATTACCGGTAGAGTACATTAAATTTGTATTTTTCAAGCAGTTTTTAGTCCGATATTGTGTGTTGACATTTCTAGTTTTTAAGTATGGATAACAGAGCCTTTTTTTGGAGGGGGGGCGGGACGGTACTATCAGTAAGCTAACCCCAAAATGATAAATGGGTTGGACAGCAAATCAAAGATAAATTATATCATATAATATATAAAAAGGTTTTTGGTTTTTTTACTAATCATCGGGGGGGGGGGGGTCCGTTTATATAAAAACATTTTTGAACGGAAACATTTTATTAACACATGCAGGTTTGGAGAGGTACCAAATTAATTTCCACGTTTTTCCACAGGACCTTTGGGGTTCCAGTGTGTGACCTGGGAAACATGGCGGCGGAACACGCCTGCTTGTTACACTTACTTTACTCTGAGAGGCGCTTTGTGTGTTGGAAAGCCGTTTCCTTTGCGTCATGGCAGCACAGCGTCTGAAAGAAACATTTAGTCACACAAATTAGCTTCTAACAACTTGAATCGAGCACCCACACAACACATCAGGAAGTGATTAACGTTGGCCGATCGTTTGCCTGCTAAATGACACATTAACAATACCTACGTAGCGTGTTTAATCACGGCACATCGTCTAAACGTTAGTAGTCATAATAGTAAGTAAATAAATAAAAAGGTCACTCACTCGCTAAATGAACCGTTTCACAAGTCGGTTTTCGGAACGGTTGTTTTCAGCCAACTGTCGAATTCCCGCGATTGCTTCCGGTGATTACGCAGTATTCCTGCGTCAAGAGCGGTTGAAACGCGTCAATGCGGTCGCCATATTGGAAAGGTCGACGATTGTCATGAAAAAAAAAAAAATCAGTCAAAAGAAGAGATTTACATTACCTTTAGATGATCACCTCTTTCATTTTCAAGCTAATTGCGTATTTTACGAAATTACCAACATAACTCCTCAACTGAACTGTGCTACTTAGGGTTGTCTTCAGTTTGTCAAGCAGACCAAGCTGTTTCAGTATGACGAGACTGAATCCCTTTTCCTAGGGCTACACAAGCACTTTCCCCATCCATTGGCACACAATTAGAGTAGATGTTGAGATAATCTACTGAGAAAAGTATGGAAGCTCGTTTCTGCCACAAGAAAGTAAAAACATAAATGATACTTGGTAAGTCATAATTATGAAATACAAAGTCATGACTTTGACAGTCATAATTATGAGATTCAGTCATAATCAAACATTCATCATTTCGACTTTCAGAGTCCTTATTATGAGGTAAAAAGTGATCGTTTTGACTGTTAAAGTCATAATATGAAATGCAGTCATAATTATGACTTTGTATTTCACAGTTATGAGATTTAAAGTCATAATTATGAGACACAAAGTCCTTACGTAATTATGGCTTTGAATCTCATAATTATGACTTTATATCTCATAATCATGACTTTGTGTCTCATAATTATGACTTTGAAAGTCGAAAGTATGATTTTCTATCTTATAATTATGACTTTGTGTCTCATAATTACGACTTTATATCTCACAATTATGACTTTGTATCTCATAATTATGACTTTATATCTAATAATTATGACTTTCTATCGTATAATTATGACTTTGTGTCTCATAATTATGACTTTGTGTCTCATAATTATGACTTTGAAAGTCGAAAGTATGATTTTCTATCTCATAATTATGACTTTGTGTCTCATAATTATGACTCTATATCTCACAATTATGACTTTGTATCTCATAATTATGACTTTGTATCGTATAAGTATGACTTTGTGTCTCATAATTATGACATTTTAAAACATAATTATTTGATTCTATGTCATAATTATGACTTAGTATCTCATAATTATGACACAATCAAATAATGATGACTTATCTCATAATTTTGACTTATTTCATACTTATGACATAGAATTTCATAATTATGACATACTAAGTCATAATTATGAGATTCTATATCATAATTATGACTTAGGATGTCATAATTATGACACATTAATTCATAATTGTGACATAGAATCTCATAATTATGACATTAATTAATAATTATGACTTAGTATGTCATAATTATGACAGAATCACAATATTATGACTTATCTCATAATTTTGACCTATTATGTCATAATTATGACACAGAATCTCGTAATTATTACATAGTAGCTCATAATTATGACTTAGTATGTCATAATTATGAGATACTAATTCATAATTATGATTTAGTATCTCATAATTATTACATTAATTAATAATTATGACAGTATTCTATGATTATGACATAGAATCACAAAATTATGACTTATCTCATAATTATGACATAGAATCTCGTAATTATTACATAGTAGCTCATAATTATGACTTAGTATGTCATAATTATGAGATTCTATGTCATAATTATGACTTATAATTATGACATAGAATCTCGTAATTATTACATAGTAGCTCATAATTATGACTATGACATACTAAGTCATAATTATGACACATTAATTCATAATTGTGACATAGAATCTCATAATTATGACATTAATTAATAATTATGACTTAGCATTTTATAATTATGATGTATCTCATAATTATGACATAGAATCTCGTAATTATTACGTATTAGCTCATAATTATGACTTAGTATGTCATAATTATGACATAGAATCACATAATTATGACTTATCTCATAATTATGACTTTGTATCTTATAATTATGACTTTGTGTCTCATAATTATGACTTTGTATCGTATAAGTATGACTTTGAAAGTCTAAATTATGACTTTATATCTCATATTTATGACTATATATCTCATAATCAGGATTTTGAAAGACAAAAGTATGGCTTTATGTCTCATATAGTAAATAGATATGCAGAATGAACACTCGGTCAACAAAAATCTTTCACCTGGGCTCAGCCTGCATCTTCCTTCCAGTCAGCTGAGTGTCAACAGCTGCCAGGTGCAGATAAATAAAGACACACACCCAGTGACACACCCACTTTCCAAAAGGTACCAATTAATGGACAAATCAACAATATTCAAACACCCTCATTTTGGCTCCAAACAGGGAGCTTTGATACAATTTTTTCCTCTCCACTGTCGCTACATGCTTTGCTCAGCATGGGGGATTGCTGTGGTTGGAGTCTGCATATGCTAAAAATGTTAACTGATTGTGATGTTTGCATAGGGCCTAATCTTGTAAAGTGCCATGAGATGACGTCTGTTGTGAATTGGCGTTAAATAAATAAACTGAATTGAATTAAATATCACCCATCTCTGGCTCAAAGTTTAGCTGTTTTGTTTGTACTGTATTTATTCCTGTTTGCTTTTTCTCTAACTTTGAAGATTAATCTATTTTTACTTTGGGTGGTCTGTCTTCTAAAACCTGCAGTCCATCACAACAGATGGCAATTCATCCTGAGCCTTCCTGGGTTCAAACAGTAAGCTGGTCTGGAGGACCAACATCCATACTGCGTGATTAGTAGCAGAGTAGACCCTGCTTTTCGGAGAAGCTCCTGGAACACAGGCTCCACCAGAAGGAAAAAAAAAACAGGCTACCTAAATTTGTATTCTTATCTAAATGCGACCCGAAGAAAGATTTTCCCGGATTAAAAGCTGTAGTTAGCTTTTTATACAGCAGGGGGCAGTAGCGGCGCTAGACAGGAACAAACTGCAGTCAAACTAAAACGGAAGTAAAATAAAAGAGAGGAAGAGGAAGGAGGAGGAAGGTTAACGTTAATAGACTGATATAAAGTAAGTATAAAATACAGAAGGAGACATGTAGAAGAAGGAATTTCTGACGCAGTGTGGAAATGAGGCGTCATCATTCTGTAACAGATCATTTATTCAGTCTAATAAAATAGTTGTGTGTGCTTATTTAGAGCTGCGAACTAATCCTGTTCTCCTTTGATCGTGCATAGTGAAATGTTATATGAGGAGTGAGCTGGGAGTGTTTGCCGCCTTGTAGTGTCCCGGTTTATGTAGCAGGAGGTCAGCCAGCCTTCCGTAGCTCCATTAACGGGTTCAGAGGAGTAAGGTTCCGCGCTAAGGAGCTCCATGATGTTCTGTTGGACTGAGGCATGTTGCTGACTGGGGAATGGTCTTCAGGGAGGGGTTACTAAGTCACTTTAGGTCAGATAACTACTCATCCGTTGATGTTTCTGTCCGTCACAAACTAAGCTTCTGACCGTTTAGCCTTCTGTCTGAAAGTTTCATGACCTTTCACCCAGATGACATGCGCAGTTTGGGCGTTTCTGGTATTGAACTCATCTTGATCACGAGAAATTGTATTTTCTCGTGATCAAGATAAGTTTGGAATTTATGCATTTATTCATTTATTGTTTTATAGTTGCATCGATTCATCCAACCAATTATCCATCCATCCAATGATTAATCCATCCATCCATCCATCTATCCATCCATCCATACATCCAATGATTAATCCATCCATCCATTAGTCCATCCATCCAATGATTAATCCGTCCATCCATCCATCCATCCATCCAGTTATCCATCCATCCATCCAATGATTCATCTATCCATCCAGTTATCCATCCATCCATCCATCCAATGATTCATCCATCCATCCAGTTATCCATCCATTCATCCAGTTTTCCATCCATCGATCCATCCATCCAATGTTTCATCCATCCATACATCCAATGATTAATCCATCCATCCATTAGTCCATCCATCCAATGATTAATCCGTCCATCCATCCATCCATCCAGTTATCCATCCATCCATCCAATGATTCATCTATCCATCCAGTTATCCATCCATCCATCCATCCAATGATTCATCTATCCATCCAGTTATCCACCCATCCATCCATCCAATGATTCATCCATCCATCCAGTTATCCATCCATTCATCCAGTTTTCCATCCATCGATCCATCCATCCAATGTTTCATCCATCCATCCATCCAATGATTCATCCATCCATCCAGTTATCCATCCAACCATCCATCAAATTATCCATCCAGCCATCCATCCATGCATCTAATGATTAATCCATCCATCCATTCAATGATTCATCCATCCAGTCATCCATCCATCCATTCTTCTTTCCATCATCCATTCAGTTTTTGTCGGGGTTAGCCGTTAGCTTGTTAGCTTACCTTATGCTAAAGTCCTGGTGGGTGTTTAAGATCCGTTTCAAACCTCAAGCTGTTGACTAGAGATGAAGTTGAGGAGGACTGACGTAGTTTATACTGCGCCTGGACTACCATCAGCTTCTTGCCAGTTAGCAATAGCTGCCACCACCGTGCTTGACATGTTAGCTTTAAAAACAAAAAAAAAATAAAAAAATTAAAGAGCATGATTTGTGATGTTTCGTCTTCATTTTCTGTCAGGTAACCGTAGGTGTATGTAGAACCTCTGGAGAGCCAGTATGCCCCTGGAGGTAAAATGGCCGTTTCCACAACACCCTGCGCTGGCATGGAGGGTCTCCAGCTCCTTCATCCTGGGCATGGTCGGCACATATTCTTACATCTGGACCAGTAGGTGTTTTAATCCCCGTTTACCAACAAACATCCACCAGTTCGCAAAGCCAGCTAACCGTCACTGACCGCCATCTTTGCATTTTTTTCTCCTTTCAGAGTACATGAACTACCTAACCGTCCACAACCAGGAGGTTTTGTTGGACCTGATTGACCACAGGCCGTCGGATACGCCCCTCATCACCCTGGCCAATCACCAGTCCTGTATGGATGACCCGCACATCTGGGGTAAGAGCAGTTAAACACCGAAGCTCCCGCGTTGTGCGTTAGGTGGAGTAACAGGCTTTGTTTGGAGCAGGCGTGCTGAAGCTACGGCAGCTGTGGAACTACAAGAAGATGCGCTGGTGAGGTTTTTTTGCTCGGCTCTAACGCCGCCCCCTGCTTTTAAATCTGAATAACCAACCTGTTTACCTGCGACGGGTAAGGACGCCGGCAGCGTCGGACATCTGCTTCACCAGAGAGCTCCACTCCAGGTTCTTCAGCCGGGGAAAGTGTGTTCCGGTCTGCAGAGGTGAGTGTACGTGCAAAGCCCTCGGTCGGGCTTCCTTACCCACAGCAAGACTCAACGTTAGGGTTTCCCATCCTTAGGCGACGGCGTTTATCAGAAGGGCATGGACTTTATTCTGGAGAAAATGAACAAAGGAGAATGGGTTCACATTTTTCCTGAAGGTACGTCAATAATTAATATTTTAGCGCAACTTCTTCCAGTGTTACAGGAAAACGTTCTCTGTCTTTTTTATTCAGGGAAAATCAACATGACTGAGGAGTTTATCCGCCTCAAATGGGGTGAGTTCAACAGCTTAATAGTCTCTGGAGTCAAATATGTGTCTGAGCCTCAAATCCCTGTTTTTAGCTGACAGCAGTGGCACCTAGCGTGGTCTCCTGCTGCCGTAGCTCATCTGCTTTCAGGTTTTTCAGGAACAGGATTGGTTGCAATTATGGATGTTCATTATCCGCTTTCATACCAGTATAATCTGAATCTTAATTTCAGATACCGACATAAACGTCTTCCTGAAGGTTAAAGGTTGGCTCAGAAAGCCAGAAGTAACAGAATACGTCGCCAAATAAACACAACATTTATTGATCACTGTACATTGGATTCGTCATATTTTCACATTTGGGTTGAGAGGAGAAGTAGCTGAAGAGTTGATGTTTAAAACCCTTTAAAATTCCTGCAATTCTTAACTGAAATGTTTTTAAAAAACAGTGTTTAAGTATAACGCGTTACTAACTAACTTAATCTCCATACGTCGCAGAAAATACCAGTGAGATCTACTAACAAAGTAACCCCTAAATAATTCGAAATTGTTGCTTGACACCCGACGAACATGACACACCGATTTATTTAAAAAAAACAACGATATGTAATATTTTTTACTACTATGTTACTGTAAAATATTGAATTATTCATCAATACTTTCCAGTTCCTGTGACCATGTGACACTAAATCAATGTAGAAACGTCTTGCTACATCTAAAGAACAAGAAACAATCATTTATTTGGCATTTGAATGCACAGAATACTTTATATTTACATTTTTACTGTAATATTTCTGGTTTTCCTACAATAGCTTCCAGTTCATGTGACCAGATGACACCAAATCAATCTTCAAATATCTTACTACAAACTTTATGGTCAGATTTTCCTTGACTATATGTCAGGCTATTTGTTTTCCACAAATATGTGCCGTAATAGTAGCTTTAGAATGTTATGTTGAAGTCATAACCTAAAACTACGGTGGCCGGGAAGAGCAAAACAAAATTACATTAACCTGAAACACTTACATTTTTACCGAAACACATGTACAAGTTTAAAAAACTGTTTTGTAAGTGTTTTTGTTAAACTTGTAAATGTTTTTTTTTTACTTGTAAAAAGTGTTTTTGTTAAATTTGTAAATCTTTTTTTTTTGTCTGTAAAAAGTGTTTTTGTTAAACTTTTAAAAGTGTTTTTTTTTTAAACTTGTAAATGTGTTATGGTAAAAATTTAAACGTGTTTCTGGTTAATGTAATTTTGTTTTGCACTTCACGGCCACCGTATAAAACAGAAAGTGGGTCGAAAACCACAAGTTTTTATGCCAAATTTTACAGCAATAGATAAAAAAAAGTATTTTGTATGTGTTTTTCTAACTGACTAACTACAGGGTAAACGCAGATCGCAGAAGGCAGAAAATGTAAAAAATCATAACTTTGTCCTCTCTAACAAAGCTCCATAGCTTCCTTTATGTTCCTCCGTTTACAAGTTCACAAGTCCAGTTATAACTTCACTTCATCATGTGATTTAGGGAGAGCAAGTCTCCTTCTCCGGTCAGCCCATTGATCCCCTGAGCGCAAAAAAATAAGGGAATAAAAGTTTGTCTTCTGATTTATTTTCTTACACAAATTCTAAACTATGATAATGCAAAGTGAGAGTTTATCTGTAAATTTACTGAGGAAGAAGATGAAAAATAAAGTCTGGAGTATGTCCTTTTTATTTTCTTTTGGAGACTGCTGCATTTTTATTACTATTATTATTATTATTATTATTATTATTATTATTATCCTCTTTTTCTCAGAATATTATGTTTCATTTTTTTCCGGTATGACTTAAAGATCTTTTATCGTTACTTGTAAATGTCCTTTTTTGGAACTGTAATTTGTACTGCAACGATGCAACGATAAAGTTTTGTTTCCTCTAACCGATTTGATACCGATACTTGGATCTGAGTACTTGCCGATACCGAGTACCAATGCTGGTACTTCTACCAAACAAAAAAGTGCAATGAATTGGAAAACAGGTTTTATTTTCTTCTTTTCTTGTTCCAACAAGTGATAGTGAATTAGATTTAAAAAATATATATATGATAAGAATACATTTTCAAGTAAAAACTAAACATTTTCTGCGAAATTATTGCAGAGTTTCTACATTTTAAGTATTTTTTCATGGTATCAGTTATCTAACCGATACAAGAACGTTATTACTTTATCTGCCTTGATACCATTATGGGTATTGGTGCTTCTTGTTTAAAATTAAAAGTTTTTTTTTATAATTAAAACATGGTCACCCTAGTTTAATGATCCTTCCTTCGTCATGGAAGAAGGATGTAAGTCTCGCCATTCTCGCAGCCATTTTTCTACCTCCTCTTGTTTTCCTTGAGAGGTGACGTAAATTTAGTGACACCAGCAGCTGTCTGCTGCGTGTTTTCACAATAAAGCTGAAATAACTTTTGCCGCCTGACCCTTGTGGACTGACAAAAGGAGGCCAAGCCATCCTTACTGAAGATGAAACTCCAGCCCATCTATCCCTCTCCTACTGCTCGGCAAGGCAATTTTATTTATGTAGCACACTGTCAACACGAAGGCAATTCAAGGTGCTTTACATGATTCAGCGGTAGAGAAAGCAAATACATGATAAAAAATAAGAAAATTAAAACAGATCATTACTAAAAGAAATGCATTTAGTAACTGAAACATGAAAATTAAAATTTTGTATGAAATTTAAAAACAAAAAAAACATAAAAATAAAAAGAGAAGGTGTAAAGAACAAATTTATGCAAAAGAATATAGATCATAAACAGATAAACACACAATCGGTTAAAAAATAAGAATAAAAATCAAACCACCAGAATCAAAGAGTGGTCAAAAGCGCAATTTAGAACCCAAAGGGAGTATTCCACCTTAAATGGTTCTGAACCAGGGCACCAGAGAGGACCCAATGAGTGAAAATTATTGAAAATGTTTGTGTAATTCCTCCCTCAATTAATCCAAAAGATGGAAACCTACTAAAACGTCTTGTGTTTCCCCTACTTTGTAGACGGCGTAAAGCCCTCCGCTCTTCTGCTTTGTGTTTCAGGTGTAGGTCGGTTGATTGCGGAGTGCTCTCTTAATCCAATCATTTTGCCTCTTTGGCATGTAGGTGAGTAATCCCAGCCAACAATTTCCCACAGCAACACTTTACTTTGACTAAAATTCCTCTCTTCTATCCATAAGACGGCATTCGTTTTTAAATATTCTGCTCCAGTTCGGGAGCAAATCGCTATTTTGTCGCGGTTGGTCAACACACCTGAATCGAATGATTGGTTTCATTAACGGGCCTGTGGAGAACTTGAAGACATGTTGAGGAGGTAATCGATCAATATAAACGGGACATATACGTTAGGCAAATATCCCTTTTTTCATCCTTTTGTGATACCATTTGGATCTCTGCTGCCTCTATAATCACTCCAAACAAGAAGAAAAACCACCCGTTGTTGCACAGTTTTCCTCTCAGAAATCTTGTGCTTATATGAGGCGCTTGAAAAAACCCCGACCACCGATTCCAATAGAGGTCCACCATTTTTTATCATAAGTAAGAGACAGAATGTAAAAGAAAATCCAGAAAATCACCTTGTATATTTTTTTCTAAAGAATTGATTCGTAAAATGACGCAGAAAATAAGTATTTGGCCGATAAAAGTTCGTTTGAATCCTTTGAAAAGTAACTTTTGTTGAAAATGACAGTTTGAACGTTTCCTCTTCACCAGGTTTGCACACTCTGTAGAAATGATGAAAGGAGGGTTTTTTCCAAAATATCACAGTACATGGCTCCATTCATCCTTTCCTTAATGAGGAACAGTCGTCGTGTCCCCTTTGCAGAAAAAACCAAAACACAGCCCCTAAGCATGACGTTTCCACCCCCGTGCTTCGCAGTAGCTGCATCTTGGGATGCAACTGAGCATTCTTCCCCCACCAAACTGGTGTCAATTTACCAACAATCCTCCTCTGGATCATCCAGATGCTCTATGACAAACTTTAAATGGGCCTGTACATGTGCTGACTTAAGCGGGGGAACCTCTCGAGCGCTGCAGGATCTTAACTGTGTTACGGCAAACAAATGCCCCACGTAATTCTGAATTGTTTCCTCACCGTTTCAAGATCGTTTGTTCCCCACGCAGTGAGATCTTTTGCCGCAGAGCTCCGCAGCTTGTGCAGGTGGACGATCTTGTCTCCGTGTCCTTCGACGGAGCTCTGGTCCTGGCCGTGGTGGAGGATGGAGTCTGACAGTTTGAAGGTTGGGACAGATGTCTTTTATGCAGATAATGAGCGCCACGAATACATGTAATGACAGAGGTTAGAAGAAGTAATAGGGCCAGGGCCAATGGACCAGAATCCTTGCTTGTTTTTACATATTAAAAACATATTTTCTGCACCACTATACAAATACATTCTTAGAAAAATCATACAGTATCATCTACCGGTTGTTTTTTGTGTGAATTCTGTCTCTCACTGTTGATGTTTACCTTTGACAAAAACTACAGACATCTCTCATCTTTTTAAATAGGAGAACTTAAACAATCAGTTACTGACTAAATACTTTTTTGCCCCAACCCATCTTGTAGTTTGGGATTAATTTGCCTGTCATAATTCGTAATTTTTTAAGACCTTTATGCTGCGTTCAGACCGCAAGCTTTGTCAGCGTCAGGCAGCGCTCATAAAGCGACTAGTTAGACGCATTTACACAGCTGATACATTTTTAAGCTGAAGCTAGCAAAGCTCGTAGGCGGGCCATTCTCTGCTGGATGCTTCAAACGCTAACGGATCGTGGTTGGCTAGGCAGCGTCGATGTCGGGCAACGTCACTACAGTGAGTCGCTCTGATTGGTTGCCGTGCTGCGTCGAGCGTTAAGACCATCAAAAGTTCAACTAGCTGAACTTCTGCTTTGCAAGCGTTATGAGCTTTGAGGCTTGAAATGTAGGAAAAGTTGACGGAGCCAACGCCTGCAGTCCGAACGCACCATTAGACTCTTAGCTAACATTAGCTATTGCTTATTTACAGTGATTTTCTGCATGGTTAAATTTCCTTCCTTCATCTTGGAAGAAGGACGCGAACCTCAGCTTGACTCGCTGCGTTTTTCTTCTTCTTCTCTTTGTGTCGTTTAGTGGAATACATTTTGTGAAACCGGGAGTAGTAGTCCACTACGTCAGCCTTCCCCCAACTTTTTTTCTTTCACCACAGACCGGTTTAATATCAGACAAAATTCGCACGGACCGGTGGATTAATGTAATAAATTAAAAAGAAAAGACCGGCATAAAAAACTGGGCTGTAAAGTTCCCCTATCGTCGAGCCAACAACATTATATGTGTAGCTTCCTGTTTGCTGCTTAACGTGGAGCGGACGGCTCTGGTCGCTATGGTAACATTTAAAGATGTCATTAATATAAGATTTAGACCAAAAACGAATATAAAGAACATGGAAAAATACTACTCACCATAATGTTGAATCAGTGGGGTGGGGGTGGGGGTGGGGGGGGTTTACGCAAATGAGGCGGACCCGTCTGGGACAATTTTAAAGGTTTAATTGCCTCATTAGAAATCCATTTGCATATTATCGTAGATAGGGCCTGGTACGTGGAAATCACTTTAGTGAGGTGTAACATCCATATTTTTAGGATGATTCCTCGTATTGTCAGTTAAATGTACTTTTCTTTATTTGTTTTTATATTCAATTCACTTTTATTTATATAGCATCAATTCACAACAAATGTCATCTCAAGGCTAGTTACAACAAAAGTAATTTTAATATAATTATACAAACATTCCAGTCAGTTAAAAGTTTTCTGTGTAAGGAATCCCAGCAGATTGCGATGAATCATCGACGTGAGGTTGTGCCCGGATCATGCAGAATCCAATCATAGCAGTTCCTCAGCAATCCCTCATACTGAGCAAGCATGTAGCGACATTGGAGAGGAAAAACTCCGCTTTAACAGGAAGAAACCTCTGGCAGAACCTGGCTCAGTACAAGCGGACATCAGCCACGATCATCTGGGGGTCTGAGAAGACCGAGAAGAGACAGCATGGAGGATGCTCGGTGACTTTGATCATCATCTGGACCGATGTTCCCCATCCAGCAGGGAGCGCTATAGCTGAGCAGGATACCAGACTAGTGGAGCTTCTATGGGGGGAAAAAGTACTGAGAGAAAACTGGGTTAACAATCACAATAACAGCAGAAAAAATATATCTGGAGAGTAGTAGGAGAGAAAAGTAGAAGAGAGAAGAAAAGTGGTCAGTCTGTCCTCCAACAGCCTAAAAGCATAGCAGCATAACTACAAAAAGCTCAGGATAACCTAAGCCACTCTAATTATAAGCTTTATCAAAAAGGAAGGTTTTAAGGCTAGTCTTAAAAACAGAGTATCTGCCTCATGGACTAAAACTGGGAGCTGGTTCCACAGGAGAGGAGCCTGATAACTAAAAGATCTGCCTCCCATTCTACTTTTAGAAATCCTAGGAACTACCAGTAGACCTGCAGTCTGAGAACAAAGTGCTCTGTTAGGAACATATGGAACAATCAGATCTCTGACGTACGATGGAGTTTGATTATTAAGAGCTTTATAAGTAAGGAGGAGGATCTTAAACTCTATTCTGGATTTAACAGGGAGCCAATGGAGAGAAACTAAATTTGCATTTTGGATCAACTGAAGGCTTTTAATTGCATTTTGTGGACTTCCTGATAAGGAATTACAGTAATCCAGCCTTGAAGTAATAAATGCATGGACTAGTTTCTCTGCATCACTCCTGGACAGGATGTTTCTAATTTTAGCAATATTCCAGAAGTGAAAGAAAGAAATCTTAGAAACCTGTTTAATATGGGATTTAAATGTCTTGTCTTGGTCAAAAATTACACAAAGATTCTTTACATTATTACCAGAGGCCAAATTAATGCCATCCAGATGAAGTGATTGATTTAGCAGTTTCCTTTTTAAAGGTTCTGGTCCAAAGACAACAACTTCTGTCCTGTGTGAATTTAAAAGTATAGATCAGCTTACCTCACTCACAAAATAAAATAAAACAAATGCGTACAATAAGGTTTTAATTACGCTCAATCATAATGAAACGGTTTATATTCTAGAATTAGAGGAGCAGGATAGGTTTTAAAAAGGGTTTCTGATGGACTGAGTTCTCATGCCGTCCTCCATCTTTTCAGGTTTCACTGACGTCCTGCCAAATGTGACGCCCTACATTCCTCGAACTGGGAAAGTAAGACCACCGACACCTTTGACCCCGATGTGTTTGGGATTTGTTCATCTTCGGTGTCGTGTTTCGTTTTATTAACTCGATTGCTGCTTCCAGAGGATCACGGTGCTGGTGGGTAAGCCGTTCAGCGTCAAAGAGCTGGTTGAGTCCCTCCGAGCTGAAAACAAGAGCCAGGTGAGGGGAAATCATCGAGCAGTAGCAGATTTCTGTAAAAACAGAAACGTTAGCACTGAAAATAAAAACTGGAATTGAAAAATGTTATTTGAATGAGAAACAATAATTTTGAATCTAAAATGAATGACTTGAAAATTAATAGTTTTATACTTTGCTTCTAGGTGGAAATGAGGAAGACGTTGACGGATTGCATCCAAGCGGAGTTCAGGAACCTGAGAGCTCAGGCCGAGGTTCTCCACAGACAGATAGAGACCCGATCCTGAGGCTCATTTTACCCACAAACACCCCAGAAAACACCTCCGGCACCGATGGTTGGGATAACCCTCTGCTCTGGACGAGCCCGGTGACCTGTTTGGATTACAAGAGAAATTGTGAAGAAGAAAAAACGACGATCATGAATGAAACAGAATCTCAGGCTGTTTTATAAAAGCATGTTTTGAAGAAACATAGCAAATGTTGATTCTATGATGCAGATAACCAGATTGATGATTATTTTGTGTGTTGGATCCAGATGTCTCTGCAGAGGATTACGAATCATTTGTGCTCCTTATTTACCTCTGAGATCTTTGGACTTTTATGAGCCAGAGCTTCCCAGTTCAAATCTAACCTGTGCCTCTATCAGACCTCCTTTCTTTTATTCCTTTAATGTTAAATGTTTGGGAAGTTATGATTAGACTAACATAAGTCATAATACATCTTTGATGTTGATTCTGATGATGCAATTACTTAAAGCTGCTCTCTAAGCTGCCAGGACGTGTTATACAGTTAAAGAACCGACGGATTTACAAAACATGCATAAAAGGGGGAAGTCAGTTCTGGAGGTTGGAGCGTCCGGCTTCGTAAGCGTGCCAAAACATCAGCGCCAAACCGCGTATCACCGTTGAACGCCCTTTGCTCTTTATATTTTTCCATTTTCCATCCAGATTTTTTCGTCTTTTCTCCGTCTGGCGTTCGAAAACGGATGGAAAATGAAATGTTTTCACTCAAAGCTGGACTGCGTTTGCATCTAAATACTTCTTACGGTTTTTAAACAACTCAACTTTCATTATATTACCTTTTTAAAAAAAAAAGATTTTACCACAACAGGTTTGGTTTAGATGCTGTGACACGCTAGATTTCGTCTCCATTTACTTTTTTATGTTGATAATTTGACATTGTGTGCATGCCAAACACGACTCAGCCTGCTCACACATAACTGTGATTTTCTCCCCTTACATATTTCAGCACACTGATTTTTTTTTCTTTAACCTCCTTAATGTGTGTGTTTAAAGCACACAAAACTTTACATGTACATCTGTCTACTGGTTGGGAATCGCCCGATTTCTGGTCCCATCTTTGTTTCTGTCTGCCTCTCTGAGGACATGAGGGGTGCTTCAAACTTTTATCTGTCCTCAGATTCCGGATTCTGGTTCAACTCTTCGACCCAAACACTGATCGGTGACTTTATTTATGGAGTTTAATGAAAGCATCCTTTTTTATAAAAAGAGAGTTATTTTATCCCCCAGATTACTGGCTTTTCTAAGGAAGACGTTTGCCATTATTTTTAAGGTGTAAAACCTTTCTGTGATTGCTACTTTCTCTCTCTTTATGCTTTCAATAAAAATATCGCTTTTTTTAACCATAATTTGTCTTCGTTTTTTCATAATTGATTCCATCTCGGCCAACTTTTCTTTAGACTACGTTTCATACAAAAGATGTACTGCTTGTTTTTTTGTTTTATTTTTTTTAGTGTCCTGTCTGGCAGTGTGGTACTCAGAATTGGCATCCGAGTGCCAAGTAACCAAGCAGAGCGTTACAGCTTTTGCTATAGTCCTCCACTTGATATATATGGGTCAGAAATCTTGATTAGAAATTGCTGTGAGCTTAATTTCTTGAAGTTATGGACACAGAAACGGAAAACGAGAGAAGAAAGAAAGAAGATGAAGAGCAATCGACCAATAAAACGGAGCAACATAAACAAATAAATGAATGTAAACTATGAGCTACACATCCACAAGAAACAAAAATGGGTATACGAACACAACAAAGCTCTTGGCACCGATTATCCATTGATGAGCCCAACGATGTATATGTAAAAACCGATGTCCCCACACCTATGTGCGTGAGAGCATGCTGGTGAATATAAAGTTATACAAGTGTTTGACAGCTGGTGTGAGGAGCCGTCCTACTGGAATCGATGCAGACATGGAGGACGGAGAAAACAGATTCCCAGGACCCCAGAGCCTAGGAGTCCCAGGCCGACTAGGCTAGCGCAGGCCGGGTTTTTGTGGTTTTTAAGATAAAGCAGTCTTCCAACAGAATTATGAATTTATTAAAAATATATAATCCTAGCTAAATCATAAAATGTAATTTCTGTATTTTCTCGGCAGAGCTCAAAACAGGATAAAAATAAATAACTGTTTAATTACAAAAAGGCTAAAAAAAAAACTGCAGGGTAAACTAAGCGTCACTCCTAACCTGAAATGATTCAGTCAAACTGCAGAGAACAACTTTTATTTGTTACTTATGCCTCGCTCTTTCGATTAAATTAATCAATAAATGGATTTATCGCTCTAGGATTGTATTTTGATCATATGTTAAATGGTTCTGCCATACTAAGGGCGGGGTTCATCATCACTCCTCAGTAGTCACGTGGTCTCCCCTGACGTCACGTTCTGCACCTGCTGTCAGATCGGAGGAAAGATGGCGTCGTCAGGGAAAGCGATTCTCCTCCAGCGGATCTCCGGGTCCATGGCCGTGTTTCTGGCCCTGTTGGGTGTTCTCACCACGGCACAGTGCGACGAGCAGGTCCCGGTCATCATGTGGACGAGTGAAGGGTGAGAGAGGCCGAGGGTTCTGGGTTATGTCGGGGTTCGGACCGTCCGCTAACCGTTGATGTCAGAGGCTTTCCTTTCATGTCGAAATTTGGTCTGAATTTAACTTAATTATTCTGCATTATTCGGTGTTTTATTTATTCAGCGTGTTTTATTTATGCGTTCAGCGTCACCTCATTTTAAAGAAGAGCAGCAGAGAAATTAATTCCGTCTTAAATTGCCGAATTTTGACCTTATGCTCATAATTTTTTTACGACCATTTTAATTTTGTCTGAAAAATGTCTTGAGTTTCACTTAAAATTTCTTATTGACGTTATGCTTTGAAAGAAATATGGAGTAAATTTCCGTCCGAAAAACCCAAGACATTTTAAGATTAATTTAACGTATTTTTCAGAAAAGAAATTGGAAAGAAAAGTCAACAATTTGCAAGAAGCAAAATCATAATTTTTCATAACTGAAGCCATACATTTGACATTTAAACAAAAATATTTTCGGACATTGTAAAATCAGACGTTTGCAAAAAGAAATTTAAATAAAACTTTTAAAAACGAACTAATTATCAGGTGTTACTATATACTCTTAAAGTCTTTCCAATAAAATATGTTCAAACACTTTAGACACTACACTTGCCAGAGCGATTGGTCTGTAATTATCAAGAATTATCGATAAAAATATCGATATTTTTATGTTAAAAAATATATTCAAAATCGTTAAGCAAAGAATCGAGATTTTTATGTGAATCGATTTTATTTCGTTTTTGACATAGCTATTATGTGTATTCACTCACCCTTAGCATTTTTGGAGCCAGTTTGAGCCGTTCAGCAGTATTTATACATCCAGTTTTGATCAGCTGTATCCGTAGAACCGCTTATAATGAGGTTTGATCTGCCCCCAAACGCTTAACAATAATAGAAATAAAAAGATGACGAATCTACTGTGGTAAAACAGACTGGCGGTCCTGCTGTGGCGTAATCCACCCGGAAGAAAATGAAGAAGCACTTCTGAGGTAAATGAAAGGAGAATATAAGACTGGTAAAATTAAAGCGTTTGGGGCAGATTAAACCTCATTACCAGGGGCGTTTGTTCTGCCCCGATTGCTCCCGATCTACCGAGGTACGCTGATCAAATACTGGACGTATAAATACTGCTGATCGGCTCAAACTGGCTCCAAACGTCTCAGGGTGAGTGGGAAAAAACCCATAAAAATAGCTAAAAAATAAGGTCCAGATAGAAAAAGCAGAACACCCCAGATGCCCATCTATCTGATTCTTACAGGACTGGCATTTTCAGTCGGAGGTACTGACGTAAAATCTCAGCGAACTTCAGTTACAATGTCAGAAAATATTGTAGTTTATCAAAAACATATGCCTTTAATTATTGACATTTCTGATTTTTTCTGACAAATTTTGGACTTTTCTAAATCAGAATTTCCTAGTTTTTGTTTTTTGGAAGAAAATATTAATTTTTTTGGTTGGGAATATAATCCAAAATATTTTTGCTTTTAATCTGACCTGAATGTTCAGAATTTTCGCTTTATGCTCATAAATCTGTTATATTTTTTTTCAGTAGCCGCAATCCTCTTCCCTATCTGTCAATTTTACTGAAATAAATAAGCTTTTAAGATCGATAAATCTAGTATGAATGAAATATTAGACTATTGGATCAAGATGCACCTTATGCGCGGCGTTGCAGCTCCTCTATTAGCCAACTGGGAAACCAGCCATCCATGGAGGTTTTCTGGCCTTTCTTACAATCTTCCTCAAACAACTACGTATGAGATTCAGACATGTGGCATTTCAGAATAATGTCCGGTGTTATTAACGATTCTGCTTCTGGAAAATAATAATGGTAGCTTTTTTTTTGAGGGTGCCTTTCTCAAACTTAAGGTCGCCTTACAGAGAAAAATAACAAGAGCCGGACAAATATTTAAACTATTCCCTTCAATCTGTATCACCAAAATGTGCAAGTATTGCTTTTTCCCCATATAATTACACATTTTAAGTGATATATTTTTCTGATTTGTTCCTGTACCGGAGGGTTTTATTGGTTCTCCCTCTCCTTCGAAGGTTCTCCGTCCCGCGTCAGGCTCCGCCCACTGCGGGTCACATCGTCGGCCACCAGCAGCTCGCCTCCTACCTGGAAAAGGCTCTGAACGTCGGGCCCCGGAACGTGCTGCTGTTCCTTCAGGATAAGGTAGAAAACGCAGACGCCGAACAAACCCTCGCCGCCGCGAGAAGCTGGTTTTTGCTCTTACATAAAAAATGTTTTATCTAAAGATGAAAAACTTTGTGGTGAAAACGGCAGAAGCAAAGGATGTGGATTAGCAGTTGTTGCCAACAACTGATGGTGTCACCCAGGAATATGGTCTTGAGTCTGTCGTTGCAGTACAGGCGTTGCAATATTGACTGCTACAGGACAACCTTCCTGCCCACAGCATCCACAACAGCTTCAGGAAGATACTTGGATGATCTGAGTTACAAAATTTGATTTTCCTTTAGGAAAATTGTGTTTTTTAATTGAATTCAAATTAATTTTCACTTTCCTGGTGTTGCGATCCAAAACTTGACACGTTCTATATTTTATATTTATATATTTTCTGCATTTTTTAATTAATTTTTTGTCTCTAGATGAGTATTGAGGATTTCACCATGTATGGAGGAGCCTTTGGAAACAAGCAGGATGGTGTTTTTCCTAACCTGGAGGTAGGATAATATACTTTTTAAAAATCATGGTCAAGTAAATACAGACAAAAAATATAAAAAAGTAAGAGGTAAAGAAAAATGTTAAAAAGGAAAAAATAATAATTAATAAAAAATCAGGTTGGGTATAAAACAGAAATAAAAAAGAAACATTTGAAAAAAGAAAGTAAAAATTAAAAATCACGGTCAAGTAAAAATGGACAAAATAATTTAAAATAATTAAAGAAAAATGTTAGAAAAGGGAGAAGAAAAAAAATCAGGTTGGGTTAAAAAAGAAAAAAAAATATTTGAGAAAAATTAAAAATAATGGTCAAATAGAAACAGACAAAAAAGAGTAAGAATTAAAGAAATTTTAAAAAGGGAAGAAAAACAAAAATAAATGTAAAAACATCAGATTGGGGTTAAAAAAAAATCAATGAAAAAATGAAAGAAAAAATAATTATTAAGAAAAAAATTCAATTTTACAAATTACAAATCATGGTCTAGCAAAACAGAAATTAAAAAGTTAAAAAAATGTATATAACAAAATTTTAAAAAGGATGTATAAAAATATATGGTCTGGTCTCCATTTTTCTCTCCTAGTTCAGCTTGTGTCATACATTAGAGCTCGTTATTGAGTCATATTTCAAGAATCGATTCACTTCTAAAGATTCAGAATCAGTTATTACTCGTTCATGTCTGGGGTCACTCTTTCATAAAAAAAAAAAAGACCGCAACAAAGACTCAGACCTGAGATCTTTGTGATGTTGCAGGATGTGGCTCCTGAAGTTGGTCGTGCTTCCTGAATACGTCACCTCCTCGCAAAAATCGCTGTTTCTGTCAAATTCATCTTTCCGTTCCTCCGATCTGAACATGAAGCTGGGTGCAGCCCAGGCTAACAGCACCGCTAGTTCCTGACGACATTACTTCACATCTAGCGATAAAGCCGCAACTCCACACAGGGTGAGGTTAAAGTTAACAGCTAAGCCTCAAAATGTCCACATGAACCTTTTTTTTTGTTTGTTTTCTACTGTGGCTGTTAAAACGTTTAAGCGTTAACTCTGTCTTTGGACTCAGAAATCGATCTGTAGGAATTGATTTAGAATTGGAGATTTTTTTTTTTTTTCCTTCTTCCAAACAAGGAACTAATAATAATAATAATAATAATAATTATAATTTTTCAACTTTATTTAGCAGTCAACAAAGTATGTAACCTAAACTGAAAACGGTCTTTCTGCAAATAAATTATGATTAAATATTTTATTTTCTAAAGTAACTTTTAAACTTTTATAATATTTATTAGATGCCGTTTTACTGAATATTATAAAAAAAAAAAATTATAATGCCCTCTGTACTGTATTATATGTTATATGTTAGGGATGGGAATCTTGCAACATCTCACGATTCAATTCGATTCCGATTCTTCGGGTGACGATTCGATTCAGAAGCGATTCTTGATTCAAATAAATTTTTTTTCTTAATCAATACTCTTTAATTCATCATTTGTGTTTGTAATGCACACAACTTGATCTACCAAGTGTCTGTGATGAAGTGAGCCATGAATGTAACAGGGCATCAACACAAAATGGATTTTACAATCTATGTTGAGAGAAGGGAACTGGTTCAAAAGTAGCAAGACGTGAAATTGCAACTGGACATCCAAGACCTTTTAAACAAATTTCTAGTCTTGGAAAAAAAATGCTGATATATTTTAAGAAGAAAAAAAAATATAATATGTATTTTGTTTGTTCTTTGGTACGTAGTAGAAAATACATTGAAAATATTTAGTATCCACCAAATGTTGCTTATCAACCATCATTAAACAGAAATTTATGGCTTATGTTATTATTTTCATTGTTTTTGTTAGAAATTTTAAAAGTCCTAACGTTATTGAACTCAGCATTTATTTCGGACTTCCTTGAAAGCGCCACAGGTTTGCAGCGCTGCTGGATCTTTATGTGTAGCTTATAAAGAAAGATCGCTCTTATATACTTGCAGATTTATAAAAAAAAAACTTTAGCCAAGGGTGTCATTAGCATGAAGAAGACCTTTTAGACGGCCCAAACATTTACCTTCAGCAAAGACGGGGGGGGCTGGATTTCTCTTTCGTCTTTCATGCTGAAGCTTTAGCCTAGCGGCTACAGCTAGCCAACGGCGCATCAGACCTGTCAATGCGACGGTGGCCGTTGCATGACCAACACTGCGCGAAGCAAAAATGTAAAAAGGTTCAGAAAACATATTTTTTGAGAATCGATTCTCAAACATTTCGGATCGATTCCGAATCTTGTTAAATAGGAATCGAGATTCAGACGTGAATCGATTTTTCCTCACACCCCTATTATATGTACTGTATGTGATTGTATGTCTATTTCGACGTTTGAGTCTGCGATAAAGTTCAATGTACAGAGTAAAGGCACAAAAGTGTTTAATGTCCCATCTACAACCTTAACTGTAATGAATCTTAATGTTTTATCCCAAATTTTTTGTAGAATAAAGATCGATAAATAATTCTAGATCCTAAACAGGAAATGAAAATCGTGTTAATACTTGGAAGTTTTTCTAAAAATTATTCTCTAACACTTTAATAAATGGATGCATCCCAAGTTGTTGTTGGTTTTTTATTTGGTATAAAACCAAATCTGACCAATAAGACAAACATTTTCTGATTTACAAAGGTTAACTAACCTCCCCTAGTTCTGACGTCCTTTATTCCGATGTCTGATTCGTCCGATCCGTCCCAGGGAGCCCTCCAGGCCTCCTCGTCTCCTCTGGTGTTACCCGCCGTGTCTTGGCTCGCCTCCAACGCCGTGATTGGTCAGCTGCAGGACCAGTTGGAAACCTCGCCTCTCTACATGGACCCAGACACCCTGAGCCAGCTGAGGCTGAACGCCTCGTCTCCGGCTCTGCTGGTGTTCAGGCTGACCTACGGCACCGGGTGAGGCTGTCGGACGCCATCTTGTTTCTTCCTGGCCGGATCTCATCTGGGTTTTTTTCTCACCGGTTTGTCTTTCAGGTCTGATCTTCTGTCTGCGAAAGAAATCCTCAGTGGAAACGGTGAGATGGCTCCGCCTCTGTCGTCAGGTGGATCTGCTGCCACGTTTTTTTATTCACCGAGGATGGGTTTTTTTTTGTTTGCTTCCAGATGAGGTCATAGGTCAGGTGATGAGCATCATGAGGTCCCAGTCTGTCCCATACACGGCCATCTACACCGGCCTGCAGCCCTCCAGGGTGAGTCCGACCAGCCACCGGCGCCGCCGTGGCGTGGCTAGCTGTGATCTTTGTGACGTTTCCTCTGAATGTCCGTCCTGTTTGGCAGAAGGAGGCGGCGCCGCTGTCCGTGGACGCCGGGCTGGGTGGAGGACGCTCCCTGCTGCAGGCCAGAGGCGGATACAGGGACAGGTTGAGGGACCGGGGGCGCCAGGAGCGGGTCAAGGAACGGCCCGGAGTCTACCCTCCTGTGGAGTTCAAGGTGATTCTCCGCTACATGCGGCTCTGTTCACAGATTACCCGAGAAACATTCATTCGCCTGCTGAACTCCTTCACATTAACTTGATTGTTGCTTTAGATGAACAGACTTTAACTCTGCAACAGGCCAAACGTTGGCTAACTTCCCGTATATTTATCGCTTCTGCATTGGGGGCGTAATGGTTAAAGTAGAAATCCCCACTTGGATTCATTATCTGTGCAGTCAGGGAAAAAAGCGTTGAAAGGGTTTCGTAAAACGTCATTTAAATAAAAAATTTCCAACAAATTGTTATCAAATAACATAAAAATGTATAGAATAAAATGCATAATTCTGCTGTTAAAGTGCACTTTCCTCACTGCAGAGGAGTTTCTCCTTGTTTCACGTTTTCTTGTTTTATTTGGCCCTTTTATACCTTTTTGTAAAGAAAAAAGGTTGATATTGGATAAATAATGCGGCGCTCCTTCCTTTTTAGCTTCCAGCTGCTTCCGTAAAACTCCGCAATCGCCACCGACTAATTCCTGGAAGAGCCATTTAAAGCACACTACTACAGCCGGCTTTCCAGTCTGCCGATCTATTGCTACATTTAGAGAACGGCATCGAGGAGGCCAGCTAAGCGGGGTCCTTAGGCTACGTAGCGTCTGCGGCAGCTAACGGCAACCGACGCTAACGGAAGTTGGAAAGCAGCCAGCATGAAAACGTGTTGTTCTGGAACGCCAAAGTCTTCCCAAATTGGAGGCTTTAAATTAAAACTCCACCCTAGCTTAGCATAAATCAATGGAAGTCAATGGGACCTATTAGCATGAGGGGATGCTAGTAGTTCCCATTCACTTCTATTGATTTATGCTAAGCTGGTTGGAGTTTTCCTTTAATAACGGAAGCAGGAATTCAAGCTTCTCCTCTTAATAAACAGTCTCTGGTTTAAGTCATGCTAGCAGGAGGCTGGACCGTTTTTATTTTAGTCGTTTGTCTAAAACATTTTTTTTTAATTTAATTTCTATTTTTCTGCATTTTTTTATTGTATCTGCTAATATTACACGTTTTATTTTAAACATCTCGTTTTTATGATTAAATTAATATCTTTTGTTTCACATTTTGTCACATTACAGCGATAAACTTAATTGGATTTTCTTGAAGCTTCCCCGTCTCTGATCCCCCAGCATGACTCAGCCACCACCATGGTTCTTTACATGGTTTCTATAGTTTTTAAAGACACAAATCAAGCTGCTGTTGAGTTTTTTCCAATTCAGAAGTCGTAGCTTAGATCGTCTTTTCTTGTCTCACAGTTTTCTGTGATTTTTCTTTATTTTTTCCTGGCAGAAGGACGACAGGACGTGTATTATGCTGTGGGCCAGAGGCCTGACAGTGAGCATTCTCAGGAACAACCGCTGGGAGGAGCACGACTTGACCCCGTCCACCTTCGGCGAAGGAGTCAGCCCCAACCTGGACGGCTCCGAATGTGACGGAAGCAAAGGAAGGTAGGCTGCACTTCATAGGGCGACAGATTGAGGTTTTCTTCCTGCTGGGATTCGAACCCAGTTTGCTGCTTTTGTTTTGTTTTTTCAGAACTGATGCAGTTTGGGATTCCAGGTTGGGGAGTTTTTTTGTTTTACTTCAGGTTCAGAACGTCTGGGTTCTGATCGTTGAGACTCTGGATCGGACTCTGTATTTAGTAGACGTGTAACGGTGAAGAAAAGTCATGGATGGGTACGATTTCGTTGAGCTTTAATCAAGGAAAATAAATAGAAATACGGATATGACTTTTTTTCTTCTTTTGGTTGGATTAGAATTACGAAAAGAAACATTATTGAACTGAAATAATTTGATTTTATTACGATTAAAACGTAAAAATCTGAAAGTATATGACTGACTAGAAATAAGATTGTATATTTTATACATAAAATAGTACAAGTGGACCTATCCAGAGTAGAACACAGTAGAACCACCTGAAATCAGTCGTTTTTTAGAAAACAGTTTTAGAAATTTTTAAACAATGCGCACATTACTCTCCCAGCTGTACTTGAATGCCACATGGCCAGCCTATATCGTATTTTTTCAACTTGTGATTTATCCAGAATCAGGAGTTTGGTCTGATTGGATGCTACTTGGTTTTTCTACAGTATCAGTGATGTTTCCAGTGAGATGAACTGAATGACGCGTTTCGGACCTTATTGCTGTTGAAAGATGTGCTCACTGACAAAGTTCTGGGTCTTATTTTGCTGTAGCTGCAGGAGAAACCATTAATGTTTCCATTTAGCAGAGTTTAGCGATAGCTGGGAGGCCTTTCTGGTTTTCTCTGGTGTCACTTTTTAAAGTTTCCCTAAAGAAACGTCCTCCCATTATCATTCTGCATGTTTTCAGGTAGAAAACACCTGGATTCGATAGAATACGTTTCCAGTCCCTCTGGGTTTTATCAGTCTTTACCGACTGAAGGTGGATTCAGTTGGACTTTTAGCTCCCGTTTGATTTCTCTGCAGGTTGGTGCTGAAATACGGCAACGTCCTCGGCCACAAAAGCTTCAAACTCATGTAAGTGTGTGTGTTTTACGCTCCACCCATGGAGTCGGTTAAAAACGACGACCAACCCGACTCAGTGTCTGACGGTTTGGCTGCAGCTTCGCGATGAGCCAGCGCCACTACAAGGTGTCGGCCCGCCGCTGGTTCACGCTGGACGCCGTGGAGCTGGAGTACGACGGCACCAAGGCCACGTTCAACGGCAGCAGGAACGTCTACGCCCCGGCCGAGTACTCGTATCGCTGCAAGTCCGTCACCAGCTTCCGATGGCCGCTGCTCGTGCCGCGCTCCTCCAAGGACCCGGCCAACCAGTGGAGGGTCTCCTTCGAGGATTTCCAGGTAGGATTTTTATTCTGGACGTCGGAAGATGATTCTCAGAGATTAAACCGATTAATCCTGATATGAGATGATCAATTAACCAACTAAAAATGTATAAATATTAATAAATTATATATTATTATTACTAATTTATAATTAACCATTATTAGTAGTAGTATCATTAATAATAATGTATAATATATTAAAAATGTTATCGTTGTTAAAATTTATAACATAATTTAGAATTATGAATAATAAGTTATAAATATAAATTTACTATAAATAAAAATGTATTATAAATAATAAAAATATGTATAAATACAAGTTTGCACAAAATAAGTTTGTAAACATGATATTTAATTTATAAATGTTTAGTTTTTAAGTTATTATAAATTATAATGGTTATAACTAAATTATAAACAAATTATTATAAATGATAAAAGTTGGTATAGGATTTTTTTATAAATTAAAGGTTAGTATTATAAATACGTTTAATTGACTAATATTTACAATTTTATTTCTCTACCCTTCCGACTTTATAAAAATAACCACTAGGGCTGACATTACTTCTCTGCTTCGGTTAAACATCAATTGAAGAGTTCTTTTTTCCAAAACGCTATAAATCCATTTATATAGTTTTCAGGAAAATTAAAATTCTAACCCAGACCCACACATTTTGTCAATATTCAATTTTTCCTGGTAAAAAATTTTTTTTTGCTTCAGTCAGAACATGTTGAACAATAACTATTAAATCAAACAACAATATTGTTGATGATGAATTCAAAACTAATTTAATTTTTCCTCAAAACGCTATAAATCCATCAGTTTTCAGAGAGATCCACTAGGATGGACCTTCATCACCCAGGCCTGCATAATCAGCATACTTACCAACCTTCAGACCTCAGAATTAGTGAGACATTAAAATTGGTGCTACAGTCCCAGACCCACCCTGGGCCCCTTTTAGCCCCTCTTTATTAATCTCCTGGATACACCCCTGCTCAGCAGCAGGAATAATTGCTTATTAATCTTTCTAAAAACTCGTAGGAGTCTCTGTGTCGGCGGAAAGTATTTTTTCTTACTTTGGTAGCAGCATTGAGTTTGTCGATTTTTAACGCTGTACATTTGTTTTTCTGCCGAAACACAAGCATGATCGGCTCAAAGAGCTGGAAGAAAAAGATTTGATCCTAGCCTGGGTGCCAGCCGAACTTAGTCTCGCCCACAACATGGTCTGGAAGTCCGGTCTGGCATTCCTCCGTTGAGGAGCCATTATTTACCTGAACAAGATCCGTTTGGACCGATCGAATCTGCTTTACGATGATTGAAACGTCACCAAAGAGCGCCTGGGTTGAATTTTCTTTACAACAAGGATGGCTGCCGCTGGAGAACAGAGATGTGTAGATTCTGCCATCGAGTCTGTTCCAGAAGATATCGACAGCGCATTCATTTTAAAAGAGGAACAGATAACGTCCGTCGCTCTGATTGGTTACAGTTTTATCCGATTGAGTGCAGAGGCATTTTTTTCCCTTGTTCGGTTAAAACACGGCCCATAATCACAGCCCAATGGAGCAGAATCAGACTCACATTCTGATTAGAAATGAGTTTGGCTACGTCAGGCCACCCTGATCCACTGAAGTTACCATCGCGCAGCAGAAAGGAAAGGAAACTAGACTTTAGGTCGTTTCAAACAGTTTTTAATCCTAAATATCTCGGAAGATTTAAAAAGTAACTGAAACTACATATTTTGTCAGTCACATAAAGATTGTTCTGAAGACGTGCGTCTCGCTTTTGCGTCACTAACTGCAGCTGATTGTTTCCCTCATCAGACGTACGATTCACATAGTTAAACATATTTTGGACACAAAACGGCGACTTTCACCAACAGGCGATGGATTTTAATGACTGAAATTAGGAAACTGTACCTCATGGCAGCTTCCTTGGCAAAATAAAAATGTAACAGATTTTATTCTCCATCCCTCTCGCATAATAAACGGGGAGCGTACACGAAATGGGACGCCGTCAGATATCGGGAGAAATAAATAAATGTAATAAAATACGGCAACTTGTACCGACATTTTCACTCTTTAGGCGCCTGGATTTTTCCTAAAAAACATAACATTTTGATATCACTAGTTCAAAATGTTGTAGATTTAATATGGTTATAGATAAAGGTTTACTGTAAATGAGAAAAATCTTCAGGATGATCCAAAGTTTGTGATGGGAGCAAATTCACACATCTAATTTGCATATTATGACATCATCGGGCATTGGCAATTACTTTTTAAATAGTTTAAAACTTACTTTATTTTGAATATTATTATTTTAATTTTTCTATATAGGTCTGTGTATTTTCTACATATGTATTTTTATAATTTATTGCCATTTTTATTTAAGAACAGGTGGACATATCTGTTTATTTCCTTCGTTATGAGCCTCCATCAGTCGATTCACTACATAAAACAACAGAATAGAAATTACTGGGCTCAGAATTTTACAGATCCGTCCCCAAAATAACCAACAGGCTCATCAAATTGTCTGATCCACTATTGATGATCTTCATCAAACTCTTGCTCATACCTCCCCATCATCGTCGTTTGCAGCGGGAAAGTGAACTTTACGGTTGTTTACCAGCTTATCAGCAGTCTGATTTCTCTCGCTTTTTTTTACCACGTCTGCTGCGATTTCCGGATTCGGATTTTTAAATTTCTGCTTCTTCTGGATTAGCGTTGTCATGACCACCCTGTTACCCCATCACACACACCTCTCTCCCAGCGGGAGAACGTGACGAACAGCATCGAACGGGACCGTCTGCTGCTGCTGTGCGCTGCTTGATTTTAACTTTCTTTCTCCTTGGACAACAATATCCAGCCTACCCTCTAGGCTAAATATTCCTCTTCAGAATCTGAATAAGACAATACTTCCCGGCGGGGAACTCAGACGTCTCTGCATCATAAGTTTCATCTCTCTAAAACTCGCTCTCTCCATGCTGTAACCGCAGCTGCCTCACGCTGTCTCTCTCACTCGCAGAGGTGCATAAAACGCTGATTTACTCCAAAGGTTTCCATGGTAACACACCCAAAAATGTGGATTAAATTAAAGTTACAGATGTCCGCCATCTCCTGATGTAAAGTAGTAAATAAGTTAGCGGCCATATCTGCAGCCGTGGCCCGTTAAAGTCAGCAATGTTGCCTGTCGCAAAATTGCGACCATGTCGCTTAAAGAGTTAACAAGGAAACGCAACGATTATGCAAGAAACGTTGATGGAGCGGTGAATAGGTTCAGAACACAGCAAAATGACATGAAAGACTTTTTTTAATCGCGTTTTGGAAGATATTTTAACTGTCGATGTCGTATTTTTTATACATACGGAAGTTATGACCATTAAGGTCAAAGCAGAAAATACGAGTTTTGGGTTTGAGCATCTAAACCGGCGCCTCACGTCTCTGGTTTTCATCGTTTCACAGAAAGGAGTCTGGTTGACTAATTTCCTCCTCCGTTATTATTCTTGCACCAGATCCAGGGCTTCAACCTGATCGGCGGCGAGTTCTCGTACGCCAGCGACTGCTCTGGGTTCTTCTCCGCCGGGATCTGGATGGGCCTGCTGACCAGCCTGCTCATGGTGCTGGTTCTCACCTACGGCCTGCACATGATCATGCAGCTGCTCACCATGGACCGCTTCGACGATCCCAAAGGTCCCGGCATCTCCGTGCCCCAGACGGAGTAACTCTTCCAGCCGCCGACTCCACCGCACACCTCCCATCATTCCCATCGTTCCCATTCCATACGTAATATGCAGATCATCCATCACTGAACAAATGTCTGAGTGTGAACCTTAGATGAGCCCAAAATGTGTTTATCTGTGACCCATAAAGGGAGACATGAAGAAATAATTACTGTTTATTTATTACATGGATAAAGAGATGCTATTTATTGTTGATACTGCTGTGATTATTGTGAAGTTTTGAGTTTACATTTGGTCTTTTTGTAGATAAGTGAGAAAGTATTGCTTCTTGAGTTATGGATTGTGTTCATGACGTTCCATGGTTGTGTTGTAATGTTTCCGTGACTCCAATAAAACATCTTAAAGGTGTCCCTTCTGGTTGTTTGCCGTCATAAGTTTCTCCCCATCCGGTCTCTAAAAGCACTAAGAACCAGGCGAACTAAAGCCTGAGCCAGGATGTGAATGCAAGTCAAGTTTATTAAAGCCAACCAAGATGCAAACTGAGCAAAATGGAATTAAAATGCAGAAAGAAGGTTGATTTAAAAAAAAAACAAAAAAACAGATGAAGCTGCAAATCATTGGGTCATAACTGATCTGTAGATGTAATGATCCATTTCATCCAGTCACAGCATCTGCAAGAAGAAAACATAAAAAAAACGTAACTTTCAGACCTTTCATCAAAGCTTAAAAAAAACATTAAAAAAAAATGTTCATAAATCAAAATGCATTTTGCTCCAGGGACAGCATTTTAAAACAAAAAGCGTCGCAGCACTGACGATTTTTCTGTTTTAAAAAAAGTTTAGTCTGCGATTGTGTGATCCATGACTCCCAGCGGTGACGCGAAATATTAAAATCATTCAAAGCAGCCACAAAGGCTGAAATTAGATCGTGGTAAAGCGCCACGTCTCATACTTGCCAACCGTGAGACCTCGAATTTAGGGAGACATTTAAAGCCTGGGGGTGTTTAAAAAAAAAATGAAACAAACACTTGAATTTTAAGAGTATTTATTCATTTGACAAAATAAGAGTCCACACCAATAACGCAAGTTAAAGTAAACGGATTCAAACACTTTGTGAAGTTGTAATATATTTTAGGTTGTATTTTAGTCACTTAAAGGCCCGGTGTGTAACAAATTCAGCTTTTTATGAATAAAAAAAATCAAGTACTGCTTTCATAAATGCGTATTTTACCGAAATCTAATCACAATTATCATTATCATGAAAACGTTCCAGTGTCTTAGAATACGTCGTTTATAGCTACAGAGGCCGCCATGTTGCATCGGCATGTTTACGTTAACCGAAACGGGTTAAACTTTGTTCACTTTTTAGCGTTTTAGCCAGCGACGTCAGGGGGAGAGGTGAAGAGAAGAAACGAGCATCTGGGATCGTAGTTTTCAATTTCAATGGAGGACCATCCGCGCTCTTTGCCCCGCGATAGGGAGGAAACCGTACCACAGAAAAGGCAAAGAAATAACCGGGAGAAAACAAGAATCTACGTCGGTGGAGCGTTTACCCGATGGAGACTATTCATGCGGGACACGAACTTGAAGACGGACGCGGAGGCGGCAGGCTTTCTGCTGGACAGGTAAGTTAATTACATGAAACAATGAATTTTATGTTAGCGTTTTATTTGACAGGGGACTATATATACAATACTTTATCTTACTCCACGTCTTCCGTAGTAGTAATGACGTGTTATGATGACGAGTTGCTTGCATTCACCGAGCGCACAACCAGGCGGAGGTAATTCTTACACACGGGGGCTTTAAATAGTTTGAAACACATACACCTCAGTAAAATAAAATAACTTTTTAATCTAATTTTAAGCAGTTAAAAACTCTATAAATGTGACCAGCTCAGATTGGATCGCCACTAGAAGAACATTTCTGCTTTTATTTTGGTGCTACAGACCCAGACCCACCCTGGGCCCCTTTTAGCCCCTCTTTATTAAACTCCTGGATGCGTCCCTGCTCAGCAGCACTGAACGTTTACAAATAATCGCTTATCAATCATTCTAAAGTAAAGTACTTTTACTTCCTTTGATCTGAGGTATGTTTAAAAAAAATTTTAATGCTTAATAACTGTGGATTTAAAAAGTAATTGAAACTGCAGCTTCTGTCGGCCGTTTAAAAACAGTCCTGAAAACTTGCAGCTCGCTGTCGCAACGTGCCCCACTAATTACAGCTCATCGGTTTCCCCATTGGGCATTCACAAATCATGTAGGTGACCCATTTTGGATTTAAAATGGCGGATTTCGCCAACAGTTGGAAGGATTTCCCTGAATGTGGGAACTGTACTCCATTGCACGTTTCTTGTAAGGAGACGGCAATTATGCCACATCTCAGCCAAACTTTACTTCTGAACGGTTTGGGGTGTCATTCGTTGTAAAAGTCAAAACATTTTTTGGGTCATTTAACTTGTAATATGAAAGGAAAACATATTGTTAGCGAATACGTCCTATTTGCCTTCATGTTGTTCATTTCTAAATGACACAATTTAATTGACAAACTAAATATTTAGCTAGCAAGCTAACCTGGTTAGCCAATTATAGACCAATAGTCAGTCATAGACCTATATTTTTAATTTTGCCTACATTGTAGAATTACTTCACGAAATATTTTTATTTATCTTTATTAAAGTAAAATCTTAAGTGTCTATGTAGCTCAAACGCAAATTCACTACCAGGTTTTGACTTGTGCGCCGTTGCTGGTAATGCGTCTGTAAAGGCCGTTAAAACGGCTCATCCTACGTTTTCAACTGAAATATTGGACGCGTTGTTAGGAAAATAAACTGTTATAAAGAAGTTACTGTTAGCCCACTAACGAGAAAATTTCCAAATTAGCTAATTTTAGCTAGAGAGTTTAGTTCGCGAGAAAAAATGTTGAGTTTGAAGCTGAATATTTAGCTGGCAAAGACAAATTTTTTACTGTTTAACTTTACAAACAGCACCCTATTGAAGACAGAGTATTCTAAACAAAATAAATTATAGTCACATATTTTTCAGGAAAAAAAATCTAAAATTCTCAGATGTCGATAAGTGGCAAAATTACAATAAAAAAATCTACATTTCTGGGATTAATTGCACAGAAAAGACTTGGAAATTCCCTGTCACAAAAGTAATAAAATTACGAGTTAAAAGGCAGAAATTTTTAGATTAATCTGAAATTTAAAAAAGCGCAGTTTTCCGATCCAGAAAAGTAGAAAATTTGTGAGAAAAATAAGACATTTCTATGATTAAAGGCATACATTCTCGATATTTAAACAAATATTTCTGACATTGTAAAGTCAGAAAATTGTAAAAAAATTAAAAAATGTATGCATACAATGTTCTACTTCTCTAGATTAGAGAATTACGCTTTCTTTCCTAGAAAATTTCTGCTCTTAATCTCAAAATCTTTGTCCTTTAACTCATAATTTTACAACTTTTGTGATTTCTTTGTTTTTTCTGGAATATATGTGCAATTAATCTCAGAAATTCTGAGTTTTTCAAATTGTAATTTTACTACTTCAGAGAATTTCTGAGGTTTGTGACTTTAATGTCAGAATTTCTGAGTTTTTTGGGCGGAAATTTACTCCAAAATATTTTTATGTTGTTTACAATGGTACTAATACTCCACCGTATTGAACTGAACTCTATTTCAGAATTATTGTTAAAGGTTAGCGCTAGGTTTGGTTTAATTTGTAACTACTAAATCAGAACAGCTTCTTGCTTTGGGCAGACTAAGCAGATCTGTAAGGCCCCATTTAACCACCAGGGGGCTCCAAAGCTAAATGTTCGACCTCCTAGGGGCAAACTAAAAACTATAAATTTATCATTTATAAGCTGAAAACTAAACAAAAATTCTAAAAAACAATATTAGAAACATATTTTTTTGTTATATTTATGCTTTAAAATTCGACAGAAAGCAAATCGATCTTTCAGAAGGGAAAAAGTTGCAACAATCTGGTAGTAAAAAATATTCACACCCTGAAGCTATGGCTTTATTAGAGCAGCTTGTCCATCATTTTCCCTCTGTGCTCTGCAAAGGTTTTCCAAAACGTTCAGATTGTAATGCTGAAAAAATGTAAATAATAAGATGCTTCAGCAAAGTATTGGCTTAAGGCAACGACGTCCAATGATGGGGGCCGAAAAATGTTGCGCTAAAAGTAATCGGTGGAGCACAACACTTTAAATACACAAACATACATTTATTAATTATTATTATTTTTTACTTCAGAAGAAACTTAAAATATGTTAATGAAAACGGCAAAGCAGTCGGACTAATGTAGAAAAAGGGTCTGTAAATCACTAAACATAAAAAGGGTCTCAAAAGGAAAAAACAGTGAACAATATCCTACATTTTTCAGGTTTATTGTTTTTTTTCTAGATTATTTTAGTGTTTTCACCAATGAGAACAGAAAATGGCTGCATTTGTTCCTATTTATGATTAAGATAAAACAGAAAATCTGAGTGATGATGATAACTACTATTATTAATTTGTTACACCTTACGTTTTTTCAAATTAAAGAATTTTTATCTCATTTTTTCTTTTTTAAACGGCCTCCCATCAGTGAAAACTGCAGTTTAACACTCTAAATGTGTATCTGGATCATCCGCCGGGGCTGAGAAACCAAATCTGGACCGTTACTGACTTACGATCGAGGGCCGCACCTCCAGTTTCAGGGTTTTTGCAAATGCTTCTTACGGCTTTTTCAATTTAATTATATTTTTTCTCTAAGTAGTTTGTCATTGTGCAGCATAAAGGTCACATTATCGATCCGTTGTCTGTATCTGCTTGTCCTGGCATCTCAAGCTGTCAGTGGGCGGCGGAGCTGGGGTCCACCGGATAAACAACCAGGGGTGTAGCTATGGGTGGGAAAGGGGGGGCTTAGGCCCACCCAAATAAATGGCTTACTCCAAAAAAAAAAGAACAAATTATGTGTAAGAATACATTTTATTTTTGAGGTAAGTCCCTTAAAGCCATCATAGAATAAAATAATAAAACAGGAACAGAAACGTTCCAGAATAAGCCAATAAAGTACAGTTACATGAATTCAAAACAATTAAACTGTTTAGGGAGATTTATTTAAAACACAATGTTGGTACGTTTCCTACAGTCCCCTCAGAGCCGGCCCAATGTAAAAGCAAACTAAGCGGTTGCTTAGGGGCCCCCAGAACCCCAATAAATGCTGAAATTGAATTGATGTTAAAAAGTGTGAAAATGTGAACATTACTCCATTTGATTTCGCTTTGTTTCACTGTAGATTATTTTTTTTAAATTCGATTATTTAAATTCTTGAGTAGTAATTAGGCTAGATTCTTTTGTAACAAATTATTTTAATATTTTTTATTAAAATTCCATTTTTACTTTAAAATGTTTTTTAAAAATTTCACCAAATACATTAAAAGGAATAGAAATTTATAAACTGTACCTTAATTTAGGAAAAATATTAATACTTAAAAAGTTAAATTAAAATTCAATTGAAAGGTGAGGTGTGAGCGATGAGAACAAACCATCAGGTTTATTCTTTGGCGTGTTGAAGAGCACACGTCGGCCATGTTCCACATCAGTAACAATGTTTGATCAGCAGCTGGATTAAGAGAAGCCGCCTTCAACCAAAAAACCGACTGAAACATGGGAGAGCTGAAGGTGCTGCTGAACTTGCTCCGCTCCATTTAGTTTGTTTTGTTTCACTGTAGATTATAAAATAAACAAAATATTTTTCGTCTGGCAACTTTTTTTGTAAATAACTATTTTATAAATAATTTTTTTAATTAAAAATAGAAAATAAATAAGTTTTTTAAATTTTTGTCTGGCAACTTTCTTCGTAGGCAACTATTTTATAAATATTTTTTTTTATTAAAATCCTTTTTTTATTTAAAACATTTTAAAACTTTTAAAGGAATAAAAATGTATATACTGTACCTTTTAATTTAGAATTTTTAAAAATCATGTTTAAAAATGTAAATGAAATTGGAATGTATTTAAATTTACTCTTTAATATTCATTGTTTGATTGTCATATAACCTTTGTTACAACCTGATGCTTTAGTTTAGATATTCACCCATTTTCTGACGGCGGCCATTTTGTGGTAACACTCTGTAGTCTGGGGAGTGGATTTAATCCCAATGAGGCCTGGGGTAAAACACAGACATGAAGCCCGTCGGTTTTGTTTTTAGACCCTTAGTTATGTTGTAGCATACATGGTGAACATCTATAGGGGGCTTTGATTTGAGTTATTTATTTGACGTATCTGTTAACTGTGAAGGATGTAACCTGTAAAACCCATAGATAAAGGAGGTCCTCTAGTGGCCATCAGCTGTAAAAAACCATAAATAAACTGCGCGTTGTGTGCGCCGCAGGGTTCAAAGCAGGGGAAAAACGTAGCGTCTTATAGCCTGGAAATTACGGTAAAATAAATTAAAATATTTCTGTTTCAAACACGGAAAATGTTGGTTGTAACAAAAAGACTGGAGAGAAATCTAACGGTGCGTTTTATTCACCTCACCACGTCCGAGTAAACAGCGTTCCAGTAACGTTCTTGAATAAGTCGGGATTCCAATATGGCGACGCCCAGGTAGCCGTAGCTGTGGCACCGCTTACAAACATCGTTTTAAGATGTACTTTCCATATACGAACACGTTTTTATTGCTAGGATTAGAGTTACGGGTTATATATGTAAGATGGATTTTAGACTCATTCTGACTACTTGTGTTTAGTAAAATAGACATTATTCCACCACAGCTACTTTTGCTGATTTGAGAAGCGGCCATATTGAAGTGGAAAGTCCGACTTCATACGACAGAGTATTAGGGCTATTGTAAACAAAACTAAAATATTTTGGAGTAAATTTCCACCCAAAAAAATCTGAACTTCTGATATTACAGTTACATATTTTCTAGAAAAGCCTTGATATTCACCCATTTTCTGACGGCGGCCATTTTGTGGTAACACTCTGTAGTCCGGGGAGTCCCAGAGAGAGCGCAGAAAAGCAGAAGAAGAACAACTCAAAGCAGAAAGACACCCGGCTGGGATTTGAACCCAGTTTCTTCCTGTAGCAAGGCAGCAGAGCCACTAACTGCGCCCCCGTGTGGCCTGGTTGTTCATCGTGGAACTGACCAATGAAAGGAGTCCCCAGGAAAGGGAGGGAATCGCCATAGCAACCCGACTCCAAAGTTCCTGAATTATGATTTTTCTGTTGTTTTTTACTTCTTATTAAAAAGCAAAGGAATCTAGCACACATTAATAATTTTATACCGAAGGGAAATTGTTAAACTAAATTAAGTTGCTAACTGAAAATTCTGGGTTTATCAGTTAGATTTAAACAAAACCATTTTTGTTGGCGTTTTGTTTTAGGATAAAGGTAGAAAATCAGAATCAGTTGAAATAACATTTATAAATTCGCTCTTTCTTGCTTTTATGTGACGGATTCCAGCGAAGTTGGAAGCTAAACTCACCGTAACAGACATAATCCACCTCCAGGTACTTGTAGGTTCCAAAGCAGGGATCTCCAAACACAGAGTTTCTCGCTTCAATAGCGCACTTCTCCTTCCCGTTGCAGCTGTGGATTCACATCAGCGTCAGTTTCCAATAAGTGTGATCGGGCCTTCAGGAGAGAACTGAGCCTCTGTACCTCTGAGCGACTTTGTCTGAGCTACTGGAGCATTGGACGTTCTGCAACTGCTGGACGGGTCGCCCGGCGGAGCACGTCTTCTGGTCGCTGCGCCCATAAATGGCTCTGCTCACATGTATAAGCTGACCTTGGTCTGGCGGAGAGGAGAGGAGACGTCGGAGAGGCAGAGGGAGTTAATCCTCCTGCACATCTACAACGTGTTCGTGGTGTGATTCCAGTAAAACCAGTGATCTTACCACACTGGAGCCGAGCCTCTGATCCCTCACACGCCACAGTGGGGCCGTTCTCGGAACCGCCGTCAGGTTCTGTCAAATCACAGATCGGATCACATGAGTGGTTCTGTCAGGATACTGAGGAGAAGGTTACAGGTGGAGGTGGGGGGGGGGCTTTGTGTTAACACCAGTACCCACAATAACAGCTCAGACTAAATAGAAACGTTAAACTAAAGCATCAGGTTGTTGCAAAGCTTATATGACAATCAAACAATATTAAAAAGTACATTTAAACTTTGTTCAAATTTTTAAACATAACTTTAAAAATTTCTAAATTAAAAGGTACAGTATATAGATTGTTATTCCTTTAAAGTTACAGTGTGTAGTTTTTGCAGTACATCTTTGAATATTGCCATTCAAATATTACGTAATAATAATTACGTAAAGCACATTAATTGCAAAATATTGGCGATATTGTAAAATATGACTTTAAAAATCAGTTTTAAAATACATAGGCGGGGTTCCTCCTTTCAGGGGAAAGCCATATTAGATGACGCCTTTACTTCTACAAGAGCCCGGACGGACAAAGCGCACAGAACACGCCCGCTATTAAAACATTGATTTCCCCTCAAAATGCTAAAAAGTTTCGCCATAAATACGTTTTTACCTCTTCGCTAGTTCCAAGCGATGAAAGAGAGACTGATGTGCTCGTCATGTTGCTGCAAATAGATCATTCTCAGGGAATTGAGCGTTTGAAAACAGGACTAGTTGGACCTCCTTTGTTGAGTTTCTTTCTCAAAGACACAGATACCGCATGCTTGTGATAATTTAGGAATGCACTGCCCCCTACTGGCCGAAAATTACACACTGTGCCTTTAAGAATTTAAGATTTCAAAATCTTTGGAACATTTTTCTAAATTTTTAAAATAAAAACAGGATTTTTTAATTTTAAAAAAATATTTATAAAATAATTAGTTACAAAAAAAGTTGCAAGACGAAAAATATTTTGTTTATTTTATAATCTACAGTGAAATAAAAACAAATTAAATGGAGCGGAGCAAGTACAGCAGCACCTTCAGCTCTCCCATGTTTCAGTCGGTTTATTGGTTGAAGGCGGCTTCTCTTAATCCAGCTGCTGATCAAACATTGTTACTGATGTGGAACATGGCCGACGTGTGCTCTCACTGAAAGCTAAATAGCTCATTTGGTTTGTTATAGAAAGGATCTACAACAACCAGCATTGACTGATAAAATATGAGCTTTTTTTCTCTTAGTTTCTGTAGCATTAATAGTACGATAGCAACACTTCAGGGGTGGATTTAATCCCAATGAGGCCTGGGGTAAAACACAGACATGAAGATCGTCGGTTTTGTTTTTAGACCCTTAGTTATGTTGTAGCATACATGGTGAACATCTATAGGGGGCTTTGATTTGAGTTATTTATTTGACGTATCTGTTAACTGTGAAGGATGTAACCTGTAAAACCCATAGATAAAGGAGGTCCTCTAGTGGCCATCAGCTGTAAAAATCCATAAATAAACTGCGCGTTGTGTGCGCCGCAGGGTTCAAAGCAGGGGAAAAACGTAGCGTCTTATAGCCTGGAAATTACGGTAAAATAAATTAAAATATTTCTGTTTCAAACACGGAAAATGTTGGTTGTAACAAAAAGACTGGAGATAAATCTAACGGTGCGTTTTATTCACCTCACCACGTCCGAGTAAACAGCGTTCCAGTAACGTTCTTGAATAAGTCGGGATTCCAATATGGCGACGCCCAGGTAGCCGTAGCTGTGGCACCGCTTACAAACATCGTTTTAAGATGTACTTTCCATATACGAACACGTTTTTATTGCTAGGATTAGAGTTACGGGTTATATATGTAAGATGGATTTTAGACTCATTCTGACTACTTGTGTTTAGTAAAATAGACATTATTCCACCACAGCTACTTTTGCTGATTTGAGAAGCGGCCATATTGAAGTGGAAAGTCCGACTTCATACGACAGAGTATTAGGGCTATTGTAAACAAAACTAAAATATTTTGTAGTAAATTTCCACCCAAAAAACTCTGAAATTCTGATATTAAAGTTACATATTTTCTAGAAAAAAATATGAATACCTCTGATGTCAAAAGACTAGCAAAATTACGAGTAAAAACTCGTAATTTGTGATATTAATCGCAGATATTTTCCAGAATAAACCTCGGAAATTCTGTCACAAAAGTTGTAAAATTATGTGAATATTTGCGGAAAAAAAGTAGCATACTTTTTTTTTTCTCTCTCCAATTTTCTGACTACAGTGTACAGAAATATCTTACTTTAGATATCGAAAATTTCTGCCTTAAATTATAGAAATTTCTTAGTTTTTTTCTCGCACATTTTCTTCTGTTCTACATTAGAGAATTACGCTTTCTTCCTAGAAAATATCTGAAATTAATTTAAAAATTACTGTCTTTTAACTTGTAATCTTACGGCTTTTGTGCCAGAGAACGTCCGAGTTTTTTTTCTGTAAAATATGTGCAATTAATCTCAGAAAGTCTGCCTTTTTATTAGTACTTTTTTGCTGCTTTTTGACATCAGGGTTTGTTCTGAGTTTTTTGGGTGGAAATTTACTCCAAAATATTTTTATTTTGTTCACGATGGCCTTAATACTCCGTCGTAGACTTCATGGGGCGTTCCAGCTGATTTCTCCAACTCGGAAGTCGGACTTTCTGAATTTAGCATTATCAGAGCTAACAGAGGTGACCTATTTTAGAGCTTCTATTCTCAGTGACGTAAACGTTTCGACTTCCTCCTCTTCATGCTCCTTCACAGCTGTGTAAGGACCTTCCTGATGGTCCTTTCATGGTTTGGGAGGAGTCGGAGAGCAGATGGAGGTGAATCCATCTGATAGTTCCACAGGGTTTGTGGGAACGCCCTAAGAAGCTTCATTTCGCTTGAGGAGCGAAAGGTTTTCAGTCTACTTTGACTAATCTAAAGTGTTTTCCATCTCTACTTACGCTGACAGGTGTACTCCACCTCCAGGTACTTGTAGGTTCCAACGCAGGGATCTCCAAAAACAGAGTTTTCTGCCCTGATAGAACAGCTTTGCTTCCCGTTGCAGCTGAAGGTGGACATTTGTGTGGAGAATTAGAGATTCAATCCACAATCATCTCATTGGAAATCAGATTGAGAACAAAAAAATCCATTTTATACCTCTCACCAACTTTCTCTGAGGTGCTGTCTTGAGACGGAGGGTTGGCCTGTCCAAACTCTACCCTGCCTTTGTTCCGGCGACCTCCAAAGAGAGGCACCAACGGCCCAAGGAGCTTGCGTTGACGAAATGGTTTGCGTAAATGGATGAATGGATGGTTGTCTAAGTTCCTGCCGCATTGGACGTTCTGTAACTGCTGAACGGGTCGCCCAGCGGAGCACGTCTTCTGGTCGGCGCGTCCATAAGTGGCTCTGCCCACAGATATAACATGACCTTCGTCTGGCAGAGAGGAGACGTTGGAGGTTATCTGGTCCAAACAAGCAGACGCAAACAAACCAAATGATCTTACCACACTGGAGTCGAGCCTCTGATCCTTCGCACGCCACGGTGCGAAGCTTCTGGGAGCCGGCTGCAAATAAAACACAGTCACTCATGAGATATGGGGTTCCATTCAGAAAGTTACACAGGCAAAAGTTAACAACAATAATTTAACCTGTCATATGAGATAAAAAAAAAATTGGGTTTCAAGTCATATTTCATTCTCATCATCACCATTATTATTTTTTTATTTATAAATGTTACAGGTTCAAAGTGAATATTTAGTTAGCAAGCTAAATTGGTTTACATATTAAATGTTTAGCTTGGAGCTAGCTAGCAAGCTAACCTAGCTATCTATAAATAAAAAGGTTTGAAGTAAATCTTTAACCTGGAGGTAAATATTTAGCTAATTTGCAAATTCACATGAAGATAAGCGGAAGTAGACTGTCAAAAAAAAGCTGGGTCTAAACTACAATAAACTATGTGTAGTTCAAAGCTAAATATTTAGGTAGCCGGTTTAGCCTGCTAGCTAAATAGTTAGCTTCAAAATACATATATAGCTTGTTAAATGAAAACATTTTTGGAGCTAAGTATTACATTTGTAAGCTGAATATTTAGTTTAAAGCTAAATATTTTATTTCTAAACCAAGTAATTAGATTGAAACTGCGACATTTATAAATGAATAAATTAGCAGTGGCTTTTTTTCATACAGATACAAGTACTTGGATACCCAGTAAAACAAAAATATCAATGGATTTTAAGGAAGGTTTCATTTTCTTTGCTTGTTACAACAAATGATGGTGATTTAGATTTAAAAACAAATAAATATGACCACAAAAAATGATTGCAGAATTGCCACATTTTAAGTATCGTTTCATGGTATCGGTTAACTTTAACAAGTATGAGTACATCAGAACGGTATCGGCCCGATACCAGTATAGGTATGTTATAAATAACATGAACACAAATATGACTTCTAAAAAACTAACCCCATTTGTTTATCTTATGACAGGCTGAATACCTCTTCATTTTACTCTTAGATTTTGACTGTGTAACTTTACAAACGGCAGCCCGCATTAAGGAAGACTGGTTGTGGTTTGTTCAGATCAGATCATAATGCAGGAATCGGTTTCGTAATGTTAACAAGCCTCCAGGGTTTAGAGAATCTTCTTACCTGAATCTATCAGCAAACACGTTACTGCCAGGACTGGAAGGGAAGAAACTTGAGTCAAGTTTTTAATAAAACATGCCAGATTCTTCTCTAACAAGCTGAAAGTTCTGAAGCCTGTTTTTAAGTTATGAATGTTATTCAGTCTCCATTTAGCTTGACAATTTGCTCTGGGGAAGATATATTTACGTGTCAAAGATTTTTGATTGTTTTATTAAGTTGTTGAGAAGTGTTTCTGCTTGTAAAATGGTTATGTTGTTGGGTTTATCAATTAAACACTGAACCACTAATTATCCTCATAGAGATGAAGTTTGATGACCAACCAGAGAATTTTCATCTAGATTCAGAGCAGAATCGCAAAGTAAATTTGTTCATCGTCTTGTTTCTGTTCTCTTTTTGTTGGACCTGAGAGCTGCTTCACTGACCGCCAGCTCCAGCTATATAAATATTCCTATTTGGTACTTCCATAATATAATATAATAAATATAATATAATTTTTTATCAAGTAATGTAATGATTGTATTTATTTCTAGTTTTTCTGTTATTACCAAATATATTTCTGTTTGGAAAATTAATAAAAAACATTAAAATAATTCAAAATAGCATAAAATATAATTTAATGTGTATAATTTAATATATATATGTATTTTTTCTCAAATAAATTATTATAAACTATGAAGATTAAGGAGGTTGGTGATTCAAGGTTGCCTACTCACGTATTTTGGACCTGACAGCAGCGGTGACAGACTTTAGGATTATCTTTAATTAGAGCTTTTATTTATTTTAACCAGGCAAATGCGAAATGCTTTTTTTCCTAGGAAAGCTGCTGCAAAGCTTTGATGCTCAAACCTCACAACTATTCAGCGGTTTTTACCAGAATGCATTAAATGTTCAAAATCCTTGTAGCTAAAATGGTTATGAACATTTTAAATCTAGTTTTTTTAACCTATAAATAAAGTTTGCATTTATTTTGATCAAAATGTATTTAATAATTTTGTTCTTTAAAATAATTGGAGATAAATTGTAACTTTTAATCTCCATATGTCAGCAATTTCAGCGTTTTTCTCTCCTTCACCACCATGAAGTGTTGAGTCAAAGTATTTTTATTCCTGAACTACTATTCCTGCATTAAACAGACGTTTAAAAAGGCTGATTACTCACAGAACGTGGAGCTGAGCATGATGAAGAGCAGGATGGATCCTGGATGATAACGGCAGCCGATATTTATGATGTTTGCTGATCCCGGGGCCAAAGTAGGGAGCCCATCCCATAATCCCCCTGTCACTTTCTCCACCAAAACAAACTTCTGGGTAGATTGGTGATGTCACAGAGTCCGTGTTTAGATTGGCGTTGTTTTATGTACCGTTCTTACAGACGCACATCTGCTTTCATCCCCTGATTCACATGTAGAGTACAAGGTATTAGGAAAAGGTTCAGCTGCTGCAGCTCTGCAAGGCTCTACATGCACCTGATGAATCTCAAAAATTAACTCTAGGTTTTTACAATACGACAGAGTATAAGAGAAATATCTGAAAATATCTTAAATTAATAAAAATGTCTGTTGTTTAAGTTGTAATTTTGCAGAAAGTATGGTGAATGGACTGCTGAGGACTGGGGCAAAGTCAGATTCTCCCATGATGCCTCTTTCCGATTGTTTGGGGCATCTGGAAAAAGGCTTGTCTGGAGAAGAAAAGGTGAGCGCTACCATCAGTCCTGTGTCATGCCAACAGTAAAGCATCCTGAGACCATTCATGTGTGGGGTTGCTTCTCATCCAAGGGACAATTTAGCCCAAAAACAGCCATGAACAAAGAATGGTACCAAAACACCCTCCAACAGCAACTTCTTCCAACAATCCAACAGTTTGGTGAAGAACAATGCATTTTCCAGCACCATGGAGCGCCATGCCATAAGGCAAAAGTGATAACTAAGTGGAAACTCCCCAGATCTTAATCCCATTGAGAATTTGTGGTCAATCCTCAAGAGGCGGGTGGACAAACAAAAACCCAAGTGATTACAAAATAATGGGTTGCTATGAGTCAGAGACACAATTGAGAACATGCCCAGTCGAATTGCAGAGGTCCTGAAAAAGAAGGGCCAACACTGCAAATACTGACTCTTTGCATAAATGACATGTAATTATCAATAAAAGCCTTTAAAACGTATGAAGTGCTTGTATTTATATTTCAATACATCACAGAAACAACTGAAACAAAGATCTAAAAGCAGCAAACTTTGTGAAAACTAATATTGGTGTCATTCTCAAAACTTTTGGCCACGACTGTAATATAAACAAGTGGACAACAACAACTAAAATGGAAGAATTCAACCTTCCTGTCTAAAGGAACATTGTGCAAACTGCAGAAGAAACGTAAGTTAAAGAAATGTTCAGAGCTATGAAATATTTTTTTTTTTTTTTAAATCAGCAGTAAAGAGTAAAATGAATCCCGTTTTATAGGCAACATTGCTATTTTATGAAACCTTTTTTTTGGACTTTGCTCTGTGATATAAATGTTGTTTCGTTGCTTTGGCAGAGATGATTACATTAACCAAAAGTTGGACTAAAATAGGAGGAGTACAACTTTAAAACATTTTTACTCAAGAGCAAAAACATATTTGATTAAAAGGCTACTTAATTACTAATAATTTTATCATAAAATTTGACATAGTACTTAGAGAAAGATGTCATAGTTTTGACAAATGTTAGGTGCAAATTCTGGCATTTCAATGACAAATACAAATAAATAACATATTTACAAAATAAAACTTTAGGTAGGGATGTGGAATATCAAGATTATGGTGATATATAAATATCACAATATAAGGGGAATGATACAATATATTGGGATACTAACTTACGTTTATTTCAACCTGTTTCTTACATTACTAGATCTAGTTGATCCACTGGAACGAAGACGCTGAAAACAGCCACAAAATAGCAGTCATCCTTTTTATTTCACCTCAAAAATTACTGTAATCATTAATAGTTCCATTCAAATAAAAATAAAAATTATTGGAATATCTACAATATTGTGACATAAACTTTTAAGACATAGTAGCGGATCAATATTCTTACATCCCTAAAAGCATTTAAGTATGACAAACATGCTACTAAAAATGTTGTCTAATTACAAAAACTTATTAAACTAATAGTTTTGGTAGATAATGTATGGATAGAAAATAAGGTTGAAACAACAAAGCTTGTGTAGAAACTAAAGGTCTCACTTTAAAGTAAACTGTAGGTGTATCTCCACCTCCTTCTATGATACATTCCTCACCAGACATGGTTCAGGCTGGCCACTGGGCGTATTGTCAGTAAACCTGGCAACCCAACAGCTGGAATGATTTTTCTATTGTTGCAACTACAACCTAGATAACCTAGATGCCGCTATCATGCTCATGTTCCGAATCCAACCTTTAACTTTAGCTTTCAGGTCAAAATGACCTAAAATAGTAATTTTAGCTCAGATGCTATCAATAACATGCTGACTATGTAACTAGCAATAGTAGTTAAGCTAAAATTAGCTAAATAAAAAGTTAATGCTAGCTAGAAAAGTAGAATAGAATAATCCTTTAATTGTCCCATGAGGGAAAATTCGGTCGTAACAGCAGACAATAAAACTACAAATATGCAGATGTGTTGAAACTCACCTTATCAGAATGTTCAAAAATAAGTAGTACGAATTGTGTGTTGAACTGTGCATTAAAAATAGTAAAAGGAAAACTTTCAGTTAGTCATAATATGCAAATTAGCAGTTGTTTGGTCATGTAATGCAAATAGAGAATACAACGCTAGTGTAAACATCTATGTTTGTTGAGAGCAGTTCTGACTGTACAGTCTGACAGCTACAGGGAGGAAGGACCTGCGTAATCCCTCCTCCATGCATCTAGGACGCAGCAGTCTTAATCCATTTGTTTTGTTAACTTTGAGCTTTTATGTCACATTTTACTAAAATGCTATAGAATATTGGTTATCATTAGCAGGCAACTAGTTGAGATAAAATGAGGTAAAAAGTCTGTGCTAGCCAAAACGCTAGCATCTGGGCTATCGCTAGCATATTGACTAACAATGTAAGCTTTTCAGTTAACTTGAGTGGTTAAGTCAAATTACCAAATATTCTAACTTTGGCTCATATCCATAGCATTGTTGGCCATCAAAAACTGTTGAGCAAAAACTGTTTAAGAAGCTAATGCTAGCTAAACCGGTAGCATCTAGGCAAGGCCTGCCCAATCCTGGTCCTGGAGATCTACTATCCAGCAACTTTTAGGTGCATCCCTTCTCATCACAGCTGAATTAAATAAAGTACTCATTACCAGGCCTCTGCGGAGCTGACAGACTGCTGATGAGGGAATTGAACAATTTGATTCAGGTGTGTTGGAGCTGGGCTACATCTAAAATTTTTAGGATAGTAGATCTCCAGGACCAGGATTGGGCAGGCCTGATCTAGGCTATCATTACCATATTGACTAACAATGTAATATTTTCAGTTAACTTTAGTGGTTATGTCAAATTACCAAAAACCCTAGCTTTGGCTCATATCCATAGCATTGTTGGCTATCAAAGATTGTTAAGCTAAAAAGCTAATGTTAGCTAAAACGGTAGCTTCTGGGCTATCACTAACTTGAGTTAACTTTAGCAGTTATGTCAAATGACCAAAAATACTAATTTTGGCTCATATCCATAGCATTGTTGGCTATCAAAAACTGTTAAAACTTGCTAAAAAGCCAATGCTAGCTAAACCAGTAGTACGTAGGCTATCATTGCCATATTAGACTAACAATGTAGTCTTTTCAGTTAACTTTAGCGGTTACGTCAAATGACCAAAAATACTAATTTTGGCTCATATCCATTGCATTGTTGTTATCAACAAATTTTAGCTAAAACGGTAGCATCTGGGCTGTCACTAGCATATATTGAATAACAATGTAATCTTTTCATTTAACTTTTAGCAGGTATGTCAAAATTACCCCAAAAATACTAACTTTGGCTCATATCCATAGCATTGTTGGCTATAAAAAATTAAGCTAAAATGCTAATTCTAGCTAAAACGGTAGCATGTGGGCTATCATTAGGAAACTTTCTAACATAAACTGTGTCTGTTTTTTTAGGGTTGTCTTTGTGTGTGCAGCGGTTGGACATGGCTCAGTGACAGTAGTTTGTGTAAAGATCCATGGCAGCTCTCCAGGTTTCGCCTTCAAAGTAAACAGCATGATACAATCGCACACCAACACAGACAGAAAGTTGAAAGAAGACCTCTGAGACGTACGGCTCCATGAAAATGTAGTTTAATTATTCCAGGCTGCATTTTAACGGCTTTCAAACAATAAAACACATCGGATGGGATCATTGGACTTTATGAAGTAGACATTATTTCTGTTAAACCTCGTTTTAAATCCGTGAATCACACAAATATTCACACATACAGCTACTGACTTGACTACCTCATCTTAAGCAACACACAAATATGATTTTCTGCGTCTGATTTGAATTTTTATTATTTTTGCCCCCACTTTTTTTTGTTATTTTGTTAACATTTCTCCCTAGCATGCTCACAGACAAAGACCCAACATAATATGATTCAGTTAAGCTCAAATAAAAACAAACGGAAATAAAAGGTCAGACATTTTTTTTAAAGGACAACAGACAAAGTCTTTTAAAAATGTTAAACAGCCTCAGCGACAATAATCAGTGTTTTATGGAGCTATGGCTTGGATTTAACTGGGCAGTAAAGAGAGACTCAACCAGGATTCTGGACGCTTCTAGCAGCGACCTTTGGGATGTTGCTGAGCGTTATCGGCTGGGAGGATGTGGCCTTCAGTGACGCAGCATCTCCTCTGCCGCCAGGAAGAAACGTTTCCCCAGCAGCAGCAGCAACTTTCAGGTATAACCGCCGCCGCTCCGGCTCTTCCTCTCCCTGTTTCTTGTTGGTTTGTGGCTGACGGCGCGGCGCCTCTCCGGAAAGGATCGTGGAGACGCTCCGTCACGCCGTGGTGAGGCATCTGTTCCTGAAGAGCTCGTCCACCACGGAGGAGTCGGCCAGCGTGGAGATGTCGCCCAGATCCTTCTCGTCGCAGGCGATTTTCCGAAGCACCCGACGCATGATTTTTCCTGCGGAGACCATGAAGTCACTTCAGTGTATGCATGAAAATATGATGTACTCCATAAGTAAACATGCAACACCTAAAGAAAAACTTGATAGATTACTGATATAAACCAAGTTAAATTATAATTTATATACAGAATGTAATTTTCTGACAAAATACTTGTATACTAGTCTAGTCTATGATCATTGGTTTTATTCAAAATTGTTTGTACGGTAAATCTTATTTCAGAAGAAACACAAGTGACGCAATTTCAATTATTCTTGTGTAATGTGTCACATTAGGCATTAATGGTCAAACTGAAATAATTTATTTACAATATTATTGTATTTACAATAAATTGTTACACTTATAAGTGTAAAAGTCTTGTTTAAATAAATAACAGAAATGACTAATAAGAGGGTTGCTGCCATCTAGTGACTCTTTAGTTACTGCAGCGCAACAACCTGGCTCAGAGAAACGAGCTAATGTGCGGCTAACAGCTTTCCTTTAGTTTACAACTAGAACGTCGACTTAACTCACAGGGAAAACGTAAGAGCGCAGCAGTCGCTCCTCCCACCATCAGTCCCTGCGGCGTCTGCGTTTGTTAAGGAGGAGCGGGCTGCCAATACATTGTATCTCCCGCTAAAGACGAATACGACCTTAATTTTACCGTTAAGAGGACCGATAAGGCTGAAGCTTATCTTATCTGGGTTTCTGTACCCAACCACAGTTCTAACTTTCTGAGTTGCAGTATTATTATTGCTGTTTTCATTCAAAGCTTTTGAACTCAGCATAGATTTCCAACGGTATTTGAATGCAGCAGTTGCAGATCGGCATCTGCCTTGTTTTCCCTCCCGCTGTAGGAGCGTTTTTCTCAGTTTATGGTTTAGTATAAATGCCAGAAGTGAGTTTCTATGCATCCATCATACAGTTTAAAGTATGTTTAAGCAGATTTGTTGACGTTTATTCTTATTAGAACTGTGTTTAATCTACTATGATGATTTGCGGTAATTAAAGAGTCCTTGTTTGCAGCGCTACTGAGGTTTTAGTTAGCTAATAAAGCCGAACTCCGATCACTGAAAAATGTGACAGCCCTTATATAATTTGATGAATTTCGTGTATTGTGGTACTTCTGGCCCCTAGATAAACATTTATCCAGGACGAGTTCTCAGCAGCATCTCTGTTGGTTCTCCAGGCTTCCTGGAGGAGAACCGTCTTGCTACACGTATCAACAACTCCCCATTTACCAGATCTGGTTTTGGGAAGTCCCGGAGCGTTCTGGATGTAGTCTGGAGTGGCGATGGCTCCGATCTTCTCTCTCACTGCAGACACAGACAGAGCAGACCCCCTTCAGAGCAAGGCGCAGGGACGGACTGATGAAGCGTTTCGAGTCGACCGACCTTGCTTCCTGAGCTCCGCCTCCAGGGTTTGGTTGTACGCCACGCCATCGTTCAGAGTCACGAAGCAGTAGAGGCTTTCTCCTTTCACAGGATGAGGTCGGCTCACCACGGCGGCTTCGGCGACGGCTTTGTGCTCAACCAAAGCCGACTCCACCTCCGCTGTGCTCAGCAGGTGACCTTGAGTGAAAACAACAGAAAAAACTCAGCGGTTCTCATAGTAACTAGTAAAATACGATGAGATAGGTCGGTTTACTACGCTAACCTGAGACGTTCAACATGTCGTCTATCCTTCCTGTTATCCAGTAGTATCCATCCTCGTCTCTACGGCAACCTGAAGGAAGAAAAGGGCGATGAGAACAGAGGAACGAGTCCTGGACGTCTGATGCAGCGAGACGACCGGTTCTCACCGTCCCCCGTCACGTAGTACCCCGGGAACTTCTTAAAGTAGGTGGTTTCAAATCTCTCGTGGTTCCCGAAGACGGTCCTCATCACACCGGGCCACGGCTGCTTGAACACCTGGAGGAGGAGAAACGGCAGTGGGATGAAAACTGGGAAACGGTACGAGAAAACCAAAGGAAGGAGGGAGGAAGGAAGAAAGCAAGAAAAATAGAAAGAAAAAGAAATAAAGGAGCAAAGAAATAAATAAAAGGGGCAAAAAAATAAAACAAAGACAGAAAAGAAACTAGAGCAAAAAAGAGAAAAAGAAAAAGAAAGAGAAAAAAGGGCAAAGGAAAGAAAGGAGCAAAGAAAGAAGCAAAAAAGAAAGGCTAGAAAAGAGCAAAGAAAGAAAGAAAAGGGGGCAAAAAGAAATAAAGAAACAGAAAGAAAAGTGGCAAAAAATAAAGAAAATTAAAGAAAGAAATTAGCAAAGAAAGAAAAAAATTACAAACTAGAGCAAAGAAAGAAAAAAGAAATGAAGAAAGAAAGAAGCAAAAAGAAATAAACAAAGAAAAGAGCAAAGAAACAAAAACAAATGAGCAAAGAAAGAAAGAAAGAAAGGAGCAAAGAAATAAATAAAAAGGGGCAAAAAAATAAAATAAAGACAGAAAAGAAACTAGAGCAAAAAAGAAAGTGAGCAAAGAGAAAAAAGGGCAAAACAAGAAGAAAAAAGAAAGAAACGAGCAAAGAAAGAAGCAAAAAAGAAAGGCTAGAAAAAAGCAAAGAAAGAAAGAAAAGGGGGCAAAAAGAAATAAAGAAACAAAGAAAACTGGCAAAAAATAAAGAAAATTAAAGAAAGAAATTAGCAAAGAAACAAAAACAAATGAGCAAAGAAAGAAAGAAAGGGGCAAAAAAGAAAGAAAAGGGGGCAAAAAGAAATAAAGAAACAGAAAGAAAACTGGCAAAAAAGAAAGAAAATTAAAGAAAGAAATTAGCAAAGAAACAAAAACAAATTAGCAAAGAAAGAAAGGGGCAAAAAAGAAATAAAGAAATGAGCAAACAAGAATGAATGAAAGAAAGGAATCAGTGAATCATCTCTAATCCTGACCAGGTATCCTTCACTCGGACCCTCCAGCTCTTCTCCAGACTCATTCAAGATGGCCGGCACCACTCCGAAGAACGGAAACGTCTGGAGAGGAAAAGAAATAAATCACACATTCCGGCTCCTTCCTGCTGAAGCTTTTTGATCTATTTGACACATTTTTACATCATCCATGATGTGATTCTGTTACAGAACGATACGTTTAAACTGGTGAATAAAGAGCTTTTTAAAATTAGTTTTTTTGTTTCTCTGCAGTTTCGTTTTTCTGTCCCGGTGTTAAAACAATTTTCAGCTTCCATTCTGTTTCAGGAGGAAAATCCGGACCTCAGACTCCTGCAGAAAGACGCTTGGAAAACCTGTAAAGGGAGGTCGAGTTTCTGGCGCCACCTGCAGACCGGTGTGGTGAACACACAAGCACTCACTGCTAGAAGAGGTGATTAATAACTTCCAGGCTGCAGCTGGTAGCAGACAGATATAAAGTCTGATTGCTGCACAGACCGACATCTTTCCTTTTTGTGTTTTTTCTTATTTCTAATTGGTCGAAATGAGGAATCATAATCATCATAAACAACAACCAGGGACGTCTGGTTCCCGGCGCTTCAGTTTGGAGGAATTTGGACACAAATGCAATTTAATTTCTGTGTTTCACAGCGGCCCATACCGCTATCCAAACCGATCAGAGACGGTGGAGGACGGACGAGGTGAGTGCAACAGGTCGGCCCTAAAAGGTCCCTTAAATAACGTTAGCTAACGCTAGCTGGCACTTACCGTATTATCCTGAATATAGGACGAGGTTTTTCTCCGTCGAAAACAATGTAAAAAATGCGGGGTCGCCTCATAATCTGGGTCTAACCATTAACACATGCTGATCGTTTTTCTGTAGATTAGTTTCTGAAAAGAGGGGGGTGGTCTTATAATAGGGGTCGTCCTATATTTGGGTCGGTACAGTACATATAAATATTTTCACTACGCTCCTTTCGCCTAAACACACTGCCATTTTTCTTCTTTTTTATTCATTTGTAGTCCACTACGTGTTTTTAAATCCCTCCTGGATTTTGCGGCATCATTTTGAGAGTTGCGGCCTAAAATGCTTCGTGTTGCGTCAGCTTTTGAGAAAAGTTTGTTTCAAGATGTTTTTATTTGTGATCATTTAAATATTTTTTTAAAAGGCAAGCTTTTTTTGTTTCGTACAGATATATATAGTCTTAATTTCTATCATTATTAGCAGAGTTAAGAGCCTACATTGTCACGTTAACCTTAAAATAAAATGACTTTAAATGCAAACATAACAAATGAAGACTGTAAAATGTGATTGGATCCCCACAAGAAGACCATCTCTGCTTTTATTTTAGTGCAACAGTCTGGAGTCTTTGGTCGCAGTGCACCATTGAGTCTGTTGATTTTGATGCTGTAACTTTGGTTTCTTTAGGACCAAAATCACGATCAGCTGTGCTCTCGGGTCCGCTGCGGTCAAAGATGTGCTCCAAAGTAGGGCTGGACGATGTATCTAAAAATCGCATATCGATAAAGTCAACAGTAATATCAATAATTCGTGATAACTATCACAAAATGTGCCTCCCAAATTTTAACTTAAGTCTTTTTTTCAAACACGTTTTTTTTTTTTTACCGTAACTAAGTTTGCAAGAAATAGAATCAGTTTAACAGATCTGAGTGAAATCAGTAAAAACGAAGAAAAGTTATTAACCATTATACTATGTTTTTAAATCATGTTGGTAATTTAAATTGAAGGCTTATCACACTTTGGGCAAGGCAAGTTTATTTGTATAGCACACTTTCAGTGCAGAGCAGTCTTCATGAGGATTTGAGGCTCAACTCTAACAATGTTTAAATCCAGGCTGAAAAGAGTTCTTTTTACCCGTGCTTATGACAATTGAAAGTATTTTTTGCCTTTTATTGTAATTAATAATTTTTTAAGTTGATGTTTTTTTGTTTTTTTTCTGTTTATCTGTTTTCTTAATTTATGCAACTGTGAAGCACTTTGAATTGCCGTGTGTATGAATTGTGCTCTACAAATAAACTTGCCTTGCCATTGCATGATTGGGTGGTAAAGAAATAGAGAACGCTCTCTGAACGTTTGTGTCAGAACTGTGGCTGCATGGGGGGGCGAGTTGTGAGCCGAGTGATCAACAAGTCAAATTAGAGCTGAAACAACTAATCGATTATAATCGATTTTTAAAATGGTTGACAACTAATTAAGCCATCAATTAGTTGTTTTAAAACCACGTTTTAGCTTAACGCCCTTCCTGTTCCGACGTCCCCGTCCGCCATTTTTAATTTTGAATCCATGATATTTATAATTTCTATGAATTTATATGTGTTATATCATTGGACAGCTAACATTGTTTTTTAAACCATATATGCCAACAGGGGTTACAAGTATGGGAAAATTTTCATATCAAGGCATTTTAAAAAAACATATCGGTATTATGGTGTTTTTTTCCATACAAGGCCGTTCATATCCACATTATCTTATAAGAATGAAAAATGTAAAAATGTTCTTTAAACAGCCCATTTTACTGTCATATGGACTGCATCATGTTTTTTTCATACACAGGTGAATGATATGAAAATAATTTAAATGATTATGATTCTAATAGACATTCTTGATGTTCTAAGGCTGAAGTATAATTTTTTTAAACCTCACGTTGGCGCAAGCAGCAAATTGCATCTTCTAATTGCTTTGCATGTAGTACTGAAGAATCCCGCTAGGGGGCAGAGTGCAGACTCAGATTGGGTTAAGTCGTAACACAATAAGAGAAACTCTCAAAACTAAGTATATAAGAAGAATCAATTTTCTCAGGCAGTGATGTTTTCTCTAACCTCGATTCCCATGTGAACTCAACACCTGTTTTCTGGCCCCTCTGCTCTCAGTGTTAATAGTACTAACAGATGAATCATAATAATACATTTCTCCATCACAGTCTGTAAAACATATTTACCGCTATTTTTGATTGATAGCGCTCAACACTTCCCCCTACTGGTTACTCTCAATAGCGTTTGTAAAAGATTTGCCGTTCTGTTCTCGTTTGACATTTTAAAGCCGATAAACTTTTTAAACTATAGACCAAGCTCCTCTTTTTTGGAAGTACTTCATCAGAATTGTGTGCTTCACTCCTGCCAGCAGCTGTACTTAGTTAAAAACGTTATTTTCTACACTGTGGTGAAGAGCGTGTAGCAGTGAAATCGGTCCTGGCTGAAACATTTCCCCTCATTAAACGTTCCGGAAGTTGTGCTGTTCACCGGTATAGGGGTGTATTAAAAATTCATATCATAACGAAAATAAACACATTTTCGTTATGAACCGGTAAACCGCCCAGGCCTATATGCCAATAAAGGACACAATCAAAAGTGTGAACACAGCAGTTGTCTTTGTCACCCCCCCCCCCATTCACTCCCAGAAGAAGAATTATGTACAACTCACATTGTGCGGCCTGCTGTCTCTCACAAATCTGATCTTTGAAATGTTTGAGTTCATTTAATTGAAAGCAGAAGATCCAGATTTAAAAAGCCACATTTACTCCAACAGACCATGAAAATGTTTAGTGAAGGTAGGTTAATTTATTCTGAGAGCCCCAATGTTGCCCCAAAATGCTGCCCAACTAAGTCAGCCTCCTTCATTCCCAAAATGAATGTGCTGTACATTAATCTGTATGGAATTCTACCTTATTTTGTATTTTTATGCTTAATTATTTTGGACAAATATCTTTACACTGTTACGCTCATTTTACACTGTTAACTGTGTTCAGGTCTAAAAAAATAGATTGCAGTGAATTATCTGGTGTTTTCATTGTTCCTAATGAAATTTGTTCGTAATAATTTATACGGGTGAAAGTAAAAGCCAAATATAATCATTCATAAAAGCGATTAATTGATTAATCGTAAAAAAAATAATCAACAGATTCATCGATTATCAAAATAATTGTTAGTTGCAGCCCTAAGTCAAATCAAAAAGGAGTAACCAGGGCAACGTTAGCCGGGCGCGAAAGCGAATGGCGCCGCAGGAACAGAGCAGGATGCGGGTCTCATGAGCCAGACGTTCCGAAATGGTCGACCACAGGAGCCGGTTCTCTGTCTCACGCTGCTTTAAAACCACACCCATTTCCAACCCTTCCCTCTCACGACCATAGATGAATCGAGTTACTCACAGCAGATCCGGGTTTCATGGGCGTGGCAGCAGGTAGAGGAGTCAGCACATGTCCTCCCTGCAAGGCAAGAGCACAGAACCGAAGTTGGTTTTTTTTTTTCCTCTCACCGGCATCTCAAAGCGAACCGCACAGAGAGCTCGTGGTGGTCGTTACTGACGGTTTCCGTCTGCCAGAAGGTGTCGACGATCGGACATCGTCCCTCTCCCACCACGCTGTAGTACCACTGCCAGGCCTCCGGGTTGATGGGCTCTCCCACCGTTCCCAGAACCTTCAGCGATTTGCGCTGGCACCTTTGAAGAAACAGAAAGCCGTGCAGTTTCAGGGCGACGTCAAAGCGCAGGTGACGCTGACTTATTCTAAAATGTGCAAATAACTGATAAAAAGGTGGACACAGATGGTCTAAGGACTCACTTCTGCACCGGTTCACTGCCGTACTTCATCAGCAGCCTGATGGCCGTCGGAGCCGTGTAGAACTTGGTGACCCGGTATTTGTCCACGATCTCCCACATGCGGCTTACGTCGGGGTACGTAGGCAGACCCTCGAACTGAGACACACACGGGAAGCAGAAGTCAAAACGCTGAAAACACTGGAATTGGACATTAAAACATGCAGATGTGCTTCAAACGAGTAAACCCTTAGATACATTAAGCTGCCCACACAAGTTATATATTATATATGATATTTCAACCTTATCTAAAAATCAAAAGTGTAGAAAAACTTCTGGAGCAGCTCTGTTGGTTCTTTCTCTAGACTTTTGCTCATTTCTTCTTCTGTTTGCACAATTTTTCCATCTGGTTCTGGAATAGGGCTGGACGATATAGAAAAAGAGCTCATCTATAAAGGAATAGTCATATTGATCGATATCGATAATTATCAATAAATATCACAAAATGTAATATATATTCTAATTAATTCTTCAATTAACTAATTTTAACTAATTAAATTAATTTTTCAAACACTTCTTTTTATCATAACTAAGTTTGTAAGATACAGAAACAAATCAAGACTTATATATATGTATATATTAGGCCTGGGTGGTATACCGGTTTATACCAAAAACAGTTGCTTATTTTCGTTATGATATGAATTTTTAACATACCCCTATACCGGTGAACAGCACAAACAACTTCCGGAACGTTTAATGAGGGGAAGTGTTTCAGCCAGGACCGATTTCACTGCTACACGCTCTTCACCACAGTGTAGAAAATAACGTTTTTAACTAAGTACAGCTGCTGGCAGGAGGGAAGCACACAATTCTGATGAAGTAATTCCAAAAAAGAGGAGCCTCTACAGTTTGAAAAGTTTATCGGCTTTAAAATTTCAGACGAGAACCGAACGGCATACTTTTTACAAACGCTTTTGAGAGTAACCAGTAGGGGGAAGTGTTGAGCGCCATTTGACCGTCTGTAGGTAAACGCGGTCAACGGCGGCAAAACCAGTAGGAAAGAACTCATAAATAGCGGTAAATATGTTTTACACGCCATCTATGATACTTCTTCCGTCTTTTTTCTGTTGATATCTGAATATTAACCAGCTAATAATCTCCTACAGTCGCCATGTTTATTTTACTTCTTCTTTGTCAAAATCCGATCTGAGTCTGTACTCTGCCCCCTAGTGGGATTCTTTAGTACTACATGCAAAGGAATTAGAATGTGCAATTTGTTGCTTGCATCAACTTGAGGTTTAAAATAAAATACATTCAGCCTTAGATCATCAAGAATGTTTATTAGAATCCTAATCATTTTAATTATTTTCATATCATTCACCTGTGTCTGGGAAAAAACAATATGATTCAGTCCATATGACAGTAAAATGGGCTGTTTAAAGAACATTTTTATATTCTTCATTCTTATAAGATAATGTGGATACGAACGGTCTTGTATGTCAAAAAAATACAGTTAAATACCGTAATACCGTTATGTTTTTAAAAAATACCGTGATATGAAAATTTTGCCATACCGCCCAGCCCAAATGCTGCGTTAAGACCACAGGCTTTGTCAGCGTCAGGCAAAGCTCACAAAGTATCTAGTTTGACGCTTCTATGTTGAAGCTTGCAAAGTCTGCCACTTCTGAGCAAAAAAAGAGCGCATGGGCGGGGCTTCTTCTGTTGTCGGATATTCAGAACTATGTCAGATAGTATTATCTGCCATAGAGTGGCAACGTAGACTTCGGCAACATCAGCGCCGTTTGTGGATGCACCCTATTCTACGGATGCGTTCCGAGTTCGGGGAGTTTAACCATTTGCTCCAGGAGCTATGTATGGATGAGGTTCGCTTTCAGCCGTACTTCCGTCTGTCCCGCGCCTAATTTTACGACCTCCTGGGCCGCATCGGTGCTCAAATCTCCTACCAGGACACCAACTACAGGTCCTCTGTTCCTCCTGAAGAGCGCCTATGCACCTGTCTTCGGTAAGTGTTATTTATGATTTTTTAAATCTGCGTTTTCTAGACTTAAAATGTAGGTTTTTCCTGCTCCCGCTACATTCAAAATACGTGTAGTGACATCGCTACAATGATAAGCTCTGATTGGTTAACGCGCCGCTTCAGGGCCGTCAGCACCGTCAAAAGTTCAACTAGCTGAACTTCTGCGCTGCTGGCTTTGTGAGCTTTGAATCATTAAAAGCTTGAAAAGTTGACGTAGCCAAAGCTCACAAAGCGCCGCAGAGACCGCGACGCTCCTCCAACGGCCTCCGCCATAGACTTAACATGTAATCTTGACGTTGCTGACGCTGACAAAGCCCTTGGTCTGAATGTACCATAAGAACCAGACTTCTTCATCAGGTTCTTGACCTAATGCTGCTACCGAACATTCTCCCAGACAACAGCATAATGGGACATTAAATGGATAAATTTGGAATAAATACTGGACTTTTCTTTTATTAAACTGAATATTGAATGCAAACTGTCCAGCAACAGTATTAAACGCAGAGCTTCACTCACCAACACACTAGTTGCCCCGTTGGCCAGGGGCCCGTAAGTGATGTAGGAGTGCCCGGTGATCCAGCCGATGTCTGCCGTGCACCAGTAAACGTCGTCTGGCTGATGGTCGAACACCAGTTTGAAGGTGGTGGCGGCGTAGAGCAGGTATCCGCTGACCGTGTGAAGAACACCCTGCAGAGAGAGGAAAAACGACAGCAAACATCAGCAGGACCTTCCTCTGTTATCGGGGATGGACGATATATCGGCATTAACGTAGATACTAGGGGTGTAACGTTACAGGTATTCGTATTCTTCGGCACGAATCCAGCCGTTTTCTACCTGGCCACATGCAGAATCTTTATAAAAGGAACTCAAAGCACAACCCAATGTTTCTGCAGCGCAAATTTTAGAAATTATATCAGAAAAAAAGAAAAGAAATTACTTCCAGCTTTCACTAAACTGCTATCTGGGAACATGAATGGTTTCTCCTGCAGCTACAGTAGAAAAAGAACCAGAACTTAGTCAACAAACGCATCTTTTAACAGCAATAAGGTCCATAACACGCTCTGCACTGAACAGAATGACTTCGCCCGAAAGAATGTCAAGCTGACTGGAAACATCAGTGATACTGGAGAAAAACCAGCTGACGTCACCATGGATACCAGTAGCATCCAATCAAACTGGATTACGGTTTCTGCATAAAACACAAATCGGAGGAATCCCCGTTGGTGAGAAGGGCTTTTCGACTGCGTTCAAGAATAGCTTGGAGAATACGGCGTCGGAATGCAAAAAAAAAAAAGTGAACACATGTTATTTAAACGTTTCTAAACACTGACTGTTTTCTACTGTGTTCTATTCTGGCTATGTTTCCTTGTACTATTCCATTTATTTAAAAAAAATAAAATAAGAAGTCAAATCTCTAGTCAGTTCTATAACTGACATTTTTCAAGATAAAGAAAATAACATTTAATTTCGGGAATTGAAAGGAAGGAATTCAGAAATAAAATCATACGCGCATTTGTATTTATTTTTCTTGAATGAAGTGTCCCAAAAACGTACGAACTGGGATGTTTTTTTTTTTTTTTTTGAACCCTTACGTCCCATTTAATTAATAATTTTTAAACATGTCAGCATCGATATCCATCTTGTTGCTGTTTATTTCTCTGGAGGAAGTTTTTTCGTGTCTTTATTCAGTTTACCTTATTTTAGTTATACGGTTGAGTTTCCTTATACTTATTGTCGTTTTTCCTCCCACTAAGATTTCTCTTCGTTACCAGTTTTGCCCTCAGGCATTTACAAATCGAGTTTCTCTATTTTTGGGGTCATTCCTTATTCATTTGCTCAGGACTTATCTCAGTTACTCCAATATTAGTCTTTCTTTTGTTCTGGTAGCTTTGCTTACTTTTTTTCTTTAGTATCATTGTTCTCAGATTTAAGTTCTTCCTAAAGCATTCTTTATGTCCCTTTTTTCTGCTCTCTTTCCTGTAATATTTGTTAGTGCTTTTACTTTAAGGCTCCTTTAATCTTATTTTATTAGATCTCTTATCCTTAGTTAGCTTAGGAGTTAGTTCTGTTTAAACCTTTGTTTTTCTTCCTACTCATCGATACTTCCAGACCTCCTGCAAGCACCTTCTAAGTTATTTTATTAATTCCTTCCTTAAAAAGACACTCCTATTCTTACTGCTTGTTTCACAAACGTGACAATGTTTCATGACGCTGAAAGTGTCAGGTTATCGTCCTTAAAAGCGAAGTATATATCGGATATTGGCTCAAACACTGAGATCTGTTACAACATGAGCGGAGCGGCTGTCGGCAGGAGCTTCCTTTACTTTGGGTTTGCCGGTGGAGCCGCTGGTGTAGAGGATGAAGAGCGGATCTTCGGACTGGCACCACTCGGGTTCACACTCGTCTTCAGCGCCGTTCATCAAGGAGAGCCAACACAAGTCCACCTCCGGGTTCCAGGGGACCTGGAGCAGAAACGAAAACAATCACGGATGGGGAAGAAAACGGGTGAAACACAAACATCCCTTTAAACCGGGAGCCGGTGACTGAAGTTACAAACGTCTGGATTCTGTTTAGCGATCGTCAGAGCTCGACACGTGCCGACGTAGAAACGAAATGTAGGAAAACTGAAAGGGAAAGAGACGGAACATTAAAAACAAACATGACACAGCGATGATTTACTCTGTTCTTCCAATTATTTTAAGTGGGCTGGTTGGAGGAGGAAACCTTCAGAGTTTACGGCTTCGTCTCATTTACCTCCATGTGCCAAACTAAATCAATCAGGAGGAGAACAGAAAAGCTGCTCCTTTAAGGAGTAAATCGTGCCTCGACCTCTGCAGCGTCCTTCTGTCCAGCCGTCTCCATTAGCGGGACTTCTCGATGTCCTCAATCTGCTAATGGAGTCTTGCTTCCAGACTGGGCAACATGCGTCATTCAAATTACTTTTAAAATGTCAAAAGCAGATGAGAGATTAAATTATCGAATCCAGGGCCGCATTTCATTTCCCTTAATGGGCCAAACTCAAGAACCCAGAACAGAAAAGCTTTTATTAGGGCCAAAACGAGAGATTTAACAGAGTCCGAAAAGCCTCTCAGAGGGGAATGCAGCTAAATAGAAACGGCTAAGATATCATGACAACAGACGCGTGATCAGATTAAAAGGACACAAACAATCAAAGAGCAGCGTTGTTTGTGTACATCAGGGAAAATGTGTTCCATTAGTAGTCTGAACTCGTAAATTTCGACTTCCTACCCGAAAAAAATAAAAAAATAAAAGTCAACTGAACAGCCCTGAAAGCGGACTTCCCACCAGGGCTGAACGATTTTGGAAAATAATATAATTGCGATTTTTTTTCTTCACTATTGCGATTTAATGTGCAATTATTTTTTGGGGGCTTTTCTCATGCATTTTTAAATTAATGCAATCAAAAATATTGTGTATTATAAACAGATTTTTATACATAATGTATTCTATTCCAAAAGATAGACTTATTTTAAGACAAAGGCAAATATTAACAACTTTATCTACTTTTAATCATCACACTCGATGGTCATCGGTGTCGTTCTGCAATCAAGGTTTTCTTCCTTTTGATCCCAGCTAATGATTCCCTCCGGCTGCAACGTTTTCCTCCGTGTGGTTATCCAGGAAGTAGGATGCTTGAAGGAACAAGCTCTGATTTTTAATCCTCCATCGATCTAATGCACTTTCAGACTCTGGTATGGCTCCATAGAGCGGTTTGATCTCAGGTCAGTTGTTGCAAAATACTCCGCTGTTTTCGGTGCGGCTTTAACTTTCTGTCGGCATTTTTTATACAGCGCAGGTAAAATGTGGTTAAAATGTGTTCGTGAGATTGAATCCTAGCTTATTCATCTTGGTTAACAAAGCATACTTTTGGCTATAAAACCCGTTATAGCACAAATTATTTCAGTGTGCCTTTTTTTTATGTTGGTAAGGAGCGATTCTTTCAACCAGCTCGGTCAGCGATCCCTGTCGCCTCGAAGTTTATTTACTGGAAATTTAAACACTGGTGGCGGTCAGTTTAGCCGTGCAACTCTCATATATGGTGATGTGATGTTTTAAGGTGTTGATAAAGGTTCGTATTGTAGCCTACCTCGTGAGGCAGCAACAATACCAAGACAGGTTCTGCATAATACCTGGCGTTGCGCAGCATCAACGTTTTCATAGCAGATATAATTTCTTACAACTGATGTACTTTTCCTCTTTGGTACCAAATATTGTGCAGTGTTGGATTCTGTTAAAGTTTAGGTCATTTTATAACTGGTTAAAGTGCAGCGTTTCCTTCTCTCCCTGCGTTGTTTGAGCTGTTTGCAACGTGACTTTAGCAGATATGTTTACATCAAGTCAAATCGCAGCCTTTGCGATCAGGAAATCGCATTTTACCAAATCGCGATTTATTTGCATATGCAATTAATCGTTCAGCCGTAATTCCCACTCTGACAGTCTACGATTTTATTCTTGTTTGCTCCGGGTTTGACATCCAAAATGGCCCCTCCTCGCATCGACAATAGTAGCTGTGATGGAAAGGTTAAACGTTGGAAATGTTATTGTAGAAAAAAATACTTTGACGGAAATTTTGGGATAAATTTCGCACATGTTCCAGAAAAAAAAAAATCAGAAATCCTCTGATTTAGAAAAGTTGAAAATTTTCTAGAGAAAATTAAGAAATGTCCTTCATCATCATCGTTATTTAAGGCATTATTTTTTTATATTTAAACTGTGTTCTGATATCGTAAACTCAAGACATTTGCAAAAAATGTATCATGCATTCCGACAAAACATTTTGACTACCAACTCCATTACTTTGCATGCAGTAATTTTCACATTCACTGGCCGGAAATTGATTATAAAATTTTAGATTACCATACTTTTCATTAAGAAGACAGACATTTTGTACTGTACTGGCCATGATCTTTAAATGTTTTTTGACCTCCATATGGCGTTCTGCAAAACACAGACATGCGCTCATAGTTCTTATTTTGACAAATTAAGTGACCAGACTCTAAAATTTCCGTACATTTTAATACTGAACAGTAAAAATAAAAATTTCTATTTGCTGTGGAAACTGGTAGCCACAAGTTAACTGCATTTAATTATTTGACACTTATTTAATCAAAATGAATCAGAAAATATGTGCATATGTAATTAAAATGGTAATTATTTATTTCAATGATTGCAATAGTTTTTGTTTTTAAGAATGTAATAATTAACATTGGCTTACGGCGGTGCTAATTTATAAATTACCTGCAACTCCCTGGTGGTTTATGTCCACGTAATAATCGCGATGCGATAACAACGTTAGCGCATTCCAGTCTTCAACTTTACCTCATTAAAACAAAACGTCGAAGTGAATTTTCCTTTGAGAGAATAATCAATTTTATCTGCATCTTTAGTTTTTCGTTGCTGCACTTTATTTTTGCTCTTTCTTTGTTTTCGTCGTCGTCGCGTGTGAAACGGGTCCATAAACGACGTCTTCCGACGGCGCTGCTTCAGACAGTGATTCTCAGAGAGACGACCGATTGGTTCTCTTCTCAGCTAGTCCCGCCTCTTTCGTCCGTTTCGGGCTTCTCTTCGTCTCACATCTTATTCGTTGGCGAAAATGTCGATCGACTTAGTCATCTCTTAGTCATTTTATGCATTTTTTTGTTTAAATGTTCGTCACTGCTAGATGCAATCTGCTGGGATTCTTTATGCTGAACATTTTTAAACTTATTGGAATGTATGAAGGATTGAATAGCAATGACCTGTAAAGTGTCTAGAGGTGTTATATAACTAAATTGAATTAATTTAGTTAGATATACTAGTATGTCTGCAGCACTTTTAAACACAGCGTTGATGGCATTTTAATTTTAAGAGCTCAGGCTGAAGACAGAGGATTCAATAGTGTTGCAACAACAGTGAAGCGGTTATCGGTCTGTTAATCTCTGATCAGGAGAAAGTTTTAACACACATTAACTTTTATAATATGAGGTATTAGTATGTGAGGGCTGTGTTGTTCAAGCTCAAAAGCAAAAACCCAAAGATGACGTGATGGTTTTAGTAGAGGAAGGTGGTGATGGAAATACCTTTGGAACGGGGCGCGATTTCTTTACTTTCCCTGTCCTTTTCTCCTGCTGGATGGGAGTGAGGGAGGGAGGGAAGAGGCAAAACAGGAGGAACGAGAGGTTAATGAGGGAAGGAGATCCCCACCAACAAAAAGAAAAATAATAAAATCAAAAACCAGGGAAACCAGTGTCAAATCAAATCATGGCGATGGAAAACTGAGAAGCTTGCAGGACGTAGAGTAAAAGCGTACAGAAGGAAAAGACACAGTGAGGACTTCGGTTTATTTTCTAATCGCTATGTCAGCCCAAACGTCTCTTTAGAGAACGACCTGCAGCCCTGCTAGCACAGAAACCCTCCAGCTCGGCCGTGTTGCTCCCTTTACCTCCAGATCTGGGCACGCTCGCTTGGCAGGAGGAGACCGGGAGCCCACCACCTCCTCCGGTTCCTTTGATAAGTGCTTCAGCATTATACACTTCTCGATGGGAAAACCTCTGCAAGAGATGCAAATACGAGGCAGTATTATTAATCTGTGAAATGTGACGCTTTTCAAGTTATAACCTCAGATTTTCATGGAATTAATGAGTATTTTACGTGACAACAACAACACAAAGTAGGGTGTAATTGTGAAGTGGAACAGAAATTATATTTTACATCTCTGAAAAAATAATTTAATCAAGAGTTTGTTGAATCAGCAGAGGGGGCGGAGCTTAATTAGCTGATCTTGAAAGCCATCAGGGCTAATTTGCTATTTGTTCAGATTGACAGCAGCATCAAATCGTAACTACGGTAACGCAATATAACAATGAGTACAATTTTTCAGACTTTTACGAGGTAAAATTGCCAGTTTCTTTAAATCCACAACTTCATTTTTGTGAAACCATCATATCTAATAAAAAAAAATGTGTTTATCCTCAAATGTCCCCCAGGGATCCATCCTGGGGACCCCTCCTATTTAATATCTATCTATGGAAGTAAATCTGTGCCATTGGATTTTTTATTCATATTTTTAGCACAGAATTTTTTTACATCCAATTTTTAACACTGAATTTTATGAGACACTGATTTTTTTTACATTGAATTTTTTGCGATATTGAATTTTTTTATTACATTGAATTTTTTTAAACATTGAAAAAAATGCCATAAGCAAAAAACAAAAACAAAAAACATCTGTGCTAGAAATTCAATGGCTTTTAAAATTCAATGTCTAATTTAGATTTAAAAAAAAATATTAGGTGTTAAAAATTGGATGTAAAAAAATTTGGTGCTAAAAATTCAAATTCAAAATCCAATGGAACAAATTTACTTCCATACCCATCGCAAAGATGGTCGACAAAGATGGAACCAAGAAAGTAGAACACATAACCTCAGTTCTATAGTCTTTCCACAGGCTTCCTGTAGCTCGGAGAATAGACTTTAAAATATTCCTATTAATTTATAAATCATTGAATGAAAAGAAAAAAAAAGTCAATCAGACGTCTGCAGCTGATCCAGAACGCTGCTGCTGGCGTCCTCACTAGAAGCTAAAATTAATCTGTTTAGATCTGCATTTGAGTAAGTGATAAATAATAGCTGGGGCGTCATATGTTTTAATGTGTTATTACTGGTTTCTTTTGATCCCCTAATGATATAAAGCACGTTGAATTGGGTCGTCGAGAGCGGGCTACATAAATAACGTCATCCAGGATACACAAGAACAAAAATAAAATTAAAAAAATTCTAGATTTAATCTCTAAAATTGTTTTTTTGTTGAGGAAATGAATCATTTCTGACTACCTAGGTCTCAATCAGGCCGATGATGTTGTTGCGTTGAATGCAAAGAAGGCGGCGGCGTATGTGTGTTCTTTTTCCGCAATTGTGGTGCTAATTAGGGCTGCACGATTATGACCAAAATAATAATCACGATTATTTTTTATCAATCATGATTTTTAATCACGATTATTCATCCGGTCTTGTAAAATAGATACTTTTATTGCAGAAAATTGAAAAAACGTAAAAAAGAAACCCAACCTGAAAACAAACTAAGACTTTTATAAGTACAAACTAAATATGTTGCATATGTAATCTCAAAGTGCAACTTAATGAAAACAATCACAGCTTATACAGAAAAGGCCTAGTAAGTTCCTTAGTACGCACTACATGCTACGTAGCAAATACTACTCGCCCGTTGATGTAGTAAATACTGCGTAGCAAGCGAGCAGGTAGTAGGTATGAAATCAGACGTATCGCTCCACCATTTTGCGTGTCTGTTGAACCGGATGTTTATGTTACGTTCACCTGTGGTCCTGCCATCCACTAGCGGTTATTTTGTCTGGTATAAAACGTAAATGTTTAATCAGCTGTCAAAAACAATCACAGTAATCAGTAACATCGCTACATGCACATTTATACGCCCAAATTGTGGCAGTGTCAATGGTTGATAGTTCGTCTGTAGCCAACTTTAGCTAGGTTGCTCTTCTACGATTTCTGGGCTTCCGCTGCATTGTGGGATAGCGTAGCGTCCACCGGCTGCTTACTGTGGCGGTACTACACATCCAGGAACTTTATGCCTACTAGTCAGATCCATAATAGAGATTCTGATCTAATACATTGCTCGCATAACGCTTTTCGCCTGCTACGTTGTCGACGTATTCGGATGCAGCCATTAGTGATTGCCTAGTGGTGTAGGTGTGGTTTTTCTTTGGGCAGCTTAATGAAACTTTAGCCATGCGTTTGCCCCCTGGTGGTTGGCAGACTATTGGTTGAGGCAGTGTGCGATAAAGAGGCCCGCAGTGAAGCTTGCATTTAGAATGTAAGTATCGTTGACGATCAGGTTCATTTAATTGTGGCCACCAAAATCGTGATCACGATCAAAATGAGATGGATTGTTCAGCCCTAGTGCTAATTGGAGAGTTTTCAAAATCTGAGTGGCAACTTGGACTCTTACGGTTTAATTGTGCCTGGATAGAAAGTCTTAAAATGCTTAACCACCATTAAGTTTGAACTGTTAAGTTTTAAACCTTAACTAATTACCTGCTTTAAATCCCAATAAGATGAGACCATAAGCTTCGGAATAAAGATAAGAGGGGTGGCGAGTCTCTTTCAGGAGGATTTCCTGTTGGAAAGGTGTTACTTTATGGACTGGACAGCGCTACATTTTAAGAGACAATCACCGGTGTGGCTCAGAGCTCACCGGTTTTGTGATCATGGTTAATATGTGCAACAGAGGGGGGAAAACTTCTTGGCCAAGAAGCTCTTTGGGCAAAAGTCTGCCAATGGTGCATGAAATGTGCAACAGGCGTCGATACATCCTCGTTAATCATGTACTGTGTGTTCACTTTTACTGCCCTTCTGGGCGTCACCCGTTTCCTCACGCTCTGCGTCGGTTATTTTTATTGTTTGACATAATTTTCTGTGTTTGCTCAGCAGAACTTTGTTTCATACCCAACCCGCCAGGAGACGAGCAGATGGAAACTAGCTCTGGGATTTTGATCTGGTATATTTACTACGGGTGCAACGGATCCGGCTGTTTTCTACCTGAACACGTGAATGTTTATGTGAGGAACTCAGAAGCCCGGCGCAACATTTCCACATCGCAACTTTAAAAAGTGAAACCAGAACAAACCGGAAAAGGATTCCCATCCATCACTAAAATCTGCTAAATGGGAACATTAATGGTTTCTCCTGCAGCAACAGTAGAAACAGAAAGATGGACCGAACCAGAACTTTGTCAGTGAACGCATCTTTCAGCATAAGGTCCATAAAGCACTCTGCACTGAACTGAATTACTCAACCAAACCCTAGCAACCAATCAGACCAAACTCCTGATTTTTTCCCGACAGCTACCCATGCTGCATTCAAGTACAGCTGGGAAAGTAGGCTGTCAAAATATCAAAATGACTCCAAAGTGACTTAAGCTGTTTTATCCTCAAATATGTCCAAACTATTATATAACAATTTCTAAACAACACTGAGTGTTTTCAAGTAACTCTTATGTTTTCTATTCTGGATATGTCCGCTTGTACTACTTAATAAAATTCAATCTCCAACTTTAAGTCATAAAACAGAGTAAAACCAATTTTAGGAAATGAAAAGAAGAAATTCAGAAAAAAGGTTCCCATTTAAAATATATGTATTTTGCACATTAATATAAATTTTATATAAATGTATAAAACATGCAGAGCTGTGATTTTTTTTGTACCATTAAGCCCCTAATATATAAAATGCATATTTATGTGTGTAATTCAATAAAATCTTGCATGGCGGTACGACAGCAGAATACATAATTTAATCCGTCCAAACTGGCCACTTCTACCCTGAAAATATGTTATTTTTCTACTCTGGCTATGTCTGCTTTGACTATTTTATTCATTTTAAAGCGGAATCAAATCAAATCTTCAGTCAGTTCAACTTTTTTAAGTCATAGAACATTAAAAAAATCTAATTAGCTTCAGAAAATGAAAGGAAGGAATTCTGAAACAAAAAGCTCCTTTTTTGATCCAGATATATCCACATTTGCATTTCTTTTTTCGTGATTACAGAGTACTGAACCATGACTTTTGTGTACTGTTACAACCCCAATATTTACGTATTTATTTTTAAAAATAAATCAGGGTCTCTTATGGTTTTTTTGTTGTTGTTCCCTTTGATAAAGACCAAATGTTTGTTTTGTTTTTTTCAGAACTTGTCACTTTTCCTGTTCCGTTAAATTCTCCCACCTGAGCTGTGGATCTCTGCAGCTCATCCGTGAAAGCAAATAGATTTTGATTCATTTTCCTTCCACTTCTGTCACATAAAATCCCAACTAAATACAATGAGGTTCAGGGAAAAACATGAAAACTTCAAGCGATATGACAGTTTCTTTGCAAGGAAAGATTGCTTTTCTCCAGTTTGAGTTTAATTCCAACAAAACTCAGATAATGAAATTCAACCTTATTTTAAATGCAGTGAGATGGTTCATTAGTGCTACAAGAATAGAGATGATTGTTGTTCCTGAAGTTCAGCTTAATGCACCTCAGCTCCTTATGTGTGGTGTGTAAATAAGGGTATTAACAGCTTACTTGTCTTTACATTTCTGCAGCGCTTCATCAGCTAAGAGCTTCAGGTTGATCAGCTTATCACCTCGGTAGAAACCGTCTGACATGGGAACACAGAGAGCGAAAAGATTTATGCAGAAGACGAAAAACTTTAAACTCCAGTTGCGTTTCTTTTTCTTAACAGCAAATATGCTGGTTTTGCGCGTAACGGTTGTTACTGGTACTAACTGGTGCGCTGGCTGCTGCTTCCTGAAAGGGTAGCTGACTAAATACTTCTGCTTCCTGATGAACAGATTTATTTGGTTCACTTCCATGGAGAGAAAACCCAGGGATATGCAAATAAATATTAATGAATAGAAAATGAATATATGAGATTAGAAGGCAGACGTTTAGGTTTTTCATCAACCAAACTAATCTGGTTGATGAGATTCGGCTTCTTGAGAAGGTTCAGACTGACCTGCAGTGATGAGCAGCGAGCACTGGGAGTCGACGATCCTCTCGCACAAAGACTCTGCAGAGAAACCTGCGAACTGGGAGCAGCGGGAGACATGGCGTTTACATGCTTGTTCTGGGACAAAAAAAAAACAAAAAAACCCCAGCAGCTTCCCACCCACGGCGCTCGAACTCACCACTATGGAGTGAACGGCTCCGATGCGGACGCACGCCAACATGGCCACCACCAGCTCCACCACCATGGGCATGTAGATGGACACGCGGTCGCCCTTTTTCACTCCTGCACACGAGGAAAAATATGTTATTTTTCTACTCTGGCTATGTCTGCTTTTACTATTTTATTCATTTCAAAGGGAAAAAAATGAATAAAATCTCCAGTCAGTTCTATACTTTCAACTTTTTTAAGTTATAGAACTTTAAAAAATCTAATTTCAGAAATTTAAAGGAAGGAATTCAGGAACAAAAGGGCCCTTGTTTGATGCTGATGCATCCAGATTTGTATTTATTTTTTCTTGAAGCTTCAATATTTTAAAATACAAAAATCAGAGCTCACTGAGGATCCAAAACACATGATGAATGAATGGGAAAGAAAGGGAATAGAGGGGAAAATGTTTGAATCAACTTCAGAATTTTCCTGCGGCTTCCTATATAAAGAGAGCAGAATCAGAGTCCTGGTTGCTTTTCCAGCCTATTTTATACATAATGTTTTTGCACATTTAGGGGTTCTGAACTAGTTTGCATGAATTTAATCCGTTCAAACTGGTCATTTCTACCTTCAAAACGTTATTTTTCAGCTCTGGCTATGTCCGCTTTTACTGTTTTATTCATTTTAAAGAAAAGAAAAAAGAATCATGTTGCTCAGGATCAACAGTGTTGGGCTAGTTACTCAAAAAAAGTAATCCATTACATATTATTTATTACATCTCATTACTAAGTTACTTTTTAGGAAAGTAACTTACTTACATTTTTAGTTACACCACTTTTGCATCGTTCTAAAACATCATATCTGACATGCAGGGTCATGTAAATTCCAGGTTTGAAGTCAAACATCAAGTTATTCTACGCTATGAAAGGCTATATATCCTCCACAGTATTTAATTCTGTTTTTGTTGTCGGTGTTACCTTGGGTTCCTGGAAATCGGGCCGACATTGCTTGGGTGTCGGTACATCTTAATTTTCGATACTAGCAGGGACATTCAATTCATTATTGAAGTCGATGATCTGATAAAATTTATCAAAAATGTGAAAACATTCGGAAAAAAAACTGTAATTTGGACATGTAAAAAGATAAGGGAATGTATCGCAACAAATACCGTTATCGCACACACTTAAGATTATATCGCAGTACAGATTTGGGGCCATAATTTCCCAGCCATAAATAGGGATAATCGCGCATATTAGTAGCATGATTGAGCCATAAATAAATATTTACATCATTGGTAAAATAGCACAATGAAGTCCATTAAATTATGTTGAAACAAATTTATTAAGTCTGGACATTTAGTATCAGTATTTTCTAGATTTTTTTAAAATATACTTATAAATGTGCTGTTCTTTTAAAACTTTTTCTCTTACTGTACAAAGTTTAATCAGTTTCTTTACATCAGTCTGTCGACTGTTCATCCCTCCTCGCCTCCTGCTGCATAATATCTACCATATATTCAGTTTACGTTGCATTGCTGCTCTTAAAACACCTTAAATTTGTTTTTTTAAGGATTAAAAAAATAAAAAAATCGGAAGTTTCGTTTTTAGGAAACGGATCGTCTGAAGGAATTTTTAATGGTTTACAGCGACTGGCTGTTTTATCGGAGGACACCAACTGCACCTTTGTAGACATAAAAAGATCATTTTTATTTGCAATGTTTCCGTTCTGTCCTTGATATGCAGCTTCGAGTTGTGTCATATTAGCAGGGTCAAGAGTCTACATTTTTACATACATTTTAGCTAAAAAAGTCACTTTTAAATGTGATTTTAACAGCTCAGATTGGGTCGCCATTCGCCACTAAAAGAAAAAAGATCTCTCCTTTTATTTTGTTGCTCCAGTCCCAGAGCCACCCTGGGCCCTTTTAGCCGCCTCATATTAACCTCCTGGGTGGGGAATAGTCGCTCAATCGTTCTAAAAACCCACAGGAGTCTGTAAGGAGACATACTGAGAAATTACTTTTTTTCCTCTCTTTGGTCACAGCACAGTTTTGAATCTATATATATATATAATATATATATATTATATAAATAATAGAAAAATAAACTTGAGGTCGATCGGAACAGTTTTGAATCCCATAACTAAGCGGATGCAAAAAGTACTTGAAACTGCATGTCCCGTCATTCACATTAAAGACGTCTGCTCTCCTGAAAACTATCGCTGCTGCTGTATGTGCGTCACTGTTTACAGCTGGTTGTTTTCTCGTCAAACATACAGGAATAGTATGTGCTAGTCTGCGTCTTCAGAATCCTGCGGGATTTTTGGTGATATAAATCAAATCGTCAAAGCCTAAAATTGTGTTTCTCTTTTCTGAGGAACATTTTGAACTCTCTGCAACAGCTTACTTATTACAACAGCTGAAGAAAAAAAAAAAAAAGTGCTTTCACAATCTGAACATGCAAGCAAAGTTAGTTGCAAATACTTGAGCGAATGTCATCATCTGTGTGTGCGCAGATGTGCAAACCGGTGTAGCAACTCCACTGCAAAAGCAACAACCGTTAAGGGGGCCATAACGGTTCATTAAGCATTAAAGATACTCATTATATGTTCTTTAACTAAACATATTTTAATAATTTAGCACTGTAAATGAAAAAAAAAGTTTCCTTTGTTGCTTAGCGATAACAACCAAATCCCTCAGTTGGGGTTCCTCAGGGCTGAGGTCTCGGGGCATTTTTATTCCAAATCTACAAGCGTCCTGTAGCTCACGTTAAACAGCATTATTTTGTCTCCAGGGAGATGGACCGATAAATCAGAACGTTATTTCAATGTTTTCCTTCATATATTGGCATCGCCCATATACCTCTTTAGTAGAGCTGATACAAAGCCAGGCTAATCAGTTAGGATGGAGAGTTCGACATTAAAAAATATATATATTTTCTTTTGTTTTTCTGTGTGATCTAATTATTGTCATTTGGTTTGTAATTTTCAAGCAAATTGTTAACAGAAAACTTTTAAAAGTTGAAAAGTTTTGGTACACGGATACGGATTTTGTGTCACTCCCTTTGAAAACCTTGATGCGTTAATGAATTAATAAAAGATGATTTTGGGGCATCAAAAACCTGCATCTGAGTAAAAGTGAATGCATAGTCGAGGTCTGATTTAGTTTTATTTCAAAAAGAAAGCCTGGTGAATTTAAATTTATCGGAAGTAACTGACAAAAAAACATCAGGAATTTTTGCCCTTGTTGAAAATAAAAAGTCTAGAGTAAGGCAAAGCGAAAGGTCGTTGATTGAGCTAATTATAGACTGATCTTGCTGAATACTTACCCTGGGATTTTAAGACATTAGCGAAGCGGCAGACCTGCAGCAGCAGCTCTCTGTAGGTCACCGTCGAGACGTCCCCCGGCTCGTTGCCTTCCCTGGAAAACGGGACAGTGAGGCGACAATATACTCCCAAACGTCCCACTGCTTTCTTTTCTCAGTTTCTTACCAAAATAATAAAAGATGATAATAATCACAATTAATTTGAATTTAATCCTAATGACGCTTTATTTTTTATACAGCTTAACGAAAATCTTTGATGTCAAACTGTTGGTTTTCTTTGCAAGCAACCTACAAACCAACACGGTGATTTTGCTTCATGCTTTAGCTGATCGCCATCTGCAATTACTCTAAATAATATCCGAGCCATCCACAAACTAAGATAATATGTGATTTTAATGTTTGATTTGTTGTAATTTCCCTTAGAAGTGTGAAAATCAGGACCTATTCCCGGTTTAACCTTCATCCTTCAACAAAACCGAAATAAAATGCAACAAAAAAAAATCTCTTTGTTAGTTCCTTTTCCGTTTGATACAACCCTATGTGGGTTTAATTACGGTAGATTGACCTTAAAGAGAGGGGAACTTCACATCAGCAAAGACTAACGGATGAATTTAACAATTATGGAAGAGATTTTGATTTCTACGTGGAAAAAGAGTTCAGGAAAGCGGCTGAGGTTAACAGTGAGACGTTCAGGTACCGATGGGAGAAAAAAAAGAAGACATTTTGAAGTCAACGACAGACCCGAAACTCACCAGAAGAAGGCGATCTTGTCCCCGAGTTTCCTCTCGCCGACGTTGCGGTCCAGCAGGTTGTAGCAGATGTTGGTGGTGGCTCCTTCCATGCACTTAACGAAGATCTCTCCTTTGGTGACATCGAAGTTGTAGTCCAGGAACCTCCCGGTGTGTTTGGTCTTCCAGAAGAAATCTTTAGCAATGGCACCCCAGAACTCTACCGGACAGAGACGGGGCGGTCAGAGAAACTCGAGAACAAATCCAGTGATTGGCATCAATGTCCAAAGTCTTTCTATGTACACATATTATACATAATATGAAACGTTCTTCGTGATTCCAGTGATATATGCCAGTCTATGATACAATCATAAATGTAGACACAGCAAACGCTCAGGGAAGCAAAACAACGACCAGCTCACCATTCCAAGCTGCGTATCAAGGACAGAACGGAAACATCTGGAATAAAAATGATCTTTTTATGTCTACAAAGGTCCAGTTAGCGTCCTCCGATAAAGCACCTAGTCCACAACAAGTTTTACGTCTACAATCTAAAATAATCTATCGCTGTAAACCGTTAAAAATTCCTTAAGACGATCCGTTTCCTGAAAACGAAATTTCAGATTTGGGTTTTTTTTATCCTTAAAAAGAACTAATTTAAGGTGTTTTAAGAGCAGCAATGCAACGTAAACTGAATATAAGGTAGATGTTATGCAGCAGGAGGCGAGGAGGGATGCACAGTCGACAGACTAAACTTTGTATAGTAAGATAAAAAGTTAATAAAAGCACATTTATAAGCATATTTAAGAAAATACTGACAGTAAATGTCAGAGATGTCCAGACTTAATAAATTTGTTTCAACATAATTTAATGCACTTCATCGTGCTATTTATGCTTATAAAATCAAGTATTTCAAATGTAAATATTTGTTTATGGCTCAATCGAGCTACTAATATGCGCGATTATCCCTTTTTACGGCTGGGAAACTATGGCCCCAAATCTGTACTGCGATATAATCTTAACCGTGTCCGATAACGGTATTTGTTGCGATACATTCCCTTATGTTTATACGTGACTGTCAAAATGAATGTTTTCTTTTAATATTTTCACATATCGGATACATTTTATCAGAGCATTTACTTCTAAAATGAAGTGAAAGTCATCTCAAAAACACTCATTGTACAAAATTTATTTGAAAAAAAAAAAAAACATAATAGTTTTTAAAGTCACTACGTCGTGCGTGTTAGGGTTTATTTTAAGGTTAGTTTTTTTTTGTTAATAAAAAATGTCTTATTTGTCTATATCCATCTTAATTTTTCTACCTACTTTAAAAATATGAGATGACAAATTCCCTGAGGTCCTCTGTGGAACAGTATGGAACATCAGGAATGCCGAAAATGCTGATGGTTTTTTCTCTTTTTAAAAGTTTAAAACCTACCTGGTTTTTATGTATCCAATGTTCTTTATTTTATTTTTATCATTATTTATTAATTTGAATTATTAGTACTGATCTATGCAATTTATTCTTAATCAAAAATAAGATTTATTATGAATTTAGATTATTAGAACTGATCAATTTTATTTAATTATTAGAATATAATTATTTAAATTATTAGTACTGATCTATTTAATTTAAATTAGTATTGATATATTTAATTTATTATTATACACTTATAATTTAAATAAATAAATAAATAAATAAGTACCGATCTATTTGATGTATTTAATTTATTATTACAATTATAATTTATTAATTTATTAGTAGTACTGATCTATGTAATTTATTCTTAATCTAAAATATTATTTAGTAATTATTTGTTTAAATTATTAGTACTGATCTATTTAATTTAAATTAGCATTGATATATTTAATTTATTATTATACAACTATTTCTTAAATAAAATTATTAGTACTGATTTTATTTATTATACAATTATTTATTTATTAATTTAAACTATAAGTAATTATCTATTTGATGTATTTAGTTTTTATTACTATTATAATTTATTAATAGTACTGATCAATTTAATTTAAATTACTAGTTTTGATATATTTAATTTATTATTATTATTATTTATTTATTTATTTAAATAATTGGTACTGATCGATTTAATATATTATCATTATTTTTAAATTTATTAGTAGTGGTACTGATAGATTTAAGTTATTAGTATTGATTTATTTAATTTATCATATTATTTCTTACTATTATGGTTACCTAAGTGTTTTAAAAATTTCTTTTGTACGGTAAACTTCAGTGTTTCCTTCAGATTTAGCACTGATTATTGTCTAATAGCTCATTAAAGTTGCAGAACCAGCGCTAGAATATTTTTTGCGTGAGATCAGACCAGGCCGGTCTGAGCCCTTGAAGCAATCCCAACAGATAAAACCGTAATGATGCACAATAAACTGTGTCAAAACTTGGATCTCTTTCTTCTAAACCCACACAAAGGAGTGGAGTGCGATTCAACAACAGGTAGTGCTTCATGTTTATGTGTTGTGGAGGCAATAAACGCACGCTTTTGAACCTTGAAGCTCTGGAAGCCGATAGAGGGGAAGGAAACGCTACGATAAAAATGATAAAAATCAAAAGTGGGACGACTGCTGACGTGCAACGTGTCACTGTTAGTGCGTGGCTTTAAAATGAAAGCGAGTGAAGGTCAGCGGCACACGGAGGACGCGTCATACGTGATTCAGGCAGTGTGAAGGGTTTGCAAAAAGGAAGGGTGGAGGTATGGTGCAACTGTGGGATGACGAAACCAGTCGGTCGGTAAGGACGAGGTACAAGTCGGGATTAGTGGCAGAAAAAATTAAAACCCGCTCCTTTCTCGCTCATTTTAAAGTTAAAAACTGTGTGAGCGATATTTCTCCAGCTTTCAGGATTTAAACGTGGAGCAGATGGATGGATGAGACCAGAAGTTTACAGAGTTTTGCTGCTTCGATATTTCCACATAATGCAGCGGAACGGCCCCACAACATGATGCCGCCAGCACCGTACCTAACAGTAGGGGAGCCCATATGGACGACACGTTTTCTCCGCGAATAGTAACTCCAGTCTCGCCAGCTTTTTTTTTGTAGCATCTTCACCAGGACCTCGGCTTCTTGTTCCGGGGTGGATTTGCACACTTTCGGACCAGAACCCGGGTCGTTCCAGAGCGCCATGACGCCTGGAAATTCCCATCGTGCCTACGCTGGCGTATCACGGTTTGGCTCCGGCTGTAAACGGGACGCTTCTCCGCTGAAACGTTCTCTTTTTAACCAGATTCATTCCCAGAAAGCCGCCATCATGGAGCCAGAAAGAAAACGCTGAAGGTGTCTGACGTGTGCGATCATTTTCATCTTATATCAGCAGATACACTATTCGCTTTCATTTCCTCTCTTCATCCTGTTCCTCTCAGTTTCTGCTTAATTTCATCCAAATTTCAGTCCATTTCGAAATAACTTAGTTAAAATTAATCCTATTATTTTCTGCAGTTTAAATGCAACTACTAGGATAAATGCAGGAATACTGACATTATAAATCTTCGTGGTCACTTTAATCACAGTGAATACATATTTTATTATTTCTTTTTTGGCCATCAGGCTTCCAGGAAGCATGAGTTGGACCAGGCATTTTATTATTAAGGACTACCAACCTCTCAGGATTGATTCAGCTTCTTCAACCATCAAACATTTTGCCAGCCAGAACGTTACTTTGCATCTGTCCCATGCGAGTATTTGTTTTTCTAAAACTGGAGAAATTGCTTTAAAAAAAAAAAAACATTGCAAAGAGCTCGGAAAAGCAAAATTTTTTAAATTAAAAAAAGTGCCTCATACATGATTCATAATCATCACATCGAGTAGTTTTTTAAAAAGATGTGACACACTAGAGCTGAAACAACTAATCGATTAAATCGATTATAATTGATTTTTTAAATGGTTGACAACTAATTAAGTAATCGATTAGTTGCTTTGTTGTCACGTTTTAGCTTAACCCCTTAACGTTCCGATGTCACCTGGGGGGCCGGTCCGCCATTTTTACTTTTTAATCCATGATATTTATAATTTCGATGAATTTATACGTTTTATATCATTGGACAGCTAACAGTCTGCCAATAAAGGACACAATCAAAAGTGTGAACACAGCAGTTGTCTTTGTCACCCCCCCATTCCCTCCCAGAAGAAGAATTATGCACAAATCACATTTTGCAGCCTGCTGTCTCTCACAAATCTGATCTTTGAAATGTTTGAGTTCATTTAATTGAAAGCAGAAGATCCAGATTTAAAAAGCCACATTTACTCCAACAGACCATGAAAATGTTGTGTTTAGTGACGGTAGGTTAATTTATTCTGAGAGCCCCAATGTTGCCCCAAAATACGGCCCAACTAAGTCAGCCTCCTTCATTCCCAAAATGAATGTGCTGTACATTAATCTGTATGGAATTCTACCTTATTTTGTATTTTTATGCCTAAAAATTACTCTTACACTGTTACGCTCATTTTACACTGTTAACTGTGTTCAGGTCCAATAAAATAGATTGCAGTGAATTATCTGGTGTTTTCATTGTTCTTAATGAAAATTTTTTCGTAATAATTTATATAGGTGAAAGTAAAAGCCAAATATAATTATTCATAAAAGTGATTAATCGATTAATCGTAAAAAAAAAATCAAAAAAAAATCAACAGATTAATCGATTATGAAAATAATTGTTAGTTGCAGCCCAAAGTCAAATCAAAAAGGAGTAACCAGGGCAACGTTAGTCCGGCGCGAAAGCGAATGGCGCCGCAGGAACAGAGCAGGATGCGGGTCTCATGAGCCAGACGTTCAGAAATGGTCGACCACAGGAGCCGGTTCTCTGTCTCACGCTGCTTTAAAACCACAATTCTCTTGTGAAAATTTGTTCGTAATAATTTGTTTAGGTGAAAGTAATAGTCAAATATAACTAACAACTTTTTTTTAAATAATCGTTTGTGGCAGCCCTATGACACATTCACGATGTCTGATATATTTGGAATATAACATATTTTAAACTTTGATTAACATATTTAATGATTCAGAGCTCAGTATGGAATTCATTTACATAAATATTTTTATCGTATGGCCATTCCGAATTAGGCTGCCTGCAATATTAACAAGATCCAGCAGGTGTCAGTTGACCAACATAGTAGCAACTCAGTGTCAATACAGTAACGGCAAGGTGTCGAACCGGTTCATGAAGCCTCATCGGTCCATCACTACCAGAAGGCAAAGTCTTCCAGGTGAGACTTCGATTCACTCAAAAGTGTCCAATCAGAAGCTTGCAAAGCCATGACATCATCACCTGGGCCTCTCCTCGTTGTTTAAAGAGACAGATATCACTCTGGAGGTAAAGTTATGATCTTGAAGACATTCATAAACAAACATCTGACAGATTATTTCTAGTAATCAAAATAATTTTCCGTGATTCTGATCTGAAACAATAAGAAGTTCGCTCCGATTTAACTTCAGACAGTAAAATGTTAAAGCGTCTTTTTTGTTCAGATCCGATCCAATCTCTTCTGATTCAATACTGATTTTTTTTTTTTTTTTTTAGCTGTTACCATAATTATATGACTGTAAAATTTTTTTAAATATATTTTCTTCCCTGCTTGTGAAAACAAATGATGTGATTAATCATTTAGATAAACAAATTAACAAAAATGTCCACAAAACTAACATTTCAAGTGAAAAATAAATAATTATCGGCTAAATTATTGCAGAGTTTCCACATTTTAAGTATCGGTGAACATCAACAATTACATTAGAACAGTCTTGGCCCGATACCAATAACAGTGAATCCCTGGTATTAACCCTTACAGAGGTAAGTCTTAAATCGTCTGTCTGGACTTTTCCTGCATATTTTAGCCTAGAAAAAGGAATAATTATCTTTTTTGTGCGATCATGTACGCTTTCCATTTGCCTTTTACTTTCACACTGCGTGCTTTTGCAAGTACTGATACTTTGAGTCCCGAATGGCGTTTATTCATAAGCTTAATGTAAATGTTTTCGCTCATCGATTCTTATGTTTTTTTTCTTAATTTATTTATTTTAACGGATTCTTGTGTTTTATCTGTTTTTAATTTACATTAAATTTGTTGCTCATGTTCTACCTAAAATGTTTTTTACTCAAACAGTAACTGATATGGTTTTGCTTTTTGTTCTTTTTTTAAATACCGTTACTGCTTTCAATCAAATGCTAAATGTTTTCATTCATTGATTCTCGTGTTTAATCCGTTTGATTTTCATACTCTTCCATAAATATTCTGTTTTAAGTTTCATACTTTTATCATGCATTTGGTTTCTTTTGTTTCTTTTCTTTCTGGTGTGCTTTATAAATAAAATCGCCTTGCCTTGGATCTGAGTACTTGCCAATGCAGATACTTCTACCACAAAAAAAGAAAATGCAATAAACAGGAAGGCAGGTCTTATTTTCTTCTCTGTTCGTTACAACAAATGATGGTGAATTAAATAAAACGTAAAACATTAACAGAAATCATTATTTCACGTTCAAGTGAAAAAAAAAAAAATCCTGTGAAATTATTGCAGCGTTTCCTCATTTTAAGAATCGGCTCATGGTATCGGTTAACGAGTACATTAGAACGGTATCGGTGCATCCCTAGTATTAACACTTAAAAACTTTTGCTGCATATTTTAGCTGTAAAAACAAAAGGGCAAAACCGTGTTAAACTATTAAAGCCAATTTTTTTTGTTGCTTCTGAATTGGTTGCATTGTCAGAATTTCCAAAAAAGCAACAAACAAAAAAAAATCCTCAACCCATCAGTAGTTTCTTATACTTATTTTCTATATTTTAAGCTTTGTGCGAACATGCATCCTTATATCGTAACATATATCCTTAGATTTGGTATGCAAACAGGTACGCACAATCTCTTATTCCTTCTGCCATTAAAGGTGATATTACTTTAAAGTAATTTATAATTTCATTTCAGAAGTGTCACTGCAGGATTTGGAACATGTAAAAGTTTGTAAGTTGTTGCCTCTAAAATGCTGTTCCTTTCTCATTGTCGTTGTAAAGTCACAGTTATTCCTTTTTTTTTTAACTGAATTGTCCCTCTGGGACGAATAAAGTTTTCTATCCCTCTCTTATACCAGTCTTTCACATTGCTGCAGTACATTAATCAATGCACTAGCTCCCTGATTGCAATTTTCTAACTAATATACGTTTCTCTTGGTTTAGTTTTTTCGTTTTTTCAGGCTGCAAAAGCTGGTAAAAAAAAAAAGGTTAATCGTGGAGAAACTCCAACCTCTCTCGACCTACATCGGTCCTCTGCGTGTGGAGGTTACGACACCTCTATCCGGGTTATACCACCTTTATTTCTTTTTCTTTTTGGACTCACCATCTGGATTCTCGACAGATCTGATGTAGAGTTCCTTGTATTTCTCAAAGCTGGGGATGTGGGACTCCTTTTTCAGGTCCTCGGAGCAGTGGAAGACGTCTTCTGTCGGGGGTCGATCGGGGATCATGCTTGCTGCGACCCTTCCAGGGTTACTCTGCTCCACAAGTCCGGATTTCCGCGGGTGATACCCCTCCGCGAAAGCTGCAGGACCAGATTCGAGCAGCCCGATCTGATGCCCTCTCATACAAATGCGACGAAACTCGCTTTCCTGGTTCTCACCGGAGGAGCTGTCAAATCTCGCGCGAATTGCAAATATTCGAACGGGCTGGATGCAGATTTCATTGACTTCCTTGTTTCGCAGGGCCACTTTATGGCGCTATTTTAAATACAGCCCGATGCTCCAAAGCTGTGTGTATTTACCCCAAAACGCGCTGCTAGATGTATAAAACACATTACAAGCCAACGGTAGCGCGGCTACAGCGTCAGTCGCTCCTGGTTGAACGCAGACGCAAATAACGTTTGACACCAGCTAAGCTAACAAGCTAAGCTAAAGAGCGAAAGGGGCTTCCACTCATCCGTGAAAATACCCGCCCTTCTTTACATTAAAACAAGCCTAGCTGTCTTTAATTATTAGATAAAAATATGCTTTCATTGAGTGTGGCGCTAAGTAGCGTAAATTGTGCGTTTTTAGCCGCAGCGCTAACTATTTCTGCGTCTTTTCTTCACTGTCAGTTGCAAGCGTGTTTGGCTCCGATTCAGAGCCAATCAGAGCTCAGGGCACGTTCATGTGCTGCCTTTGAAAGCTCGGAATTTACCCATCTGGAAATTAGAGCTTGGGACTTCATATTTGGTCAACGACTGAATAATAATTCGATCTCATTTCTCACTACGTCGCCAAATTTGATTTCTGCTCTAGTTGAGATTTTTTTTTGCGCATGTGTGTTTCTTGAAACAGAATGAACGTACTCAATTCCACTAATCACAAACTGGTTGCTCTGACAAAACACATAATGACCTACCTTCGGTTAATGCGCATGCGCACCAGTAAACGTCGTACTTTTCCCCTTTGGCGTTTAAGTTCAGTTCAAATAGTTAATATATGATAGTTTAGGCATTTCAAAGAATTTATTTTTTGGCATTTAACTAGTCTGTTAGTGTGTAAAAATCTAGTCGAGCTTTAAGAAATGTAGTGTTAGTGCTCAAATGTAAAAACTAAGTAGCAGTTTCCAGAATAGAAAGCCAACTTTAGGTTAGATTGCCTTGTTAACTTATCAAATACAAAACAAGTTAAAATGAGGCTAAATAGTCAACGTTTAATAGTGTGTTTTCATTAAAATTATCGCCAACTTTCCCTTTAATATTCCCAACGGCCTTGTGTCAGAGAAGAGCCAACGATGCATTCAGGTCACCTCAGAAATCGAAATTTGGGACCAGCGAAGGCGTTACGCCCAGTTTCAACTTGCGAAATCCGTGCTGGGTAATGATGAAACAAGACAAAACATTTTTTAAGATGTTTTAATAATTTATTTAGTCGTTCCAGATTAGTATTTTTAAGCTTTCACTCCATCAAATACAAAAAAAATGTTTACGTTATCACATCTTTTATTGGGACAAACAAACAGTTTCAGGTTAAGCAGTAAGTTTCCTTTGCAAAGTGACTTTAATCAGGCTTTCCATGCCTTCAGAGTGACTGAATTAAAACAGTCACGAAGGGAATTGGGGCCCAGCATTCCTCTAGTTATCAGAAAGCTTTAACAGATGTTTTAATTGCAATTGTGGCCCCCAAAGGGTTTCAAACTGTTACTATGTTTCAAACTGTTACCATGTTCATTTTTTAAATCGTAGATATTTCACTCAAAAAGAAGTAAAAAGTACAATAGTATAGCTACTCTTGAGGGTTTTAAAAAAAAAAAGTTACTAAAGTGTAGCTGGTTGCTACCCATCTCTGTGTTAGTAGGAATTTAACCGGAATAGTTTTTATCCTTGAATTTCTTGATTTTTTCTTCCCTTCTCACATTTTCCTCTTTAAAATTCAAGAATTTGAACTTTTTCAAAAGTTTTTTTTGTTTTTTTTTACCAGTAGCCTTTATAATAAATACTTTTTACTCCAGAGTGATTTCTTCATCAGATACTCTAAACTTTTACTAGAGTAAACTTTTGTGGTTCTCTGCAACGGAGCATTAGGGCGACTGTAAATTTAAAAAAAAAGATATATATTTTGGAGTACATTTACATCACAAAAATCAGAATTTCTTAGATTAAGTTCAAATGTTTTCTAGGGGGGAAAAAATCATAATTCTGATGTAGAAAATGTGCACAAAAAAATAATTTGTATAACTTAAGTGATGCATTTTTTTTACATTTCTGATTTTACATAACCAGAAAAATCTTAGTTTAGATATCATAAATGTATGCCTCTAATTATAAAAATGTATTCGTTTTTTTCTCACAAATTTTTTACTTTTACGCTTTTTTCCAAGAAATATTTGAAATTAAACATTTCTGTATTTTAACTTGTAATCCTCCAACTTTTGTGATAGAGAATTTCCGTGTTTGTTTCAGGAAAATATGTAAAATATCAGATTTTGAGTTTTTTGGATGGAAATTTACTACAAAATTTTTTTTTCTTTTGTTAACAATAGCCCTAATACTACGTCGCAAACCTCTGATTGCAAAGAGATACTCCAGTACAACTTTTTAACTCTTCTGCGCCTCCTAGAGGACAATATGAAACCATGAGGGTTCAAGGAGCTCATAGTTTCCACTTTTGGACGGCACAAAAATCAAAGACAGCATTTGACAATGAAATACTGTTTTATTGTTTGTACAAAACGTGATTTAAAAAGATCAACTTCAGCGGAGTATAACAAACATTAGAGAGGAGTGGTGGGGGGGAAGAGTCACAGTGTAACACACTAATCTGCACTGATTGTTGTCCGTACCAACAAAACCTTTTAAAGCCACTTCTTCATTCTGCTCAGGAATATTTCATTAAAAACAAAAAGCAGAAAAACACTCCAATATGCTACAACGGGCATTTGGAAGAACCGTGGATCCGTTCTTTAACAGCAGGAATATCTGAGATCTTTCTAACGTTAGAAATAACCTCTTTCAGGTTTTGTGGAGAGACGTCGGAACGTAAAAAACCCAAAACATTCAGAGACTTTCCAGCAGTAGGAGGTGGTCACATTAGCACTTGGTTGATTCGGTAGAAAGGCCACAGTGTTGAACGTTGCATCGCTAAAAGCACTTAAGCCTCCTTTCTGTCAGTCTCAGGTGTCCCAGAGAAGGCAGGGGTGAAAACATTTTACCTTCATCTCTAAACTCGTCGTTTTTAGAAACTGCTTTGAAGTGAAATCTGTTCATTTCCCCGACAGGAAACGTTTAGCTGCGACAAAAAAATCTTACCGAAGAAGTTTGGTGATTATTTTACATCAAGCAAACGGTTAAGTTTGTCCTCCTGCAGACCCGGAGAGGAGGGTATCAAGGCAGAGTAATGGAAATGTGACGAACGCTGAGAGTTTAGGGTTATTAGTTGGTGCTTTGCTTCCCAAACGACAGACCGGCTGCAGGAACGGCCTGATTTATAATGGCTTGGTGGGAAAATCGAGACCAGCGAAGGGGGATGGAAACGATGCGAGTCGAAAGAGAGCGGAGGCAGAAGACGCCTCACAGACCGCATCAGAAACACGCGATGGAGCCCACAGAGGTTCTAAACGCCACAGATCCGCCTGCGGCACCCTCTAGACGTGGCGGCTTCATGATCTGGAAATATTCCTACGGAAAAGAAACCGTTTCTGAACCATTTATTGAATAAATCAAACTAATAATTTCTACCTCCGTTGAAAAACAAAAACCTGCCTTCAGGCTGCGTGTTTTGGTCACACAAAAATGTAAGTGTCCAGATTTTATTTTATCCCCCCCCCCCAAACTACAACTTGAAAATGAGACCAAAATGAAAACAGACTTGGCTTCAAGAGAAAACTCTCCCCCACACATAAATGTTGTGGACGGTCAGAGGTTTGCTCCTCGTGAAGGCTGGTAGTAATAAATAGAGAGAAAACAAGGCCTCTGGGCTGAGCGCGTTTCTTGGCAGTGTTTGGCGCTTTAAACGCCACACAGATTTATTCAGAGAAGAGAAACAAACAAAAAGATCCTTATTGAGTCTGTAAGACATTATTTGAGTCTTCTACACAGAAATTAATGCAGGTGTATTCCGAATAGCAGAGTTTCTGGAGTTTATCGATCAGCACTCATGAAAAACAACCAGAAAGATGTTCTATTAATGGGAAAATAAAACCTAAACATGTTTTTATGAATAAGACTGGTAAATAAAAACAGACAAAACAAAATGTTTCCATTAACAGGACTAAACACCATTGCTTTTGGTTAGATCAGTCTGAAACGCCTGGATTCCACCGAGCCCCAAAACGAACGAAGTGATCCGATTAAAACGGGTTATTTTCTAACCTGATGATGAAGCGGCGGCCAATCAGAGCGGAGGATTGTATGAAGAAGGAACGAAGCGGAAGGAGGCTCTGAGGCAGCGTCTTCAACAGGAAGCCTCTTCCGCCGGGATTCAGGAAACTTCAATAATCAGCTTGTAATTTGTTGGTTTTGTCAGGAATCGGGAGGGTCGTAAAAACAGCTACACGTCAGCTCCCCCTTCAGGAAGCTTTCTGCACAACCTGATGATGAAGTTGAGGGTGTAAAAGAAATAAAGAACAAATGGACAGAAGCATTTCCTTCTTTTTTTGTTGCACCAAATGAAGGCCGGCCTGTCGCCTCGTCCCAGACTAAACTTGAAGATATTTAGCGATATTTGCGTTCCACCAGCTGCTCATTCGTCTCCACTTCCTCCATGAATAACAGGAAATCAGAGGATTCAGATTTAGAGACAATTTCCCGTTTGATTCAGTCTGGAAGGAGCCGCAGCGTCTAGAGGAGACACACCTGGCGTGGGATACAGGAAGTTACAGAGGCGTCTCACTCACACCCTGTCCGATTACTGCCAGGTGGCGGTGGCGGCGCTTCCGCCCTCTGGTGGTCTGACAGTGGACCAGAAAGACGCTCGAATCTGACCGCTCTGGTTAAACGTTTTCTGAAACCAATTATATGAACATTAAAAACCACGATGCGTCCGCAGCAGCAGCGCCGCCGCCGCACAGAAAGCAAACATTCAGGGTTAGTTTGGAACGAAGCGCCGGCAGGCCAGCTGGGTCCTTAGGAAACACACACACACACACACACCGCTTATGCGTTTTACACTCTAGTCCGGAACAAAAACACGATGGGACCCCTGCGCAGATCTGGGTTCAGGAAGGCTTGGTCGAGTACAGGGGGTGGGGCTTGAAACCAAAGCGCCCTGGCTTGATGAAAGCGCTCTGAAGGTGGGCCGTATACCAGGACATCGAGGCGGGAATCTGCTGGGATTTAAAACTCCTCCGGCTCTTCGGGATCCGGTATTACGAAGCCCTCCTGCAGAGACAAAACGGCAGAGACGGACCGGATCAATCTGTGGAAAGATGGAGGCCCAAACAGCTGCTGTCAGGTCATAAAAAAACATGCTGAGACCAGGGCTGAACGATTTTCGAAAATACTCTAATTGCGATTTTTTTCTTCAATATTGCGATTTAATGTGCAATTATTTTTGTGGGGCTTTTCTCATGCATTTTTAAATTAATGCAATCAAAAATATTGTGTATTATAGACAGATTTTTATACATAATTTACTCTATTACATACGATTATTTACTTATTTTAAGACAAAGGCAAATTTTAACAACGTTATCTACTTTTAATCATCACACTCGATGGTCATCGGTGTCGTTCTGCAATCACGGTTTTCTTCCTTTTGATCCCAGCTAATAATTCCCTCCGGCTGCAACGTTTTCCTCCGTGTGGTTATCCAGGAAGTAGGACGCTTGAAGCAACAAGCTCTGATTTTTAATCCTCCATCGATCTAATGCACTTACAGACTCTGGTATGGCTCCGTAGAGCGGTTTGATCTCAGGTCAGTTGTTGCTAAATACTCCGCTGTTTTCGGTGCTGCTTTAACTTTCTGTCGGCATTTTTTATACAGCGCAGGTAAAATGTGACTAAAATGTGTTCGTGAGATTGAATCCTAGCTTATTCATCTTGGTTAACAAAGCAAACTTTTGGCTATAAAACCCGTTATAGCACGAATTATTTCTGTGTGCTGTTTTTTTATGTTCGTAAGGAGCGATTCTTTCAAAAAGCTCGGTCAGCGATCCCTGTCGCCTCAAAGTTTGTTTACTGGAAATTTAAACACTGGCGGTCAGTTTAGCCGTGCAACTCTCATGTATGGTGGTTTTATGTTTTTAGGTGTTGATGAAGGTTCGTACTGTGGCCTACCTCGTGAGGCAGCAACAATACCAAGGCGGGTTCTGCGTAATACCTGGCGTTGCGCAGCATCAACGTTTTCATAGCAGATATAATTTCTTACAACTGATGTACTTTTCCTCTTTGGTACCAACTATTGTGTAGCGTTGGATTCTGTTAAGCTTTTGGTTATTTTATAACTGGTTAAAGTGCAGCATTTCCTTCTCTCCCTGCATTGTTTGCAAGTCACGTGACTTTAGCAGATATGTTTACATCAAGTCAAATCGCAGCCTTTGCGATTAGGAAATCGCATTTTACCAAATGGCGATTTAATTGCATATGTAATTAATCGTTCAGCCCTAGCAGAGACGATGGCCTAAATCAGTGGCTCATCACAAAATGCCTTTTAAACTGCATAGGGGCATTTACCCAGTCTTTGAGGCAAAAAAACTAATTTCCAGAACAAAAAAAAAACATAAATAAGCAGAAGCTTCTTGGCGTATTTCGACAGTTTCCAGAAAAATATATTATATATTTATGAAACAAAACAGATGAAGTAACTTTAAAATATATTAACAAAAACAATTATATATATATACACAAAATATGTTGTTACATATTTTTGAAATGTATACATTACTAGGGCTGGGCGATATAAATCTCTGATTATTTTCATACAAAATTTTCGATTTTATTTAAAGTTTTCTTCTACCTTTGTTTTCTTAAAAAGAAAATTTTTTTCTCTCAAAAATTCAATCATCCCATCCTGGAGCTGATTTGAATTCAAAGTACAACTAAAAACAGGCAGTAAAGTATCCTTGTATAAAACAAGACGGTAAGCACCGGGCAGATTAAAATCACAGACATATGAAAGTACAAGTAGTGAATTGGTAAAAAACAAAACAAAAATCTAAATTTGTCAAAAATTACATAGTCATAAACAGACAATTCAATTAATTGATTTTATCGATTAATTATCCAGTCCTCAGAACAACTTCAAAAAGTTGCAGAATACAATTTAAAAGAACATTTATTGTGCAAAACGCATTGAAAAAGTATTAAAATCTTTTTCCAAAAGCAATGCAGCACAAAAATTACGTTATTTAAACTAAAATGAAAACTAAATATTGTGAAAATAAAGTTAATAAAATAACGTAATTACTTATAGATTTAATATCACACAAAAAGAAAACTGCCTATGTTTGAATTTAAAAAATGCTGACAGTAAAATAGGCTTTTTAAAGCCCATTTTTATATTCTTCATTCTTATAAGATAATGTGGATATGATCGGTCTTGTATGGCAAAAAAAATACAGTTAAATACCGTAAAACTGATTTTTTTTTTAAAAATACAGTGATATGAAAATTTTACCACACCGCAAAGCCCTAATATCCGCTCATTTGAATCAGAAGCCCATAAATACGAGCGACGCCTGAAGGCACCAGGTAAATCAGTGGAGCTGGTTGGATGATGTTAGCTTTGTTTCTTCAGTCGTTATTATTGGAGATGTAGAAATCAGCTAATGACCAGAACCAGCAGGTCAGAAACTCAGGAATCTGATCTTGTTCTACGAGTTTAATGAAATACTGAAACAACACAACCTGAAACTGGTTCTGGTGTTGGCCGGTTTCGACACAAAGAAACAAAGCTGAACTAGTGACACCAGGGTTGAAGTCAGGGTCCAACTTGTTGGTTTTAATCGTGGTCGATGAATTTTAATACCAGTGATTATTTTTAAAAGAACAACACAAAAAAGGGGGGAGGGCGGAGATATCTGCCATATTGGGAGAGGATGATGGGTTCAACACAATTAAAAAATGTCCTCTACATTCTACCCTTTGCAATTCTGTGATCATGTTGGAACGGCCGAGTGGAACGCATTTGTGAATAAAACTCTAAAACCATGGCAAACATTCAAAATGAAACTTTTTAAGGTTTGGGTTTTCATTGGGGAGGCACCAATACCGCTCTAATGTACCCGTTGAAGTTAACCCATACCAAGAACAGATACTATATATATATATATATAGTAACATGTAGATTAGTAAAAAAACCTGCATTTTTTTGTGTGGTAGAAGTAGTGGCAATGGTACTATGATAATGGTGGCATTGGTATCAGTTTGAAATAAGTGTTATCGTTGCATTATAATTGATAAACGGATCGGATTATCTTCAGGTATTGGTCCTCGAATGTTTGGGACTGATTTAGTATCAATCAGGCTAGCCAATCAGAGGCGAGAAGGGCGGGACCCTAAACGACTAAAACACGAGTATTACGCCAAGCGTACGGTAGCAGAATGAACGCAATGTGAAGCCGTTTCGGGTAGAATGATATAGAAGTGCATATTGATAAAGGGAATAGCCATATTGATCGTTATCGTTAATTATCGATAACTATCACAAAATGTAGAAAAGGTATTTTAAGTGCCTCCCCGGTCATTTTGCTATTCTTCAATTAACTAATTTTAACTAAGAATTAAATTAATTAATTTTCAAATACTTATTTTGTATCTTAAAGTTTGTCAGACACGGAAACAAATCAAGAGACCGGACTAACATCAGTTGCACAGAGAATAGTATGTTCATAAGTTATTTACCATTATATTATATATATTTTAAAATTATGTTAGTAATTTAAATTAAAGGCTTTTCTTGACACTTAATCTTTTAAACATTTAATGAAAGTTTATTATATTAATCGCCGAAACAGCTAATGCTAACCAGCTACTCACCAATACCAGAGTGTAGACGGAGTTGAAGCAGGCAGGTTAATTCAAGCCCAGCTGTGTTTTTTTCAGCGTTTTTCGCTTTTAAGGACCAGGGGGGATATTTTAAGAGACGCAGGTGTTAGCAGCGCGAACCGGGTAGTTTTCCCTGGTCACTTGGTATCAGTGATTCACAGCGAGCTGAGGGAAGGGAGTCCTGCTTAAAGTGACAGCGTGTAGTTTTTGCAGTACATCTTTGAAAAAAGCCATTAAAATATTATGTAATAATAATTACATAAAACACATTAATTGCAAAATATTGGCGATATTGTAAAATATGACTTTAAAAATCAGTTTTAAAATACATAGGCACGGGTCCTCTTTACAGGGGAAAGCCATACTAGATGACGTCTTTACTTCTACAAGAGCCCGGATGGACAACGCGCACGGAACAAGCCCGCTATTAAAACATTGATTTCCCCTCAAAATGCTAAAAAGTTTCGCCATAAATACATTTTTACCTCTTCACTAGTTCCAATCGATGAAAGAGAGACTGATGTGCTCGTCATGTTGCTGCAAATAGATCATTCTCAGGGAATTGAGCGTTTGAAAACAGCACTAGTTGGACCTCCGTTGTTGAGTGTCTTACTCGAAGACACAGATACCGCACGCTTGTGATAATTTAGGTATGCACTGCCCCCTACTGGCCGAAAATTACACACCACCTTTAAGACAACCGATAGTGGTATTTTATTTGGTTTATCATCGCTACGTTTAGTGTTTTATATGCGTCCAGGATCTGTGCAAAACAGGACGCAACATTTACCTGAGATACTGAAACATTTTTCTGGACAGTTTCCTCCTTGCTGTGACATTTGACCGAGGTAAAGTTAGTTTTACAGCAATGGTTTGCTTAGAGGCCGTCAACAAATTCTGTCGCAACTCAAATCATTTGATCCTTTTTGTGGTTTAAAAGGAGAGAGAGATGGGTGAAGGAGCAGCCTGGGTCAGCGTTAATGATGTATTTGGAGCAGGCAGTGACTGTTGTATTGAGCTACCTGATAGGCAATAATGAAATAAAGTGGAGGAAACGTTTTTTGTTTTGTTTTTGTTTTTTAAATCAAACGTTTTTCTATCGCACCAAACGTCTATCAATCAATTGATATTTCTATCGAATTATCGTCCAGCTCTACTTTGAGGTCCTCTGGACATGATAAAGTGCAATAACATAATATGTTTAACAATAACATGTTTTCTTTATCAAATCGATACATTTTATTCATAGAATAATGCAAATACATTTAATTTTCTCTTATAATCAAGTGAAGATTGATAGTTTTAGAAATGACAGAATACAACCTGAGTTTCACTTGAAAACCAAAAGTATTTTTTATTCTTTCCCAGATTATTGTTCACAACTTAATTTTTTAGAGATATTTCATTTCAAATTACTTTTTGTTAAAATTAGGCTGTTTTAATGAACAATGTGAAATTCTGTCCATAAATCCAACAAATATTTACAGCCGAAATGCACTCAATATCTACTTAAGTTTGTTGGTTTGAATTTAATTACATTTTACAACCTTTTGCTATTTAAAGCTACTTAATTATATTACATTTTAGTTTGCGGCAATCTTTTTTTTTTCTACTCACAGTTTTTACAGTGCAGGGGAAAGACCCAAACCCTGAATTCATTTGCAGGAATACAAAGTTCCGAGTTAAAACATGGCAGTTAATAAATCGTCTCTTTAAACGGTGATCAGGTGAGAGGAAGCTGAACTCACGTCTGTGGCGTAGAGGATGTCTACGATCCTCTGCAGCGTGGGGTCGCCCTCTCCTTCCTTCTCCTGGCAAATCAGCTCGATGTTCCTCAACTTACCAAAATAAAAGTCTCTTTCCTTCTCCATGTCCTGAATGGTCGATTTCAGAATCTCGATCTGTTGGGCAGGAATCAAAAGTTCGTTTGGACCGAGGGGGTTTACTGGAAACAACGTGGACGCGAGTACGAAAGACAGAACCGATCCGACCTCATTCACGAGCTCCGCCCTCTCTTCGTCTCCACCTCCCATCCCCGGTTTTCTGGTCCCGGCAGGAGCCAACTTTGGTGCCACTTTTGCAACCGGTGGCTTCTGGGGAGCTGAGGAGAGATTCAGGAAGATTGGCGCTTAGATCTTTTGGTTTTCTGGTTTTAAAACCGACACACGGATGAATTTGGAGATGGATCTAAACTCTGACCTTGGTTCAGCGCTTTCTTGGGGGGTTTGTTGAGCGCTGAGGTTGCAGGACTGGGCATGGGCATGGCATCCTGCCCCTGCCTCATCGCCACTGGGTCGTAGTCCTTCCCGTCGTAGTTGGCGTCGAAGAACTTCTTAAACCACTGGACGAACTCGAAGTTGTCCTGGAACTTCCCCTTGACCAGTTTATCGACAGGAATGATCTGAAACGAGACGCAGAGACCCGGTCAGGCCGGCTAACCGACCGCGTCCGGACGGAGCCAAACCCACACACCGGACCGGTTAATCGTTTCTGAGAGAGAACCCCATCGGGTCCCAACTTACTTTATCAACCCCCATCTTCTTGAAACCGACTTGGAGAAGCTTGAAGTTGTGGATGTATTCGTGCTCCAGCTTGGCGCCGAATTTGACTTTCTTCAGGGGAATGGAGCCGGGAAACAGCATGTCCATGAACTGGCAGTAGGCGGCGCCTGTCCAGGGGGACAAAACGAGAGATCAGGTCAGGGAGGAACTTCTGCAATCTGCAAACTAACTGGTTCTCAGCTTTAAAATCACCAACAATAGGGGGAGAAAATAAAGGCAATGAAAACAGAAAAGTATAACAAAGACATGACGGACATTAAAAACGCTATGACCTTTGGGATATAATATATCGCTTTCTGATAGGCAGCTGTCTTTTTACCTTTGATTTAATGCAGCTCAGGGTTTCATCAGTTTTGCAGTCGTCTCAGAGTTTGTTCCAGATAAGGGGAGCAAAGAAACTGGAAGCTGCTTCTCCATGTTTGATTCTAGGGACCATTACCGTAATATTCCTTTGGTATAGTGACAACAGATCTTCAACAAACTTTGGTGCTAAGCCGCTCAGTGATTTATAAACTAGTAGGAGTATTTAGAAGTCTATTCTCTGAGCTACAGGGAGCCAGAGGAAGGACTTTAGATCTGGGGTGATGTGTTCTACTTTCCTGGTTCTAGTGAGAACACGAGCAGCAGCGTTCTGGATCAGCTGCAGCTGTTTGATGGATTTTTTAGGCAGACCTGTGAGGACGCTGTTATAGTAATCGGTTCTTTAATCCTCAAAATGTTCCTCAGGTGATAAAAGGCTGACCTTGTTATTGCCTTTATGTGACCCTGGAGGTTCAGGTCTGAGGCCATTATTACACCTAGTGGCTCAGGTAAAGGTTGCATCCAGTTTTGAACCAATCCTCGATGCACTAAAACACAAAACGTAGCAATAACAAAACTCCGATCAGCTGTCTTAAGCAGGACGCTCCTCTACCGACTCGCTGCGAATCTGTTACAGAGAGACAAAGGAAACTTATCCAGGTGCTAACAACACCTGTGGCTTTTAAAATGTCCCCTCAGTTCTGTTCCCGGTCCTCAGAAGAGAAAAACGCTTTAAAAACACTAAAGGGATGGACAGACCTGCCGGCGTCAGCTGGTTAGCTTTAGCAGCTGAACTGAAGTAGAATAAGCTTTATTGACATTATTGATTATAAAGTGTAATAAAATGTTTAAAAGATTAAAAACCATCAATATAAGCCTTTAATTTAAATTACTAACAATTTAAAAGAATATATAATGGTTAATAATAATATTTTTTTTCTTTGTATTTACAGATGTTACTCAGGTCTCTTGATTTGTTTCTGTCTTACAAACAGTTATGATAAAAGCGTTTGAAAGCAGCACTAGTTGGACCTCCGTTGTTGAGTTTCTTACTCGAAGACGCAGATACGGCATGCTTGTGATAATTTAGGTATGCACTGCCCCCTACTGGCCGAAAAATTACACACTGTGCCTTTAAGAGACGTAACATTTGAGTTATTAGACAGTTTTAGCACAAAGCAGACGTTCTAGTGTTAAAATACAACAAGTTACAAAAACAGAGAAAGAAATGGTTGCATAAAAACAGGAGATAAAACCAAACCTCCCAAGCAGACGTAATTCAAGCCATGGCTACCGTTACAGGTGATTTATTGCAACTTAAAAGATCACAAAGCAAAGAAAAACATTTACTTTTACACTTTGGTTTCTACTTTGAAAAATCTTTTACCTTCAACGTATTAATCCGAGCCAGCAAAGTCGACATATGGGGTTCCTCAAGGCTCTGCTTTCAGGACATTTTTCTTTAGGACATTTCTGGACCAAAAGTTTGCTTAAGTATTTAAGGTAGACAAAAATAACGTTTCGGTACACATTTGAGATTTACTGTCATGGTCCGTTAAGTTTTCAGGACATTTTAACAAAGAAAATATAAATATTTGACGGTTTTTCTTTTTTTACTTTGATAAGTATAATTCTAACTAGGAGTGCACCGATCCGACTTTTTCAGTCCCGATACCGATACTGATGGCTGGATTTTGTTTATCTGTCGATACCCGATACCAATTCGATACTACTGTTAAATTAATAAACTGTATAACTTCCGCCTTATACCTTTTTTAAAGAGACTGAAGGCACCACACTTTACTAACTAAACATAACTAAGACAAAAATAACTGATTTAAAATATAAAATTATCACAAAAATAAAATTCTAAGTGAAAAATTTAGCTTTTTCGGGGAATTTATTGCATATTTTTTTACATTTTCAGTATTGGTTCAAGGCATCTGTTAAGTTTAACCGATACATGTACATTAGACAGTATCGGGGCCGATACCCGATACCAGTATCGGTGCATCCCTAATTCTAACCTCTAAACTGAGAGAGAACACATTTATTCCTGCCATTCTTGGTGCTTTTTCTTAACGGAACGGTGAAAATGCTGCAGCCAGCGTCCCGACCGACACCAGCAACACGGACCACGTCCCAACAGGCCTTTGTGTGTCTTATAAGGAGAGCGCCGAGCTCGTCCAGGACCTGCTCAGTCCACGTTCTCACAACCAGAACTACACAAAGGATGTGGCGTGTGGCTGCTGAAGTGCTTTGTGTCTGAGGGTGTCGAACGAATAAAAACCTGCCTGATCTTGCCTAAAGAGAGCCCTCGTACTTTGTTTTCTCCCATCGTCTTTGAGAACGGACCAGAAGGAGGATTAAGGAAAAAACGTATTTTTGGGACTTTTAGGTTTGAAACGAGCTTCATTTGGATCTCGACGCAATCACTAAACGTTTTCTAAAAAACAAACGGAAACACTAGTTCAGAAAGGCTTTTGTTTTAAATCAGCGTTTTGTTTTCTGTCATCCAGTCATCAACCGTGTTATCATATGCTTTGGGTTTTATCATTAGGATGTTTTAAAGCACTTTATAAACCCATAAATAAAGAAAAAAAACATTACGAACAGGAATTCATAGCAACTGTTTCCACATCCTGTTGAAGGGACCAAGATTTTGGAGATAAATGGATTTACAAAAAAATAAAAAGAATTTAAAGAAGGCAGGAGTAATTACTCTTCTGCAACAACGGAGTTAATTAATCCTAAATATATATGTAAAATGTGTGAAATCTACTTGACATGGATGGTTGAAGTACACTACATTAACCCTGAGATCATTTAGAAATAGCTTTTAACGTCGGTCTGTAAAAAGGGCTATACATATATAAAAAATATATTAATAAATAAAATAAGGAAAAATGATACACTTACCAAATGTCTATAAAAAACTAAAGATAAATATAATGTATAATTAAAAAAAAGGTAATAAATGATAAAGACTGTCCCTAACTGTCTCAAAAAAATGATTATATGAAGTACACTACATTAACCCTGAGATTATTTAGAAATAAAAATATTGATGATAATTCTAACAACCGATAATTTCCCTGCAATTCATTCAACAAGAAAGCAACAGATTTTAATGTCGTTCTGTCAAAAGGGTCATTCTCAAAATAAAAAAAAACAAAGAAAAATATAAAATATTTTAATAAATAAAATAAGGAAAAAATGATACACTTTCCAAATGTCTATAAAAAACTAAACAAAGTATAATAAAAAAAAGAGGTAATAAATGATAAAGACTGTCCATAACTGTCTCAAAAAAAATAATAATTACAATAAAATATATATAATATCAGGGTTTGTCCTTGATAGATCTTAGTGGCGGCTGGTGGTGGGGATGAAATAAATGAATACTTTCAGCGCTGAATGTCGGGTTTATGTGGTTGGAACTTAACTGCTCTTAGTGCTCCCGCTATCCTGAAATCCGTGCATCATCCTGCCTGAAGTCCAGTTTTCCCAACCTCCTTTTTTACAAAAAGCACCCAGCGACAAATTTAGCGACATTTCTTCATCTACTTTCTGTCAAACTTTGTCGCTGACACTCCCTGCAGAGCAGAGACCCGAGTTGCTCTGCAGCTGGGTTCCTTTCCCCCAGAGAGAAGACGCTGATCTCACCCAGCCACAAACGGAGTCATAATTTTAAATTAACAGGAGAGTTAAAAAGAAATCTGCAGGTATATTAGGTCGATCTTTGTTTTATAAGCAACACAAGAACATCGTTCTCTAGTTTGCAAAACGTGTCGGTGACCACGCTGCATCTGCACACCGGTGGTGCATTCAAGCAATGCTGGAAATCTATGGTGATTTAAAAAATGTAGGACATCTAGCACATAAAAAACGCTGAGCATAAACCATAAACTCATATTTAATGGCGGTTGGCAAGCAATGTATGATGCATACTATATATAAATATTACTTATTTTTTACAGAGTATTAAAAAAACAAATAAATAAAAACTGTATTAACATTATTTCTTCTTAAGATATATAAAAAATGTATAACAAAATGTTTTCTGTTTAAATAATTTATCATTCAACTCATACGACAAAATCCCATTAATTTATTTCTGTTTCGTTCTGTTTTCCTCATTATACCAACTTTTCTTTCCTACCAGTTCTTTTTTCCATACTTTCTGCCATCTTTCTTTGGCCTTATGAGGCTGCCCGTTCCTCTTCTATGGGTTATTTTATTTTGACATTTCTGAACTGATTTTGTAGACTGTTATTTTTTACAAACTGCTTTTATTTCTATTAAGTGTTGCAGGAAAAAAAGAAGACAGCCACATTATCGATGATATCATTAATATACTAATTATCAAGTGACTTCTAGCGACTTTCTGGGTCAAATGCAGCTACTTTGTCGCAGACAGTTGGAAACGTGATTAAAATTAAGGCGCCCAACAGAGAAATCTCACACGTGTCAAACTGAAGACCCTGGGGGCCAAATCCGGCCCTACATGGCCATATATGTGGCCCTAAAAACTCTAGAGAACCTTATAGATGGGAAATTTAACCTCCATTTTTGTGCACCCCAATACAATTTTATTTGTAAAATAAAATATGTGTTTATTTAAACATTCTTTAATCAAATCATTATGTAAAATTGTTCGGGATAATTTATTTTAAGACGTACTTTTGGAATGTGAAGGGACAGTTTGTTATAGTTTTATCAATCTGCATAACCGGCCCTTTAAGGATATTCATCAGCTTCATGTGGCCCAAAATGGAAATTAGTTTGACATCGCTGCCCTAGATCTAAAAGACACAGAGCGAGTGGTTTTGAACTACAGTGGCTCTGTGCTGGAAATACATTTGGCTATTGAACAATGTGTCCTATGTTGAGTAATTATAAAGTCAAATTAAAAATAGAAAAACATTAAAAGAACAAATCCTTCCTGGGTGCCACTAAAAATCAGTAATGAAAGGAAACAAAAGATAAAAGAAATTCTCTAACTGTAAGCATCTATAGTGGGGGTTTTAAAAACAAGTTTTAATAACCTGTTAATTGATCACTGATCCGTCGTTAGCAAACTTTAAAATACTTTAACCTCAAGATGGGCCGACACGTGTTCAGAAAACTCTGCATTTTTACAGAGTTGGAATCCAGCTGTTGCTTCTGGTTTCCAATTTAAATCAAATCTACGGTAAGTTAGGCAAGTTGCACCTACAGATTTTATTTCATAGGGAACATTTTGGCTAAAGTGGGGCCCACCGGTCTATTTCAGACCGGATGCCGTGTCCTTACCTGTACATAACATTTCTATCTTGGTGAGGTTCATCTGGAGAGATTCGTTGATCCACACCAGCATGTCGTGCCGACTCAGGTTGTCGCTGGTCACCGACGTTGCGTAAACATTCACAGCCATCCTGGCTCACCTGCACAGACGACACAGAGAGGACGGCTGCTGCTTACTGCTTCAATGCTTGGACCAACATTCCCTCTGGTTCTGGATACGGTGCACTGGGTGGGAGCTGGAGGCTCAAAACAACGTGATATTTAGCATATCGCCTGCATCAGTAGAGACAATTTCCTGCAGTGAGACGGGCAGAAGCGGTTTTGCATTGCAAAGCGACGCTGCACGATTTCTGCAGACTAAGATCTACCTAGTGACCGGACCTCCTTTAAGGAAATAAAACACTACAAACCTCACCGTTCAGCTGACGCCACTTTAAGCTTCAGTGCGACAGTAAAACGGCAAGAGTTGAAATGATTTCACGCCGTTTTTTGATATCCCTGCGTGCGTATTTGAATGAAGAGGTTTGCCGATCTGATCATCCAGGGCGGATTTTAATCAGTCGGTGTGATGGTATCAGAGGTGTCACGGTTTGCTATTATGGATCCAATCAGCCAGGTCGTGATTACACAGCTGACTGTTTTATCCACTTTAACCTGTTCATCTGTTGGTCTGTAAATTCACCCTTACTCATTTATTTTTTTTACACCAACTTTATGTCTCTCTGCTTCTACTTGCTGGTCACTTTGCTCCAGATAAACCTGAATTTTCTATTTTAGGAACAATAAAGTACATTTCTTTTCTAGTCTAGATGACGTAAAGAAAAGAAAAACACCCAGATTTATTGCGTATAGTTAGGGCAAACGGTAAAATTGTTTCTCAATCGGTCCTTAGAGGAAATAGAATCACAATTTCAAAAATGTATTTTATGGAATAGTCCAGACGGCCATTTCAAGTCTTGTGTCTGAAAGGATTAAATACAGTTTCCCCCAGTGAAGGCATATTGAATTACAGGGAGATAAATAAGATAATAGCTCAAAACAAAAAGTTTAATAGCATTGATCCATATCAATATCGAACTGGATCAGATTGAATCGGATCGAATTGTGATAATCGATTCTATCTCGTAAGAATCCGAATTGAATCGATACCCAGCCTTAATTATAGTTAAATCGCTTTGGGGGCGACAGCTAACGTTGCTCAGGCAAAGCTAAAGGAGCAGAATTTTACCAAATAACGTTAGCTAATGTTTTGTAATTACAAACGTACCAAAAAAAATAGATAACTTACCAATCAGCAAACATGTCTTTTTGAACCGCAGCCAATTCAAGCGTTTCATTGCCGTTTTTAATGGCAAATACTCAACTTTAAGGTTTAAATGTAGTTATTCTAAACACGGAAAATGGCCAAATGTTCTTCAGAGAGCAGGAAGGAGGAGTTCATATATATATATATATATATATATATATATATAAATGAATGAAAATTCATTCAAAAGCACAGCAATCACAACGCCACGAATACTACATCAAAAAGTTTAACACATCATTTTAGCAGAATAGGAAATCATGAATATCCATAGAGGACTAAAAATATTTTTATATTGACCATTAGGGCTGCATGATTATGTCCCAAAAAAATAAGCACGATTATTAATCATCATCATTCATCCAGTCCTGTAAAATATCAATTTTTATTGCACCAATTGTAAACTTTTAAAAATGTAAAATTTTTTGGGTGAAAAATAAAACTTTAGATTAGAATAGATGATTAATAATGCAAAAAAAACTAACAAAAATAATATATATATATATAAATACATTATATAATGTATTTATATATATATATATATATATATATATTTAAAAGTACAAGCTAAATATGTTATTGCAAAGTGCAATTTATGGGAAACAATTACAGCTTATACAGAAAAGGCCTTTGACATTCCCTGCATCCAAATCCTTAGTATTTACTATACGCTACTTAGTAACTATTACTCACCTGTTAATGTAATACTGCATAGCAAACGATCGCGTAATAGGCATGAAATCAGACATACTGCTCCACCATGTTGCGTTTCCTTTGACCCGTATTGACTGTTCTGTTGACCCAGATGTTTACGTTACGTTCGCCTGTGGTCCCGCCTCCTCTAGCCGTTATTTTGTCTGGTATGACTTAAGAACTTAAATGTTTAATCAGTCAAAAAACAATTACAGTAATCAGTAACATCGCTACATGTACATTTATCCGCTGAAACTGTGGCGGTGTCAATGGTTGACAGTTCTTCTGTAGCTATTTTTAGCTAGGTCCTTCTTCTTCTATGATTTTGGAGCGTCCGCTGCATTGTGGGATAGCGTAGCATCCACCGGCTGCTTACTGTGGCGGTAGTACACTTTATGCTTACTAGTCAGATCCATAATGGAGATTTGGATCTACTACATTGCTCAAATACTCCTTTTCACCTGCTACGTAGCAAACGTAGTGCAGCCATTAAGAGTGCTGAGTGGCGTGTGCGCGGTTTTTATTTGGTCAGCTTAAAGAAGCTTTAGCCATGCGTCTGCCCCCTGGTGGTTGGCAGACTATTGGTTGAGGCGGTGTACGATGAAGAGGCAAGCAGTGAAGCTCGCATTTTGAATGTAAATATCGTTCACGATCAGGTTCATTTAATTGTGGCCACCAAAATCGCGATCACGATCAAAATCTGATTAATTGTGCAGCCCTAGTGACCATAGGGTAAGCGGAGATATCAGCGAACAACAAGACAAATTTTTTTTTATAATAATAAAAGATAAAAGGGTCCCCAAGTGGACTCTAACATGAGAAATAAAATAAAAGGTTTTCAATTAATGTGCAAGGACTAAAAAAGGATAAATGTCATGATGGATTATCAATTATTTAAAGACTAACGACTACAGTTAGTGAATTAGGAATACAATGTGGAGCAACGTGAAAAGTAGGGTAATTAAATTTCCAGTTCTCATTGCATATTTACGCTAATTTAACCCGTCTCTCAGTCTTCTTTAAGTTAGACCTACATAAAGACAGCTGCAAGTTGGGGAAACCTTTACAGACGAAAACTTTTTCACCTTTGAGTCCTTGAAGACAACGGATCTATTTATCCTCCGCAAGTGTTCACAATTTCCACAACGAAACGTACAAATTGGTTTAATAATAATAATAATTTTGATTTGGTTCTTCACAGAACATCCACAAATCCCTTATTCGCAATATAAAAGAAGACTTTTGATTATTATTATTTGAAGAGTGTTTTTGTCCAAGACTTTTAATATATTTCAGTTAAAACTGAAGGAGATTTTACTGTCTCAGAATATGAGGCATCAATATTTGTTCTAGATAGATTCAAGGAATGTGCGAGATGGATAGATAGATTTTCGATATTCAAACCGAACAGCAGAGGACCTAACATACAGCCTTGTGGTACACCACTATAGATCTCCATCAGTTCACAAAATATTTGGTATTCACAACCAGACTGGGGTTTTTTTCATCATCAAATGAGCTCTTCATCCAGTTTTACTGTTTGCCAAAAAATATATACTATGTCCAACAGAATAAAATGAGGAAAATGTAGAAATTTAGCGTGCCACAATAGGGACTTTCAAACAAAATAGCAGCAAAATGAGAAATTCAAACAGAGACAAGAATATTTTAAACTAAATTTTAAAATACTGTGAAGTTATTCAAATACCATACTCCGTTTCGGGAAACGTGGGACTGGGATAGAGATGGATAGATCATTGTAAGCCCCGTTTCTGCGTATCTGAGTCAGCAGGACGCGTGTTAAACGGCAACTGATCTGGGCCCGTTTTACAGACAGACTCTCTGCTGTTCCTCTTTTGTTTACTGTCACTTACCTCCAGCGGTGTAAGATGACCAAAAGCTGCTTGTTTTGAGTTAAAACCCGATGTTCGCAGGTAGAAAATCCATTTAGGATCCGGGGAACTCAGCCTGGTACGCGTCAGAAGCTCAAAAGCTAACGTTAGCAGCAGTTGGTCGCTAAAAACGAGCAGCTTTGATCATTAACGGGTAATTATCGAAGAGCTACAGATAAATTAAACCGACCTCTGATTTGCTAATCCGCTGGAAACCCCCTGGGTGTATTCCCAGACAGGTTTCCAGCACCGGGTGGTGATTTGTCGCCCCGGTTCGCCCAGCATGAAGGCTTTTTCCCCGCCCTGAACCCGAGCCTCCCAGACGCAGCACCGCCTTGTTAGCTTCAGTTTGCCGGGGAGCCGCTACTGCGCCTCGGTCCTCAGCCAGAAACCAAAACATGGTTTGGCTCAAAGACGACGACACCTGAAATGGCGAAACCCGATCCAGTTTGACCGATTAGCCGGAGACTAACCAGAACCAGCCATGTTCCAGGACAGTAAACCACCAGTTAGCATTTTAGCTGCTCGGCTCCTCACCCAGCGGCCGCTTCAAATCACCCCGGTTGGAAAAAAAGAAAGCTCTTAAACTCACCTAAAACGGGTCAGAATTTACACTTCCGTGGACGCGGTGGTTTATGGTTCTTTCTGATGGTGGTTCAGAACCCTAGCAAAACGTAAAAAAAATTGTTTACTGGACTGTTGGTGCGACTTCTGCTTTTCTTCTTCAGCCGTTTCACGTTCAATCTACCGGCAGCGGAAGAACACAACGGACCTACGCAGTGGATGACGTCAGACGTAGGAAAAACGTCCCCCACCAGGGCCGAGCCAAGGTCTTAAGGAGATTTTACCTCAGGGGGCCCCCTTTCTATTAAGAGCACAACCCACAATAACAGCGTTTTAATCTAGATTTGATCTAAACTAGGAAATGAGGCAGAACTTATTTGGCTGATCATAAAAATCAATCAGAGGTAACTGTTAAAATTAGCTGAGACGATCTGAGGCTGAAACAAAATAGAAAGGTTAAACTAAAGCATCAGATTGTAACAATGGTAACACATTTAAAACAAATTTACATTTTATGGTTAACTCAAATTTTTTAAGATAATGAAAAACTTAATTAAAATGTAATGTATATTTTCCTTTAAATTATTTTATTTACATTTTTAAATGCAAAAAGAATTAGAATAAATAATTGTATTAATTAAATAATTGGTTACAAAGAAACCTACCTAGTTAATACACAAAAGTTTAAACAATTGATTTTCTTTTAAATTATCCACACTGAAAATAAGTCTTTGTCCAATTTCACCATTTATGGGGGGCCTGGATGAGTTTGGGGGGGCCCTTAACAAACACTTGGTTCCCTTTTGCCTTGGGCCGGCTCTGGTCCCGACGCAGCTCAAGCATTGCAGGTTGGAAAAACAGAAAATATAATACTTTAGCCGTGATGTATGTTTTTCTTTGGTTTTAAAATATTTTTAAAAGGAAACAGATTAGTAACTGGGTTTTGTCTAAAACAAAACCATAATAAAGAAACAATTGCATTAAAAAAAACTTTAAATAGCAGCCATTTTACAGAAAAGTAGAAATTTTAAACTTCGTTTTACTTCATTTTAATCTTTAAAAAATAATGTGGGGGAAAAAACAGCAAAGAGAAAAAAGCTCCCACTTTTTTTTCACCAAGCACTTGCATCCATCGTAACCCAGACTGTAGGTGGTCCGGTTACTTCAGGGCCTTTCAGTTTTGCATCTTTTTTAATAAAAAAAACCAGACATAATTCTACCAGAACACGTGAAATAACCACACTTTCATTTTGTAATAGGATAATTTGCATGAGTGAGCCCAATATGGAAAACATCCAACGGTGTAGGGCCCAGTTCTTTGTTGCTTTGTCAGCCATTTTATGTTTTATCAAATTAATAAACTTTTACTTAATTTACAATAAACCATCCGAGTAAAGAATTAAATATTAAATCAGCAATAAGATGAAATGTTTAAAACTGTTGTGAATAGACCCTGAAAAAGAAATCCTGTTGTTTAAAAACAAAAAAAGAAAGCAAAACTTTAGGTATCTAGGAGAATGTATCTAGGTTGGATACAATTGCACACTTATGCAGATCTATGATGGTAATTTAATTTTTTCATGTGGCCAGCAGCTGGTACAATCCCCCAGTAGCTAAATCTCCCCTCATCTCTTCTGGTAGCTAAATCTCCTAAATCTGCTCGGGTTGCCAGATCGGATCAGACGGCCATTTATGACGAAGCATTACATGATTTGCTGGACGCTGACATTAGAGGGGTGTTATATGAATACCGTACACGCAAAATGTACGTATGTGAACTCTTTTGACAGGCTTTTTTCTTGATAGCCTGAGATTGATTTGACGTATAGTTAAACGTATCATCTTTTTGGGGCTCTCTAAACAAAAAAACCCCCCCAAAAATAGAAGAAAACCCTTTTAACATCACAGGAAAAAATCAGTCAAAAACACAGTAATATTCGGCCAAGCTCATTCGAAAGCTGATGCATGAAAGAGCAGTGCCAGAGAAATGCCATGTTTTCTTAATGCACCCAGAGCTGTTATTAACATTTATCTCTCTTTTTAAATTTAACCATATAGCGCTCGCAAGGTAGTTTGTCGGCGTAACGTCGCCGTAGTGTGACGTTTTCGGCAAGCTCAGGACCCCGAGAAGATCTGGCACCTACACCGGCCTACGTAGGTCGCCGTGAGCCTCCCCGCTCGTCAGCGGACGGCGGGAGCTCGCTCCGAACAGACTATGACCGCGGATCAGGCGAGATGGCCCGCTGAATTTAAGCATTCTTCTAAGTGGAGGAAAAGAAACAATTCACCTCATTAGCGAAAATGACAGAAAAGGCGCAGCGCCGATTCCCTGTCCAACCGTGCGGCGTAGAGAAGCCTGCCTGGCGCAGTTCTTTTTCGAGGCCAAGCGCAAGGCCGGAAAACAGTCCGGTCTTGTTTGGGAATGCGGCCTAAATCGGGCGGTAAACTCCGTCTAAGGCCAAAATGTCGGCAGGGTTTTTGTTTCACGTTACACTTGATTTACTTCTAGATTTTACTGAACCGAGATAATGTGAGAGTTGTGTTGCAGTTAGTCAAGCAGAGGACGGAAACTTGAACGTCATTAATCTTAGTGAGCAAGACCCAAAATCTTGCCGTATTTCCCCCGCCCACTGTCACACTGAAATACACTGAAAATAGTGCGGGGAGGAATTTTGTTTTCACACAAACGGACACAGTCGGCATTCTTTCATACCAGAGAACACAGAAAAATCTTTTTCATTTTTTTAAAAACAGTAAATAAGACCTTTAAAACAAACCAAATATGGCTGCCATTGGTCTAGTCTTACAACCTGCTCTGTTATTTCTGAGTTCCTCTGAGGGGAAAATGAGTTGAGCTGGACTTGAGAGATGACTTTCAACAGTTGAAGAAATACCTTAAAAGTGAACTTTTTACACGAAGCATCTGCAAATTGAACATGTACGTTTTAATGTTCACTTGAGGCACAAATAAGAAGGACATAGATTTGGTTTCTAAGAAATTCTTTTATTTATTTATTCCAAATAATGACAGCAGATTAAAAAGAGCAGCATTATTCTGTTAAAACCTTCAGACAATCGTGGACCAACGAGCATTTAATCCCTTTGAGGTAATGTGCAAAAGTATTGGATAAACTTCGCTCACATTTCACAAAACAATGAAAAAAAGAACCACCAATAAGACCGATCTTGGTCCCATTAATTAGGACTTTTTTTTTGCATCAAACAGCTACGGCTACCAACATTTCAATCTCAGTAACAGAACAGTTCTGTCAGTGACAATAATGGCATCCACAAAATAATCAACATAATGACACAAAAAAAAAGGATTAAATTTACAGTCGTATGTCAGAAATCAGTCATTGTTTTAATAAAAAAAAGGATCATTCCACAATGTTAATTCATCAAACTGGAGCAATTAATGATTGTTTTGTATGTTTGGTCCAATGTGGATTAAAATAGCAAGCAACAACTTACATCCAAGTAAACTCTAGTAGAAAAAAAAATGTCTATTTAATGAATTTATTGGGTCTACTGTGAAGATGCAAATATTTGGAACGTTTTCTACTTTCCTGTAGAAATCATCATCAGGGCAGCTTTGTTGTTTAAGTTCTTGTTCCTATCATAAGGTTTTGCAGCTTAAAAATGTTGTGCTCTGTTGGGAATAACCTGCCAACAATTTTGATAGAAATGCATCGAACAAGTGTTTATAAAAGTCACAAAATTGCCAAAAGATAAAGGCATTAATTCCCATTTGGCGACCTAATGTAAACCACTCCACAATTCTGAGAGAACGAACAGAAGGAAGTAGGGAGGTGGATGTATGTTGGGTTTCTTTGGAGCGTCGTCACAATGAGCCCCTTCCAACACTTTACTCCATTTTTCCTATTACTCGGCTTGCAATAAAAAAAGTAAAGTGTGGAAGAAATACTAGAATCAATAGAATCAGACTTTTTTTTTAGACGTTGTACGAATTTTTAACGCTGAAAACTGAAAGCTGGTGAAATGTAGAAGTAAACATTTTTGCAAGAAATTTTTTACGGTATATTTTCGGCGGATTTTGACAGGCAAAATTTGTCCTGGCAAATTTTTGAAAGCGTGTTTTTGTAGCCGAATACCACCTGGAATATTTTTGAGGGTAAATTTTCGCTGCCCAATTTTTGAAAGAAAATTTTTGAAGGTGAACTTCTGAAGGAGAATTCTTCTTCTGGTTTTTGAAGTTGGATTTCTTTCATTTTTCCAGGAAAGTTTTTCAAGTACATTTTGTAGCCCAAATTTCTTAAGGTTAATTTTTTGCTTTAAAATTTTTTGAACGATAATTTTTTAAGTGAAAATTTTTTACGTTAAATTATCACTGGCAAATTAGGTAGTTTTTCCAGGAAATTTTTTAAGGTGTACTTTCGCTGGGATATTTTAGCAGGCTAGTTTTTTAAGGTGGATTTTCACAGGTAAAGTTTTGCCAGGCCAATTTTTATAAGTAAATTTTGTAGCCAAATACCAGCCGACAAATTTCTCATGGTACTTTTTTCTATAACATTTTTGAAAAAAAATTTTTTACGTGAAATTTTTAAGGTGAATTTTTACTGGCAAATTTTTTTAAAGTAAAAATTTGAAGGTGAACTTTCCTCATTAGATATTTGAAGGGAAATATTTTGGGTAGAGTTTTCCCAGGTAAATCTTCGAAAGGGTATTTTGTAGCCCAAATTTCTTAAGGTCAATTTTTTGCTTTCAAATTTTTTGAAAGATAATTTCTTAAGTGAAAAAATTTTACGTTCAATTTTCACTGGCAAATTGGGTAGCTTTCCCAGGAAATTTTTTAAGGTGTATTTTTGACGGCAAATTCTTGAAAGTACATTTTGTAGATGAATCCTTGCTGTCAAATGTTTGAAAGTAAATATTTGAAGGGGAACTTTCCCCATTAGATTTTTGAAGGGAAATTTTTTAAGGTGTACTTTCGCTGGGATATTTTAGCAGGCTAGTTTTTTAAGGTGGATTTTCACAGGTCAAGTTTTGCCACGCCAATTTTTATAAGTAAATTTTGTAGCCAAATACCAGCCGACAAATTTCTCATGGTAATTTTTTCTATAACATTTTTGAAACATTTTTTTTACGTGAAATTTTTAAGGTGAATTTTTACTGGCAAATTTTTTTAAAGTAAAAATTTGAAGGTGAACTTTCCTCATTAGATTTTTGAAGGGACATTTTTTGAACGTGAGTTTTCATAGGCAAAATTTTGAAAGTGAATCCTTGGGTAGAGTTTTCCCAGGCAAATTTTTTAAAATTAAATATTTGAAGAACTTTTCTCATTAGATTTTTGAAGGGAAATATTTTTAAAGTGAATTCTTGGGTAGTTTTCCCAGGCACATTTTAGAAAGGGTATATTTAATGACACATTTTAGCAGTCTAGCTTTTGAAGGTGGTCTAAATTTTTGCCAGGCCAATTCTCGAGAGTAAATTTTGTAGGCGAATACTTGCTGGGAAATTGTAGAAGGTAAAATTTCATTGGTAAAATTTTGAAAGTTAATTTTTGAAGATCAACCCCTTAAGTGAAATTTAAAATTTTACTTTAAAGTGAATTTTCACAGGCTACATTTTTGAACATAAATTTTGTACCTGAATACTAGCTGGCACATTTTTGAAGGTAAATTTTCACTAACAAGTTTTTGAAAATACATTTTTGAAGGTAAACTTCGGCAGGGGAATTTTCCCAATTAGATTTTTGAAGGGACATTTTTAAAGTTGTATTTTCGCTGGGATATTTAATCAGGCTGGTTTTTGAAGGTGTATTTTCACAGGCTGAATTTTGCCAGCCAAATTTTTGAAGCCGAATACTAGCTGGCCAATTTCTCAATGTAAATTTCCGCTGTCAAATTTTCCAAGTTAATTTTTTAACGTGAACAGTTTTTAAAACGAAATTTCACTGGCAAATTGGATTGAGTTTTCCCAGGACATTTTCTAAGGTATATTTTTTGATGACAAATTCTTCCAAGTATAGTTTTTAGGCAAATACTTGCTGGCAAATTATTGAAGGTGAACTTTTAAAGTGGAATTTACCCAATGAATTTTTGATGGTATATATTTTTAAGGTGAATTTTCGCAGGCAAATGCTTGAAAGTGCATTTTTTGTTGGCTAATTTTTGAAGCCAAGTTTTTGTAGTAGAATTCTAGCCGTGTGATTTTTGAAGGTGAACTGTTCAGGGAACGATTTCGCAGGAAAAAATGTTTGAAGATTGATTTTCTCAGGCAAATTCCCAAAGGTAAATTTTCTCAGGCGAATTTCAAAATCTAATTTTGAAGGCAAATTTTTGAAGGGAGATTTTTCATGCACATATTTGGGGGTAAGATTTTATAAAGAATTCCAGTTGTGTAAAGGTAAGCTTTTGCTTGCAAATATATTTTTGTATTTGACGGAGGGCAGCATAGAAATGGGGAGAGAGGTGGGGAATGAGATGCGGCAAAGGTTAACAAAAGTGGGACTTAAACTTGGGATGACTGCGTTGAGGGATGGAGACCTCCTCACATGGGGCACCTGCACAAACCCCTACACCACAAAACGCCCCATGCAGCCAAAGTTGTGGAGGTATAGCTCAATTTTCGCAGAAAAAAAGTGAAGTGGGCTACTTTTTGAAGGTGGATTTTCACAGGCAAAAATTTTTAGGGTAATTTTTTCCAGGTGACTTTCTGAAGGTGAATGTCTGTAAATGAAATGTTTGATGGATAATTTATAATAAAAGAAATAAAATACAGATTTACACATTCAATGTGTAATAAAAATCTGATTCTATGAGACGGTATTCCTTCCATTGTAATGTGGCCATTGGATCTGCAGGCGTGGGAGTGGTTCAGCACAGGAAAACAGGAAACAGTTTCTCTGCAGCCAAACGTGACTACAAAGCATTTCACAGCGTGTTTAAGGCACTGCACGTTGAACAAGCGGCTGATGGACAAACTACAGTCGCCTTTTACATTCACCTGATTGTTTTTTGTTAAGTAAAGCATGATCAGAAGAAATAAAACAACAAAAGAGTGATTTTCTATAATGATGTAAAGATTTCAGTAACACTAATGATACAGACCGTTTAAAAAGTTCAACTAGTTTTGATTCGAGGCTTGAGAACAACTGTTTGAAAACTATTACAGTGAAGCAACACAACAGCTCTTTTTTTCCACATGATTCACATTCTGTAATACAGCACAGCTGAATGGTCACTGGAAATATTTAATCAAATATCACTTTTTTTTTCATTCATTAAAAAACCTATTAAAATTCCTAAAGGGGTTTGCTCTACGCAGATGCATTCAAAGACATTTCCTGAGGGAAGCAGCTGCATGTCAGTGGTAAAAAAATTGCACAAAAAAACAGATAATTTAGTTAAAAGTTATTAGTGAGTAAAGACGACAAAACCATTTCAGCTCAGACCTGTTCGAGAAGAATTACAGCGTTAGGCTTCAGTGATGCTGCGTGTCATCGTGGCGTACAGAAGAGCAGGTCCCCCCAGGACTTCCACATAGATGGTGTGAACCGACTGGTATCCGGCCACATCCGAGGTCTCTTATCTCAGCTGCTGCATGTCTGGGGAGTTAGGCGAGGAAGGGGCGGTGTAGGAGCTGGAGGTGGACACGGTGGAGGCCTGAGGCAGTTCCTCACAGGCGAAATACTCCTTCAGTGGGGCGAAGAGGTGACGGACGACCGGGACGCTCCACGCCTTGCCCAGCAGCTTCTGCCGCTGCTGCCGGTTCATGTTCCTGGCATCGGTGTAATGTTTGGGGAAACCAAAAATCCTGGAGGGGGACAGAGAGAAACAGAACGATCTGTAGTGGTTTGTCATGAGAATACGATGACGACAAGATTACAGAGAAGAAGAATACGAAGAATGTAAGAAGAATACGAAGAAGGCAAGAAGAATACGAAGAAGGCAAGAAGAATACGAAGAAGGCAAAAAGAATACGAAGAAGGCAAGAAGAATACGAAGAAGGCAAGAAGAATACGAAGAAGAATACGAAGAAGGCAAGAAGAATACGAAGAAGGCAAGAAGAATACGAAGAAGGCAAGAAGAATACGAAGAAGGCAAGAAGAATACGAAGAGGCAAGAAGAATACGAAGGCAAGAAGAATACGAAGAACGCAAGAAGAATACGAAGAGGCAAGAAGAATACGAGAGGCAAGAATACGAGAAGAAGAATACGAAGAAGGCAAGAAGAATACGAGAGAAGAATACGAGAAGGCAAGAAGAATACGAAGAAATGAAGAAGAATACGAGAAGCAAGAAGAATACGAGAAGGCAAGAAGAATACGAAGAACGCAAGAAGAACACGAAGAAGGCAAGAAGAATACGAAGAACGCAAGAAGAATACGAAGAACGCAAGAAGAATACGAAGAAGGCAAGAAGAATACGAAGGCAAGAAGAATACGAAGAACGCAAGAAGAATACGAAGAACGCAAGAAGAATACGAAGAAGGCAAGAAGAATACGAAGGCAAGAAGAATACGAAGAAGGCAAGAAGAATACGAAGAAGGCAAGAAGAATACGAAGAAGGCAAGAAGAATACGAAGAAGGCAAGAAGAATACGAAGAAGGCAAGAAGAATACGAAGAAGGCAAGAAGAATACGAAGAAGGCAAGAAGAATACGAAGAAGGCAAGAAGAATACGAAGAAGGCAAGAAGAATACGAAGAAGGCAAGAAGAATACGAAGAAGGCAAGAAGAATACGAAGAAGGCAAGAAGAATACGAAGAAGGCAAGAAGAATACGAAGAAGGCAAGAAGAATACGAAGAAGGCAAGAAGAATACGAAGAAGGCAAGAAGAATACGAAGAAGGCAAGAAGAATACGAAGAAGGCAAGAAGAATACGAAGAACGCAAGAAGAATACGAAGAAGGCAAGAAGAATACGAAGAAGGCAAGAAGAATACGAAGAAGGCAAGAAGAATACGAAGAACGCAAGAAGAATACGAAGAAGGCAAGAAGAATACGAAGAAGGCAAGAAGAATACGAAGAAGGCAAGAAGAATACGAAGAAGGCAAGAAGAATACGAAGAAGGCAAGAAGAATACGAAGAAGGCAAGAAGAATACGAAGAAGCAAGAAGAATACGAAGAAGGCAAGAAGAATACGAAGAAGGCAAGAAGAATACGAAGAACGCAAGAAGAATACGAAGAAGGCAAGAAGAATACGAAGAAGGCAAGAAGAATACGAAGAAGGCAAGAAGAATACGAAGAAGGCAAGAAGAATACGAAGAAGGCAAGAAGAATACGAAGAAGGCAAGAAGAATACGAAGAAGGCAAGAAGAATACGAAGAAGGCAAGAAGAATACGAAGAAGGCAAGAAGAATACGAAGAACGCAAGAAGAATACTAAGAACGCAAGAAGAATACGAAGAAGGCAAGAAGAATACGAAGAAGGCAAGAAGAATACGAAGAAGGCAAGAAGAATACGAAGAAGGCAAGAAGAATACGAAGAAGGCAAGAAGAATACGAAGAAGGCAAGAAGAATACGAAGAAGGCAAGAAGAATACGAAGAAGGCAGAAGAATACGAAGAAGGCAAGAAGAATACGAAGAAGGCAAGAAGAATACGAAGAAGGCAAGAAGAATACGAAGAAGGCAAGAAGAATACGAAGACGCAAGAAGAATCGAAGAAGGCAAGAAGAATACGAAGAAGGCAAGAAGAATACGAAGAAGGCAAGAAGAATACGAAGAAGGCAAGAAGAATACGAAGGCAAGAAGAATACGAAGAAGGCAAGAAGAATACGAAGAAGCAAGAAGAATACGAAGAAGGCAAGAAGAATAGAAGGCAAGAAGAATACGAAGAAACGCAAGAAGAATACTAAGAAGGCAAGAAGAATACGATGAAGGCAAGAAGAATATGAAGAAGGCAAGAAGAATACTAAGAAGGCAAGAAGAATACTAAGAACGCAAGAAGAATACTAAGAAGGCAAGAAGAATACGAAGAAGGCAAGAAGAATACTAAGAAGGCAAGAAGAATACTAAGAACGCAAGAAGAATACTAAGAAGGCAAGAAGAATACTAAGAACGCAAGAAGAATACGAAGAATGCAAGAAGAATACGAAGAAGGCAAGAAGAATACGAAGAACGCAAGAAGAACACGAAGAATGCAAGAAGAATACGATGAATGCAAGAAAAATACGAAGAACGCAAGAAGAATACGAAGAAGGCAAGAAGAATACGAAGAAGGCAAGAAGAATACGAAGAAGGCAAGAAGAATACTAAGAAGGCAAGAAGAATACTAAGAAGGCAAGAAGAATACGAAGAAGGCAAGAAGAATACGAAGAAGGCAAGAAGAATACTAAGAACACAAGAAGAATACTAAGAAGGCAAGAAGAATACGATGAAGGCAAGAAGAATATGAAGAAGGCAAGAAGAATACTAAGAAGGCAAGAAGAATACTAAGAACGCAAGAAGAATACTAAGAAGGCAAGAAGAATACGAAGAAGGCAAGAAGAATACTAAGAAGGCAAGAAGAATACTAAGAACGCAAGAAGAATACTAAGAAGGCAAGAAGAATACTAAGAACGCAAGAAGAATACGAAGAATGCAAGAAGAATACGAAGAAGGCAAGAAGAATACGAAGAACGCAAGAAGAACACGAAGAATGCAAGAAGAATACGATGAATGCAAGAAAAATACGAAGAACGCAAGAAGAATACGAAGAAGGCAAGAAGAATACGAAGAAGGCAAGAAGAATACGAAGAAGGCAAGACGAATACGATGAAGGCAAGAAGAATACGAAGAACGCAAGAAGAATACGAAGAAGGCCAGAAGAATACGAAGAAGGCCAGAAGAATACGAAGAACGCAAGAAGAATACGAAGAAGGCAAGAAGAATGCGAAGAAGGCGGGAAGAATACGAAGAAGGCAAGAAGAATACGAAGAAGAATACGAAGAAGGCAAGAAGAATACTAAGAAGGCAAGAAGAATACGATGAAGGCAAGAAGAATACGAAGAACGCAAGAAGAACACGAAGAAGGCAAGAAGAATACAAAGAAGGCAAGAAGAATACGAAGAAGGCAAGAAGAATACGAAGAAGGCAAGAAGAATACGAGAAGGAAGAAGAATACGAAGAGGCAAGAAGATACGAAGAAGGCAAGAAGAATACGAAGAAGGCAAGAAGAATACAAGAAGGCAAGAAGATACGAAGAAGGCAAGAAGAATACGAAGAAGGCAAGAAGAATACGAAGAAGGCAAGAAGAATACGATGAAGGCAAGAAGAATACGAAGAACGCAAGAAGAATACGAAGAAGGCAAGAAGAATACGAAGAAGGCAAGAAGAATACGAAGAACGCAAGAAGAATACGAAGAAGGCAAGAAGAATACGAAGAAGGCAAGAAGAATACGATGAAGGCAAGAAGAATACGAAGAACGCAAGAAGAATACGAAGAAGGCAAGAAGAATACGAAGAAGGCAAGAAGAATACGAAGAAGGCAAGAAGAATACGAAGAAGGCAAGAAGAATACGAAGAAGGCAAGAAGAATACGAAGAAGGCAAGAAGAATACGAAGAAGGCAAGAAGAATACGAAGAAGGCAAGAAGAATACGAAGAAGAATACGAAGAAGGCAAGAAGAATACTAAGAAGGCAAGAAGAATACGAAGAAGGCAAGAAGAATACGAAGAAGGCAAGAAGAATACGAAGAAGGCAAGAAGAATACGAAGAAGGCAAGAAGAATACGAAGAAGGCAAGAAGAATACGAAGAAGGCAAGAAGAATACGAAGAAGGCAAGAAGAATACGATGAAGGCAAGAAGAATACGAAGAACGCAAGAAGAATACGAAGAAGGCAAGAAGAATACGAAGAAGGCAAGAAGAATACGAAGAACGCAAGAAGAATACGAAGAAGGCAAGAAGAATACGAAGAAGGCAAGAAGAATACGAAGAAGGCAAGAAGAATACGAAGAACGCAAGAAGAATACGAAGAAGCAAGAAGAAACGAAGAAGGCAAGAGAATACGAAGAAGGCAGAAGAATACGAAGAAGGCAAGAAGAATACGAAGAAGGCAAAGAATACGAAGAAGCAAGAAGAATACGAAGAAGGCAAGAAGAATACGAAGAAGGCAAGAAGAATACGAAGAAGGCAAGAAGAATACGAGAAGGCAAGAAAATACGAAGAAGCAAGAGAAACGAAGAAGCAAGAAGAATACGAAGATGCAAGAAGAATACGAAGAAGGCAAGAAGAATACGAAGAAGAAGAATACTAAGAAGGCAAAAGAATACTAAGAACGCAAGAAGAATACTAAGAAGGCAAGAAGAATACGATGAAGGCAAGAAGAATACTAAGAACGCAAGAAGAATACGAAGAAGGGAAGAAGAATACGAAGAAGGCAAGAAGAATACTAAGAAGGCAAGAAGAATACTAAGAACGCAAGAAGAATACGAAGAAGGCAAGAAGAATACGAAGAAGGCAAGAAGAATACTAAGAACGCAAGAAGAATACGAAGAAGGCAAGAAGAATACGAAGAAGGCAAGAAGAATACTAAGAAGGCAAGAAGAATACGAAGAACGCAAGAAGAATACGAAGAAGGCAAGAAGAATACGAAGAAGGCAAGAAGAATACGAAGAAGGCAAGAAGAATACTAAGAACGCAAGAAGAATACGAAGAAGGCAAGAAGAATACGAAGAAGGCAAGAAGAATACGAAGAAGGCAAGAAGAATACGAAGAACGCAAGAAGAATACGAAGAAGGCAAGAAGAAAGAAGAGCAAGAATACGAAGAAGGCAAGAAAATACTAGAAGGCAAGAAGAATACTAAGAACGCAAGAAGAATACGAAGAAGGCAAGAAGAATACGAAGAAGGCAAGAAGAATACGAAGAACGCAAGAAGAATACGAAGAACGCAAGAAGAATACGAAGAATGGAAGAAAAAAAAGGAAGAGCGCAAGAATACTAAGAAGGCAAGAAGAATACAAAGAACGCAAGAAGAATACGAAGAACGCAAGAAGAATACGAAGAACGCAAGAAAAAAAAGGAAGAGCGCAAGAATACTAAGAAGGCAAGAAGAATACGAAGAACGCAAGAAGAATACGAAGAAGACAAGAAGAATACGAAGAAGACAATAAGAATACTAAGACGACGAGAAGAATACAATGAAGACGGTAGAAAATAAAGACAATACGTACATAAAGATAACGAGAAGTATTAAGAATATGAAAAATAAGATAAATACGAAAAATAATATGTAGACTACCAATACAGAAATAAAAAATATGTAGACCAAGGTTACGAATAAAAGAAGACAAAGAACACAAAACGTAAGATGAAGAATACGATGATAGCAAGGATTACGGAGACAACGAAGAAGATAAAGAATACAAAGAATATAGAGAACCAGTAGTAGTAGTGGTAGTAGTATTCGTAGTAAGGTCAGAACACTCGGCTAGAAATGATGGATATCAGGAAGCGTACTTTTCCAGCTCGGTGATCCAGAGGATGTCCTCTCTTCCATTCTGCACAACGGGGAGCAAAGACACATCCTTCCCCTGCTTCAGTGAGTTCGGGTTTGTGGTGATCGTTCTCACCTTGGTTACCTGCGAAGGACGTTTCCAACAGCAGTGAGTTTCCTCAGATCAAAATCAAACATTATCTCAAACACTAATAAGAACCTGGTGTTAAATACGACCAGGGGGATCCGTTTACGCACCCTGGCTTCTCTACCGAGCTCTAGGCACTCCTGCAGGTTCAGCTTATCGTACTGGGAGGCGATGATGGGCCTGATGGAGGCAGCGGAAAAAACGGGGAAAAAAACACACTGAGAAATAAGTTTGTTTTATTTTTTTATTTGTGAAACAAAACAAACATTGTTAAAAAACTCTAACCTTAAATAAGAAGCTCGAAATATGGAGGGAAGCCCAGAGTGAACATTCTTAACCATTTTGCATCATATGAACACCATGTGTACAAAATGTGTTTTTATTTTTATAATCATCCTATTAAAAAACATTTCTGCTTTTAATTTAATAAATCACAAACAACCACAAAGTTTCTCTAAACTGTAGTAAAAATAATTTCTTGCATCCGCCTTGAATGCGCTGGAAAAGCGTGACTATACTTCACAGCTTTAAATATGAAGACGACAAGAAGAACACGTCTCACCTGCTCATTCCAGGAATATTCCCCCAGAAGTACCGGGCTCTGTGTGCGGGGCTCACTTTGACCGCGTCCACCAGCACCGGGTTGCACTGTGGCACAAACACAACCATCAGACGAGAAGTCGCCCTCATTTAAACACTCAGGAATAACATGTCCTGGGTGACTGAGAATCAACATCAACGAACAACAATCGGCTCCACAAATGCTCAACGAGGTCCGGCGACAGGAGCGGGAAAACTCTGATCGGATCTCAGACACGAACCTCCAGGAAACGGCAAATGTTGACTTTGTCGTGCGTGTTCATGAAGACAACGTTCTCGAAGAGCCAGAAGAACGGCCGATGGTCGTCCTCTTTGGGCTTCAGCAGCTGCAGGATGCGATAGTACTCAAAGAAGAGTCTGCCGGTGCCTTCTGTCCAAGGGAAAGACAGACAACCCACGGTATTTCAGCTGACAGATAGAGCTGAAACAACTAATCGATATTTAAGTAATTGATTAGTTGCTTTGTAATCACGTTTTAGCTTAACCCCTTAACATCCCGACGTCCCGCGGATGGGCCCGTCCACCATTTTTACTTTTTAATCCATGATATTTATAATTTCTATGAATTGATACGTTTTATATCATTGGAAAGCTAATACTGTTGTTTTTTTAACCATGTATGCCAATAAAGGACACAATCATAAGTGTGAACACAGCAGTTGTCTTTGTCACCCCCCCATTCCCTCCCAGAAGAATTATGCACAACTCACATTTTGCAGCCTGCTGTCTTTCACAAAACTGATCTTTGAAATGTTTGAGTTCATTTAATTGAAAGCAGAAGATCCAAATTTAAAAAGCCACATTTACTCCAACACCCCACAGACCATGAAAATGTTTAGTGACGGTAGGTTAATTTATTCTGAGAGCCCCAATGTTGCCCCAACATGCTGCCCAACTAAATCAGCCTCCTTCATTCCTGGAATGAAAAAGTTATTTTCATTTCATGGGCGGAGATATTTTTGTTAACATGCTGTACATTAATTTGTATGGAATTCTACCTCGTTTTGTATTTTTATGCCTAAAAATTATTCTGGACAAATATCTTTGCACTGTTACGCTAATTTTACACTGTTAACTGTGTTCAGGTCCAATAAAATAGATTGCAGTGAACTGCACAATTATCTGGTGTTTTCATTGTTCGTAATGAAAATTTGTTCGTAATAATTTATATAGGTGAAAGTAAAAGCCAAATATAATTATTCATAAAAGCGATTAATCTTAAAAATAATCAACAGATTAATCGATTATGAAAATAATCGCTAGTTGCAGCCCTACTGACAGATCTCTGGTGTCTCTTCCTTATTGGTGGTTCCTAAATCTGACTTTTTTTTTAATCTAATGGAGAAACTATTTCTTCTGACACTTCACTAAATTAACTCTGGTTTTATTTGATCAAGAAAAGGCAAACCCAAATTCTCGAATTGACCTTGCTAGTGATACAGAAAAGTAAGATTCAATTTATAGTAAATTCATAAGGAAGCTGCAGGGACATTCATACCATAGAGGCCTTTCCTGAGTGGATTAACAATGGAGAGGTCATTACAGGGGCTCCCACCAATCAGCAGGTCAAAAGGACCCCACTTCTCGAGCTGAAATACGAAACAGATCAAACGAGATGCTTTTCATTCAGTTTTTAAAACCACCCAGCCTGAAACCTGCAGGAAAGGGGAAGAAAGCCGAGAGTACATTGAACATACCAGCTCTTGGGAGATGAATCGGACGTCTCCAACATGTATGATTTTCCCATCGTGGTTGATGGATGCCACGGCCACCGAATCCTCGCAGACCTCGGAGGCGACATATTTTTCCACCTTGAAGCCGAGCTCTTTCAGCACCAAGTAGCCTGAGAGCAGGCGAGGATAAGCATTTAGACAAAGTCTCACTTGTCCTCTGATTTCCTCCTGACGTCTTCCCGAACTCTCGCTGGCCAGGTTCGGTCAAACAAACAAAAATGACGCGGACGCAAACCGTTCGGCATGTTGCACTCGCCCAAGCCTGTCTCTAAAACTAAAAAGCCAACATTTGCTAACTGACATTCAGTTGATAGGTTTCAGTTTTGATCCACATTTCTCTTCTCAGAAACGTTTAACAACCTAGTGCAGAGCAGCGACGGTGACCAATGAATAGGGAATACTGCTGGAATACGGACAAACAGCATAACACCAAGTATGTAGTGCACAGATGATAATAAAAACAATACTAATAACTAGGGCTGAACGATTTTGGAAAATAATCTAATTGCGATTTTTTTTCTTCAATATTGCGATTTAATCTGCAATTATTTTTGTGGGGCTTTTGTCATGCATTTTTTAATTAATGCAATCAAAAATATTGTGTATTATAAACAGATTTTTATACATAATTTATTCTATTCCATAAGATTATTTACTCATTTTAAGACAAAGGCAAATATTTACAACTTTATTTACTTTTAATCGTCACACTCGATGGTCATCGGCGTCCTTCTGCAATCAAGGTTTTCTTCCTTTTGATCCCAGCTAATAATTCCCTCCGGCTGCAATGTTTTCCTCCGTGTGGTTATCCAAGAAGTAGGACGCTTGAAGGAACAAGCTCTGATTTTTAATTCTCCATCGATCTAATGCACTTTCAGACTCTGGTATGGCTCCGTAGAGCGGTTTGATCTCAGGTCAGTTGTTGCAAAATTCTCCGCTGTTTTCGGTGCTGCTTTAACTTTCTGTCGGCATTTTTTATACAGCGCAGGTAAAATGTGGCTAAAATGTGTGTGTGTGAGATTGAATCCTAGCTTATTCATCTTGGTTAACAAGGCAAACTTTTGGCTATAAAACCCGTTATAGCACGAATTATTTCAGTGTGCCGTTTTTTTATGTTCGTAAGGAGCGATTCTTTCAAACAGCTCGGTCAGCGATCCCTGTCGCCTCGAAGTTTGTTTACTGGAAATTTAAACACTGGTGGCGGTCAGTTTAGCCGTGCAACTCTCATATATGGTGGTGTGATGTTTTTAGGTGTTGATAAAGGTTCGTACTGTAGCCTACCTCGTGAGGCAGCAACAATACCAAGACGGGTTCTGCATAATACCTGGCGTTGCGCAGCATCAACGTTTTCATAGCAGATATAATTTCTCACAACTGATGTACTGTTCCTCTTTGGTACCAACTATTGTGTAGTGTTGGATTCTGTTAAGCTTTTGGTCATTTTATAACTGGTTAAAGTGCAGCGTTTCCTTCTCTCCCTGCATTGTTTGCAAGTCACGTGACTTTAGCAGATATGTTTACATCAAGTCAAATCGCAGCCTTTGCGATTAGGAAATCGCATTTTACCAAATCGCGATTTAATTAATTGTTCAGCCCTAATAATAACTTAAATAGGAATACAGAGAAGAATAATTCAATGGAAAAAACACCAAGAATATGATGAACGCAAATATTATCAAGAAAAATATAGAAAATGTAGAAGACTACAAAAAACATGATGAATAAAAAAGACGAAAATATGAAGAATAAGAAATTGAGTAAATAATACTTAGACAAATGACACAAACAATTACAGCAAAAACAAATACGACTAATGTGAAAATGAAGAATAAGAATACAAAAAAGAAGAAGAACACAAGGAAGAATAATTTAACCAAGAAATAAAAAAATATGATAACAAAGAAAAATAAAACAAATAAAAAAGGGCAAAGACGAAAACAAAGAGTATGACAAAGAGGAAAACGAAAAATACGATAAAGAAGACGAAGAGGAAAACAAAAAATACGATGAAAAACACGAAGAAGATAATGAATACGATGAAGAAAAAGACAAAGAAAACAATGAAATACACGAAGAAGACGAAGATAACGAAAAACACGAAGAAGAGGAAAACGAAGAGTATGACTAAGAGGAAAACAAAAAATACGATAAAGAAGACGATGAAGAAAACGAGGAATACGATGAAAAAGATGAAGAAGATAACGAAAAAGATGATGAAGAGGAAAATGAAGAAAACGACGAAGAATACGATGAAGAAAAAGAAAATCATGAAGACAATGAAGAAAATGACGAAGAAGAAAACGAAGAATACGATAAAAAAGATTAAGATAACGAAAAAGATGATAAAGAGGAAAATGAAGAAAATGACGAAGAATACCATTAAGTACATGAAGAAAAAGAAAATCATTAAGACCACGAAAAATATGACGAAGAAAACAATAAAGAACATGACGATGAAGAAAAATAGGATGAAGTAGAATTTGATGAATACGAAGAAAAAGAATACAACAAAGAAGAAGAGGAGTTAAGATGAGCGAATCAGAGGCCGGCGGTTTCAGACTCTCACCTGTTCCGATGCCATCGAACAGCGACAAAACTCGCAGAGGTTGGCGCATCTTGGTGGGGATAGATGGGTAGACGCGATGAGGCTCCTGCAACACAGCATTAGTCATGCATTCGTTGTTGTTATTTAGCATTTCATTTATTTACCGGGCCTTTGCCAAGCCTGCCGAAGGAGTAATTCGATCATTTGATTCTCAAAGCTGAAGGAGAGACGGAGCAAACAGGAGGGCTCCTTCCTCTCCCTCTCCTCCCTTACAGAAGAGGTCCAAATGCTTCTCTAAAGGCCAAAAGGGTTCCACAGCTGAACACTTACAAACTCCATGGCGCTGTTGTTGGCAAACATCTCCTGAACGCGAAACCTCCAGTCGTCTCTGGGAACCAGAGCGCCGTGCGGCCTGTGAGGCTGGCAGAGGTAGCAGATCCACGGGTCAACCAGCTTCAGAGAGGCAAACGTCCCCGGGCCGGCCAGGATGTTCAGACAGTCCTCACAGTAAGACCTGCAGGTTGTAGCGCACGGAGATAAATCAGGCTGCAGGAGGAGAGGGTCCAGATGGGGGTGAGAGAAACCAACCTGTGGCAGCCATCGTGTCCACACAGCACCACCTCCATCCCATAGCAGCAGATTGTACAGTAGGACTGATATCCATCTTCATCATAGCGATACAGGGTCTCTTTGAAGTTGTTCTTCAGAGAAACAGAGAGAGAGAGACATCACAGCTAGGGGGCATTGAACAGGTTGGGGATTTGAACCTGCAGGTTTAGTTTGGACTGAGGTGGAATGCTGTATCAACAAATATCTGCTTCTTTTAAAAACACGAGAAATAAATAACAGAATCAGCAAAACAGGAAACCTGAAGCAAAGCATTGAGCAGCTCCGAGATCTTCTACGCAGTGAACACTCTTTTCCCATCATTCTTAACTCTCTAAGCGCCAAAATATTAAAAAGGTTAAGAATTACATAAATATTGGCAATTGGAAAAGTTGCTGCTTAAGTTTTTATAATAGCAATTTGCATAAACTCCAGAATGTTATGAACAGTGATCAGATGAATTACATAGTCCTTGTTTGCCATGAGAGCTCCACTTTATTTCATTGCTGATGACGACAATGATGACACAAGGACACCTAGAAAAGCTCATCCATGCGTTTATCTCTAGCCGCCTTGATTACTGTAACAGTATCTTCACAGGTCTATCTAAAAAGTCAATCAGAAAGCAGCAGCTGATCCAGAACGCTGCTGCTCGTGTTCTCACTAGAACCAGGAAAGTAGAACACATCACCCCAGTTCTAAAGTCCTTCCACTGGCTTTATTAGTTTATAAATCATTTAATGGTTTAGCACCAGAGTACATTAGAGATCTGCTATCATGGTACAAACCATCCAGATCACTCAGGTCCTCCAGCTCTAGTTTACTGATCGTCCCTAAACCAGAACCAAACAAGGAGAAGCAGCTTTCAGTTTCTATGCTCCTCATATTTGGAACAAACTACCAGACGAATGCAAAGCTACAGAGACACTGAACTCTTTTAAATCTAAAATTAAAACTTACCTATTTAGACTTGCTTATGTGTAACTGATACTATTATTGCCAATACTACTATTACTAAATGTTTTTATCCTAAATTGTTTCTAATCAAATGCTATTGTTTGTTTTATGAATGTTTGTTTATGGTTTCTCTTATTGATTTAATGTTTTAATTTTCCCATTTCTGTAACCTTACCTTGGGTTGAAAGTGTGCTATACAAATAAAATTGCCTTGCCTTCTACTTACTAAAGCCCAGGCAAGATGCTTCCGACACCTTCTCTGGCCTGACACAAGGAATGCGACAGTTGAAACCCATGTCTAGTGTTCGTCTTTGCGCAGTGGTTATTGTAGCACTAGCTGTGTTCGCATGGACACAAGTAATCGGATTAAAAGCCTGATAAGAATTTTTTAAAAATTATTCATATAAACACGCCGTTCTGATTGATCTGACTCATTCGGATCAAAATTTCATTCCGATTGAGACAGGTGGGTTAGTTAATCCGATTGCTGCACATGTGAACTCTTAGTCCGCATAAAAGTAATTACCGCGCATGTGTGTTACGTCATGCGTTGCCGTTGACGGAAGCTGGATCAAGAAAGCATGGCGGGCAGGAAAGAAAACTGATTATACTGCTTGGCTTGTAAATCTAAAACTGTTTCCAGAAAAAATAAAAGCACGCTAAGATGAAGAAGATCGTAGCGCTCCATTTGAACTCTTTAAGCACCATGGTAGCAGTTTCGCGTCAGGCAATATTGCTACATTTAACGAGCCACGGCTGCAGATAATACCACTAATTTAATTACTACTTCACATCAGGAGATGGCGGACATCTGTAACTTTAATTTAATCAACATTTTTGGGTGTGTTACCATGGAAACTTTTGTAGTAAATCAGCTTTTTATGCACCTCTGCTACGGTTAGAGCATAGAGAGAGAGCGAGTTTTAGAAAGATAAAACGCATGATGCCGGGAGGTCTGAGTTCCCCGCCGTGAAGTATTGGCTTATTCAGATTCTGAAGAGGAATATATAACCTCTGATCAAGATGTTCAGTTGTCCAAGGAGAAAGAAAGTGAAACTCAAGCAGCGCACAATAGCAGCCGGCCGGTCCCGTTCGCCATTACACTCCACTGCAACAACAGGTGCGATGCTGTTCGTCACGTTCTCCCGCTGGGAGAAAGGTGTGTGATCGGGTAGCAGATGTAAACATGTAAACGCAGCGACTGACTCCAGCTGCAGCCCCAGTGTTTTGAGTTAATTATCTGATTGGAGTGGTGCCAGGTTTCTTCGATATTGAACATTTTCACAGTATTCTGATTTTCTGAGATACTAAATTTTGGGACTTTCATTAATTGCAAGTTCTAATCATCAAAACTAAAAGAAATCAACATTTGAAATATATCAGTCTGTGTGTTATAAATGCATCTAAAGCTGCGTTCACACCGCACATTTGGTCTGCGTCAGGCAACGCATCGGAGTTTAAATCTCCTACAGGACACCAACTACAGGTTTTCTGTTCCTCTTTAGGAGCGCCTGTCCATCGGTCTTCGGTAAGTGTTATTTATGATTTTTGAAATCTGCGTTTGTTGAAAATGTTTTCATTGGGCCCGCGCTTCATTCAAGATACGTGTATAGTGACATCACTACTGTGAGACGCTCTGATTGGTTGCCGCACTGCGTTAACTCCGTTGGATCCGTCAAAAGTTCAGCTTGCTGAACTTCGGTGACGCATGCGTTGGTACGTTGCCGTATGAAACGCAAGCGTTGTTGACGGAGCCAACGTACTCAACGCAACGCAGAGCCCTTGACGGACCTCTGACGTACCCCACCATAGACTTTACATGTAATCTTGCCGCAGCTGACGCTGCCGCATGGGGTTGGTCTGAATGCAGCATAATATACAGTGGGTATTCATTAAACTTTCTGATTCAATTCAAATTGTTCCAATTCAATATTAATATGGGTGATAATAAAGAAGTTTTTTTGAGCCGTTATCTTAATCATATGGCTTTAATTCAATGATGTAACCCTGGGTGAGTGAGCATATTAACCCTTTCAGACACAATTTTAAATTGACCGTCTGGATTTTGTCTTTCTATGTTAGCTGTAATAAGGGCAAACAATGTTGAACAATTAAATCTACTTTTGGACTTCTGATTGGATTCCTTACGATTTGTAGAAGAATCGATTTTTCAACTTTTTTCAGCACTGTATACATATATATAAAACATTTCCATCCGTCCATGAAGCACCTAAAACATTCAGGTAGATCCAGAGCTAAAATGTGCTTTTATTACTTTACTATATTATTATTTTAATAGAATAAATGTCATTATTCCATTCTTGAGCTGCTCTGTAGACAGCAGACTTTCATCTAAGCACTTTTTACCCTAAAGTATCACATGCATATCTAGCACAGTAAAATCGTACGCATCAAGTTAAATGACAAAGACGCATCATCCACTGCGCCTATTCCCTCTCTCTCTGTGTGTCTGATGCGCGCACAGCAGCAGACGCAAAATCCTCATTTAAATACTTTGCACTGGTTATGAAATGCGAACACAATCTTTAATTAGATAATTGATAAATAATAGTTTGCAAACCTACGTTTCAGAACAGTTTATGAAGGGGATGTTGATCAACCGATCTCCAGGACGATTCTAAAGCTTGGAAGTAGCTCTAGTGTAGCAGGGCCTTCCAATGCATTGTAGTTTTAGTAATTTCGCAGTGTGAGATGGAAAGCCAGATCTTGTAGCTCCGGTTTAAAATGCTTGCGGCTGCAACAAAAAGAGCGGCGGGTCGTTTCTTACTTTACACTTCAAGCAGAGGCTGCCCTTGAAGAGCGGGTGGGATATCTCGATCTCCTCGGTCCCACAACACAAACAGAAGGCTGCGGGGAAGGACGGCAGGGAGACCATTACCCGTCTTTATCTGTGCAAACAAGAGCGCATAAAACGTGGATGTAGAACATAGAACACTCACCTTCGATGTCGAGCTGCAGCTCCATGATCCGCTTGATGGTCTCCTCTGTAAAGAGTTAATTCGGTCAGTAATGGATGACAACAAGCACTCATCCTCTTTAGTCTACATCGATTTGAAAGCTCTTCCTCAGACCGACGCGCAGCTGTTAACTTTATTCATTTATAATGAGAGTGCTGGGAGGAAAGCATTTCCTAAAGCTGACCAAGCAGCTTCAGGAAAATTATAAAACTGTTACAAAAAATGAATACGTTTCAATATGTTTTATTGATTAATTTTTAATTGTCTGTTAAAACTTTTATACACTAAACCAGGTCACGTTTTCTGTTTGTTTTTCTAAATTGTGACGGATAAATCAGAAGGCCGTCTGTCATTTAAACAGATTAGTTTTCAGATGCTTTCAATTTTACATTTTATTTCAAGACTTTGCCTGAAGTGGGGGTTAAAGAGGGGCAGGGTTGGGCACCGATAACCGGCTCCAAAAAGGAACCGGTTCCTAACGTCCTAACAAGAAGATGTTTGAATTTTGATTCTTTTTTTTTTTGTGACGAGTTTCTCGCGTTTACTGTTAAAAAAAGGTTACGCTGAAAAAACAAAAAGTTGCTAGACTGGCGACCAAATTAGACTTCGTAATCACGCTACACAACAAATCGACGACGAAATTCGTTGCCAGAGCTTTCGATCATCGAATTTTATCGATTCGTTGTTGCAGCCCTAATGTAGATTGTAGAGCGGTCTGGCTGTCTGCTTGGTTAAGCCTAGTTTATGCTTCTCTGACCGTGAATTTGCCGTCAGACGCAGACGTATTGACGGAGACGTTTTTTCTCTATTGTTTTTTCAGCGTTGCTCGACCAGGACAGCAGGGGGCGCTAACTTTTAATGCCGTCTCTGCCTACTATCACAGCATCATTTCAGGTTTTTTTCTAGGCTCGTGAACGCATTGCGTCAAGCAATGGACGACAGAAAGTAAGTTTTGATTAAGCTGTAAAGCTTTTTAGCAGAAGTGCAGCCCATTGAATAAATGGAAAGAAACACAACAGCCTTTTTTGTTGTTTTCCTACACCTCTTTGTGTTCAAAAACCGCCAAAGTAACAGATAAGATAAGTTATCCTTTCAATATAAAGCATATAGTGGCCAAACGCTGCATTAACTACTGATTACAGCGACTATAGAGCCCCGTTCTGGTGAAACGATCTCTGGCTGTTATTGAAACTGACCGATCAGATGCATACGCTCTCCGTTGACGGAGACGGATAGTTCAAATTTGGGCCTCTACTCCGTGTGTCCTTGCGTAGATGACGGAGAGCCCTTGCGTCGATGGATAATGGCGCTTCGTCAATTCGTCTCTGTCAAATTGGCTGTTTGCATGATCTGTGTATGAGTATATGCCCTCTACGTGGGGGTGATTTATAGGGTAAAATACATAGCGTTAGTAAAAACTTACGGTGTTTAATCATTTGCTGGAGCTGCTCCTGGATGCTGTCGTGTTTTTATAAGCCGGCAGACGACAAAATCGCTCCCTTTTATTTTAAAATAGTTCCATACCTCTGAACTGCGAGTTCGGATGGAGGTATTTAAGTCAACCCACTCACTCATGCTGACACTACTTGCTCCCGCCGTGTTTGTTTTGAAAGTGACAACGCATCGACGCGCATTTTTTGCGTCGACGTATTTTACGTGTCATCGTAATCGACCTAATCGACTGGTTCAAACAACCAGTTGTTTTTTTTACCCCAGACGGATTTTTACCAAGTTCGCTTTTTGTTGATAATGTGAGACAGTAGAAGGTATAATCCGCTTCCTAATGGGTCAAGTAATGCTGCATTCCAGTTAACCTTTCCGAGTCGGAAAGTCAGAAATCTCGCAGTTGTCTCACGTCATTTCACAGTGACACGCCCCCTTTTAGGTCGGAATATACGAGCTCCAACTCGGAGCTCTGAGAGTAGACCGAGTAGGAAGTACTGATCGGAGAACAAAGATGGCTGCAGCCGTAGTTGAGATGTATTTTCTTTGTATTCGCACTCTTGCATTTTAATGTAATTTTTAAATGCTTTTACACACTTAACTACATTTCTGCTTTAATCCGTTCACCAATTTATAGATTGCACGGCCTTGCTGTGCGTGCATTACAACGTACAGCTTTGTTTTTCATGCTGGTCTGCTGAAGATGCTATGCCGCTAACAACAATAGCAATAATTAGCCCGCCCCTCGGCAGCTGCTGCCCTCAAAGCGTCCACGTTCTTTCCGACTCGGAGAGTAGCCAGACAAACCGGAACGCTTTAAGTCGGGAATAACGTCACGTTCTTGTGAACAGAAACTCGGACGCCCGAGTTTCCGAGACAAATGGAACGCAGCAATAGGTGTCGATTAAAAGGTTACACTTTTAAGCTTACGTTGAGAAAGACAATGTCAACAGGAAGTGAATTGGCGGACGTGACATCACGGGTCAAAAGTCACGTCCTGTGACGAATCGGGAAAACTCTGGTTTTCGGCAGAGCAATTGTCGGCTGTTATTTTATAATTTTATATAACTTTAGGTGTTAGAGGAAAAATCGATTCACGTCTGAATCTCGATTCCTATTTAACAAGATTCGGAATCGATCCGAAATGTTTGAGAATCGATTCTCAAAAAATATGTTTTCTGAACCTTTTTACATTTTCGCTTCGCGTAGTGTTTGTCATGCAACGGCCACCGTCGCATTGACAGGTCTGATGCGCCGTTGGCTAGCTGTAGCCGCTAGGCTAAAGCTTCAGCATGAAAGACGAAAGAGAAATCCAGCCCGCCCCGTCTTTGCTGAAGGTAAATGTTTGGGCCGTCTAAAAGGTCTTCTCCATGCTAATGACACCCTTGGCTAAAGTTTTTTTTTTATAAATCTGCAAGTATATAAGAGCGATCTTTCTTTATAAGCTACACATAAACATCCAGCAGCGCTGCACACCTGTGGCGCTTTCAAGGAAGTCCGAAATATATGCTGAGTTCAATAACGTTAGGACTTTTAAAATTTCTAACAAAAACAATGAAAATAATAACATAAGCCATAAATTTCTGTTTAATGATGGTTGATAAGCAACATTTGGTGCATACTAAATATTTTCAATGTATTTTCTACTACGTACCAAAGAACAAACAAAATACATATTATTATTTTTTTCTTAAAATATATCAGCATTTTTTTTTCCAAGACTAGAAATTTTGTTTAAAAGGTCTTGGATGTCCAGTTGCAATTTCATGTCTTGTTACTTTTGAACCAGTTCCCTTCTCTCAACATAGATTGTAAAATCCATTTTGTGTTGATGCCCTGTTACATTCATGGCTCACTTCATCACAGACACTTGGCAGATCAAGTTGTGTGTATTACAAACGCAAATGATGAATGAAAGAGTATTGATTAAGAAAAAAAAATTGATTTGAATCGAGAATCGCTTCTGAATCGAGAATCGTTTCTGAATCGAATCGTCACCCCAAGAATCGGAATTGAATTGAATAGTGAGATGTTGTAAGATTCCCATCCCTGTATAACTCATGGACAGTTTTTAAACAAGAAGGAGCAGCTTTATCATGTAAAACTGACCACTAAGCAGTAAGTTCAAAGGTTTATTTTCACTTCTTGAGTGTGGGTTAGGGTTGACAATAAGGCTTGTTGCTCTGACAGTGGTCACTGCAACCTCGTTTGTCATCCATAATTGAAATCCCAAGGCTGACCGCTTTCAAATAATATAAGATATGTGTATATTGACAAAAGCTGGTTTGGCAGTAGCAGCTTTCAACTACCAACTTTTTCGTGGGCCCGTTGGCGGGCCCTAGGAACGCAAAGGGGTTAAATCAAAGCTAAAAACCCATCTGTTTATTGATTCTTTTTTATTTTTGCCACTGTTATGCGACTGAACGGGCCGTGCTTCCTACCTCTGAGTTTCTGGTCAGGCTGTTTGTACACGCCGCTCGGAAGGTTGACCTTATTGTAAGCTTTGGTGTAGTTCTTCTTCTTCTGCGGCACAAAGTCTGGCGACATGTCGTTGTCTACTCCGTAAAACCAGCTGTAGCTCTTCTTAAGGCTTCTCCCCGCTCCAAGGCTTCCCCTCCCCTTTTGTCTTTGCCATCTGCTTTTCACCTTGTCCCATTCTTCTTCCCACTCGTCCTTCTCCGCCTGGGATCTTCCCTTTTCCTGCTTCCCCGTGTCTGGAGTCAGCGTTTTGGACCTTCGTTTCACAGGAACGAGACCGTTACCCTTGTTGATTTTGGAGCTGGAGGACTCATTTGAGGGAGTGCAGGACAGCTTGTTGAGCAAGACGGACACGTCTTTCAACTCACTGTTGAGGCCACCCTCGCTCTTTATCAGGCTGGAAGAGGTAGGAGCTTGATTGGATTTTTCAAAAAGTTTCTTCTTCACCTTTGGCCGGGTCTGAGCTTTAACAACACCTGTAAAAAAAACACAAAAAATATTCAGACAATCACTTCTTTACAAAACAGCAAAGAGATTAAGAGGTCCACAGTTTGTTGGAACTCGGGGTGTAACGGTACATAGAAATCACTGTTCGGTATGTTTCCGGTACACTTTAATTGGGAAAAAATTATTATAAATGTGCATTTTTTTATTGATCAGTATTTAAATAACATTTTATCCTGAATTTCTTACTTTCAATTAGTGAAATTAATTAATTTTTCATATGTTTCTATAACTTAGAAAAGTTGAAAGAATAGAACTGATTGGAGCTTTACAGTACAGACGACATAGCCAGAGTAGAACACAATGTAAAAACAGTGTTAATGTCTGATGTTTCTTCCAATATCCAAGTTTTTAATCATTTTAATGTTGAAGTAAATAGGACCACATCTAACCAATGATTGTTACTGAAACTCTGGGTCAATCAAATCAGCTTTTAATAAATTTATGAAATCTTTGCTAATTGCAGTTAACTTTTTATAAGGAAAACTGACTCAAATCCTCTTCTTACTGCTGAGAATAGACCAATGCTGTTCCCTATCCTTTGCAACAGAACCTAAAAGAATAAGCTAGATGCTTTCCTACAAAATGCCGATTGCTTTAATATATATATAAATATAGCATCAATTTTTTAAGATTATTTTTTAGAGCAACTAAAAACTTCACAACAGAAACCTTTATGATTAATTTACGTTTTCTGGGGCTGTAACTGTAAAACAAACAAAAAAATAATGCATATTACTTTTAAAGATTAAAAATGTATTACACTTTACTAACTGCTGTTTTGTAAAGAAAACGGTACTGCCGTGAATATACATTTTTGTTACCTATTCTTTTCAATAGAACCCAATAGAATGTGCTAGGTGTGTTTATTCAAGATCTTTTACAAATTTCCAATTACTTTGATTAAAATACCGCATTATTACTTTTTTTGTATTTGTGAGCTAGCAAGAAAAAAACTTTGGTGGTTCGTTGATATTTTCAAGTACTGTAATGATGCTCAAAAATCATTGTTCTGTACATTTTAATCATGAAAGATAAATATAAATATGCATATGGCTTTCTTTTTTTTAACAATAAACAAAGAAACTTTTTCCTTAAACTGGTTTCTTTCAATTCCTAAAGGTAATTTTTATTTTTTCAAGTTGTATAGTTTAAACTTCAAAGTATAGAACCGACTGGAGATTTGATTTGATTTTTGGGGAAGTTAATAAAATAGTACAAGCGGACATAGCCAGAGTAGAACACAATCCAACCACTTGAAAACAGTCCGTGTTAATGTTTAGACATGTTTAAAGGGATACTCCACCGTAGCTTAGCATAAATCAAGCATGAGTGCATACTAGTAGTTCCCATTAACTTATATTTGATATTTTGACAGCCTAGTCTCCTAGCAGTACCTGATTGCGTCATGGGCAGCTGTTGGAAAAAACTCTGCTCATTCCATCGACTTATCCGACTTATCAAATTCCTTGTTGTTGTTTAATGTCGATCAAAGTAAAAAAAAAAAATCAAATGCATTTTTGTTTCTACATTGGTTAAACTTAGCGAACAATGGCTTTTTATGTAAGGAGACCCATTAATTAAACATTTCCACTTAGGTTGTAGGAATTTGATGTGTTTAAATCTAAAACTCTAATCAACAAAGAGAGGCTGGGTTTAAATGTTATCTGAAAATGAAGCTAACAGAAAATATGGCCAAAAATGACGACTACTTTCAAGTAAAGTTGTCCGTGTGACACAAACTCCAGCCCTTTAATTATGTCTTGTTGAAGGAGAACATCCTCACACCTCCTTTTGGTCTGAGTCCATCCGGACCCGATGGCTGAAAGCCTCCAAAGGCCCAGTCCAGCATCTGCTTCAGGAGCTCCTCGCGGTCCTGAAGCAGAGGAGAAAACTGCTTCCCACAGCGCAGCGCTGCCTCCTGCAGGACACAAGCAGAACCACGAGAAGAAGGGCTGGTGTTTATTTTAGGAGATTTTGCTCATTATCTGTGTGGAGTGAAAACAGGAGAAGCAAAATACATCGAGTAGTCCGCTGATGTTTGACCTGACTCTACGACACGCCCTTTACTAGTCTTTAACCCAGTTGTTCTCAATTATTTTCTGTCCTTTTCCCCCAAACTGAAATAATATTAAGTAACCTGAAAATATTTACGTATTCATCCGTAAGAACCACTGGAACCGACATTCTGCATAAAATCTCCTTTAATGTCTTGCGCCCTAATAAATCTGTTTTTGTCACAACATTTTTTCCCCGAAAACCCCTTTTTCGATTATGACCATCTTTACTTACCTAAAAAGAATGTAATTATGGACTGAATTAAAACAGTTTAACAAATCATTAGCCACAGAAATCAATATTAACCGTTATTCACAACTATTTGCACAATTATAACAGGGTAGCTCCAGGTTTGAAGTAGTGAAATATAAGACCTTTTTAATGCCTACTGAGTCAAATTTTATGTTTAATGTTTGTGGGCAGAAATATGGATGTCTACACTTACTACTCGATTTAAATTGAATTCTGTTAAGAAGTAGAACATTTACAAGATGGTAATCTATCTGATACATCGTAAGAAGACAGAATTAATGGAGATAATATAGTTTTTTATTTTTTTATACTTTGTAAAAATTAGTAGGGCATATCTATTATGCATTGAACATGGTTGTCAACCGCCTTAAAACATGAGTTTTGGGTTCATGGTATTACTTTCAGTTGTTTTTGTTATACATTTTAAATGTTCTACGTTATTTAACTCACCAGACTTTTCGAACGGTACTTGAGCGCGTCACAGGCAGGGTCTGAAATTTACATTTGCTGTCACCGATGAAAAATATTTACCGACTGAAATCCTAAACGATTTTCACATATCTTTCACATTATATGATATTTTGTTGGAGCCAAACATAAAGGAGTAACAACTTCAAAAATAGCTGATAACAAAAATGAAATTCTGGTCAGTTCTGATAATTTTTTTGTGTGTGAAATATTTCAGAAATATATTTTTGAAAAAGAAAAAAATTACATTTTTGATTTTTACAGAATTTGTTTATTCGGCACAACAGTCCACTGCAATAACGTAGCTAAGTTGACAAATTAAACAGTCCCTCCACTAATTTGTGAAAAAGCTTTTGTGAAAAAAGTTGCAATGTTTTTAGTGGTGATTTTCTATTACATTGTCGCATAAACTTTAGCAAAATTAAAATTACTTTAAATGTAATTTTAACTGATGAAAACAGTAAAATGAGACCAGCTTAGATTGGGTCCCCACTTATGGACTGATTGGTCCGGTAACATGATATCCCTCTCACTCCTACGCAGCAGCGGTAGCCGCTGATTGGTCTGGAGTTGTTTGTTTGTCTCAGAGTAAGTTATAGCTTAAAGTTTCTAAAATTAAAAAGAAATCAGTGTGAGTCGTGAATTATGTAAGTTTTAAACAACGTGGGGATGTTGTAAGTATATGTATTATTAAATACATGAATATTACCATGTTGTCATGCTGGCTGAGTGGTTAGTGTTGGTGACTCCTGATCGGTAGGTCCAGGTTCGTGTCCCACAACTGGTGAAGTCTTTTTTTAAATTTTAATTAAAATTTTTTAGTAATTTTAATTTGAGATTTTTCAATGCAGTATTTCTTCTATTTATTTTTGTGTCATAAACATTATTCCACTGGCTAACATTATTAAACAAGGGCCAAACCCTTTTTATTTTACAGGATTAAAGGTTCAGAATAGAGGATGAATATTTACAGAAACACTTGGAGGTAGGGCTGGGTGATGTGGCTTAAAAATTAAATATCTGATTCTTTATATACCGGATCTGATTTGAGATTTTAATCTCTTTTTTTCCTACCAGATTTTTTTTCGTAAGAAGAAATTGCAAGTGATAAAAAATATATATAAAAATCCTGCTTTTATTGCAATCGTCCTGTCCTGGAGGTTACTTGAATTTAATGTCCAACTAAAAACAAGCTGCCAAGATGAAACAAAAGAAAAACAAGATGGCTAGATTAACATCATTCTGATCTATAGAAGTCTAAGTAGTACATCGGTTTAAAAAAAAAACCTATTTTCCAAAAATAAAATCTTCAACAACAGAAGAGAGATGCTTCTTGCTGGAGTTTTTGTTAAGCTAAGCCCGCACAGATATGGCAAAAATAGAATATCACAATTTTTCGATAATATCACGATTTCGATTTTATCACGTTTTTTTTTAAATGATCACCCAAAAATCTTAAATTACGCATTAAAGAAGAGAAACATTAAACAAATAAATTCATTCAAATTAGAGATAACCAACACAGTGCTAAAATACAAAGATCATAGAAATGCACACAAATATACATTATATATATATATATATATATATATATATATATATATATATATATATATATATATTCTTTTCACTTTTCAAATAACCTCAATGAAAAATACATCTAAATCATAAACGTCTTTAAATGTATTATATAAAATTTTAATCCCGACTTGTCTACTAAAACAGAAAGCAAATATGAACTTACATTAGTTTAAAAATATGATATTCAGAAAATAGAATAAAATCTTTTAAAATAAAAGACTAATATGTAGCTGCAAATATGTGCAAGATGTATTGTGCTATCTATAATACGCCTATTAATAATCGTCATACGACGCGGTAAATGCGGCTTTAACTGGTTCAAATGTTTTTTTGCAGAATGTTGATATTATAAACAGACACACATAAAGCTGCTCAATAAAAACGTAAGTGAGAACAATGTATACAGAGTGCTGCTGCATAAAATAATGACGGTAGACTGTAGTGTAAGTAGCTCTAATTATTCTTCCGTCCATCCAAACATATTTTTAATATTCCCTCCAACTCTCTGCGTATTCAGCGTACATGCGTGTTATGACGGGGGAAAAAAGGCGGCTGGACAAATGCGCAGATAGTTTGCCGTCTGTGTCGTAGGGGTAAGTTTTATGATTATTTTTTCTAGCGCTTGCTGAACTAAGAAGAAGAAGCGCTAGCCACTGCTGCAGCAGTCGGCCTCATAGCTTTAGCTGCCAGAGGGCTCATTGTATTGTTTGGGATACCTTCTCTTCAAGTGAGTAAACAAGTTTAAGGTGTTGCGATCATTTGCCTTGACGCTCTCCTTGCAAACTTTGAAAATGATGTTTGTTTTACCCTTTGTCGTCTGGTAAAAAGCTGTAGCGGCTTGAGTCGCTAATTATAGCCGTTCGGTTTCCTCATCGGACACACGAACTTATGTGGGTGACTTATTTTGGAGTCAAACGCTGAATTTCGCCAACAGGTGGAAGTATTTTCATGTCCGGAATTAGGAAACGTACGTATGCTGGCGTTCAAGTTTCATGTCCACTTGTGTGCATCGCATGCAGACAGCAGAGGAGCTTCACAGGAAGCCTTAGAAATGAGGATTAATACACATAATTTGGTGCAAACATTTACTCGTCAAATAGAAAATTTGCTGCTTTGGCGAGTGTCAATTTCAGACCCTGGTCAGAGGTTTGAAAGATGAAGGTGAATAAAGATGTTTATTTGGCTACTAAAAGATCGTTTTTAAAGACCTGCAGGTTTCTTTTTTTTTACATTTGAATTATTTAAAAGATAAAACAACTTGGTTTGTGACTGGGTAAAATCTGGCGCTGGGTGAACTGATCAAGAGGGGTTTATAGTTTAAAAAAGTTCAAAGTAGAGAACCGACTGGAGATTTGAATGGATTTTTGGAAGAAAAAAAAAGGGAAAAGAATTAAAATAGTACAAGCGGACATAGCCAGAGTAGAACACAATATAACCACTTGAAACCGTCTAGTTTAGCCGCTTGAAATTATAAAAGACATAAAACCAAAGAAACCAGCTCTATTAAAGGAGCCCAAATTCAAAGTATCTGTATAAAATAGATTCTAGTTTGAGCACTGCTGCTTGTATATCATTCAAAAGTCCTCCTGCCTCTCACCCCGTCCTGCTTTAGGAGCATCCAGAGTATGTGAGGAGACAGGTGGACATACCGACCTGCAGGGATGAGAGGACGGCCTCTCGGTAGGTGACCAGGGTTGCGAAGGATTTGGCGCAGAAGTACTGGCTGAATGCAGTGAACGGCTTCAGAGACTCCACACTGACCTACAATCAGAAAAAGATATGTGGAGGAGCTGAGCTGCACTAAAAAACATGGTGAACATTTCAAGGTGCGTAGATAAAAAAAAAATTAAATGAAAAAAACTGTAATAATGAAGCGTAGTGAAGATGGAGACTCACCTGGGAGCACATTCTCTGTCCGTACCACTCCACCATCCTCTTCTGTGGGAGCTCGCCTTGTCCTTTGTAGGGAACGATGACGCCGGGCCACGGGGAGAAGCCCTCTATCTGACCCCAGACCAGCTCGCCCTGAAAACACGCACACCAACACAGAAACTAGAGGTAGAAACAACAAACTGGGATGTGCATTTCTAGACAAATCAGTAACATTCAAAACTGTAAATATTGGCTCCTTATCAGCTTATTACTTTTCAAACACTGTATACAACTTATTTGCCTCTGTCACCTTTAATGTTTTTTCCTTTTCACTGTCACAAAATTATCTTGCGCCCTAATAAATCTGTTTATATCATATCCACAGTATTTTATAAGAATGAATAATATAAAAATGTGCTTTAAATAGCCCGTTTTACTGCCATATGAACAGCATCATGTTTTTTTCCAAAAACAGGTGAATGATATGAAAAGAATTAAAATGATTATGATTCTAATAGACATTCTTGATGTTTTAAGGCGGAATGTATAATTTTTTAAAACCTCACGTTGGCGCATGCAACAACTTGCATCTTCTAATTGCTTTGCATGTAGTACTGAAGAATCGCGCTAGGGGGCAGAGTATAGACTCAGATCGGATTTTGCCAAAGAAGAGGTAAAATAAACGTGCGACCGTAGGAAATTATTAGCTGGTTAATATTCAGATAACAGAAAAAAAGACGGCAGAAGTATCGTAGATGGTATGTAAAACATATTTACCGCTATTTTTGATTTCTTTTTACCGTTTACCAACAGACGGTCAAATAGTGTTCAACACTTCCCCCTACTGGTTACTCCCAATAGCGTTTGTAAAAGGTATGCCGTTTGGTTCTCGTTTGACATTTTAAAGCCGATAAACTTTTTAAACTGTAGTCCAGGCTCCTCTTTTTTTGGAAAAACTTCATCAGAATTGTGTACTTCCCTCCTGCCAGCAGCTGTACTTAGTTAAAAACGTTATTTTCTACACTGTGTTGAAAAGCGTGTAGCAGTGAAATCGGTCCTGCCTGAAACACTTTAACTCATTAAATGTTCCGGAAATTGTCAGAGCTATTCACCGGTATAGGGTTGTATTAAAAATTCATATCATAACGAAAATAAACACGGGTTTCCGGTATGAACCGGTATACCGTCCAGGCCTAGTAGAGACACAAATTTTAACTATCCGTATCCGTCGACGGAGAGCGTCTGCATCTGATTGGTCAGTTTCAGTAACAGCCAGAAATCGTTTCACCAGAACGGGGCTCTATTGTCGCTTTAATCAGTAGTTAATGCAGCGTTTGGCCACTATATGCTTTATACTTGAAAGGATAACTTATCTAATCTGTTACTTTGGTGATTTTGAACACAAAGGAGGTGTAGGAAAACAACAAAAAAGGCTGCTGTGTTTGTTTCCATGTGTTTTTAGAGTATTCAATGAGCTGCACTTTTTGTAAAAAGCTTTAAAGCTTAATCAAAACGTTCTTTCTGTCGTTCATTTCTCCTTGAGGGAGAAATGCGTTCACAAGCCCAGAAAACAACAGAAACGACGCTGTGAAAGTAGGCAGAGACGCCATGAAAAGTTAGCGCCCCCTGCTGTCCTGGTCGAGCAACGCTGAAAAAAACTATAGAGTGGAGGAAACTACTACTATAAAGAAAAAACGTCTGCGTCTGAGTGCAAATTCGCGGGCGGAGAAGCATAAACTGGGCTTCAAGTTCCTCCCTCCGAGCAGCTCAACAGCTGACAGGTGAACAGCCGATCTCCTTCTCAGAAAGCAGGTGAAACGTTACCAATCTGCCTCGCGCTGCCCGGCGACCGCTTGCAGATTGGCTCGTGGTGTTCGGCCAGCCGGTTGAGTCTGCGCTGTCCTGCCTCGGCTCTTTTTAAATGTGCAGCCATAACAAGTTTTACGCACCTGTAACAAAGCAGCTGATTGCTGCGCTCCTCCTCCTCAATCATCCAGATAAGTTAAAGTTTTTCTCTTGGAGCTTCACAGAGGTAAACAAATGCAGACAAAACACACCAAATCCGCACACATATACACTAGGGATGCCAGAAAATATCAATATGCCAAAATATTGCGATATTTTCTGTCATGATATTGTATCGATATTCAAAGGCAAAGAATCACTTTTGAATTTTTTAAGAATTTCAATTAAAACATTAAAAATTACAGTAATATTGTCATAAAATTAAAAGTATGACTGGGAGTTAGTGGCTTTTCACCTTCTTTGTTCCAGTGGATCAACTAGATCTACTAATAAAAACAGGTTGGAGTGTTTAGAATAATGTGACAGTTTTTTCTCAGTTAAAACCATTTGTAAAAATAAAAATATATAGTCTTACTAATGGTATCGTGACATATCGTATCACCAGATTCTTGCCAATACACATCCCTATTAGTTAGCTTAGTTTTGTTTAGTGAAGGTAGGTTAATTAATTCTGCCCCAAAATACTGCCCAACTAAGTCAGCTTCCTTCATTCCCGAAATGAAAATGTCATTTTGAGATATTTTTGTTAATATAATGTACATTAATTTGTGTGGAATTCTACCTAATTTTTTATTTTTATGCCTAAAAATTATTCTGGACCAATATCTCGCATTGTTACGCTCATTTTACACTATTAACTGTGTTCAGGTCCAATAAAATAGGTTGTAGTGAAACACACGCTTCTCTTGTGTTTTCATGGTTCTTAATGAAAATTTATATAGGTGACAGTAATAGCCAAGTATAATTATTAATAAAAGCGATTAATCGATTAGTCGTAATAATAATGGACAGATTAATCGATTATGAAATTAATCAGAATTAAACAGAATATTACTGAAGTGTCTCAGGATTGGGGATTTCCATAATATGGTCGCCCTGTGTTATACTTCTAGTGCCAACACACATTTCCTTTAGCTTTCATGGAAAAATCTGACTTTAATGCGATTAGGAAAAACATTTTAATTTGTGGTTTCACGTAAATAAAAGAACATAAATCAGTTTAGATGCTTCAATTAATGGAAAGTGGATGGGTTTAACAGAAAACAGCCATGGAAGGAATGAAGAAAAACCCTCCATGATGCAACAATAATCAATTCGTTGGGCATGCAAGATGGCTGACCCCTCCTGCATGCAGTACAAGCAGCGCTAGCCCCAAGCATGTTCACCAAGAAAAGACTTACGACGGATTTTTCCGGAAACCCTTCAGTAGCTGGTGCTTTGGTTGTTGAATCTTGCCGCTGATCCTCTTCGTCGCTCGTCACGATGAAAATAAAGTTTCCCTGCTGAATCCCATCGCCTGCAAAACGGCATGGAGTGAGGGATGAGCGACGTCTGCAGGACCGCGGGGAACAAAGCTGCCGAGGCCACTCGTCTTACCCGTCGTCTTCGTCCGGTGGCCCGTCGGAGACCTCGCCGGCTCCATGGTGATGTCGATCACGTCTGGTGACACAGAACACAGTCGCGGTGGTTGGCTCACAGGTTCTGATGGCAGAACCCGACCGTCAGGTAAACCGCTGACGTCCTACCTGAGGAATTGTCCGTGAAGTCCGTTTCCTCCTCACTCCCGTAGCGTTTCTTGTTGTGTATCAAGGGCTTCGCTGCGGGTCTCCTCTCATCCTCTGAAGAACTCTCACGCTTCTTGCAGCTAAAGGCCTCCAGCGACGGCAGCTTCCTCCTGCCGACAGACGACCCCCGACCCCACTTCTCCACCTGAGGCGACGCTCTGGGGGTTTTCTCCCCGTTGGGGGGGATTTTGAGGTTCTTGTAGGCCTCGAAAGAGAGAGAGAGGAAACGAAAACAAGTCAGATCAACAATAAGACCTCAAAACGAAAGTTGGAGAAATGGAACTCTAAAGCCTGGTTTATACTCCTCCTCTACGTCCGAACGAACTGACGCAGCGCCATTATCCGCCGACGCAGGGTCTCTCCGTCACCTACGCAAGGACGCACGGGGTGGAGCCACATTTTCTGTTCATCAAAGTAGAGTGTATGCCTCTGATTGGTCAGTTTCAGTAACAGCAATAGATCCTTTCACCAGAACGGAGCTCAATTAAAACATCCGTCGTCGGTTGCTTCTTGAGGGGGGAAATGCGTTCACAAGCTGGAGAAAATAAACTCTGGCTAAGCAGAAAATACACTGCAACGGTAGGCAGACCCACCATAAGAAGTTAGCACCCCCTTCCTGGCGGGGAATTGTTTTGCAACACTGACAGAAAAAGAGGACTATAAACAAATAAAAAAACGTCTGCGTCTGATTGCAAACTTGCTGACAGAGAAGTACGAACAGCTCTGTTTGGGTTTTTTTTCTATAAAATAATCCATTTTAATATCACTAGTTCAAAAGGTTGTAGCTAGGGCTGCAACTAACAATTATTTTAATAATCGATTAATCTGTCGATTATTTTTACGATTAATCGATTAATTGCTTTTATTTATAATTATATTTGGCTTTTACCTTCACCTATATTAATTATTACGAGCAAATTTTCATTAAGAACAATTAAAACACAAGATAATTGTGCAGTTCACTGTAATCTATTTTATTGGACCTGAACACAGGTATGAAATGAGAGTAACAGTGCGAGATATTAACCAGAAACAAAACGAGGTAGAATTCCATACAAATTAATGTACAGCATATTAACAAACAAAAATATCTCAGCCCATAATGAAGGAGGCTGATTTAGTTGGGCAGCATGTTGGGGCAACATTGGGGCTCTCAGAATGAATTAACCTACCTTCACTAAACATTTTCATGGTCTGTTGGGTGTTGGAGTAAATGTGGCTTTTTAAATCTGGATCTTCTGCTTTCAATTAAATGAACTCAAACATTTCAAAGATCAGTTTTGTGAAAGACAGCAGGCTGCAAAATGTGATTTGTGCATAATTGTTCTTCAGGGACTGAATGGGGGGGTGACAAAGACAACTGTTGTGTTCACACTTATGATTGTGTCCTTTACTGGCAAAGACCAACAGACTTTCTCACTCTCCTGACACAGAGACTCCTATGAGTTAGAACGATAAATAAGTGATTATTCCTGAATGTTCAGTGCTGCTTAGCAGGGGCGTGTCCAGGAGGTGAATAAAGAGGGGCTAAAAGGGGCCCAGGTTGGGTCTGGGACTGTAGCACCAAAATAAAAGCAGAAATGTTCTTCTAGTGGGGACCCAAACCGGGCTGGTCACATTTATAGAGTTTTAAACTGTTAAAAGGACATTTAGTCATTCTATTTTGCTAAGGTTTATGTGACATTGTCGTTTCAAACTCTGCTTGCTTTTCAAACAATTTAGGTGATTGGCGAAAAATAAAAATCACAAAAACATTGCAACTTTTCACAAAAAAGTGGATGGACTGTTAAGTTTATTAACTTACATTATTCCCGTTGGCTGTTATTTTGTCAAATAAATACAAGTAAGACATACTGTAAATGGGCTTAGTTTTGGAGCCAAATTTTGGAGTTGGAGTTCTCCGTTTTTTTGAGAGATAAAAGGCAAATGCTACATCATTTTACAGCCACAACATTTTCGTTGTGCATGATTTCTTTTGGTTGTTTAAAAACGTTAAAAAAACTATCCGATTAATCGATAAAGTGCTAGATTAACCGATTAAAAAAGAATCGATTACTGCAGCCCTACTTTGATTATACTTCAATAAACTAAAATAGGAACTACATGTGTATTCCTAATACACTAGTAGTATATAGATGCATCTACTTGTTGCATATATAAATTGATCTTTTACTCTGAAGTAGAATTAAGTTATTATAATTTATAGCACAATACAAAGACATGGTCCATTTAGGGCTGCACGATTATGTCCCAAAAATAATCACGATTATTTTGATCAATATTTTAATCACGATTATTAATCACGATTATTCATCCAGTCTTGTAAAATATCTATTTTTATTGCACCATTTATTAGCTTTTAAAAATTTCAAAATTTTTTGTGAAAAATAAAACTTTAGATTAAAATAGATGATTAAAATGCAAAAAAAACTAACAAAAACAAACTCCTATATATATATATATATATATATATATATATATATATACATATATGTGTGTGTGTGTGTGTGTGTGTGTATAAATACATATATATATATATATATATATATATACATTTAAAAGTACAAGCTAAATATGTATTTGAAGAGTGCAATCTAAAAGTGCAATTTATCGGAAACAATTACAGCTTATACAGAAAAGGCCTTTGACATTCCCTGCATCCAAATCCCTAGTATTTACTATATGCTACGTAGCAAATATAACTCACCTGTTAATGTAATACTGCATAGCAAACGATCGCGTAATAGGCATGAAATCAGACATACTGCTCCACCATGTTGCGTTTCCTTTGACCCGTATTGACTGTTCTGTTGACCCAGATGTTTACGTTACGTTCGCCTGTGGTCCCGCCTCCTCTAGCCGTTATTTTGTCTGGTATGACTTAAGAACTTAAATGTTTAATCAGTCAAAAAACAATTACAGTAATCAGTAACATCGCTACATGTACATTTATCTGCCGAAACTACGGCGGTGTCAATTGTTGACAGTCGTCTTTAGCCATTTTTAGCTAGGTCCTTCTTCTTCTATGATTTCGGGGCGTCCGCTGCATTTTGGGATAGCATAGCATCCACCGGCTGCTTACTGTGGCGGTAGTACACTTTATGCTTACTAGTCAGATCCATAATGGAGCTTTGGATCCACTACATTGCTCAAATACTCCTTTTCACCTGCTACGTAGCAAACGTAGTGCAGCCGTTATGAATGCTGAGTGGCGTGTGCGTGGTTTTTATTTGGTCAGCTTAAAGAAGCTTTAGCCATGCGTCTGCCCCCTGGTGGTTGGCAGACTATTGGATGAGGCGGTGTACGATGAAGAGGCAAGCAGTGAAGCTCGCATTTTGAATGTAAATATCGTTCACGATCAGGTTCATTTAATTGTGGCCACCAAACTCGTGATCACGATTAAAATCGATTAATTGTGCACCCCTAGTCCATTGTATACCTGCTATAATTTTACTTATTTGTACTTGATAAAATAATATTCAATTGTTTTGCTAAGGGGCAGTTCACCTCTGAATGGCTAAGGATAAATAAAAGGGTTCTGGAGTGGCCTAGTAAAAGTCTCACCTTAACTCTGAGAGAAATGCTTTAGCATGACCTTAAATAGATACCAGCTGCTTTTTCTTCTTGCAAAAGAGGAAATAATTCCTTAAATACATATTTTTTTTGTATTCAACCCAGCTATTTATTTTTTATATAAAAACTGTTTGACGATGTAGAAAATATGACCAGTTTGGTCGTGGTAATGCTCGTCTTTAATAAGTTTTATGCTCGTTTTCCAGTGGCCGACGCGGTTTAAAACGGCAGCCATTGAGAAGAGCTTTTAGAACTCACCTTAGCAAACACCCGAGTCTGGTGCAGGGAGCCGGGCAGCGCCAGCAGGGTCAGGAACAGCCTGTGTAACTTGGGCCACGGCTTCATTTTGGTTAAGATCTGCACAGACGACATCAGGAAGCACAGCACCCGTTATTACTGTTCATTAATCTGAACACGTCAGACAGCGCTTCTGAGTACATGCTCTGCCCACAGCCTGGAAAATACACCTCAATAAAAGCAGGAGAAGATCAGCAGCGATTGTTAAATAATATTCAAGATGTTTAAACTCTTAAGCCAGAGACTTTTATGCATACCAGGGGTTTTTCCTGCGTTCAAATTTGCGTTTTTGGATTATTTTTTCTCTCCCTAAATAATAAAAGCCACCTTTTAAAAACCGTATCGTGTGTTTACTTGTGTTATCTTTGACTAATGGTTAAATGTGTTTGATGATCAGAAAGGTTTTGTGTGACAAACATGCAAAAGAATAAGAAATCAGGAAGTGGGCAAATAGTTTTTCACACCACTGTAAGTTAGTTTAGGAAGGTTTTAAATGGATAAATATGACTTGTCGTTTTATTTTTATTTACACAGAAAGGAATCTTGAATAACAAGGAAAGTACTTAACTATTGGGCTTTTTATCTTGAGTAAAATTTCTACATTTGGCCCTCGGCCCCCTGATAGATATTAATTCTGGCCCTCTGAGGGGGAAAATGTGGGCACCCATGTTTATGGGGTTAATCAGAACGTAAACTCTCTCCATGTTTTGGCCAAACGTGAGTTTATTACTTACTTAAATGCCTGACGGTTTTAGAAGAGCCACGTTCTTATAATAGTAGCAGTAAATAAATGCAATCGACACGGATCCTGCAGCTCCTCCTAGAATCTTCCGCTCTTTTATGTTTTTATCGGGTTACGATGACAAACCTTAACCTGTTTTAACGGGATTTTATATGACGGAACCAACAGAGATCATCATCACACATCAGTTAACTGGATGAAAAACACCTTTAACCCTTCGTAGTCCCTCAAATAAAAGCTACACTTGGGATCCTCGGCACAAAAAAATGTCCAAGAGAAAAAAAGTGCAAATAAAGTCATATAATATTTAATTACTCTCAAAAAAATTTTCACAAATGCCTCAGTCCTCTAGAAACATAAAAAAAATGCCTGTTTCTGAGATGAAAGCCATTTAATACCAGGTTTTATTTGAAATCTGCACTCTAAAAAAAACCCCAAAAAACAGGAAAATGACATAAAAATTGTCTATTAAGATATTGCTCTTCTTAAAATGACCGATTTTTTTGATGCAAACTGTAGAAACAACATTCACAAAAATTATGAAACCAAGCATGGACACCAGTGTATGACATCTCTAAAAAACGCTCAAACCATATTTTTTAGAAATACATATTGCATTATGAATTCAGGGCCCATAGGATCCCAAAAATGTGAATAATTTAAATTCATCTTTATTCAATGCCCCAGCATTTATAAAGAAATCCATTATTCAGGTGAAAAAAAGTCAAAACTACAATTTCAGTTTATGATGGCCGCAGAAACACTGGTGTGTAATTTTTTTTTTTAAATGGGGATATTAAGGTCTGTTAGAAAAATGTCGTTTGAATGGGAGTCAATGGCACAAAAAAATGTCCGAGGGACCTTTATGTTACTGTAATGAATATACAATGTTTTAAATCTAGTATGAGAAAAAAAAAAAATATTTCTGTCAAACTCCTCCAAAAATGCACATCTTCGGAAAAAATTGTAAGAATTGCATTAACACAACAGTTATTCTAAAAATGACACCCGCCTGCGCAAAAAAACGCCCCAGGGACTATTAAGGGTTAAACATTTTGCATAATTTATCTACTATTTAATTTGTGGAAAGTTTTGGGTTGTGGAATAATTTGGCGCTATTTTTCCCCCCCTCCTAGGCCAGCCAGGACTGGCAGGGAGATCATGGTAGCTCCGGAAGAGCTGCAGGGATTTATAGCTCAGGTTGGGAGAATCCGAACCTCTTACCTTCGCCCAGCTGCTACAGTCGGCACTCCCGCTCTTTTCTTCCACGAGCTTCCTGAAAACGCAGCAGTTGCTCGCCAGCTCCGCCTCTTGAGGCCCCGCCGCGCAGACGCCAAGCTGGACGCCCATCGCCGACAAAACCTCCCAGGGAAAATGTTTCTCCTGAGAGGGAGAGAGTTGAACACAAAAAATCCCATCAACATTTATCATTTTACCGGTTAACAAAACTTATATATTTATATATAAAGATATGTTCTATTAAGATCAATCAGCAATATTCTGTTTATTGATTATGTTTTGTGGTGGTACAAAAAAACTCAGATTGCTATGGATGGACGGATGGCCATTTAAAAATAATCAATGTTGTTTTTGGAATGTTTTTATGAGGACTGGGTTGCCTTTTTTATTTATTAAAACCGGTTTAAATCATTTTGGAGCGGTTTCATTTGTAGTATAGAAGCATACATGTAAAATAAATCAAATTAATATGGATTATCAGGATTTCTTTTTCATTTTCAAAATCTAGCTGCTATTTTTGACCTAAAAAACCCCGAATTAAAACACCCCAGAATACAAAATTCAATTTGAAATGTCAAAATTTAACATTTTAAAGCCTTTTGGTCTTTCTCTGACTACACATGTAATTTTTGACACATAAATAAAATTAAAAAGAAATCATTGAAAATTATTTTTCATTTCTCGATTCAGCATTACTCATTCCGTAACTTAATTAAAATTAATTTACAAATAACACCCCAGCAAAAACAGCCATAAAATCACATTTGAAATGTCAAAGTTGAAAAGTTAACACCATTTTCACTTTCTGACTACAAATCCGTTGTTTGACTCATGAATAAAACGAAAAAGAAAACATTTAAACTTTAGGAAAGGCTATTGCTGTTTCGTTTTTATGCTCGCCCTGCCAAAAATTTATTCAAATGTGTCGGTGCAGGAGAATGACGCCAGGAATCGTTCTCCTCTTCTACTGCTAAGGTCACGCTGGCAACAACATGGCGGCGCTCCCAGATTCAGATTCACTGTTCGCACAATCGGCCTCGCTCACCTTTTTCCCTTCACCGCCTCTTAAAGGCACAGTATCCCTTACAGCTGAAGGACGTAACCTGTACAATCAATAGATCGAGGAGGTCTTCTAGTGGCCGTTAGCTGTAAAAAATCGACAAATTAGCTTCACCGTTGTGTAGGCCGCAGGGTTCAGAGCATGGGGGGAAAAGTAGCTGCATGAGAAACCTTAATGTTTCCTAATAGTTTGGACTCCTCCTTTGGTTTTGGTGTCGCTTTTTAAAGCTACCCAAACAGAACGGAGACGTTTCGCATTGATTGTAGTATAAAATAACGCTGTAACTGTTATCGACAGGACTGCTTCATCATATTTATCAGCGTTTTTGATGCTTCTTTATTTTGTTTCTACCATGTTGTGTTATTATTCAGTGGAGTGCCATTAGCAAAGTTACAAAACTAAATATTTAACAGCGATAATTTGAGATATTTAGCCTGTCAACAGTGAAAAGAAAGGGGCCCATCTTCTTATGTCATACTGGCGTCCATGTTAATCATTCATATGAAAATGTCACAGTTTATAACTGAAGCTAAACATTTAGTCAGGAAGTTAAGCTACAGACTAATTATTTTGTTGGTAAGCTAAATATTTAAGTTCGTAGCTATTTATCTTCCTAATTAAATATTTAGTTAGCGAAACTCAATATTTAGCTTCTTAACTAAATATTTAATTGGGAAGCTAAATAATATGTTAACAAACTAAATATCTAGCTTCTTAACAAAAAAAATTTTTTTGTGGGGCTAAATGTTTAGTTGGCAAACTAAATATTTTGTTTCCCGGCAAATTTTTTAGTTAAAACGTTAAATATTTAGTTCATAAAATAAAGATTTATGTTTATAACTAAATATTTAGCTTCCCAAGTGAATAGTTTGAAAAACTCAATATTTAGCTTCTTAACTAAATATTTAGTCGAGAAGCTAAATATTTAGTTTGTAAAAAAATAGTCAGTTGGGAGGCTAAATATTTAGTTCACAAAATATTTACATTTATACTTAACTGAATACGAAGAAAAACAGAATATTGATAAATATTTAATTTGGAAGCCAAACATTTAGTTAGCAAACTAAATATCAAGCTTATTAGCTAAATATTTAGTTGGGACGCTAAATATTTAGTTAGCAAACAAAGTATTTAGCTCCCCAACTAAGTTTTGGTTAACTTTAAGTTCACACAATAAATGTTTACATCTATAAATATTAGGCTTCCCAACTGAACATTTTGTAAGCAAACTAAATATTTATCTTCTTAACTCAACATTTAGTTGTGAAGATAAATATTTGGTCTGCGGAGTAAATATTCACGTTCATAACTTAATATTTAGTTTCCTAAGTAAATATTTAGCTTCCAAACTAAATGTTTAGTTAATTTATATGTGAATAAAGAACTCTGGAAAACGAATCCCCACTTTTTCCTTTTATGACTGGAATAAGCCAGATTATCGGTGTTAATTTCTTACTTTACAAACGGGAACCCAAACATTCGGACACACGTTCAAGTCTTTATGAATAAATTAGGGAAAAGCCAACAATGAATTGTTTGCAGATATTTCTGGAATCTTCTGGCTTTAAAAAAAAAAAAAAACAAGAAGTAAAGGAGAGACCGATGAGGAAGAAAAAACAATTTTCTTACTGTGATACTTTTGGGATTTTTCAGCATCAGTCCAATATTCCTCAGTGTCACGTCTCCCAGTGGACCCGGAATGCTCTCCACCAGACTCTGGAGCGCTGCTTTATAGAAAGACTTGGCCTCCTTCAGGAAAACGGAAACGTTCTGCTCCCCCAGACTTTGCCTGGAGCCACGCAGGAAGTCTGAAGCGTGCGGGCCGACGTTCACCTCATCGTCGGGGAGCAGGTCTTCGCTGCAAAGTGCGTCCAGCTCCCGCTTCAGGAGGAAGCGGTCGACGGTGGACAGCCGGTAGATACAGGCGGTGTAGGACTGCAGCACGATGGACGTCAGCTGCAGCTCCAGCGTCAGGTCGCCGATGCCCGACCGCTGCAGCTCCTGGAGGCCTCTGAGGGGCTCCAGCGAGTGGGAGAGGAACAGGAAGCGCAGCCGGACCGCGTCGTCCAGCAGCCGGCTCCCGATCCGGCTACAGGCCTCCGTCTCCTTCAGGGACTTAAAGTACTCCCGCAAATCCTGCCAGCGGGCGGCCATCTTCTGCACGCTGTTGCCGATGAAGGAGCACTGTGCCGCGGCCGGGTGGAGAGGGTCGTACGGACCGGCGTCCGCGAACACCTCCTTCAGGCTGTCGTTGACTGACGGGCAGGTGGAGTAGTGGCGATGGATGTCTGTGATCAGGTCGACCGCGCGGCCGAAGGAGCCGGCGGCGAGTCCGGCCTGGCAGGCTCGGGCCGCTATGCCGGGGACGCCGCAGAGCGACAGCAGCTTGGGGCTGAAGGCCTGCAGCCGGGACGCGAACACCCGGCTGAGGCCCGGCTGCGGCGCGCTGCAGTAGAACGCCGCCAGGCTGGACAGCGGGAGCTCGAACTTCCTCAGGGCCTCCACCAGGAGCCAGGCGTCGGAGTCCGCCACGCGCGCCAAGGCGTCCGTGTCCCTGCTGGCGGGCCGGCGAGGGTCGGCGCTGTCGGTGCTCATCTGCAGGGTGTGCAGCAGCCTCACCGCGCCCTCGGAGGAGCGCTCGTCGAAGTGGCCGAGGAGCAGGGCGGTGGCGCTCCGCCCGGCGCCCAGCTCCACCCCTACGTACAGGTACACGCAGTAAGGCCCGTCCCCGACGGCCCGCGCCACGTCCTCCGGCTCCGCGGAGAAGACGTCATCGTAGAAGTGCGCCCGCAGGAAATTCACCAACTCGTTCCCTGGACTCTGCTTGTCCACTGCGGGTTCTGCCGGCTCCAGGCGCTGGATCGGCTGCGGCCAGACGGGCTCCTCCTTCGGCCGGACGGCCTCCTTCTTCGCCGGAGTCTTCCTGAGTCCAGATCTCTTCTCCACCGACAGGAACACCACGTCCTCGTCCTCCGACGTCACACAGATCACGTCTGAGCTCTGCCATTTTTCCATATTTAAAGCCAGTTCTGATGTCCAGGGAAAAGCTGGCGGGATGAACGCTCATCTGACTCTAAAGGAAGAAAAAAATCTGGGAAAAGTTATCGTCAGATCAAATTCCTTTCAGTAAAAAACAACATTTAATTACAGAGAATTAGAGCCGCTGTAGATATTCGAGTATATTCCACAAAAACCTGAGATTAAACTCTGATGATATGGAGATATATGGCGATACTATGAGTAAGACTAATAATTTAATTCTTATAACTTAATTTTAAAGTACATACATAAAAAAAATACATCCAGTTTTATTACTGGATCTATTTGATTGAAGAAGGTGAAAACAGACATTAACTACATGTCACACTTTGAATTTTACTACAAACTCAACGTCATCATTAATGGCTTCACGAAAAAGTAAAAAAATAAATAAATAAAATAGATACATCGCTTTTTAATATCTATACAATATAATGACATAAAATTTATGAGCAGAATCGATATTTTCTTACATCCCTAATTTTGTAAAATAACAAATATAATAATAATAATAGGATCAAACATCTCCAAAGTCGAAAAGTTGTATAAATTTGCAAAAGAGAAAACTCTGAAATTTCCATGAATAAAAAATCACAATTTAATATCTAAACTAATATATTTTATGACATTGTAAAACTCAGAATTTTTAAAGAAACAAAAAAAAAGAAAAAAGAAATCAATTCTGAGATTTTTAATCTGTTATTTCCATAGACTGTATAAAGTAGTGAAGAGGGCTGCAACTAACGATTATTTTCACAATCGATTAATTTGTCCCTTATTTTTACGATTAATCGCTTTTAATAATTAATAATAATAGTCTAATAATTAATTAAATATTAATTATTATATTTGGCTTTTATTTTCACTTATATAAAATTATTACGAACAAATTTTCATTAAGAACAATTAAAACACAAGAGAATTGTGCAGTTCACTGCAATCTATTTTATCGGACCTGAACACAGTTAAAACAGTGTAAAATGAGCGTAACAGTGCGAGATATTAACCAGAATAATTCTTAGCCATAAAAATACAAAATTTGGTAGAATTTCATACAAATTAATGTACAGCATATTAACAAACAAAAATATCTCAGCCCATAATGAAGGAGGCTGATTTAGTTGGGCAGCATTTTGGGGCAGCATTGGGGCTCTCAGAATTAATTAACCTACCTATAAATTCATATAAATTATAAATATCATGGATTAAAAAGTAAAAATGCCAGACGGGCCCGTCCGTGGGACGTCGGAACGTTAAGGGGTTAAGCTAAAACGTGATTATAAAGCAACTAATCGATGACTTAATTAGTTGTCAACCATTTTAAAAATCGATTAGTTGTTTCAGCTCTAGTAGGGATGCACAGATACTCATTCGAATGCATTTTTTATCTGCAAGTTAACCGACAACATGAACCAACACTTAAAGTGAGGAAACTCCAATAAAAAATAAATAAAACATTTCGTGACATTTTAGTTCTATGGTCATTTTTATCACTGTTTAATGTTTTTATCTCACTGTTTTTTGTAACGAGCAGAGAAGAAAATAAAACCCAACTTCAAATTTCATCACAATTTTTGTGGCGCAGAAGTATCGGCATCGGTGCTCTGTATCAGCAAGTACTCGGATCCAAGTATCGGTGTCGTATCGGTTTGAAGAAAGTGGTATCGTTGCATCCCTAGTAGAAAGATAGTGATTCAAACTTCAAAAGAGTTTTAATCAGGACTGTGTTGAGAAAAAAAAAATCTATATTGAATCGATTCCCTTTTTTAGAGTTAAAATAGGAATTGAACATCCAGGCAGCCGTTTTAAGACTTAGGTCTGAAAGTGTTGATACAGATTTTTCATGGTAAACTGTCACCCAGTGTTAAGTCATTGAAATACAGGCAGATAATTAAGATAACAGCTCAAAAAAACATTTTTAATAGCACTGACCCAAAGGTATATATAACTGGATCAGACTGAATCGGATCGGATCATGATAACCTATTCTAACTCTTGAGAATCGGATCGATTCTTGAAATTTGAATTGATACCCAGCCCTAGTTTGATCCAGTTAGATATAGATATGATTCATTGCTATTAAAACTGTTTTTCTTTTTAGCTGTTATCTTAATTAGACTGTAATTCAATGACTCAACACTAGGTAGCGTTACAGTTTACAGGGGGAAACCCTTTCAGAGCCAAGCTTTAAAGTGCCCGTCTAGACTTTTCCTTAATATTTAAGCTGTAAAAAAGGGCAACGTTAAAATGATTAAATTGATTTTTGGGCAACCAAATCGACTTATAGGATTTTTTTTAAAACAATTTATACAGAATTGTTGTTTTTTTCAAAGCGGCAATAATTATTATTAACATTTCTGACAGAAAATGCCAGTAAATTTAAGTGTTAAGCATCTGGATATTTCCAAACATGCAGGTGGTGGCTACACTTTTTGTAAAATGAACACTTAACATTATTCTTTTTATTATTATTAGTTCTATTCTTACAAATTTCTAATTTCTGGAAATTATCAGATATATTTATCAGAAATATCAAATATATCCCTTCAATACTAGAATTCTTTTCTTTCAACTTTTCTAAATCTAAGGATTTCATTTCCCCCCGGGAAACTATGTAAAGTTAATCTCAAAATATCTGTTTTAACTGGTACATTTTTTACTTTTTACATCTGAGAATTTCCTTTTTTCCTGGAAGCTATGTAAAATTAATTTCAATTTTTAAGCTTTACCTGGTAAATGTAAGAATTTTTTGACGGATAATTTCCTCTTTTTCTGGGAAATATGAAATTAATATCAAAATTCTGGAGTTATAACTGGTAACATTTTTACTTTTTTTTTTACATCTGAGAATTTCCTTTTTATTTCTGGAAGCTATACAAAATTAATCTCAATTTTGAAGTTTTAACTGGTAAAAATAAGATTTTTTGACAGATAATTTCCTGTTTTTTCTTTCTGTAAAATATTTTGAAACAAATGTCAATCTTTTAAAACTGTTAAATATTTGAAATTTTTGCGTTTTTTCCCCGAAAATAATAAGAGAAATTAACCTCATTATTTCAGAGTTTTATCCGATAAATTTAACACTTTCTGACAGAGAATTCACATTTTCTGGAAAATATGCTAAATTTGTCTCAACATATAATCCTTTTTTTTACTTGTATATTTCAGACATTTCTACATCTGAGAATTTCCCATTTTCGGGTACGGTTAAGGGGTTAGAAAAAATGTGAAATTAAATGTATCTGTATAAATTGGTTCGTATTGCCCGGTTTGTCATCATGGGGAGCAGAGCTTTCGGCTGCTCGTCCCCTCGGCTCTGGAACTCATATTGACTCTATTCCTGTATTTAAAATGACAGCTCAAACCACTCCGGTTCTAAGCGCTTGCTCAGTTTGGGCACAGACTTGGGTTGTTGTATTGTACAAGGGAAATGAATGGATGAAGGAACACAAAAGAGTCGGCAAATCTTTTACTCTTTTTTTTCCCTCCAGGCTGCAGCAGGCGGAAAATAAATCTAACAAGGAGCGATAACTATCCCCACAGAAAGTATTTCCTTTTCATCTCATTACGCAAGCAAAAAAAAAAAAAAACACATGCCATCATTATGTGAATCTGTGTGGAGCAACAAAAACAAAACAGGACATTAGTGCCTTTAAAAATGAGCCATATATAGTGTTTGTTTTTTTTATCTCGCTCCTTTCTTTTACACAGTTGTATCACAGAGTTTTTGGAGCGGTCACCAAAATTCATACTCTTTAATGGCTCTGTAAAATTAAAAAAAGATCCTTTTTCAGTTCTGTGTTACCACTAACCGATTGATTGGGATTTTGTTGCATCAATAGACTTGTTTTGGACTCGTAGGAGGCAAAAAATACGATATCGATTTAAAATTAGACATTCCCAAATTTTCACTTTTGTCTTACAACTTTGTAGCGACAACACTCTGATCCAAAAAAAGACTTTACTGGGACGTAAATGAAGTTAACAACAAACAGTTTGGTTTTTAATTTAACAATAAAAAAAGTAACAACAGAAGAAACCCCAGGGTTGAATCACATATCAAACAAGAAATATAAATGTTTCGTTCCTAAATATTCAGGGTTTTTCCTGCGTTCAGATTCGCTTGCCGCCCCAGCCTGATACATGTATGTTATTTTAACTGCAGATGCAGCGTTGCGCCACCATGGGGGTGCTGTATCAGCAGCGGTGTGCCAGGGAGAAGCGCGGAAAAAGAAGATAAAATAGTTTTCCATAGAGTGTGAAAATGGGGATTTCCCACTAGTTGGTGATATCGGTGTCCTGATTTCCCCCCGGCTCTTCAGCCAGGTAAATGTTTTGTTTTTTTGCATCCAGGTGTGGAAAGGTACACAACGAGGGCCCGGGCGGGATTTGATCGTCACAAGCAGTTAAAAGGAAGGTCATTAATGGTTGTGACAAGATGTGAAAATTGCAGGCAGGGATCTGGACAGGGTTACAATCAGAATGCAGGACGGTTTCTCAAAAACACAGAGCCAGTGGGTTTGACAATCAATGGCTGAATCAGTTTACCTGGCGTTTACGCGTCATTTTAGCCGGGGACGCCGGGGAAATGTTCCCAGCATTTTTTTATGACGCGTTTGTCTCCACCAAACAGCGCCGTGAAGTGGCCTTTCCGGCGTCTGGCCTACGTTTCACGCGAGCGATCAGTGTCTTTTGCAAAATGTGTTGGCAATTTTTCTAAATAAAGTACTGCAGATTACAAATACGATCACATTTATCCAAACAGATTATAGAGATAACATAGAGAGCTTTCCTCCTTCATTCTGCTCCGAAAACGTACTGCAATGTTGCAGGTACCGTTTCAAGATGGAAAAATACATAATCTAAATGTCAAGTTTTTTTTTATTACTGTGGATGGGTGAAAATATTAATACAATATTTTTGGTTGACTCCCACTTTCCATTGTGTGGAGAGAGTCTGAAAATCTCTCCCATTTTGCGCTGAATCCAGATTATTCTCACTATTATTATTATTACTGTTATTTCTCAGCATCCAGCGCTCCCAGAGAGAGATTTGATTGGTCCACCTGAAACAGCAGATTAGCTCCAGGAACCCGTTCTATTGCAGGACTCTGATCTGTAAATTAAAGTTGAAGTTTCTCTGCACAGAACGGGCAAAAACAGCAAAGGTTGCAAAGGGAACGCGTTTTACTGTTGCGCATGTTCTTCTGGGGCGGATACGTATAAATCTGCCATTTGTGCTTTGTGTGGGTTTTTAATGTCTGCCATCTGAGCAACAAAACACATAATCATTTCGCTTTGAACTGTTATTAATTGAATAAAGGTGCGATTTTGAACACCTGTTTATACCTTCACTGCTTATTGTGATGAAACGTGAAAAACAATACTAATAATAGGCTATGAATAGTTAATAATTAAAGTTAATAATAACAGTTCAGGTCTGGCTGCCAGATTTGTGGATAAATCCCTACAACTTAATCAGAATCAGCTTTAATGGCCAAGTATAAGTATACACCAAACCAGGGTTATTGTACAGTAAGTATATACAGCAGTGCAGCAATGCACTTTCAGTTAAAAGTTGGCTCCTTATTTTTGTGTGTATATTGTTTTAATAAAAGAATGCTTTAACATGATAATTGTCATATTCTTATTAGAACGCTTAACTAAAAATATGTTCCCTTTAAAAAAAGTGAGTCAGTTGAATGCAGAGAATTCATGGATGTGTTGATGCATGGTCAGGATGGTACCAGCTCTGCCTCAGTTTGAGCCAGGAAAAAACCCTGATATTGTCTAGGTTAATTTATAAAGCATTCAGAGATTTAAGATTATTATATTTATCAATTAAAATAAGTACCTTAATCAAATAAAATCTGTTTGATCTATACGAAGTTAAATAAAACAAGCCAAATTATCTTTTTTTTTTCAACCGAGAGAGAAAAGATGGAACAAAAATCTCTAAAACCTGCCAGAAACCATCAATAGATAAAAAAGGACCATAAAATTCAGAGAAATGTCTTTTATAGTTTAGTACAAACTAACCGCGACTTCTGCTGTCAGGGCTATTTAAACGGCTCTCACCTCATACGTGTCCCCAACTGGTGGACGTCTGATGACGTCACGATACTTCCACCAATCACGTTGAACTGAGTACTTCTTTCCAGCCAATACAAACAATCGAAACCGCTTTCGTACAACGTGTAAATCCGTATAAAAAAACGAAGAAAACATGGAACCAGGCTAGTTGTTGGGGGGTGGGGGGGTTCAGGGAAGAACAATGCGAAACTGAACAATGAGGAATTCGTTACACTTCCCCTCCAGACAAACAGCGACAACATTAATTCTTCAATTTAGTTAAACGGCAACTTATTCAAACAGTAAAGTTACGGCACGCTAACATTGGCAGTATCACGTTGAGCAAAGGGAAGGCCGATTATCTCAATTTGTTGAGAACGATTTAACGTGCACCGGATTAATCTAAAGTATATACAAAGGGTTTAACACAAGGACTGAGATTGGACAACATCCAACTAGCCATCACCAAGAAAAAGATGATAAAAAAGTAAAACTCAAACCGTGTTTTAATAAATATGTAATAAGTCTGCAATAACTCCGTTTTAAAGTATATCCCATTGAAAGGCTAACTAAAAATATTCAGTCTTGTGTCTTTAAAAATAGTAATTGTTTTACGTTGGTACACTTTGAAGGAGGATTTTGTCCGAGAGCTGGAAGCCAGTCACCCAAAACTACGAACTAACCCTTTACTGCTTTCGCATACTAACTTTTGCGTTGTTCGTTACGTAAAACGGACGTTCGATAACAAAACCAGAAATTATATGAACGCTTTCCATGAAGACGGCTTAAATCGCCCAGCTGGATTGTTTATCTGTGCTTTTAGTTTTTATCTAACATGCAATAGTTGTATTTTAGGCCAAAAAAACTTTGATATTCGTTTAAAACAACACGCTAAACTTACCCACACCGATCCGCTGTTCCTCGCTACCTCCTGCCTACTAACTCCCTCAAAACACCCGACGTGTATCCTTCCGCCGAGGGCAGCCTGCCGTTCCCCCGCGGCGAGGTCTCCACAGAATTCCCCCCACATATACAGTTAAAACTACCCATGGATCTGTTAAAAATGTTCAACGTCAAACAATTGTCAAAGTATCTCATTAAAGATTGTCTAAAACAATGTTTGGCGTTTGGAAACAACGTTAGCTGCGTAAAAACGAACAGAGCTTTGTAGAAATTTCCAGGTCGAGACGCCATTGCAGTTAGCCTCCAGCTAACGTAACGAATGGCGTTCAAATGAATGAATGTCAGGCTAAAAATAATTGCGAAGGTTACGAAAAGCTGTTTTGTACACCGACCTTCTGAGTAAATAAAATCTAAAACAATTTATTACGGCTAATAACTAAGACGGGCCCATTACAAATGCAATAACGGAAATCTGACCCTTATACTAAAAGGCCGCAATGCTAGCTTAGTTTAACCTACTTCTACTCTTCGATTTAATTATATTCAGTAAATATCAGTATTATACTTAAAAAAATTTAAAAAACCGTTGTCGCTTTTCGTCATGTTAACCATGTTTTCATTTTAGTAGGATTTTATGTCTAGAAAGCAGAAAGTAGTTCCTAACGGTGACGTGGAAGGAATATGCTTGTTTTCTGTTTTTTTTTTTTAAATACTAATATAAAATGTGTTGTGTGCATTTCTTTTCAGCCCCCTTATGGTATCAGTTACCTTTGTACACGTAGAGTCTGAGATGTTTGCCTATTTTTGTCTTCACAAACAACTCAAACTCCATGATTCTCAAATGGACTTAGCTTGGATGGGTAATGGAAATGTTTTGATCTTCAATCATTATGTTGTAGTTCTGACTGTGTACTTAGGGTAACTGTCCTGCTGGAAGCAGATTCAATGTTCTCAAGATCCTTAATAGCTTTTCTTTCGGGGTAGCCTTCCATTTAGTCTCCATTTTGTTAGTATCCATCTTCCCATCAACTGTGACCAACATAACTACAAGAATAGCCTCCTTCCTCCCCAAAGCATAATGTTGCCACCACCGACCTTACCTGTGGGTTTGGATGTTTTCAGGGTGATCTGCAACGCTCTGTCTTCAAAGCAGAAGGACGCTAAGTATGTCTGTGTTGTGTTTCATAACATTGTCAGTCAAAATATATATAGTCAAGTTTAATTTGGTGTTAAATGGAGCATCTGCTTTCATTCCGGGTAAATCGTTTAATTCTCTGTAACTCCTGACTCAACACAGAGTCTTTAGAGTAAAGGTGATATTACAGTAAGTGTGCAGGGTATAGCCAGACATTGAGGAGAGTCTAAAAGCATCACTTTTGGCAGGGACTTTGAGGAAGCTTTTATCGCCTCAGTCGGTAGCAGTTAGGATTTAAAATATTAGCGACAAATTTAGGAACCATGAAACAAACTTTTATTGTAAAAGATGCTATTTTTTTAATTAGATAACCCTAATAATACATGAGTAAACACAGAAATGATAAGAGAAGCCAGGAATTAGAGTTAGACCTGGTAATGTTCTTGCGCTCCTTTATTAATAAAGAATAAATTACTGTTTTGTCAAGAATTACACTGCAGTACAGACATAGAGGTGAGGGGAAAGGTTTAAACAGACGGTTTAAATGCTTGAACTAAAGTAGAGTTCTAGAATAGCAGAAGCACCAATTCACAAATATAATATAAAGGCACTTTATGAAAAAAAAAGTTTAATTTGAGTTATTTATACCATCCAAGCGGTTTAAACGTTTTCTATCTAAGGAAAGTAGATTTCATTGAGTAATTGACTTGCAGCATTCACTCCTCCTGGACCAACATGTAGCGACAGTGGACAACGTCATCGACATCAACAATCCCTTACACTGCTTTATTTGTCATTGAACCAGAGGTACAACGAAACGAAGTTTAGACTACAACCTGTCCAAATCCAGGTTACTGAAAGGCATGCAGCCACCGAGCGGCGGTCCCATGTAGAGCAGAACCAGAAGCTGGCTCAGAAACAGCGGCCATCTGCGTTGACCGACTGGAGGTTTGAGAAGACAAAGCAGAGACAAAAAACACCCAATCGGAAGAACTATTTATATGTTATATAAAAGTAAAAAGGTCATAAAAGGAGAGGAAGAACATGGACTTGTTGCCAGTAGTTTCTCAGACGTTGCGCCCAATTCAGGACAGTATTACTCCGAATGGTGCGTTCGCACCGCCCCAAACGGCAGCTTCAGTTGCGGCAAAATTACATGTAAAGTCTATGGTCGGGTGTGTAAGAGGTCCGTCAGGGACTCTGCGTTGCGTTGTGTACTTTGGCCCCGTCAATTTAGCTTGCGTTTCATACGGCAAGCTGAACTTTTGACGGACCCAACGCAGTTAACGCAGTGCGGCAACCAATCAGAGCGTCTCACTGTAGTGATGTCACTATACACGTATCTTGAATGAAGCGGGATAAGAAAAAAACATTTTTTAACAATGGAAGACGAGCTGATCGTGGCCGTCTGCAATCGCAGAGAAATTTATGATCCGTCCTCGTCTTTGTGCAGAGAGAGGAATGTAAAGGAATTTGCTTGGATGAAGGTCGCTGAAGAGATCGGCGTGTCGGGTAAGTTACCAAATCTTTTCTCAACGTAGTTATTGCCCGTGTCGTTAGCTTCTGGAGCAAATGGTTAAACTCCCCAATCTCAGAACGCGTCTTAATAATGGGGTGAGCCCACAAACGGCGCAGATGCAGCCGAAGTCGACGTCGTCTAGCTTTATTTAGTAAATAAAAGCCAAGCCACTCTTTAGCTACTATCCGCCATAGTTCAGATCGTACAGCAACAGAAGAAGCCCCGCCCACGTGTTGTGTTTTCCTCAGATGCAAGCGTTGCATGCTATTTACGACATGCATCAAACTTCATCTGTTGGATGTGTTGCTCGACGCATCCATCGGATGTGGTCTGAATGCAGCATAACACCAATGCGACTCTTAAGTTGTATTTAAGCAAATAACCAACGTAACTTACTTTGGTGGTGGTGCTCCAGGACAAATTCCAACTGTTTCTTTCTCAGCTTCTCTTTCTTGGGTAAAAAAATATATAACCCAAGGCCCTCATTAATCAAACGCTCGTAGAAACTGTCCTATATTCCATTCCATGAATTAAATTTAGAACGTTCGTACGAACGGTCAAAAGTCTGATTTGTGAAATGTGCGGTGGCCACTCGTACGCAAAAACCCCACTTGTGCACACAAAACCGCTAAGATGTCCTACATTGATGATTACAGACCAATTGCTCTGGCAGGTGTAGTGTCTGAAGTGTTTGAACATATGTTATTGGAAAGACTTCAAGAGTATATAGTAACATTTGATAATCAGTTTGGTTTTAAAAGCAAGCTTAGCACTGATTTACGTATATAAGCTCTGAAAGAAATCGGTAAATACAAGAGACAGTTTCTTAGATGCCTCCAAAGCTTTTGAAAGCGTCAACCACCACAAGCTATTTCTTAAATTGCAAAATAGGGTGGTACAGTGGTACAGGCATATTTAATCAGGATCCTGCATTTTTGGTACGCTCATCAATCAATTCCAAGTTAAGTGGGGTATTGAGGTCTCTGAACCCTTCTCTGTCGCTAATGATGTCAGACAAGGTGGGATTTTGTCTTCTGTTCTTTTTAACCTGTACCTTGTCGATGTCTGTGGAGTTAGCTGCCTGTAAAACTGGGTGTATGGTGGGGAATCTACTGGTAATCTGTGGTGTGATTACAGGAAATCAGTAATGGGGAAACTGCAAGTAGCTTTTCAGGATGCATTTAGAGTTTTCCTTGGGGTTCCAAGATGGACATCTGCAAGTCCAACGTTTGTCAGTAGCAATGTTTCTACTTTTCATGCCTTAATGAGGAATCACATGTACAGATTTATGTGTCGATTAAATCTGTCAGATAACACTGTAATCAGAGCTCTGTCAAATTTAACATACAGTGATACAAGGCTCTCTTCTTGCCTTTTTAAACACAGGAATAACTGTCTGTATGCTAAGCGACTTTTTTGTATTTCTGTTTGATGTGGATAATTTACTTTGTCAGAAAATAAAACAGAGGCTAAATATAACCAGTTCCTTGTGCCCGTTCACATTTATTTACATACAGAAACGCCCTCAATTAACCATATTTGGTAACACACAATGGCCGCTGGCCGCTCTGCTTTGTGACCGCATACCATGGAGGCCGCCATTGCTCCTCCGTTACTGTAGTACCTCCATTTGGCCGCTAGGCCCCCATTGAAAAACATTGGACTTTAGACACGTTAAAAACAAATTTAATGCCTGGTGCACATTTTTTAAAAACTTTCTATGGCTACATATTCTTCCTGAGATAACGCTGGGCTTGTAAAAATAATAGGCACCAGGCTCGTTTTCGTAAGATAATTTTTTGAAATCTTGCATAATTAATGAGGGGGCCGGACTTTGATTGACAGGCTGTTTCATTGGACTTTAATTATAGTAACACTACATTTTAATGATTATTTCAAGTAACTAGTTCTTACCTTCTGAAGTTTGAGAAATAGGAGAACCGTCGGAGGAGCGAAGATACGGCAGCAGTCAGGGATTGGGCTATTAGCTTTTAGCTTAGCTAGCCAAGTTTAGCATCAGAGCTAAAGATGCAGGAGCAGAATGGGCGCGATTACGACCGAACTACACGCCCATACACGCCCCGTGGCAGAGTCTACAGTGAAGATACCGCCCCTATGCCCTTTTTAGGAACATGCTTCGTCAGAGCTGGGGAGGAGGAGTCTGTGAATCCGCCATGAATTCCCCCATGAAAGTCATTCTGGTAAACGGGGAGGAGTGACGAGGCGCTGTCTATTCTTTTTTACAGTCTACGGTAACACTGAGTCATCTCTCACATGCATTAAGTCCTCACGTTGTTCCCTAAAATAGCGGCAAAGAGCGAAAAAAAGGAATTTCAGTGACACAGACATCGAGGTGAAACCTAGGTGGGGCAATAAAAAAAAGTATTCTTGATGGACAAACTTATAAAAATTTTCATTTAATACAAAGCAGACATAAAAAATGTGGCGAATAATTTCAATTGCTGATATTAACTTCTGTGGAAATGTTTTTAACTTCTTTGAACAAATTAAAGAAGTTAATACTGAACATTGCTGTTTGGTTCTATCAGCTCAGGTGAAACTTATTTAAAAAAATAACTGCCTGGGAGAAAGAGACAGAGGCAGTGAATGCGGTCGGGACAGTGGAGATGTTCCTGACGGAAATAAAGGAAAAAACGATTCGATATCAAACTGAATACAATAAAACGTCCCTCAGCACACAACTGGAGCAGATATAATGCAAAGGGTGCTCTGATCATCATATTTGACACTTGTGAGGCCATGGGTAATTGGAAACACCGGTTGTGAGCGCAGATTGCGAGTGACAAGATCTCCATGCAGCATCACCCCCAACATTAAATTATGTATTTCTTGGCCATTTTCAAACAATTCCTAAAAGTTTATTGGTAATACATGCATAACGTTTAAAGTTATTTTTGCTAAAAGACGGACAGACGCCAACATAAGCTCCTTGGTGGAGGTGATAAACTGCTGAGAGAAATATTCTGTCAGAGTAAAACTTTTTCAGTGTTTCAGTTCCTCTATTCCAACAGTAGATGCAATGCTTGCGAACGATCAGAACTGTACTTTTCTACGCACAAGTACAAATTGATACCACAAATACCACACATTGCGTAGAATTGTTCTTACGCATGAAATATCCACGGATCTGTGCCTAAGTACGGTTTATAAATTAGGGCCCTGGTGTCCATGTCCACAAAAAACATGACCCTGAATGTGTTCTGCCATGTTGTGTAGCTGCTAACAGTTAGCTTTTACTAGCCGAATTGCTAACAGTTAGCTTAGACTAGCCGAATTGCTAACAGTTAGCTTCTAGTAGACGAATTGCTAACAGTTAGTTTAGACTATCCGAATTGCTAACAGTTAGCTTCTACTAGCTGAATTGCTAACAGTTAGCTTCTACTAACCGAATTGCTAACAGTTAGCTTCTACTAACCGAATTGCTAACAGTTAGTTTAGACTAGCCGAATTGCTAACCGTTAGCTTCTACTAGCCGAATTGCTAACAGTTAGCTTCTACTAGCCAAATTGCTAACAGTTAGCTTCTACTAACCGAATTGCTAACAGTTAGCTTAGACTAGATGAGTTGCTAACCGTTAGCTTCTACTAAAGGAATTGCTTACAGCTGGCTTAAACTAGCCGAATTGCTAACAGTTAGCTTCTACTATCCGAATTGCTAACAGTTAGCTTCTACTAGCCGAATTGCTAACAGTTAGCTTCTTCTAACCGAATTGCTAACAGTTAGCTTAGACTAGATGAGTTGCTAACCGTTAGCTTCTACTAACCGAATTGCTAACAGCTGGCTTAGACTAGATGAGTTGCTAACGGTTGGCTTCTACTAGAAGCTCCGGCTTTTCCCGACTGCTCGTTTTTGCCGTCTATTTCGTTTCTGTGGCTAAAGCAGGCAATGGGTGTTAGAGAAAATTTTTACGTGCAGCATGAATATGCAACTCAGAGTGACCGATCACATTTTTAAAAATAACAAGTTTTAAACAGCTTCTCCGTAGATGAGACCTTTAAAAGCTCAGTCGAGTCCATCGACCTCAACCTAAGGTTGAGAATGTTTCAGTACCTTTAGTTATTAGCCTTGTGTGTATGAAAACCAAAAAGCTTTGGTCATTAACCTTAAAGCTATGGACTTAGCATAAGAGGCTAAATGACCAAAAGGTTCCATCTTTTTGTAGCACAAAGAATTTCAATTTTATCTCTATGTTGTCAGAGATCATTTTTACACACCCACTTGTCACATAGTCTAAGCTCTTATGTATGTGGTTTCGATACCTTGTGAGACCTTCATTACATGTATAACCAAATATCATCTGCATAATTGCTCCAAGACGTCTTTGAAAAAAAAAAAAAATTCTAAATAATTAAAAGTGGGATCGTCATTACGGAATAGCCAACGGTTCTCTTTTCCCTTTAAAGTTGGACTTATTTCTTAAAGTAAGAGGAAGTAGAACATGGGCTAACACAGCAGGTTCTTTAAGGGTTTAAAGACCTTTTTCATATTTTTTTGACGGGAAAAGAAATAAATATTTTAAAAAGTCTTAAGGTTATAAATGCCAAAATTCTTGAGCTTCTCAATAAGCTGAAATTTCCACCTTACAAATAATTTCAGCATTCTCTGAGTTTCTGTTAATTATCTAACCACATTCTTGGATCATTGACATTGTTCTGCTGCAGCACTTTGACTTACCTTTGCCACATTTAGCTGGTTTTGGGGGAAACTTCCCATGTTCTGAGGTGGAACTTGTAAAAAACCACAAACCCAAAACATAATTGTCAGCTCAGATTCTACGACACCCAAGACAGCATAAACTGCGAGTTATGCTATTTGTGAAAAAAACAAAAAACAAAAAAACATCGATGTTTTGGAATTTTTTATGTCTTACAGTCAAAAATTAACAACAAAAATTTAGATTATTTAGCCAATCATAAGAGAAAATTTGTATTAGTTTATGAATGTCAAAGTTTAAAGCTAAATATTTAGTTTACAAATCGTATATTCAGCTTTTCAAGCTGAATATTTGCAAGCTAAAAAGATATACACAGTACTCTGTATAAAGGAGTACAAAAGTATGAATTTAATCAGTAGCTCAATTGAACAAAAGAACAATTTCCAAACTTTCCACAAGGCAGAGTTTTATTGAACACGTATTTAACTCCATAACATGAAATTACGGTTAATAATCTAATTTAGGTCACAAAATTTTTAGTTTTACTCAAATTGGTTGAAGTAAAAATGAATACACCCTGCAACAAAAACTACTACATCTAGTATTTTGTATGAGCACCATGATTTTTAAGGACAGCACCAAGCCTTCTAGGCAACATCTATCTTTTTCCATTCTTCAAGAATAACCTATTTTAGAGCCTGGATGCTGGATGGAGAGGGATTCTCAACTTGTCACTTCAGAATTCCCCACAGGTGTTCGATTGGGTTCAGATCAGGAGACAAACTTGTCCATTCAATCACCTTCACTCTGTTCTGCGTCAGAAATGCAACAGTAGCTTTAGATGTGTGTTTTTGGATCATTGTCATGATGGAAAAGTGATGGCAGCATCTTGCCTTTCGGTATAGAGCAGTACATTGTTGAGTTCATGATATCATCAATGAAATGCAGCACTCATGCAGCCCCACACAATGACACCACCACCACCATGTTTCACTGTGCGCCATGCATTTTTCTCTGAAATCCTCACCTTTACGACACCATACAGTTTTAAAACCATTAGTTCCAAAATCGGTGATCTTGGTCTCATCACTCCAGAGTATAGAGTCCCAGTAGTCTTCATTTTCTCAGCATGGGCCCTAGCAGATTCTAGGCATGTTTTTTTTGTGCATGGGCTTTAGGAGAGGTTTCCTTCATGGACGATACCCAGCATGCTATTCCTCTGCAGTGTGCGCCGTATGGTGTCCCGGAAAACAATCACTCCAGTTTGGCTTTCTACTGCTTTAGCTAACTGCAGTGAACTTGCATGGAGATTTTCTTCAACCCTTCTCATCAGAAGACGCTCCTGTCGAAATGTTGACTTCGGTGGACGTCTCTGTAAGATGGTTGCACTTCTATCCATCCATCCATCCATCCATTTTCTGAACCTCTTAGTCCTCTAGGGGTCGCGGGGGGGCCTATCTCCAGCTGTCAATGGGCAAAAGGCGGGGTACACCCTGGACAGGTTGCCAGTCCATCACAGGGCCACATAGAGACAGACAGGACAAACAACCATGCACACACACAACCACACCTAAGGACAATTTAGAGTGATCAATTAACCTGACAGTCATGTTTTTGGACTGTGGGAGGAAGCCGGAGTAGCAGGAGGGAACCCAAGCATGCACGGGTAGAATATTCAAACTCCATGCAGAAAGGCCCCTGGGCCGGGATACGAACCCACGACCTTCTTGCTGCAACGCAACAGTGCTAACCACTGCGCTGGTTGCGCACTGGTTGCACTTCCATCTTTCTCAAATTTTTTATCACTTTTGCTACAGTATTTTGCCTGATATGAAAAGCTTTGCTGATCTTCTTGTAGCCCTCACCTTTTTTATGTAAAGAAATGATTTCCTTTCTCAGATTTCTCTTCCATGGGGAGCCATTGCTGACAGCATGAAATGGGAAGAGCTTTTCTTTGTAAAGTAATGCCCGTTTATTGTCACCTGTCTGCTGGACGCCTCTTAAATGAATCATTAGACTCACCTGTGGTTGAATGGCTGTTAATTAAAAGTTTGTAGTCTTAAGTGTGGCTTTTCTCCTAGGACTATAATTGGGGTGTACTCATTTTTGCAACATAAGCTTGAATGACCAGATAATAGACTTCAAAAGGCTTTTATAAATCTATAAATCATTGAAAACTCACCAGAGCGTCAGGTTTACATGTAAATTCAATGGAGGAGAAAATCTTTCTGCGTGATTTGCGAGACCAAGTAGCGCGACTGATGCGTTTGAGCAGTGACCTAAAAATACGTGCTGCTTTTTATGTGGTGCATTTTGTGCATTTGGGCTTATCGAGTTGGAAAAATCTGAACTCCAGCGTCAAGCTAATCACCCCGATCTACATGACACCAGCTGTTTTTTATACATGAGACAGGAATAAAAAAAATAAACATTATAAAGAGGTTAAAGTGACAGTGTATTTGCAAAATATTGGCGATATTGTAAAATATGACTTTAAAAATCAGTTTTAAAACACATAGGCGCGGGTCCTCTTTTCAGGGGAAAGCCATATTAGATGACATCTTTACTTCTACAAGAGCCGGACGGACAAAGCGCACGGAACACGTCCGCTATTAAAACATTGATTTCCCTTCAAAATGCAAAAAAGTTTTGCCTTAAATACATTTTTACCTCTTCGCTAGTTCCAAACGATGAAAGAGAGACTGATGCGCTCGTCATGTTGCTGCTAATAGATCATTCTCAGGGAATTGAGCGTTTGAAAACAGCACTAGCTGGACCTCTGTTGTTGAGTTTCTTACTCAAAGACACAGATACCGCATGCTTGTGATGATTTAGGTATGCACTGCCCCCTACTGGCCGAAAATTACACACTGTGCCTTTAAACTATTTAGACAGGAATGCTCTTAAGAGGTTTGTGGGTGGCTCTTAAAAGAGCCGTTGTGGCCGCAAAACAGGTTCCTCACCCAGACACCCAGACCTGGGAATGTCTCACGTCCCACGCCGCTCACATTTCATTTAAGCTTTTACTAACAGCAGACAGATGGACGGCCGCTCAGCTTTGTAGTTGGTGTGTCGCGGGGGGGCAAAGGTTGGACCTTGGTGGCACAAACTGGGCGAGGATCCGGGGTGTTTACTGATCCCTCCGCCGCTGCTCGACTGGTAGCTCTGCAAACCCCCAATGAATATTTATATTCTATTCTAAAGCGCCACCAGTTCGCTTTGGACACGCTTCAAGGTGCAACGTGGAAAAGCAGCTTTCAGTTTCTATGCTCCCATTACCTGGAACAAATTTCCTACTGACTGCAAATTTGCTGAAACACTGAGCTGCTTTAAATCAAGTCTAAAAGCTCATCTGTATAGAGCTGCCTTTGATTAATTGATTAATGTTAACTAGAATGGCACAACAATAGTATGTTTTAATCTTTTTTATGTTTCTGACGTTTATTTCAGTTTTCATTGTTGCCTTTATTTTAGTCCCCATTTACTCAGAGCGCCTTGTGTTGCCTTGTCACTGAAAGTGTGCTGCACATAAACGTTTGCCTTGCCTTTTTGTTATTAGCTCACGCCGTATTTACACCGAAGCGTTGGGCTAATTTAACGCGAGCGTACCCGTTTTACACCCATCTATTCAAAGGCGTCAGAGCGTTGCGCGTTTTTTAACAGTCATCGAAATTTTTACACACAGCGCCAAGTAGAAGACGAATCCAGGCCTTGCTTCTCCTTGTTGACGAGGCGCTAAGAGAAGAAAGTCCACAACTTTTATTTTGTTGTACTTTTTGCATTATTAGTTAGTTTTATTCTGCTAAATCGTGGCTTTTTCCTGTGGTTGCCCATTCATATATTGGAAGATTGTGGCGTATACGCTTCAAAAATAGAACTCGAAATCGTTTTGTGCGTTCTGTCGCGGGTCTTAGTTCAGCTTCTCCTCTTTTAGTCTTTCTCCCCCGTTTTCCCTGTCTTCCTTTTGCCGCAGCTGTTCCACATCTCCTCTGATTAGCTCATCTAGTTAATTTGTCACTTTCCGTCCCTGTGGCAGTATTTAAGCTCGTGGTCCATACCCTGTTCATCTTGGTTCAAGCCATAGACGTGTTCCTCTTAGCTAAAGCTTCAAAATACGCTTTTTAAGTGGATGTCTGGCTTGAACCTGCATGCTCAACTGCGCACCTCCTTATGTGACTGGGATCTTACAGCTAACCTTTACCTACCGAGTGATAATGCGGGGAACTGAATCAGTTTCCAAAGTTAACGCAATCTTGTTAGCAACTCAACCTGTGGACATGTTTTGGCCATTTGGCGGAATCTATCTTAAAGTTTTATGGACATTTTGTGGTAATTTGGCACATAATTTGGACTTTCTCGCTGATGCAGCGGGAGAAGATGTCGATTTTATGGACTGGCTCGTAAAGTAAAAATGTAAAAGTGTTTCAGGTTAATGTAATTTTGTTTCGGTAAAAATGTAAAAGTGTTCCAGGTTAATGTAATTTTGTTTCGGTAAAAATGTAAAAGTGTTCCAGGTTAATGTAATTTTGTTTCGGTAAAAATGTAAAAGTGTTTCAGGTTAATGTAATTTTGTTTCGGTAAAAATGTAAAAGTGTTTCAGGTTAATGTAATTTTGTTTCGGTAAAAATGTAAAAGTGTTTCAGGTTAATGTAATTTTGTTACGGTAAAAATGTAAAAGTGTTTCAGGTTAATTTAATTTTGTTTCGTTAAAAATGTAAAAGTGTTTCAGGTTAATGTAATTTTGCTACGGTAAAAATGTAAAAGTGTTTAGGTAAAATGTAATTTTGTTACGGTAAAAATGTAAAAGTGTTTCAGGTTAATGTAATTCGGTAAAAATGTATGTTTCGTTAATGTAATTTTCTTTCGGTAAAAATGTAAAAGTGTTTCAGGTTAATGTAATTTTGTTTCGGTAAAAATGTAAAAGTGTTTCAGGTTAATGTAATTTTGTTTCGGTAAAAATGTAAAAGTGTTTCAGGTTAATGTAATTTTGTTTCGGTAAAAATGTAAAGTTTTTCAGGTTAATGTAATTTTTTTACGGTAAAAATGTAAAAGTGTTTCAGGTTAATGTAATTTTGTTACGGTAAAAATGTAAAAGTGTTTCAGATTAATGTAATTTTGTTTCGGTAAAAATGTAAAAGTTTTTCAGGTTAATGTAATTTTTTTACGGTAAAAATGTAAAAGTGTTTCAGGTTAATGTAATTTTGTTACGGTAAAAATGTAAAAGTGTTTCCGGTTAATGTAATTTTGTTACTGTAAAAATGTAAAAGTGTTTCAGGTTAATGTAATTTTGTTACGGTAAAAATGTAAAAGTGTTTCAGATTAATGTAATTTTGTTTCGGTAAAAATGTAAAAGTTTTTCAGGTTAATGTAATTTTGTTTCGGTAAAAATGTAAAAGTTTTTCAGGTTAATGTAATTTTTTTACGGTAAAAATGTAAAAGTGTTTCAGGTTAATGTAATTTTGTTACGGTAAAAAGTAAGTGTTTCGGTTAATGTAATTTTGTACTGTAAAAATGTAAAAGTGTTTCAGGTTAATGTAATTTTGTTACGTAAAAATGTAAAGTGTTTCAGATTAATGTAATTTTGTTTCGGTAAAATGTAAAAGTGTTTTTAATTTTGTTACGGTAAAAATGTAAAAGTGTTTCGGGTTAATGTAATTTTGTTACTGTAAAAATGTAAAAGTGTTTCAGGTTAATGTAATTTTGTTACGGTAAAAATGTAAAAGTGTTTCAGATTAATGTAATTTTGTTTCGGTAAAAATGTAAAAGTTTTTCAGGTTAATGTAATTTTGTTACTGTAAAAATGTAAAAGTGTTTAGGTAAAATGTAATTTTGTTTCGGTAAAAATGTAAAAGTGTTTCCGGTTAATGTAATTTTGTTACGGTAAAAATGTAAAAGTGTTTCCGGTTAATGTAATTTTGTTACCGTAAAAATGTAAAAGTGTTTCAGGTTAATGTAATTTTGTTACGGTAAAAATGTAAAAGTGTTTCAGATTAATGTAATTTTGTTTCGGTAAAAATGTAAAAGTGTTTCCGCTTAATGTAATTTTGTTACGGTAAAAATGTAAAAGTGTTTCAGATTAATGTAATTTTGTTTCGGTAAAAATGTAAAAGTTTTTCAGGTTAATGTAATTTTGTTACTGTAAAAATGTAAAAGTGTTTCAGGTTAATGTAATTTTGTTTCGGTAAAAATGTAAAAGTGTTTCAGGTTAATGTAATTTTGTTACGGTAAAAATGTAAAAGTGTTTAGGTAAAATGTAATTTTGTTACGGTAAAAATGTAAAAGTGTTTCCGGTTAATGTAATTTTGTTACGGTAAAAATGTAAAAGTGTTTCAGGTTGATGTAATTTTGTTACGGTAAAAATGTAAAAGTGTTTCAGGTTAATGTAATTTTGTTACGGTAAAAATGTAAAAGTGTTTCAGGTTAATGTAATTTTGTTTCGGTAAAAATGTAAAAGTGTTTCAGGTTAATGTAATTTTGTTACGGTAAAAATGTAAAAGTGTTTAGGTAAAATGTAATTTTGTTACGGTAAAAATGTAAAAGTGTTTCAGGTTAATGTAATTTTGTTACGGTAAAAATGTAAAAGTGTTTCAGGTTAATGTAATTTTGTTTCGGTAAAAATGTAAAAGTGTTTCAGGTTAATGTAATTTTGTTACGGTAAAAATGTAAAAGTGTTTCAGGTTAATGTAATTTTGTTACGGTAAAAATGTAAAAGTGTTTCAGGTTAATGTAATTTTGTTTCGGTAAAAATGTAAAAGTGTTTAGGTAATGTAATTTTGTTCGGTAAAAATGTAAAAGTGTTTCATTGGTAAAAATGTAAAAGTGTTTCAGGTTAATGTAATTTTGTTTACGGTAAAAATGTAAAAGTGTTTCAGGTTAATGTAATTTTGTTTCGGTAAAAATTAAAAGTGTTTCAGGTTAATGTAATTTTTCTACGGTAAAAATGTAAAAGTGTTTCAGGTTAATGTAATTTTGTTACGGTAAAAATGTAAAAGTGTTTCAGGTTGATGTAATTTTGTTACGGTAAAAATGTAAAAGTGTTTCAGGTTAATGTAATTTTGTTGTAGTTTTCAGGTTAATTTAATTTTGTTACGGTAAAAATGTAAAAGTGTTTCAGGTTAATGTAATTTTGTTTCGGTAAAAATGTAAAAGTGTTTCAGGTTAATGTAATTTTGTTTCGGTAAAAATGTAAAAGTGTTTCAGGTTAATGTAATTTTGTTACGGTAAAAATGTAAAAGTGTTTAGGTAAAAATGTAAAAGTGTTTCAGGTTAATGTAATTTTGTTTCGGTAAAAATGTAAAAGTGTTTCAGGTTAATGTAATTTTGTTTCGGTAAAATGTAAAAGTGTTTCAGGTTAATGTAATTTTGTTTCGGTAAAATGTAAAAGTGTTTCAGGTTAATGTAATTTTGTTACGGTAAAAATGTAAAAGTGTTTCAGGTTAATGTAATTTTGTTATGGTAAAAATGTAAAAGTGTTTCAGGTTAATGTAATTTGGTTTTGGTAAAAATGTAAAAGTGTTTCAGGTTAATGTAATTTTGTTTCGGTAAAAATGTAAAAGTGTTTCAGGTTAATGTAATTTTGTTTCGGTAAAAATGTAAACGTTTTTCAGGTTAATGTAATTTTGTTTCGGTAAAAATGTAAAAGTGTTTAGGAAAAAATGTAAAAGTGTTTCAGGTTAATGTAATTTTGTTTCGGTAAAAATGTAAAAGTGTTTAGGTAAAATGTAATTTTGTTACGGTAAAAATGTAAAAGTGTTTCAGGTTAATGTAATTTTGTTACTGTAAAAATGTAAAAGTGTTTCAGGTTAATGTAATTTTGTTACTGTAAAAATGTAAAAGTGTTTCAGGTTAATGTAATTTTGTTTCGGTAAAAATGTAAAAGTGTTTCAGGTTAATGTAATTTTGTTTCGGTAAAATGTAAAAGTGTTTCAGGTTAATGTAATTTTGTTTCGGTAAAATGTAAAAGTGTTTCAGTAATGTAATTTTGTACGTAAAAATGTAAAAGTGTTTCAGGTTAATGTAATTTTGTTATGGTAAAAATGTAAAAGTGTTTCAGGTTAATGTAATTTTGTTTGGTAAAAATGTAAAAGTGTTTCAGGTTAATGTAATTTTGTTTCGGTAAAAATGTAAAAGTGTTTCAGGTTAATGTTTGTTTCGGTAAAAATGTAAAAGTTTTTCAGGTTAATGTAATTTTGTTTCGGTAAAAATGTAAAAGTGTTTGGTAAAAATGTAAAAGTGTTTCAGGTTAATGTAATTTTGTTTCGGTAAAAATAAAAGTGTTTAGGTAAAATGTAATTTTGTTACGGTAAAAATGTAAAAGTGTTTCAGGTTAATGTAATTTTGTTACTGTAAAAATGTAAAAGTGTTTCCGGTTAATGTAATTTTGTTACTGTAAAAATGTAAAAGTGTTTCAGGTTAATGTAATTTTGTTTCGGTAAAAATGTAAAAGTGTTTCCGGTTAATGTAATTTTGTTTCGGTAAAAATGTAAAAGTTTTTCAGGTTAATGTAATTTTGATTTGCCCTTCCCGACCACCGTATTTACCTGACTCCAAGCAGATCCAAATAAGATAGTTCTGGGTAGGTTCAGAGAAAAACAAATAGGTTCCAACATGATTTCAACGTCAAAATCTTTTCCAAATTCAAATTCATAATGTAACCTGTTGTAAAATTATAAATGCAAAACTTCACTATTAAGATAGAACACATAGTTACAGATAGAACAAAGGAACAAACGAAGACCGACAACTGCTTGTGTTTTGTGCAGCAAGGCCGCTTTTTATTACATTAAAAAGTACAAAAGAAGCTACGAGTAGTACACAAATATTTTCCTATAACTGTTGAAAAACAATACAAAAATAACTCACAATCTCTTAACTTGAAATGCCTTGGAAGATGAGATTAATAGGAAAAAATATATATACTGTAACGTCCTAAAAACACAGCTACTCTGCAGATACGAACCAGCTTAACAACTCTACGATTACACACTAATGAGGTTCACACGCGCGTCCTAAAAGATACCGATATGCTCACGGTACAAGCAAGCTTCGTAATGTGTTAACGTTCTAAAACGTCTGCAAGGAGCCGCTATACGGCAAACTAAAAGTCGTTAGCCTAAAGCAGAAAATGAGCGGTTTTAATGAACCATGGAAGCGTCAAGAACATGTAAAAAAAGTAAATAAAATAAAAAGTCCACCTTTTTTGTGGATACAGTACGTAAAAAAGGAAGCGTAGATGGTGAGCCTGTGGGAGCAGATTGTATACATGTGATGTATATACAGTAAACAGGCCTAATCCTGATGGAGGACAGGTGATAATGCCCCTTTTTGCTTTGGTTCGATGGCTGCGTTTGATATTTAGAGTCAATCCAAACATAACCTGGTAGAAAAAACAAACATGTTGAGCTTACAGAGGTGTCTGGTGAATACAGTACAATACGCTCAGAAATGTGAAGATGGAAACACAGCAAACTAGTTTTAAACGAGCGCTCAGCAGCAGAACCCAAAATAATCTTTTGTTTAAAAACGTCTCACATTCAACTTTTTTTTTTGTTGCATGCTTTCTTGACACTAATCGGCTCCAGAATCAGAGGAGAGTCCAGATGCTGACTGAACGCCGTGGGAAATTCTCCCAGAAAAGCGTTCTCAAAAACAGTGTTTGAAACAACCCTAAAATATGCTTTAAAATCTAAATGTTTAACGAGCACAGAAGCATTTCGGAGGACGGGAATCCAGAGGGCTTTAAAGATCAAACCACACAGGTTCTCATACGCCGAAATGAGATTCAGCTCCTCTGCATCCCCCTTTTTCTCGTTCATGTCAATCAATTTTAACCTGTGAACCAATAAGCTGTATTTTGTAAACTTATTTCCCACCTGCTACCTGCTTCAAGTTCTCATCATTCAGTGTAAGTGTTTTTGTAGTTTTTTTGGCACGGCTCGGTTCCAGCTTTTTATATCAAATAAAAATGCCAGTGTAAAACAACAACAAAAACAGGTTCTGTCTTGATTTTCCAAGCTGCATCGTCTGGTTTTTTGTTTTCGTTTCACCAGCGCAGAATCTTGACAAACGCTAGTTTCCAGGGAGGTTCATTAACTCACACGCCCTGAAGTATGGGGTGCCATTTGTGTTGGTACACAGTCAAGATAAAACCCCAATAATTATTTAGCTTTTGATAAAAGAAGAAAATGTTCCACTTGTCCATTTGATTTCTTCATTTCTTCATATAAATATCACTGTTTCAAGCAAAATATTTAGTTAAGAATAAAATATTTGGCTCCAAAATATACATCTTAGGTATGCAGCTAAATGTTTAGTTAGCAAACTTAACATTTTTGATTACAAAATGTTTTATTTAGTTAGCAAACTATATGTAGCTTCTTAGCAAAAGTATTTAGTTTCTGGAAATTTAGTTAGGAAAGCTAAATTTTTAGCTTGTGAGCTAAATATTTAGCTTCTTAATTAAATATTTTGTAAATATCAAATAAATCACAAAGGTTGTTCATATTTTGTCGGTGAACACATTTAGTTTGTAAACCAAATGTAAATAGTTTTTAAACCAAATGTTTAGCTTTTTAACTACATATTTAGTTTAAAAATAACATATTCATTTTGTGTACTACATATTTTGTTTATCAATGAAATATTTAGTTTTTGACCAAATGCTTAGCTTATTAGCTAACTATTAAGTTTGTGAAGTAAATATTTAGCTTCTGAGCAAAGTCTTAAATTTTTTCATAGTTAATAAGCTACATATTTAGTTTGTGAACTAAATATTTAGGTAATAGGCTACATATTATGGTGATCATAATATTTAGTTAGTTAATTTAGTTATTTATTTGTCAACTAAATGTTAGGTGTGTGAACCAAATGTTCGGTTTGTAAGGTAAATATTTCTTGTGGGAACTAAATATGTAGCTTCTTAACGGAATAGTTAAAAAAAACAAATCTTTAGTTTATGAACTAAATATGTAGCTTCTTTATTAAATATGTATTTGTACACAAAATATTTTGTTAGTTCAATTAGTTATTTTTAAACAAAATTTTAGGTTTATGAACCAGATGTTTAGTTCGTAAGTTAAATATTTCTTGTGTGAACCAAATATGTCGCTTCTTAACTAAATAGTTAAAAAACCCAAATGTGTAGTTTGTGAACTAATTATGTAGCTTCTTAATTAAATATTTATTTCTGAAATAAATATTTTTATGAGCTTAATATTTAGTTTCTTAACTAAATTTTTAGTTAAGAGGCTACACATGTAAACTAAATGTTTATAAGAAGCTATATATTTAGGTTCTTAGCTTCCTAACTAAATATTTATTTCTGAACTAAATATTTTGTTAGTTTAGGTTCATAACTAAATGTTTAATGAAGAAGCTACATATTTTGTAAACTAAATATTTGGTTAAGAAGCTACACATAACTAAATATTTTTTATGAACTAAATGTTTACTCTGTGAGCTAAATATTTAGTTTTTCAACTAAATTGTTAGTTAAGAAGCTACATATGTAAACTAAATGTTTAGTTAGGAAGCTACATATTTAAATTGTTAGCTTCCTAACTAAATATTTATTTCTGAACTAAATATTTTGTTAGTGAGCTTAATATGTAGGTTCTTAACTAAATATTTAGTTAAGAAGCTACATATTTATTTTGTAAACTAAATATTTAGTTTGTGTGCTAAGTATTTGGTGTGAATTTCGACATTTCTGTATGAATGAATAACATGGTGGAAACATGACTTAGAAAAATGAACTCGCATTTCCTTTTTTTTTATGACAAGCTAAATAAATCTAATTATCGGTTTTATTTTTGACTGTGTAAGTCTACAAACGACACCCCAAACTCATTCAGGATGATCTGATCAGCTAGCTATTGGACCTCTGAAGGCCAGAACTGAGATGTAGTGGTGGTTTCAGTGTGTGCAGCTTTAAAGGTCCAATAACAGCTGCTCTCATAATCCTGCAGCTCTGGTTGGGATAAAAGTAACTCTCTCGGTGCCAAAGTGCCTGACAGAGTGAAACCTTTTCTGGTTCCTGTTTTGTGGTTTTGTCTACGCGAATCAGTCAAATGAAAAGTCCTTTTTTCCGTCCACCTAGTCTGCAGGCTTGCTTCTATTCACACGCGAAGTAATCTTTGAGCGGCGCAAACAGGTGTCTGATGACCGGGACGCTCCAGGAACGACCCAGGAGTCTCTGCCTGGCACCGCGACCCATGTTGGACACGTCGGTGTAGTGCACAGGGAATCCAAAGATCCTGGTAAGGACGAAGGAGAGGAAACGTTACAAACGGGCTGTAAAGCGGAGCCGTCAGCTCTGGTGCAGCGTGCGACCCGCTCACCTCTCCAGCTCCGTGCACCACAGGACGTCCTCCTTCCCATTCATCAGGACTGGGAAGTGCTGATCTTTTCCCTGTTTGATAGAGTTGGAGCGAGTAGTGATGGTTCGCACCTTTCCAAACTAAGAGACGACATGCACTGTCAAGCTTAAACTACTCCGCACGAAACAGCTCCAGGTAAAACGTAAATGTTTTCAGTCTGTGGATAACTGACCTTCGCGACTCGTCCGTGGTCCAGACAGTCCTGCAGCTCCAGCTTGTCCATCCCAGAGGCACAGAGAGGCCTAAAACAGGAAGTTCGACCCGTCACTCATGCTTTTCGCACCATGATCAGGTTATAGGTGGGTGCAATTCCGAGTCCAAACACTAGTGGTGCTAACGAGCCAAACAGTAATTCACCTCAATGTAAGAAACGTTTGATTTTATCCTGTTTTGTAAATATATTTATGGAAGACTTAAAAATTAAATGGAACACATAAAATGCAAAGAACAAAAAAACAATTGACCCATAAATACATTTCGGAGTCATCGTCAAGTTTTAATGGATGTATGCAAAAAAAAAGAGACAAAAATGGTTTCCATGTTTTGACAATATTTTTTGTCTTTATCGTGCAACAGTAATAATGTCAGATTATCAGGACAGAGATAGTTAAGTTATCCAGTTAAGGTTGAACCGAACGCCTTCAATTGAGCTTCATATTTATCAGTAATAACTGGGTCAGATATTAAACCGAAAATAAAGGATTATTATTTAATAGAACTTAGTTAACTGAAGCAAATCGTAAGTGGGACAATCACGTCACTTCATTAAATGATTTTATGTTTCTCTAAGGATTATTCCATTAATCATCAGTTATATTGCAGTTGTTTCCTTTCCCACAATTCATTCAAATGAGTAGCTTTCCCTAAATCGTAACATTTTTGAAGCCTTATAAAATGGGCTGATTAAAGTAGCCAACGTGGTTAGAAAAAAAAAAGGCTGTCTTTCTGAATCTTATTCTCCATGATAAGACCACAAGTGTTTCTCCTAATAAAATCCCTAACCTGTAAATACTTGAAAATGTCCTTGTTTGAAACACTGTTTCAACTAGTTGATTAAATAAGATTAGGATAAAATAAAGAGATCAGGTAATTACTGAGCTTTCTCTTGGTGTCCTGTTTTCTTACTTTTTGACCAACCCAGATATTCTTCTGGTTGTTGTTTTTTGACACCCACAAACACACTTAAAAACTGATACTATTTGAGGCTTTAAAAATGTATACAATGCTGACATTTCTTTAAATGCTGTTTGTATTTTCTCTATATTCTCTAAACATGCATGTGGGTGGTTAAATCTATCTGTCTTACCAAAACCAGTAATTGTGTGTAGTAGGGCTGAAACTAACGATTATTTTCATAATCGATTCATCTGTTGATTATTTTTTACGATTAATCGATTAATCGCTTTATTAATAATTAGATTTGGCTATTAATTTCACCTATATAAATGATTACAAACTAATTTTCATTAAGAACAATGAAAACACAAGATAATTGTGCAGTTCACTGCAATCTTTTATTTTATTGGACCTGAACACAGTTAACAGTGTAGTATGATTGTAACGGTGCGAGATACTTCTCCAGAATAATTTTTTGGCATAAAAATACAAAATGAGGTAGAATTCTTTAAAAATTAATGTACAGAAAGCAAAAATTAATGTACAGAAAGTTAACAAAAACATCTGAAAAATGAAAACAACATTTTCATATCGGGAATGAAGGAGGCTGACTTAGTTGGGGCGTATTTTAGGGCTCTCAGAATTAATTAATCTGCCGGCACTAAACAACATTTTCATGGTCTGTGGGGTGTTGGAGTAAATGTGGCCCTTTAAATTTCTTCTGCTTTCAATTAAATGAACTCAAACATTTCAAAGATCAGATTTGTGAAAGACAGCAGGCTGCAAAATGTGAGTTGTGTGTAATTCTTCTTCTGGGAGCGAATGGGGGGGGGGGGGGGGTGACAAAGACAACTGCTGTGTTCACACTTATGTTTGTGTCCTTTATTGGCATATATGGTTAAAAAAACAACAGTATTAGCTTTCTAATGATACAAAACGTATAAATTCATAGAAATTATAAATATCAAGGATTAAAAAGTAAAAATGTCAGAACGTTAAGGGGTTAAGCTAAAATGTGGTTATAAAGCAACTAATCGATGACTTAATTAGTTGTCAACCATTTTAAAAAAATCGATTATAATCGATTAGTTGTTTCAGCTCTAGTGTGTAGGGATGTCGGACTAATACTCTGCCCTTTTATAAATATCGGGGCCCCTTGATGGCCCTAAACTCCTAGATCAGCCACTGCTGTGAGAGTCTGCGGCACCAACAGCACAAGGTGTTTCCCCACCTACCTGTTCATGCCCGGCAGGTTCCCCCAGAAGTATCGAGCGCGGTGGGCAGCAGAGACCTCGATGGCGTCGATCATTACTGGGTTACACTGGTAAAACACACAGGGGTTAAAGGTCATCTACAGGGGATTCTCGGGCCAATCACCACAACTAAAACTTGTACGAATCGGCATAATGAGCTTTTCAGCGACGTCGATGTTCTATTTATATATCTATATTAACGTTGTGTTTGTGTAGCTCCTAGTTCGCATTGTTTGGGTTGTTTTGTCGTGGTTTTTCTTGCTTTCTCTGCCATCCTGTGGGTGTGGAGGCAGACTGGGACGTTTTCTTGTGTTTTATTTTAGGGTTGGGCAAATCCGTATTGTTATATCCAGCCACAGCCACACTGTGTGTGAATTGTACATTTTTTTATTAATTTTATTTTCAAAAACTACTTAGAACTGTCCTCCAAGTACCACTAGGGAGGGCTTGAGTACGACTGGTGGTACACGTACCACAGTTTGAGAATCATGGCTCTAAAGCATGTGTAAGCATGTGTAATAACGATATTCTTTATTCTTTAAATTTGTCAAAATGTTTATGAGCATTCTCACTTTCCAGACACATTGCAGCAGAACATCTTCAAAAAGCTTAAAAAATGAACTTTTCTTTTTCAAAATGCATTTAAAAAAATATGAAATTCTTTTTCCACGATATGGCAAGACGAAAATCCTCACGACATGAATAAAGAATGAATAAACTTTAAAGTAAATTAGAGCTAAATATGATGAAAATAAAGTTCAAAATTGTCGTATTTCCTGGTTACTTAGTTATACATTTAAAATTGCACAAAAAGAAACCTGAAAATATTTAAATAAAAAAATGCTTCAGGTTCAACAGGTTTTCTTGTCAGTTAAATTAAAAACAACAAACTTCAAACTTTCGATGCCTAGTGTAAAAACCAGAACTTAACATCAGCATTCTTGCGTACCTGGTACAGTATGTAGGCACAGCTTGATGACATCATCAAAATGCATATCTGCGGTACGGCGGTATTGTCAAAATTTCGTCCTTTTGGCAAAATTTATATCATTTCTACTGATTACCTTTTATGTTGCCTAAGGATGCACCGATACGATACGGGTATCGGGGCCGATACCGTTCTTAACTACTGTATTTCTATCGGTTAAAGTTAAACTGATACCATGAACAGATACTTAAAATGTGGAAACTTCACAGAAAATGTTTAGTTTTCACTTTAAATTTTACTTTTGCGTTCATTTTTATTCATTTTTTTTTCAAATTCATCTTTTGTTGTAACAAGCAGAGAGGAAAATAAAACCTGTCTTCCAATGTATTGCATTTTTTGTCTGTGGTAGAAGTATCGGCATTGGTACTCTGTACAGGCAATCACTCAGATCTAAGCATTGGCGTCGTATTGGTTTGAAAAAAAAAAGGTGGTATCGTTGCATCCCTAGTTCCTTTTCCTCATGGCACAAAGTTTATATAATTTATTAATGTTAGGATCGGTATTGGATTAGTATCGGCAGATTATGAATGTCAGATATCTTTATCGATTTCGGAAATGAAAAAAGTGGATCGGTGCATCCCGAATGTTGCCAACTAATATTTTCTTTGCTCCCCTCCCTCTCTTGTATCTTTTATTCACACTCTCCCTGTTCATTTTTTCTATCTCTCCTAATCTTTTAATATATTCACTTTAAATTATCATTTTAGTTTATGTTTCTCTGTGTTATGTTTCACTTAAGGACTTAAGCTTTTTTAATTCTTTGTTTCAATATTTTCCCCTCCCTGCTCTTAGATGTTTTCACCTTTTTTGTTTTATGTTTTACCTTTAATTTAAGTTTCCTTTGTTTATCAGTCTTTGTTACTTCTTTATTTTCTGATCATCTATTTCTCTTTTTAACGTTTATTTCCTCCCGTTCTGTCTCTCCTTCGCTCTTTAAAGTTTCTCTGAGTTCCTTAGGTAAACATTTTGCACATATTCATGCAGAAAACAGCTGGATTTGCCGACAAACTGTCCTGAAAAATATAGTGTTTTAATCATGCTGCACCACCAGCTCCATGCATCCCAGAGGCAAGACGGACAAACGCTGGGCGCTTTTTGAACCATTCCCAAAAATTTTGCCCTCGTTTTTTTTCTTCTTGAAAGCCGTGTGAAAATAAATATTACATTTGCTGTTCATGAAGTTAATACAAACCTGTTCGCTAGTGATTTTGAGTAGTATAACTTAGTCGTCTTATTTACAAGTTAAGAGAATAATGCCCTTTTTTATTTTATTTTAACGCTCTGAAGGGGTCCAGCACGATGCCCAAATCCGTGCGCACACAAAACGCACGTTTAATTAAACTGAGGGTACTTATTCTTACACCTTGAAATTATTTCTGCGCCTCACCCCTTCCAGGCTCCATGCAGAAATGAAGGGATTGTTGAGTGTTTTTATCATTCTATTCCTCTCCTCTGCCAAAAGGGCGTTGATTGCGCTGAATCCCCTGCGTGTAAACTGCAGCCATCAATTTTACTAGATACTTCTACCACAGGCAAAAATGAAATAAATTGGAAGTCAGGTTTAATTTTCTTCTCTGCTTGCTACCACAAATGAAGGTGAAATAGATAAAAATTAAATATTAATAAAAATGTCCAGAAAACTACTATTTCAAGTTTGAAAAAACAAATTACTGCAGAGTTTCCACATTTTAAATATCGTTAAACTTTGAACAACACCAATAGGAGTTGATTAGACCAGCATCAGTAACAGAGAATCCCTAATTTAATTTCAAATTTTAATATAAGAAAACATTTAGAACACCAAGAGGTGCAAATAGTCAAAATGAATGCATTAATTCATAGAATTAACGTGATAAATTTTTGTATTTTTTAATCGCAGTTCACAGATTCTCAGAATACCCCTCTGTTGCCAGCCAAAATGCGTCTGGATGGGGGAGGAATTGTTGTGTAGCAGGATGCATGTTGGTTCACTGCGAGCTACCGCTGTGTTGAAATGCTAAATTACTCAGCTAAAGTCGTGTTTTCAGATAAATGCAAACTCATTAGCGGATGTAGCTATCACGATAAGAGCAAGATGACGTCGGTGGAAGCTTGATGAACCGGAGAGATTCCTCTGCTGTTTACTTATGGGAAAATTATGACATTTGATTGCTAAGTCTATAAAACGTTTGATTCATGTGAAGAAAAACGGCGGAAGCCTTTGCCTGAGAACACTTTGAGGTTCAGGATGCTCAGGGTTCTCTAATATTAATAAGAAACGGTCAGCTTTACATACAGAAAATGTTGAACAAGTTTGCCGTAGAAACTGGCTGAAAGGTGAACAAGTTGCGTTCAAACCAAAAATGTAATTGCATCCTTTATTTCATTAAAAAAATAGAGCAGCAGCATCCGGGTTTGTCCTTTATTTACACCAAAAAAATGGTGATTGGAATTAATCGTGATTAATTCACGGCTACCCTGTGATTAATTCGATAAAAAATGTTTAATGGTTTGACAGCCCTAGTTTAAGCCTCGTCCAGATGAGACTCACCTCCAGGAATCGGGAGATGTCTCTCTTGTCGTTGACGCCCATCGCCACCACATTTTCGAACATCCAGAAGAACGGCCGGTCTTCTCCTTCTTTGGGCTTGGCCTCGCTGAGGAGGCGGTAGAACTCGAAGAACAGCCTACCCGTGCCTTCTGCGAAGCAAACCAGACAGGACAAATCAGGATCGAGTTTCTTCATCACCACAACCCTCACGGCTTCACAAAAGGTAGTTTATGCATGCAGTCCAAATCAGCAAACTGATTCTCCCCCATCTTTGTTACAGATCGACTGGTTGATTCTCTGAACAGTTTGTGTCCCACAGGTTTACATTAAAAGTAAATCACAAAATATCTTTTAAAACAGAAACAAATAAATAAAAGGAACAATGTTCTTTTGCTGTGTGACCCCTTTGCATCCAAGAAGTGACATCACTCAAAGCTTTTCCTTAGCAAGCAAAGTGTACTTTTAATCACCGTACTCAACCTTTTAATCCCGTTACATGCAAAAATTACATTTATGGCTGTTTGTGAAAAATCTAGTGATTTATTCCTGTTTTTCTTATGCTCATCTGCTGCTCCAAACACTAGCTAACGTGAACTTAATGGCTACTTTTAGCTAAAATTATTCTAAAAACGACATAAATAACAAGAATATTCTAAATAATGTTTCTTTTTTTTTTTTAGTTGGAGTCGAACGAAAAGAGACGCAAAATGCAGAAAGAGAAAAAGGATAATTCAGTTACATCCCTGAAAACAAAACCGCTTGAGAGAAAAAACGTAAGCAGGAGAAGCTTGATGTAAAATAGCTCCGATCTGATCATTGAAATATCAGACCATTCAGCAGTAAAACGAGAGTAGAAAGCGCCGTATTCATGTTGAATTATACATGTTGGCTTGAGTACATCTCATAGTAAGGTATCGCTGCGTTAAAAATGCGCATTATTCAGTTAAAGTGATGTTTTCTGACTTAAATTAGTGCTAATCAGTAGAGGAAGTAGCTGTGTAGACACTGGTACTTCAAAATAAGAGCACGTATTTCTATTGTTTAGATTGATGAATTTATAGTTTGTCTGCTGAGTGTTTACATTTTGGAAAAAGGTAAATTGTGTCATTTTATTACTAAGTCTATATTACATTTGATGTATTTAATATTTAACACAGCTGCTGATATCCAAATATGACGTTTATTCATATATTTTGATTATTTCTACCTTGCATTAGTTCTTATTTTTCATATGAGATCACACATATCATCTCTCTCCTCACATTTATATCAGCCAAACCTGTATCAGCAGCTGTGTGGAAATAATAAAGAACAGCAGAAATATATCAGCCTTTTCTCCACCATATCTTCTCATATTCTGAATGTCTTTAAGTGGAGCTCTGGCAGGTTCTCCCAGTATGAACAGAATGATCCCAGTCTGAACCAGAACCTCTATAGACAGCTCAGTGTTTCGTCCTCTACAGTAGCAGTCTGTTCTAGAGAAACTGTTGAAGCCTCTGACTGAAATTATTGTCGTCGTAGGATAGTCCTATTTGGGGATGATCAGGGTTGTCCAACATTTATAGGAAACAGTCAGCTTTACATACGGAAAATGTTTGTCAGTTAGTTTGTGTTAGCAACTGGCTAAAAGATAAATAGTTTAAAAGGGTCATGAGTGAATGTGATTGTGGAGTTAAAAACAAAAATCTGTTAATTTCTCCTTTTGCAATTGGATTCGTCCCTTTACACTAACAATTCTCATATTTAGGAATGTTAATTAGTCTGTAATTAATTTGGTTAAAAAAATAAATAATCGTTTGACAACCCTAATATCTAGCCTAGTGTGCCTATATAGAGAGAGTGGCGACAACTCGGTTTTGGACAATTCGGCGATCCGATTGGCTCAGAGGCGGTCACCTGCTTCATGGGCGCCATATTCGATACCAACTTGGCCAGTATCACACAGAAACAAATACAGAAACATATGAGAAGTGCATCTTGCGATTGATCTATGATTATCTAAAAAATGCTGTCATGCTGTGCAGCGTTCAGGTGCAGTACGAGACCTGGAGGTGTCAAACGGTTACATTTATTTCCTCAGGATGCAGAAAGGAGGAAATTGTGGGAGCGCAAAGTCCGACGAGAGAAGTGGAAGGCCAGTAATTATTCTTTGCTGTGTGAGGTAAGATCTGTTTGCGTTTTGGCGGAAAAAAGCCCACTGACGAGAAATATATCCCTTTCGATGTATAAGAAATAATTTAAACTTTGAGATTGTAGTCTATAGATTGTGAAGTGAACAGATTTGAATGTAATGACTTTATTGCTTGCCTTGAATACTTGATTGTAAATGTAAATGTAAATAATTAATATCAAAATTGATTTTGATCTTAATTATTTATTATAATAATGTCTATTATTATAATAATGTCTATTATTACTATGTCTATTAATATAGACATAGTAAAGTGATGTATGATGTATATACATCCAAAAAAAGAGAACATTTCCGGGCAAAAGGGGATGTTTTGTCACTTTTACCAGCCTTTTTACGAATATTTAGTTCTTGGTCATACATTGTTGATGCCCTTTAAATGTTGACGAACGATAATTTCGGCAGTTACGTGAAAGTTGAAGGTAAGATCTGCGATTTATTTAAGTCTGATACATAATCCCCATAGTAACGCGTTGAAAGATGGTAGCGAATATGGCGTCCATGTTTCTCTCTCTCTATTTTAGGTACCCTAAAATAGCAATCTTCATAGCGCCCCCTGGAGAAAAGTCCACCGGCCGCCACTGCTCATAACCCATTATTACCATGCCATAAAGTTGGTTTTATTTAGAGCTTTCTTTAGATATTTTGTGCTGCAATGGGTCTAATCTACCAGATCCAGTTGTTTCCTAAACACTAGAAAAATGGGAACACACACTGCAAGCAAGAATCCGATGATTTTGTACCAACCATAAAGGCCTTTTCTCGCGGGATTCACAATGGAGAGGTCGTTGCAGGGACTTCCTCCGATCACCAAGTCAAAGGGACCCCACTCCTGAATCTGAGAGAGACAACAGCACCACCTTGTGTTAAACTGAGGGAGCTACACCTAATGCTTGAAGACGACCAGAAACAAATGGAAGAGAATAGAATAATACTTTATTGTCGGACAATGAGGGAAATTCGTCTCTAACAGCAGCAAAGTGAGAGATTATAGACGCAATTACGATCACACAAGAAATGAAATAAAAATTATAAAAAAGTGAATTAAGAATAATAAATGTATATTAACCAAACAATTTCAAAAATCAAAGTACTGTGCAGTTCTTTAACATAAAGTGGTACACTCAAATTCGAATGTGCTACTCACTAGGACAATAAAAAAATTTGTATTTACAGAATGTGCGCGTGTAAAAAAACTATTATTTAAAAGAAGTTAACAGAATATACACAGAAAAACACAGATGTGCAAATAGTAGCAGTAGAAATATTAATAACGTGTGTCAAACAGGGCTAATTGCAGCAGGCATGTAAACATTGTTGGGTTTGAGTTCTGGTTGTGAAGTGACCAAACATTCTTCATTCTCTGCATTCACGCCAACAGAACGGGAGTTTTTTTAGATTGTATTTCTGGTCATTTTCCTTCAGGAGCAGCCAAACGGGTTTCCAGCGACATCATTTAACAATTTACAGTTAGAAGGTTAGCTGATCACTCTGATTACAAAACTGATTGTAAGTATATCAGTAAGAAAAAGTTTATTCATGTAGCACGTCTCTATGGAGGACAAAAACTGACATAATCAAGAATAAAAGCAGAAATATATATATTGTGTTTTTACTTCACCTTATTTCTGTGTTTTTGTGAAGAAATGTATATATATATCCTGTTTTTCTTTTCCCTCATTTGTGCATTTTGTGTGAAGAAATGCATGCATTTTCCCCCCTTTTCTTTATACTTGCATTTTTGTCAAGAAAAATGTATGTTTTGTTTTTTCTTTTCCACATATGTGCATTCCTATTTTTTAAATTCACTGGTCTCCTCTTTTTTTTTCTTTACCACTTTTCTTTTCCTCCTTATGCAAATGAGAAGGACTGCATTTTTTAGTCCAACTCGTCCACTATTGGTCAATAAACAGGAAGGAGGAGGATCCGAGCGTAGATCGACTGCCAGCAACATCTAAGGAACTAACAGGTCAGCTTCATTATCCATGCCTCTTAATTGTCTGAGACATCTCTGGTAGGACTTGAAGGCATCTCATTCTCCTGGCCAAAAGCGCAGGCATGCACTTGTATCCTGCTCCTTCCCGTTTACTGACCAATAGTAGAGGAATTGGAGCATAATGAGGCAGAAAAGCATAAGGTAAAAAGAGGAGATGAGGGAATGTAAAAACAAGGAATGAAAGTATAAGGAAAAGGAAAATATATTTTTTCTTGACAAAAATCAACGCAATAAGGAAATTTGAGATCAAGAGGCATTAATTGTTTTATGTCTAAACTGAGATAGCTTGTGACATTATGAAGTCAGAATTTTGCCCTTTATTGTGGCACACCTGTGAGGTGGCATGCATTATCTTGGCGGAGGAGAAGTGCTCAATAAGACAGATTTAGACCGATTTGTGAACAATATTTGAGAGTAATGGGTAACATGACACCGATTGATGAAGAAGGCACCTCTAGCCCAACCGGACACCAAAAAAAGGCTGTTTCTTACATGTTTTTTGGTGATGTTCCTGACATCATGGACGTACTGGATCTTTCCTTCATGTCTGACCACACCCACCGAGATAGAGTCCTCACACACCTCTGAAGCCACGTACTGGTCCACCTTAAAGCCCAGATCCCTTAGAACCAGGTACCCTACAACCCCAAACACACATACAGGTAAAAGGAAAACAAACCCCACAAGAACCAGAGCAACTACTTATTAGAAGTTACACCAGAATCAAATGAAGGTTGTACATGTTGTAACTCATTCTATACATAAAGAAAAGCAAAAAGCTCCTGAAACGATAAAAGTTGGTGTAAAAAGAAGGCTGTATTCATCCTCACCAGTAGCAATGCCATCAAACAGGGAGAGGACTCTGATTGGTCTTCGCTGCTCTGCAGGGACTGCTGGGTAAATCTTTGTTTTTTCCTGTAGAGAAGAAAAATGGAGGTGAATTCAAATTCTGGCTAAGTTTCAGTGGCAGGAAGTGATACAGTGATAGGGATGGATGGATGGGTGGATGGATGGATGGATGGACGAAAAGACGGATGAACGGATAGATGGACGGATGGATGAACAGATGGATGGATGGATGCACAGATGGATGAACAGATGGATGAACGGATGGATGAACAGATGGATGAACAGCTGGATGAACGGAGGGATGAACAGCTGGATGAACGGATGGATGGATGGATGAACGGATGGATGGATGGATGAACAAATGGATGAACGGATGGATGAACAGATGGATGAACAACTGGATGAACGGATGGATGGATGGATGAACGGATGGATGGATGGATGAACGGATGGATGAACAAATGGATGAACGGATGGATGAACAGCTGGATGAACGGATGGATGAACGGATGGATGGATGGATGAACGGATGGATGGATGAATGGATGGATGAACGGATGGATGGATGATGGGATGGTGATGGGATGGATGAACGATGGATAGGAAGGATTGATAGGATGATGAGGGATGGATGGATGGATGATGGATGGATGGATGAACGATGGATGAAGATGGATGGATGGATGAACGATGGATGGATGGATGAACGGATGGATGGATGATGGGATGAGGAGAAAAGAGGATGAACGATGGATGGATGGATGGATGGATGGATGGATGAACAGATGGATGAAGGATGGATGGATGAACAGATGGATGGATGGATGAACGGATGGATGGATGGATGAAGATGATGAGGATGGATGGATGGATAGGATGGATGGATGGAGACGTATGAGATGGATGAACTGATGGATGGATGGATGAACGATGGATGGATGATGAACGGATGGATGGATGGATGAACGATGGATGGATGGATGATATAACGGATGGATGAAATGGATGAATGAACGGATGGATGGATGGATGGATGAAATGGATGGATGAACGATGATGGATGGATGGATGAACGGATGGAGGATGCACAGATGGATGAGATGGATGAACGGATGGATGAACAGATGGATGAAGGGATGGATGGATGGATGGATGGATGAACAGATGGATGAACGGATGGATGAACGGATGGATGGATGGATGAACGGATGGATGGATGGATGAACGGATGGATGAACGGATGGATGGATGGATTTACAGATGGATGAACGGATGGATGGATGGATGGATGAACGGATGGATGAACAGATGGATGAACAGATGGATGAACAGATGGATGAACGGATGGATGGATGAATGGATGGATGAACAGATGGATGAACGGATGGATGAACAAATGGATGAACGGATGGATGAATGGATGGATGGATGGATGAACAGATGGATGAACGGATGGATGGATGAACGGATGGATGGATGAACAGATGGATGAACGGATGGATGGATGGATGGATGGATGAACGGATGGATGAACAGATGGATGGATGGATGGATGGATGAACGGATGGATGGATGGATGAGGATGGATGGATGAACGGATGGATGAAAATGGATGAGGATGGATGGAGGATGGATGAACAGATGGATGAACAGATGGATGGATGGATGAACGGATGGATGAACAGATGGATAGATGGATGGATGAACAGACGGATGGATGAATGGATGAATGGATGGATGAACAGACGGATAGATGGATGGATGAACGGATGGATGAACAGACGGATAGACGGATGAACAGATGGATGAACGGATGGATGAACAGATGGATGGATGAACAGATGGATGAACGGATGGATGAACAGATGGATGAACAAATGGATGAACGGATGGATGAACAAATGGATGAACAAATGGATGAACGGATGGATGAATGGATGGATGAACAGATGGATGAACAAATGGATGAACGGATGGATGAACGGATGGATGAACAGATGGATCTTTCAGATCTCGATCTTTTTTATCTTGATCTATCTTATCGTTAAATCTCTTCGGTATGTTGTGTGTATGGTTATGCTGGTTTTCTGGGCTCGGTAAGGTATCGCTAGGTTAGGTTAGCTTCACTGCTAGCATGGCTATGGCTTTCTCTCCTGTCCCTCCGTCTCTCTTTGAATCTCCTGCTCTCTGTAGCAGGAGATTCAACTGTAACTGAGCAGGATTACTATTGCAACAACACATTATCAGTAGGGTAAAACTAACCTGTCTCACGACGGTCTAAACCCAGCTCACGTTCCCTATTAGTGGGTGGGCTTAAAAAAATATAAGCAGAAGGTAATTCGATTCTCTACCAATCTGAGTTTTACAAAAATACTATCTTATCGTTGTTTTACACTTATTGTTTTATACTTTATACACTTTATATTTTATAAACTTTCTATTTTAACTTATTTTAATCTTTCTTGCCAGTGTTTCCTCTCTGGGGGGCCCCCTGCATCGGCGGCGGTGGTCGGCTGTGGCTGCCTGGGTGCCCCCCAGGTAGCGCTGGGGTGGAGGTGGGGGTACCATCCCTCCCTCCTCTGGGCGCCCTGGGTCGGTGCCTTGGCTGCTGCTGTTGTTCTGCTGCTGCTGATGCAGATGGCTCCATGATGGCATTTCCTGGCTAATCTGTACTCAGCCCACTTTTTGTAGCTTTTAAGGGTGTGTCTGTGAGTATGGCTGATGGGTTGGGAGGGGCTGGTATTTGCGTTAATGATTTTATTTTTGAAGGGGGGGGTTGTGGGGTTATTTTAGATCTGTAAAGCACTTTGAGTAACTTTCTTTGTTTGAAAAGCGCTTTACAAATAGTACAAAAGTTTGATTGATTTATTGATGGATGGATGGATGGATGGATGGATGGACGGATGGATGGATGGATGAAAGGATGGATGGATGGATGAACAGAGTGATGGATGGATGGATGGATGGATGGATGAACAGAGTGATGGATGGATAGATGGATGGATGGATAGATGGATGGATGGATGGATGGATGGATGGATGGATGGATGGATGGACGGATGGATGAACGGGTGGATGAACGGATGGATGGATGGATGAACAGAGTGATGGATGGATGGATGGATGGATGAACAGAGTGATGGATGGATAGATGGATGGATGGACGGATGGATGAACGGGTGGATGAACGGATGGGTGGATGGATAGATGGATGAACAGATGGACGGATGGAAAAAACACGAGTCATGTTTAGTTCAGGTTTCATTCTACAGTAGAACAGATCTAACATCTGGTCCAGCTGCTGTTTTTTTACAGAATTTGAACTTGGGGTCCGCTGTACTAATACCAGCTCCCCACACACCTTCAGGGTAAACATACTATATATAATATGATATAATATAATATAACGAAGACTAGAGACACACAGCTGGAGACCGAAGCGAGATTCTGCAAGGACTCACAAACTCCTGCCCGTTGTCGTTAGCAAAGAACTCCTGCAGCTTCAGGCTCCAGTCGTGGCGCCGCTTCAGGACGCCGTATTGCAGCAGCGGCTGGCACATGTAGCAGCGCCAGGGGTCCTGGTACCGGGCGTTGTTGGACGCACCTGGGTCCACCAGGATGTCCAAGCAGTCCACACAGAAACACCTGATGGGACGATAAGTCAGGGATTCAAACCAGCAAAGGTAAAGGTCATGTCTGCACACAACTCTACCAGGGACGTCAGGATATAAAGAGAGTACACCCTCTTTCACTTTGAGGGTTGACATCTTTAATCTCTAGCATCAAGTGGATAAAAAACTGTATAAAAAAATAAGTACACCCATTTTTTTCGTACATTTTTTTTGAAGACGCAGCAATAAAATATAAGCAAACTTTACATCGGACAGGAATAACATGTGGTAGAGATGTTTCTTCCAGGAATTAGTCAGCAGCTGGAAGCTGAACAGAAGGAACTCCATGCTAAAATAAAGCTATTTATCTAAAATTGTCTTTTGCTTTCAGTAAACACTCATTACAGCCACTTCTGCTCCTAATTAGGGCTGGGACGACGCGTCGACACGTCGTTAACAAAAAAATGCGCGTCGATGCGTCATCACTTTCAAAAAAACATGGCGGGACAAAGTAGTGCCAGCATGCAGTGAGTCAGTTTACTTAATGGAAACGTATGTAGGAGCTCAACGGATTATCAGGCGGGTTGGAAACGAATTGAAGAAAATGTAGGTAAATATAAACCACAGGAAAGATTGGCTATTAAGGAAAATATGGACCAAAGGTGTGATAATTGTATTGTAGAAGAAACCCTGAAAATATGGCGAGAGATCGTACGGAAATACAAGCTTGATAAGGATATAAAACGTCTGACATGGCCTTCTCATTGCCCTAGTTTTCAACCAGCAGTCCTAGATGAAACATTTACAAGGTGGAATGAGAGGGGTATGACTAACATTGGTAAGCTCATTCAATGTCACTCTTTTGAAGCATTTGAAACAATCAAAAAAGAATTCAAACTAGAAAATAAAGGTATATTCCCGTTATTTTCAATTGAGAGATTGGTTTTATAAAGAAATCAAAAAAGATCTCCCGGCAGAGATAAAGGAGGTGGTAAACAGTCATGATGGAAGCATACAAACAGACCCCCTCAAAAATTGTCACAAAATTACATAAAGGTTTACATAAATGCAATGGGCAAAGTTTGTGCTATATTAAATCAAAATAGGAAATGGAAATGAATATAACAATAACAGAGGATGAGTGGCTCTCCATGTGTGAAACACAGCAGACCTCTACTAATTCTCAGATCTACTGCGCCTATTTGGTTGGAAGAATCTAACTCGTTTTTTTTTTTACCAGGAAACAAAAAAATACTGTTGGAGGCTGTGCGGTCATGGAAACGTCACTCATACCCATATTTTTTGGTCATGTGTTAAGATACAACCTTTCTGGGAAGATGTAAGTGAAACTTTAAGGAAAATATTTACATTGTTCTGTCCCTATAGATCCAAAAAACATGTATTTGGTAGCCATATTCAAAACAGAGACGTTTACTTATATAAGGTTTTGACAATCACATGCACGAAGGCCATCACAAGGAACTGGATGCAAAGCGACCCCCCCCGTACTTAGACATTGGCTGGATATCATAGACAAAATCTACATCATGGAGAGAATAACCCACCATCTGAGAAAAAAAATGCCTAGCCTCCATCAAAAAGGGGGGAAATGGACGCCGGATAATTACTCTGTGCAGCTTTCTTGGATGGACCAACGGAATAATGTCCAGAAAAAAAGGAATTGTTGCCTCTATTTTTACTGTTCAAGTGTTATTCTATTTTTTTTTCATTTTTCGTACTACTAATTTTATTTACATTTTTTCTTTAAGAGAGAGAATTACTGTAAAATGTGCTGCGATAAGAAATGTACTTAAAAATAAGAAAAATAAAGTATATAAAAAAAAAAAAGGAAACGTATGTAAGAAATTTATTTTAATTAATCATAAAATGGCCCCGATATGTCACTAGACATTAAGAAATCATGTTCTTTTGAAATACTGTCAACAGTGGTCCGGCCAGGAAATTGTTATGTAAAAGTGAAAGCTGCAGCCCTCAAGTGATGTTATTGTTGTCATGTTCTGTTTTGGTCTGAGGCTCCGCCCTCAAGCTATCTACGAATCACGAAGTCAGTAGAGTTTCCTCATCCGGGTTGCCAGCTCTGCTCTGTTTACCACAGCTGAAGCTCCGAACGTTACGGACAAAACATGTATAACGTTACGAAACCTAAAAGACCTCGTTATCAATCCGAAATACGTCGTGACAAAGTCTGTAATAAAACAAGGATTTATATAGGAGATGCCTTGAAAGATGGAGACGGCTGAAAATGGAGAAGAATTTGAATACAGACGTCAACGTCGCCAATTTTCTCCTGGAGAGGTAAGATTCACCTGTTTGGCTAACTTACTTGTACTTAATGTAAATTGACATTTCAAATATTCACGACAGTCGAACAAAGTTATGCATGTTCGTGGAAAGTAACGTTAAATTAGCGCATACGGAGGAGATTGGTCATCAAATTGAAAAGGTAAGGAATTGTTTGGGAGATAAAAACGACGAGTCGTCATTGCTAACGTTAGCATCAGGGCCCGTTTCTTTGTCATTATGCTGAACTGTTGAGGAAAACAACAGCACGGTGATTCTGGCGTCGATGTGAAACGTAATGGAGACGTATTGCGTAGCCTATACCTCGGTACAAATAATTCCTCATTTGTTCCCTGCATACATTGTGGACTACACATGATGAAAGTTAACCTGTATGACTATTGCTAATGTTATTTAGTTAGGGTCAGCCGTTCCTGCTGGCAACCGCGAGTCAGGAAGGGACACACAGTTCTACAGTATTTTGAATGTGATTGCAGTACCGCTTTTGGCCACAATCCTACATACGTTTCCTTTGAATACCTCCATGCGAACTTGCGCTTCAAAGGTTTGGAACTACTTTAAATTAAAGGGAGCAATTTGGTCGTCTGCCGGCTTTGCAAAATGGAAACGGCTCATCATAAAAGCACGACGGCATCCAGGAGCAGTCCCAGCAAATGATTAAACGCCGTAACTTTTTTTAAACTAACGCTATGTATTTTACCCTATAAATCACCATGGTTAAAAAATGGGGCTGTACTGTGCGTAGGTGATGGAGAGCCCTTGCGTCGACAGATAATGGCGCAGCGTCAATCCCCAGACTCCATGTTTAATGTGTCCTTTTACAACCCGTGATTTTTTCCCCCTTATACGTCTTACTTCTCCTTCTGTGTTGCTGGTGAATTCGTGGGTGAGCTCTACTGGTTAAACACGGACCTGCAGCAGTTGGCGTTTCCGCAGAGCAGAACTTCTCGGCCCCCGCAGCAGACCGTGCAGTAGGACTGGTAGCCGTCGTCATCGTACATGTAGGAGATCTCCAGATATGCATCCTAAACAAACACACACCTGCGTTATATCACCTTCGTTTGTATCTTGTGATTTACGGATCCGGATCGGGGAAAAAAAACAAAAACCTCACCTTACACGTTTGGCACAAGCCTCCTTCAAACAGCGGGTGGAAAGTCGCCGCTCTCATCTTTCCACATGAGAGGCAGAACTCTGACATATCAGATAAAACACAATGCAAATCAAAGCAGAAACAGAGTCCCCAAACAGCTAATGCACAAACAGCTAAAGGCTGTACCTTCTATACTTCGTTTCTTTTTCTGTACTTCATTCACCATTTGTTCTGGCAGGAAAGGAGAACGTTAAACATGAGCGACGCTTATTTCCCTCCCTATTTTCAGTGTTTTGACGCCGCAATAATGGTTTTGGAGCTTTACCTCTGCTGCAGGGCTCCTCGGGTGCAGCCTTGGGCTTGCAGGGGCTGACTTTGGGTCGCTTCGCGCTGGGGAAATATTCTGGGAGTGAGACGTTGAGGATCTGGTGGTCCAAAGGGTTACCATCTGCAGAGAGGCGCACAAACCCGACACTCATGTACAAATCGCTGCTGCTGTGAGGGAATACGGGGATGTTCTCTGTGGTTTTGCTCACTGGCGCTGCCTGTAGGCTTGAGTCCTTCCTGTCCTTTGGGCTGGAAGCCGCCGTTGGCCCAGTCCAGCATGGGTTTGATCTGGTCCTCGGGATTGTCCGTCTCGCAGGGTGGGAACGTCTTCTCCGCCCTGACGCTTGCCATCTGAGACATCAAAAAAAGAAAAAGGAAAAAACATCACCCTATTCAGAATCCAGATTTTTATTTTATTTTATTAGACTCAAACTAAACTGCAAGAAACAGAACTTACGAACGTTTTTGCGATGGCTAAATCACATTTTTGATAAACCTCAATGTTTTTTTTTGCATCTCTCAAAAGTTTGCTGAGGAAAAAAGACCTTTTATAAACCAAATCCTCACTGATAACCCATTTTTAAGATCTTTGAGACTCTTTTCTTTTGTTTTGTTTGGTGCTCCAAACTGTTTGTGGATTGTTGGAAAAAGGTTGCTTTTGGAGGACATTTTGATCCCCGTTTTTTTGTTCATGATAGTGTTTCCATTACCATCTCAAAAGAACTGCAGTTGTCGAGGACGTGGGCGGGCTTAGCTTAACAAAAGCTCCAGCAAAAAGCATCTCTCTTATGTTGCTGAAGATTTAATTGTTGGAAAACAGAGATTTTTTTTTTTTCATACCGATGTACTACTTCGACTTCCATAGATCAGAGTGATGATAATCTAGCCATCTTGTTTTACAAGGATCCTCGGCAGCTTGTTTCTAGTTGGACATTAAATTCAAATCAGCTCCAGGACAGGATGATTGCAATAAAAGCAGGTTTTTGAAAATATTTTTTATCAATTGCAATTTCTTTTTACGGAAAAAAAAAATAGTAGGAAATTTTTAAAAAAAATTTAAAATAAGATTTGGTATTTAAAAAAAATCTGAGATTTAATTTTAAAGCCATATCTACCAGCTCTACCTCCAAGTGTTTCTGTAAATATTCACCATCTATTCTGAACCTTTAATCCTGTAAAATAAAAAGGGTTTGGCTCTTGTTTAATAATGTTAGTCAGGGGGAATCATATTTTGACACAAAAATAAATAGAAGAAATACTGCATTGAAAAATCTCAAATTAAAAGTACGGCTCTGCCATTAAAATTGGGTTTTTGGTTTAATTTATTGAAATACAAAACCTAAAACAAACCTACAGAAATCTAAAAATAAATATAAATAATGATAAATAAATAAAATCAAGAAAAAGTTATTTTTTCTGAAACCAGGAAGAATATCTGTGAACCCGAACCTACTGTGAAAAATACTTTATCAGTAGCAGGACGTGAACCTGGACCTACCAATCAGGAGTCACCAACACTACCCATTCAGCCAACATGGTGAAATACACAGATTCAAAAATATAGATACTAACAACATCCCCACGTTGTTTAAAACTCATATAATTCGCGACTCACGTTGATTTCTTTTTAATTTTAGGCTGCTTGCAGTTAACTGCAGTGTTCTGCCTATTAGAAACTTTAAACTACAGCGTACTCTGAGACAAACAACTCCAGACGAATCAGATGCTACCGCTGCTGCGTAGGAGTGAGAGGGATATCATGTTACCGGACCAATCAGTCCATAGGTCGGCGTTTCTGGTCGCTTCGACACACTTGGAACCAAGGCAGAGGTAGTCCGAAAAAAATGGTCGGCTTGGAACAAACGCAGGTAATGGAAACACGCCAAGGCGTCCCGTACCTTTACTGGCACTAGTGGAAATGGGGCATTCTTTGCCACATATCTCAAATAATCTGAACTAAAGTGACAAATTAGCTGGATTTTTCTCTTCAAAAGACAAGATGCACTCGCCCTCACCTGCTGCTAGAGGAAAGCAAGCTCGGCACTGGCAGGGTACGATGGACAATTAGGGCCATCGTTGATAAAATAACAAAACAAAACATGGCAATGGAGGGGTACATTTTCAGGAAAAACACTCAGAAATTGGGAGATGAATTTGACATATTTTAATGGAAAATAAAATATAGAAATTCTCATATGTAGCAAAGTCATTTGAGACTATGAGGGAGAAACTGCAACATGGCTGCATGGGTAGGTGTTGTTGAAGCTTTAATTAATGTAGCATGACAACACCTGCTGTACTCGAAGCAGCCATGTTGCAGCTTCTTCCTCACGCTCTCAGTTGAATCCTGCTTGAGACATTCACACTAAATCCTGGAAATTATCCAGATTCACTTTAAACTGAGAGGACTTCTGTCATTTATCTCATTCAGAAACCTTCAGAGTTTGTTTTTTTTTCCTCTCAAATTTCTGATTTTACGTTAGACAATATGTTGGTTTAAAACCATCACATTTATGAAAATGTATTTATTTTGCTTCCTCTTACAAATTTAAAAGTGGTCTTTGTCTGAGAATAGAGTGTTTTTCAAGAAAATATAAACAAATAATCTCAAAAGTATTTTTGGCCAGAACTTACTCCTCTGTGGTTTAATTTTTTTTTATTTTATCAACAATAATAATCTGTGGTACCACTATGCTTTAATTTGTTGGTAACTTTTAATACCACAGGAAGACAATGATTTCATAAGAGAATGATATTTCCAAGTTTAACCTTTGCTGATGATGCTACTGGAAACGACAATAGTAGATTTTCTTGGGCCTGAATACAAGTCGGAAAGGTTTAAAAACACAACATCTGTGTCGCTGCTAAGCTGTTGTGTCTGTTGAATTTTTAATAGTAAAAGCCAATTTGAGCAAATTTTAAGCCACATTGAACTTTATGTATCACCAAAACAAACCAGGAAGAGTCTCTTCCGAGTTTGACGGTCCTGTTTTTAATCAATGTGTAACAAAGCCTGCGGGAAATGTCGCACTAGGCAAATGTTTAACTGGGCAAAAATGAGTTGCTAGTAACAGTATTTCTGAAGTAGCTTTGCAAAACTTAAAAGTTGCAGTGGAAAATGTTTAACTAGTTCCATTAAGATCTAGATTTTTAACCGAAATGTCTCGCCGTACGGGGAGGCATCAGCTGACCGCGGCAAATTTAAACATCAGAGCAATCAGTCACCTGTGTTTTAAAGCAAGGGTGGCGCGGCGGAGAAGGCTACGATTACAGAGAGGCAGGCTCAAAGAGACGGACTTTTTTGCTAATGAGACCGTTAAGACGGCAAGTTGAACTTCCCTTGCAAACCCCCATTCGAGTTAAAGTCAAGGAATTGTTTGATGTTGTGGCAACTATACACGTCATTCTAATAATAATAATATGATGCGACAGCACATAACTGGGATGCGACCTGATTTAGCGCTACAATAAGAAAACTGATGCGAACTAATCAAACGCTTCGAAAAATTAGGAGATTTGTGCTGAGAATTATGTCGGTGATGTGGGGGTTTCTTCTTTTTAAGTGTATAAGCAATATATGATAACAAGCATACATTAGTTACAAAAAAACAATTTTATATGCTCAAGTGATAGTGTTACCTGTTATATATATTTTTTCTTTAAAAGTAGGAACATAAATACACAAAGTCCAGATTTTAAAGAGAATACAATAAAACTAATACAAATAAGACATTTATTTTTGCTATTGAAAATATCATAATTGGCCAAATTTAGGGATGCACTGATACTGATTCTGTCTAATGTACTAATATCGGTTAAAGTTCACAGATACGATGAACCGATACTTAAAATGTGGAAACTCTGCAACCATTTCACTAGAAAATGTAAACTTTTAACTAGAAATTTTTGTTTTGTGGTCATTTTTATGAATATTTTATATTTGATATAATTCGTCCTCATTTGTTGTAACAAGCAGAGAAGAAAATAAAACCTACCTTCCAATTCACTACACTTTTTTTGTGTGGTAGAAGTATCGGCACTCAAAAAAAAAATTTTTTTTTAAAACTTGTTCGGTGAACATAAGAAAATTATTTAAATCATTTCCACCCAACTGATTTGGGTCGATTTGTTGATTGAACTAAATATAAACATGTAGGGTCAACTTAATACATTTGGGTTGCAATGAGGCCCAGAAAAGGGCCTCTGTTTTCTGAGCACCTGCACTAACCACTTTGCTACACAATAACTCAGAAAACTTGTATACAATAACACATATGACTTCATTTCCAGTGTTAACTGAACAATTATTATAATACTCTAAAGACCTGCCAATTCCCTTTTTTTCATGAAAAAAGTGACGGAACTGTATTACTGAAACATTATAATCATGTTTAGTTAAGTGGTATTCGGTATCAGCAAGTACTCTGATCCAAGTATTGGTATTGTATCGGTTTGACAAAAGGCGGTATTGTTGCATCCCTGGTTAAGTCCCATTTTTCCATTTTAAATGCACTAAAGCTTGTGAATGGGATTTTCTTATAGTGGTATATGCAGCAGATGAGTTTAGGGAAACTGCAGGAAGTGTGAAAGGGACTGATTACAGAGGTAGAAGCTCAAAATATGGATTCTGTCATTGTTAAACAATGTGAATCCATGCTTAAACAAATCCACCTCATGAAGCAATTTACTCTTATTTATACTGAATTATATATATATATATTTTTTTTTTTTTAGAAAAGATACTCTGTATTACAAGGCTGAACAGAAGAGTGTGCTGTTTTAGCTTTAACATGCAAGGTTATAATAGCATGATTTTATTTAGGGATGCAACAACATACGATACTGATACTTGGATTTGAGTAGGCTACTTGTTGATACCGAGTATATCATGTCATATTACGTCTACCATGCAAAAATTGCAATGAATTGGAAGGCAGGTTTTATTTTCTTCACTGCTTGTTACAACAAATGATGGTGAATTAGATAATAAATATAGGAAAAAATAGGACAAAAAAGACCACAAAATACAAATTTTAACTAAACAATAACAGTGAAATTATGCAGAGTTTCCATCATAAGTATCATTCATGGTATCGGTTAACTTTAACCGATACGAGTATATTAGAACGGTATAAGGCATCGCTAATTTGAATAAAAACAGGTTGTGATATAAAGTGGGCCGATCTGAGGCATAAAATTTCCTGCACATCAGACACACCAACAGGTCTGGTTTCTTATCTGCACACACGTTATAGCTTTAAAGAATTTAAACAGAGGACTCGCCAGCTTACATACACACAGATCCATGTCTGAGTTCTGATTAGCTAACAAAATCTCCGTCTACAGCCTTAAAACTGCTCCTCAAACAATGATAAACCTCAGAAACTTCAAGTTCCAAAAGAAAATTTCAAATATTTAGCTAGCAAGCTAAACTAGCTAGCTAAATATTAGCTAGTAAGCTAAACTAGCTAGCTAAATATTAGCTAGTAAGCTATACTGGCTAGCTAAATATTAGCTAGCAAGCTAAATTGGCTAGCTACATATTTAGCTTTGAACCTAACATTTAACTCAAAGCTAATTCAATTGCCAATAAACAGAAGTGGACAATCATAAATTAGATAAAAACTCTGATGTAAATCCATCATTAAACATCACTATTGCTGTTAAAAAACAGATAATTCTATGTTTTAAGCTGATATGCTAGAAATGTTGGAAATTATTAACTCTCAACAACAGTTTATATTTATTAGATCCAGCGTTTATTTTGGGAAGTCCACTTTCGCTTACCTGCAAGTAAAGTTGCATATTGAATATATAAAGAGCTCTTTTCCAAAACGCTATAAATCCATTTAAATAGTTTTCAGGAAAATTACATTTTTTACCCAGAGCCACACATTTTGTGAATATTCAATTTATCCTGGTAAAACATTTTTTTGCCTCATTTAGAACATTTTGAAAAATAATAAGTAAATCAAACAACAATATTGTTGATTATAAATTCAAAGTTAATTAAATTTTTCCTCGAAACGCTATAAATCCATCCATTTTCCAGAGAGAGAGATCCACTAGGACGGATAACTTAGTGGTTCAAACAGTTTTTAATCCTAAATATCTGGAAAGATTTAAAAAGTAACTGAAACTACATATTTTGTCAGTCGCATGAAGACTGTTCTGAAGACTTGGGGCTCGCTTTTGCGTCACTACAGCTGATTGTTTCATTCATCAGACACACGTAGTTAACCTATTTCAGATTCAAAACGGTGAATTTCACCAACAGGTGATGGATTTTAATGACTGAAATGAGGACACTCTACCTCATAGCTCCTTCCTTGGCAAAATAAAAATGTAAGATTTTATTTTCTTGTTCCCTTTCACATAAGAAACGGGGAGTGTACATGAAATGGGACGCCGTCCGATATCGGGACAAATTCGGGAGAATGTTGGCTCTGGGAGATTTTTGGGAGGGGAACTGAAATTCGGGGCTCTCCTGGGAAAATTAGGAGGGTTGTCAAGTATGATTATCAGTCACCTGTTATGATGCATCATCATAAAAAACCCTCGCAGCATCAGACACACCTGTTGCTCCTAGTAGTGAGAGCACATCTTTTTATTGAAGCCTTAACAGAGGTCTGCTTCAGAAGTACCTCAGGTTTCAGGTCAGCCCAACGCTTGCCCGCTTTAACACTCTATGGAAACATGGCGTAGGACGTTCACTAAATTCTGATTAGTTGAGAGGATTTATTGCGTTTAGGCAAAAAACGGGTTCGGCGCTTATGGCGGTGTGTAATAAAAATCGGCATCTTGTACCTCCATTTTGACAAGGAAATATAGTGATTTGGCAAGAAACGTTGTGAATAGGATCATTACACAGCAAAATAGCATTACAAAATCATTTTTGTTTTAAATGGCGTTTATCGCTTTTTGGAAAAGAGCTCTTCTTTTCCAAAGGGGGGGATTCATTCACCCTTTGTGCTGTACATAAAGCTGCATAAAGTTGCTTAAAGCTGACGCACTGCCAGCAATCAGCTGCTCAGACAGATTTGAGGATGTACCTCGACAGCCTGAAAGATGGCCTTGCGGTAGGAGGCCAGCTTGGTGTACGAAGTCAGGCTGAAGAACTTGGCAAAGGCTGTGAGAGAGTCCAGCTTGTCCGCCGAAACCTGGACAGAGAGACGACGAGGAGAGGTTCAAAATCAGAAATAAACGCTCGTTTTCCTGCTTCTTATCTTCAGCATGCCTGTTTGGGGGTTTTTTCACCTCGGAGAATTTGCCGTCTCCGAACCATTGCAGCCACCTCATGCCGTGGCTGGCGTGCCGTTTGCCCGTGGCCCGCCACGTTACCACGATGCCAGGCCACCAGGAGAAGCCCTTTATTTTCCCCCAGACCAGCTCACCGATTCCAAAACCTTTTTTATCCTGGTGACACAGAAGAAGGAGAGCAAAACAGCTTAATGGAGGCTGAATATGTCTCTGAACACTGAATGTACTTCTGCAGAAAGTGAAAAAAATGCAAATTCATGTTTTATTGTGGGTTTTTCCACCCCCCTACTGATGTCATTAAAGTATTTCCAAAGAAAACCGTTTGGCCCGCTGTCGTGGTCTGACTCAACAAGCAGATGTTGTGCTGAGTTCAGTCAGAACTTTTTATTTTTTTGTTGAAACCACAGAACCACAGAGGTCCCAGCGTGCAGAGATAAGCGTCGGCGAACATCCAGATGTGCCTGAATGTGGAGAGGCCGGCCGCCTCCACGCACACACCGCCGTCGTCAGGAGCTGAATAAACCCACAGAGAAAGAGAGAGCAAACAGAGCCGGAGTCTGTGTGGCCACCTGCACCAACACAAGGCCAGGTGGAGAGGCTTCCAAGGAAGGACCTTACCTTCTCTTTAGACCCACTTCCCCTTTTCAAATCGTCTCTGTCCTGCACTGATCCGGCTGTCCACTTCACTATATGCTTTATTAAGGAAAATGTTTGCATTTCTTATTAGGTTACATGCAGATGTAGTTACATTTACTTGAGTAACTTTTTAGAAAAAAATACACTTTTGAAGTAGTTTTACTAGAAAGTACCTTTTACTTCACAAATATATTTATAAGTTATGCACCGATACCGTTCTAACGTACTCATATCGGTGTTGGTTAAAGTTAACCGATTCTTAAAATGGGGAAATTCTGCAAAAATGATACAGAAATTGTTTGTTTTTTTATTATTGAGATTTGAGTTTTGGTGCCATCTTTAATAATATTTCATTTTTATCTAATTCAACACAATTTATTTCAACAAGCAGAGAAGAAAATAAAACGTGTTTTTCATTCATTCATTATTGTATTTTTTTGTGTGGTAGACGTCAGTAGCGGCTGGTGGAATTTTCTCCAAGGTGGGGCTATGATGATGGCTATTTATCAGGGTTGTCAAACGATAATTTTTTTTTAACCTAATTAATTAAGGGATAGCTGTGAATTAATTCAGACTAATTAGCATTCCTAAATATGACTAAAAAACTACACATTTTAGAGTGAAAGGACAAATCCAATTGCCATTGCTCTTTTTTATAAATAGAGATTAGTAGAATTTTGTTTTTAACTCCACAATCATTTTCACACATTGACTACATACATTCGTACATTGACATATTGATCTTTTAACCAGTTGCTAAGGCAAACCAACTGGGTGAAATTTTTTGTAAGTTAAGATGACTGTTTCTTAATCATACTGTATTGGACAACCCTAAGCGTCTTCTTAATAGGACTATCCTACAGCAACAATAATTTCAGTCAGAGGCTTCAACAGTTTCTCTAGAACAGACTGCTACTGTAGAGGGGGAAACACTGAGCTGTCTATAGAGGTTCTGGTTCAGACTGGGCTCACTCTGTTCATACTGGGAGAACCTGCCAGAGCTCCACTTAAAGCCATTCAGAATATGAGAAGATATGGTGGAGAAAAGGCTGTTATATTTATTTTGCTCTTTAATATTTCCACACAGCTGCTGATACACGGTTGGGCTGATATAAATGTGAGGAGGGAGATGATGTGTGTGATATCATATGAAAAATAAGAACTAATGCAAGGTAGAAATAACCAAAACATATGACTAAACCTAATATTTGAATATCAGCAGCTGTGTTAAATATCAAATAAATCAAATGTAATATTGATTTATTAATAAAATGTCACAATTTACCGTTTTCCAAAATGTAAACACTCAGCAGGCAAACTATCCAAGTCATCAGTATAAACAATAGGAATATATGCTCTTATTGTGAAGTAGCGGCGTCTGCACAACAGCTACTTCCGCTAATCAGTTAGCACACATTTTAGTCCGAAAACATCACTTTAACTGAATAATGCGCATTTTTAACGCAGCAATACCTTCGTTCGTCTTCAACTCCCGCGGTTTGACCTGTTTATCAGCGGCGCTGCATGACAGACGTCCGTGACGTTGTTTGACTTCAGCCGCTTCAGCCCCACAGCTGGAGGGGGCCGATAGGTAAGCCCCGCCCCCTCAGGGCGCACCTCTCCTGCGCCCCGAGGCGTCCTATCTTTTGTATTGAAGAGGAGCTACTGCGCATGTACAACTTATAACGAGAGTCAATGGGAGCCTTTAAATACAGAAATACGTCCTCAATCAGACAACACAACCACAACTCAACTCCCCTTAAGATATTAAATACTTATCTTTCACATCTGAAAGAATATATACATATATTTCGAAACATTTTTATTTTATAAAAATTATTTTCCATTTTTATTCAAGGTAATGTAGCAAGTTGTCAGTGGTGGGGCGGCGCCCTAGCGCCCTCTATTGGCCAGCCGCCACTGCTTTCGGTATTGGCAAATAGTCACATCCAAGTAGCGGTATCTTTTTGGTTTGAAAAAAGTGGTTGCATCCCTTATTATAAAGCATCACTACTCTTGCTTGAGTAATGTTTCTAGAGGGCCTTCCTTACCTGGGTTATCTGTGCTCTTGAGTGTGTGCATGCGCATGGAGTTTGGGTTAAACTGGGTAAAACACAATGGTGGACAGTAAATTTAAAAAAAATCTGTTGCTAAGAGATCTAAAAGGTTATCCACATGTAGATTAAAATCACCAACTAAAACAATCTTTTCATAGCAGCTCTGTAGAGTTGATAAAAAATGGAAATTCGGAAAAGGAAATTCTTGATTAAAAAGTGTGCTCTTTTTGGGAGACCTATAAACTGTGACACATAAAAGTGCTAAAAACAGTTGCAATATATTCAAATGTACTATAATTAATAAATAAAGATGGCAGAAAGCGTAACACCTCTCCTTTTGCTACTCATCGTGCAAAAAATTGGTGGGGAGGCCTCTACAAGAACAACAGGGGCATCTGCACTCAGCCACGTTTCTGTTAGAAATAAACAATCAAGATTACGGTCTTCAAGAGTAACTCACCCCCTATCAGAGTTAAAATTACCCACATTTTCTATTTGAAAGGTGCCTCAAAATGAGGCGCTGCCTCACAGAGCATGAAAGTGGAGGGCTGAACTTATATTATATTAATATTATATTATATTATATTAATTATATATTAATTTTGGGGTGAGTTTCACTTTAAATCAGATCATTGAGAGCGGATATTTAAAAGTGCCATATTAAGTTTGATTTGACTGAAGCTTTCTTGTGGTTGTGTTAGTGGGTGGTTGTGTAAACCGGTGTCCCCCAAAGATATATTTCACCTACGTTGTATTCTGGTTGGACTTCAGAGCTGGACATGGTGCTGGTGCTCTGGGCCGAGTCTTTGGAGTCTTGTTCCATTAGGTCCAAACAAGGCGGCTCCGGAGTCTCTCGGGACACGACGGCGGCTCTGCGGGGACCAGCGGCGCACTGGCAGCAGAGACATAGAGCATATTAAATGAAATGTGTCTTAAAACCTTCAGAAATATTCAAGCATCATTTTAATTTGTCGGTAACTGATTCATTAAACGTTTATAGACCCAGTCAGATTTTACTAAACTTTTAACCGTTTGGCCCACGTCAGTATTCCAGCTGTTATCTACATCATCAGTCTAAATGAGAAGCTCAGACAATTCAGCATTTAAAGGTAATGAAAATTTACTAATCACACCGAAGGCATTGTAAATAGAAAATAATAAATACAACTACAATTTAGTGTTGCCACTTTAAGCATTATTGTATTGTTACGGTCAAAATGTAACACCAATAATTTGGGTTATTTAGCTATTCGACGAAAAAAATGAGGATTCAGTTTTCAAAGTCATATTTGCTTCCATATTATTTCTTCAATAATAAATGTTACAGTTTACAACTAAATATTAGGCTTTAATTAGTTTACAAATTCAATAGAGCTGGCTATCGATATAAATTTCAAGAACTGATTCAACACCGATTGACAAGAGTTAGAATCAGGCAATCAGGGTCTGATCCAATCTATTTCAATTCAATATTGATATGGGTCAGTGCTATCTAAAACGTTATTTTAAGCTGTTAACTTAATTAAATGCCTGAAATTCAATTGCCAGACACTGGATGAGTTTCGGTACACCAGGGGAAATTATATTAACCCTTTCAAACCTAAGCTTGAAAATGCCAGTCTGGACTATTACCTCAGATTTTACGTGTAAAAAGCAAAGACAAAGTAAGATGATTAAATAAATGGATTAAATACGTTTTAGGATGTCTGTATTGATTTCTTTTGGAATTTTACATAATATTTTAATGGCTATTTTCAAAGATGTACTGCAAAAACTACACACTGTCGCTTTAACACAACTGTAAAATTCAATATTTAGCAAGCAAGCTAAACTGGCTAGCTAATTTTTTAGCTTCAAACTAAACCTTTAGTTCAGAGCTTAAATCTTTAGCTGATATGCGAATTTACGGAAGTGGAAGACCAAAGTAAAAGCTGGGTCTTGTGAATATATAAACCGTTGGCCAGACTGAATGTCACACTTTTACCTTTGTTTATCCCCCCCCCCAATGTCCAACATTTCAGCTCAAAAGGTGGGATGAGCTGTTTTAACAGCAAAACACACATTTACCGACAAGTACAGTAACAGGTATGCACCAGGAGCAGCAGGAGTTTTTATGCAGATGCAGGACCCCGCTTTTACTTTGATAGTCCACTTCCACTTATCGGCAAGTGAATTTCATGTTTGCTTAACATTTAGCTCTGAGTTAAATGTTTAGTTGGTTTGAAGCTATTTATTTAGCTAGCCTGTTAAGCTTGCTAGCTACATATTTAGCTTCTAGCTAAGTATCTAGCGGGCTGATTAAATATTTCGTTTGTAAACAAAATATTTATTTTCAAGGGGACAAATGAATATATAGCATGGACATTAGGCCTGGGCGGAATACCGGTTGATACCGAAAACCGGTGTTTATTTTTGTTATAATATGAATTTTTAATACACCCCTATACCGGTGAATACCTCAGACAACTTCCGGAACGTTTAATGAGGGGAAGTGTTTCAGCCAGGACCGATTTCACTGCTACACGCTCTTCACCACAGTGTAGAAAATAAGTACAGCTGCTGGCAGGAGTGAAGCACACAATTCTGATGAAGTAATTCCAAAAAAGAGGAGCCTCTACTATAGTTTAAAATGTTTATCGACTTTAAAATGTCAGACGAGAACCGAACGGCATACCTTTTACAAACGCTATTTAGAGTAACCAGTAGGGGGAGTGTTGAGCGCTATTTGACCGTCTGTAGGTAAACGCGGTCAACGGCGGCAAAACCAGTAGGAAAGAAATCAAAAATTGCGGTAAATATGTTTTACATACCATCTATGATACTTCTGCCGTCTTTTTTCTGTTGTTATCTGAATATTAACCAGCTAATAATCTGCTACGGTCGCCATGTTTCTTTTACTTCTTCTTTGGCAAAATCCGATCTGAGTCTGTACTCTGCCCCCTAGCGGGATTCTTCAGTACTACATGCAAAGCAATTAGAAGATGCAATTTGTTGCTAGCGCCAATGTGAGGTTTTAAAAAAATTATACATTTAGCCTTAGAATATCAGGAATGTCTACTAGAATCACAATCATTTTAATTATTTTCATCTCATTCACCTGGGTCTGAAAAAAAGAATATGATGCCGTCCATATGACAGTAAAATGGGCTATTTAAAGTTTGTTTTTATAGTCTTCATTCTTGTAAGATAATGTGGATATGAACGGTCTAGTATGGCAAAAAAAATACCGTTAAACACCGTAATACCGTTATGTTTTAAAAAAATACCGTGATATGAAAATTCTGCCATACCGTCCACCCCTAACTGACATGAATATGACTTTGAAAAATGACCCAAATTATAACCCAAATTATTGCTGTTACACTTTCACTCGAACTTCACAAACCGCAGGCCATAAGCTGGAAAAACAAAAATCGGGTTTGAAATCTTTTTTGAATAAATAAATGTGTTCCATTTTTTCTAAATAAAAATTATACATAAGAAAATCAAAACATGTCTATTCAAATGACAAAAGCAGCAATGAGATAGTAATAAGCACCAGTTGTTTATAACGGCACAGTTTCGCTTATCAAACCAGTACGATATGACATAAATTGCTCATGTTGGCCGATACCGATGTCGGTGCAGGTGTATAGAGCATCCCAGGTGTTTTTACCGGCAATAGGCTTTGCTCCTGTTTGCGGTTCTGTCTGCGAGGTTTGCTTTGGGAGTTCGCCCTCAGGCCAGCCTGGTAGATGGTTCTTGGTCTCGGTCTCTGCCTCAAACTCGATGGAGATGTTCCTGAAGGCTTCTTCTGGAAAAACAAACAAACAAAACAACATTTTTGTCTGCAAAAATACGGAAGAAATGTTGTTTGAGTTTAGTTGAAGAGCAATTACATGCTTGTAGGAGTCCCAGTGCGGTTCGTGATCCTCGGGCCTCTTCCTGCTCCTCTTCCTGCTTCCTCTCGTACACTGGTTACCATCTGGCAAAGGATGTGAAAACAGAGAGACGGGGAAACAGAGACAGTGGCAGAGGGTCACACAGATGGTGGATGAGAAAGCGAATATCGTCAGGACTCTTCTGCTGTTTCCTCTCAAATGTCTTACAGCTAAGCGGCTACACTTAAATATTTTCAATTGTAGGGATTAAATACAGTTACAACTGCAACATAAAAATTATAAGCTTCTATAATTACCGAAATCGAACTTTGGATTCCATTTTTTCATTATTTAAACACAGAACATATGTAAAAACCATAAAAAACTTTACTTTAAAGAGGATGTTTAGTGTGGGTAAGAAGTTTAAAAACACTCTAATATTGATCCATTGTTTTTTCCAGGGTAAAAATATCACATAACGCACAGGTAATTTTTAAATGTATTGAGCTTTTTCTCTAATTTGCACATCTTCAACTCCTCCTAGATTCCTCCATCACTCATTTTAGCCGTGAACAAACCGCTCACAAGCAAAATCTGTCTGGATATTTGACTAATTCTTTTCATAAATATGTGGCGCTCCATTAAAAATTTTTAGGCAGGTTTAAGGCTTTGGGAAGGAACATTCTCATAACCAGAACGTTAGTCTGTTTGGATGTGTAATAATCTGTAATCTGTAAAATAAAATTGATTTCAGCAGCTGACAGGAAGGAATTAAGAAAAAACTATATTCTTTGTTTAATGCTAATCAAAATAAAAGTGACATGCACTTTTGTATTAATTTTTCTTGATTATAATGTACCAAAAAAGTACATTTTGTGTCCCGTTTCACCCCTAATTTTGACCTTGTGCATTGCAGTTATGTCACTCTGGAGAAAGAACGGCTGAAATACAGCAATAATAAAATCCCAAATCAAAATAACTATGATGCCCATTATGGATGGGTGTACATTGTTTTTAAAATGGTTGCATATATTGAGTCAAAACTTTATTCAGACACCTCAGCAGTGCAGAATCATCTGACCCCCGATTAAAAGCCTACTGTGTTTTATTTAATTGGTTTCTGCTTTTCTTTGTATGGTTATAAAATCTAAAGTGGTTCCAGAAGTCCACATGTAAAACACGTTGTTTGATCGTTTATTTTTCATCTCTACTAAGTTTTTTAACAACCTCCACTGACATTAGCGTGACAGTAAAGTTACACAATGTCATGTTTTGGTCATAATTCATTTGGTCAGACTAAAAAACAATAAACACCGGTTTAAAATGTATGTAAAAGCATGTGATGTTTCATGAAAGAGAGTACTATAAATGTACTGAATGCCCTGATTACCTTGTGGTGATGCAGCGCCTCCGTTCTGTTTGGGGCTGAAGGGGGACGGCGGCTCGGCTGCGGTCATGGGGCTGTGGTCATTGGTCAACTCGACTCCACTGTCGCTCTCTGATAGGCCCTCTGCGACAAGAGGCGTGTCTCCATTCACTGCCACCTGAGGATAAAATATTCTGATCACGTTGAGAGTTCTTGTGCTCTTTTTAGAGGGGTTTCCCACTACATCATAAAATAAAATAAAAACGTCAAGAAACTATTTAAAATAAGTAAAAAATCATGCAAACAGGGATGTAAACCGCTAAGGCCGGGAATATACTTGCTTTCAAACCAAACGTCGCCTTGACACAAGCAGCAGGCTGTGTCTTGGGCGGATACTTGCTTGCGCGCTGCACGTACTACTGGAGAGTTCCACTAGGGGGCAGAGTGCAGAACTCAGACCGGATAGAGAGCTGGATTTGTAGGGTACAAACAAAAACAAACATGGCGACCATATAGGAGATAATCAGCTGGTTCATTTTGTATGTCAGACCATATTTACTGCTATAGTTGTTTGTTTTCCCACTGCTTTTGTCGCCGTTGACCCCATGCTCAAAGAGGAATCTACAATCCCCCTAGTGATTACTCGCATATTGCTGCACGCAAACAATGGGGAGCCTAAGTCACGCCCTTCTCCTTCCGGTCCATGGGTCCCCAAATGCCAAAAAAACATGAATGAGAGTCAATGGAGCGGTAAAAGTTATTTTCTGATCCAGTATGAAATGCGGCGTGGATCGAAAATATGATGTCCATGAATTTTAAAAATAGATTTTAATGCATAGAAAACGCAGATTTTCGACCGGAGGCAAAAGTTACTTTAGGTTTTGAGTGAAAACAGCTGCAGGAGAAGAAGGAGAGCGAGGGTCGTAGCCTCCATGACGAGGAAGGGGGCGTTAAACACAGTGCTATAGCTAGTGCTAGCTCCCGTTAGCCAAATGTCGTCACATATGCGACTTCTGACTTCTCGCAAATTAAATGCGAATTTTTACAATCAAATACATCCCAAATAACTGGACAAACACATTCGAAACGTACAACGTTAGTTATCATTTAAATCGAAGTAAAACATATGTGTGATTCAGGACAAGAAAAAGCGGACCAGAAAATAACTTTTAACGCTCAATTGACTTCCATTCATTATTTTTTTGGTTCGGGGACCCATGGGACGACAGGAAGGGGAGGAGCTTAGGCTCCCCATGTTAGAAAATTACGGAAGTTATGCAAGGCAGCCATGATAAACAGGTGTATGCGTACTTAAAAGATAGTATATCCCCAGCCTAGTTGGTTCTGACTTTGTTGGGTACATGGATGCTTATACAGAAATCTGTCGCTGTAGGAGTTCTCCTGTTTAGCTAACTTCATGCATGCGGTAGGAACCAATGTACAACAGTGATGTTATTTTAATCAGTCCACCAGCACCTGGTTGAGGGTAGGGATGGGTATCATTTAGGTTTTATCCAACACTGGTGCATAAAAGTATTTTTGAAACAATGGAAATAATACATACTTAATCAAAAAACCCTGCTTTTTTTTGGCAGGGCTGTCAAACGATTAAAAATGTTAATCTACTTAATCATAGGGTAGCCGTGAATTAATCGCCATTCCTAAATTACCAAAAAAAACTACAGTTTTTAGTGTAAATAAAGGTCAAATCCAGATGCTGTTGCTCTTTAAAAAAATAAGATAAAATCTAGGAGAAACCGATGGGATTTTGGTTTTGAACTCCACAATTACATTCACAATGTATGTGTGGTCTCATATGAAAAATAACAAACACAACGAAGGTAGAACTAACCAAAATATATGAATAAACGTAATATTTGGACATCAGCAGTCTGTGTTAAACACCACATAGATTAAATGTGATATAGATTTTATTTGCAAAGGAAGACGGGGGGGAAAGCCGGCGTGGAATATTTTGAGCTCAGTTTTGACAAGTATTTTAGATTTTTATACAGACATTTGGTCTATAATCTCACAAAACAGAGGAAACTATGGGGTGCCATTTGTAAAGATACAAAGTCAAAGATTTACAGCGATATTTTGAGTTATTTAGCCTACCATAAGAGAAAAACGAATAATTTTTTCAAAGTCATATTTTCACATTGTCACGTGAAGCTACATTTTCAAAATGATAATACATCCACAGGGTGGATATACAATGACGTTTTTTTTTATTTCACAAACTAAATATTTAACTCATCTCTAAATATTTTGTTTGTAACTAAATATTTAGCTCCAAAAACTAAATACATATTTTCCAAACTAAATATTTAGTTTGCGCACCACATTTTTAGTTCGGAGCTAAATATATAGCTTGCTAGAAACTATATATTAAGCTAGCAAGCTAACCTATTTACTTAGCTAACTGAATATTTACCTAGCAAGTTTAAATAGCTAGCCAGCTAAATATTTAGCGTGATTACAGATTACAGATGCTATCTGTAAATTCTCAAACTATTAGCCAGATACTATACGCTGTATCATTGATAATGTTTGTTACAGATTAACTGGGTGATTCCCTGATTTTGGCGCACTTTGTGTCCCATAGTTTTACCACCAAGATTTTGATTTAGAGTAAATCACAAGATACATTTTAAAACAAGAAATAGAAGGATTAATGTTCCTTTGCATTATGAACCCTTCTGGAAAACTAGTTTTTCAGTCAAACTTTTTTAACTGTACACAGGGAGTGACATCACTGAAAACTGTCCTCGCTCGTACAGTCAAGGGAAGTAAGTATTACATACTTTCTGACCTATATTTTATTGTTTTTATCAAACTGACAGCTTTAGGCTACGTCCACACTAAGCCGATAAGGTTATACGGGGAGTTAGGCGCCTAATGTTATCCACTCAACACAAGCATTTACGCCCCGTTTAAGGTCCAATTATTGCGCAATCCCATACCGACCTGTGCAAATACCGGGCATGCGCGAAAAGATGCACGAAACACGCGTATAATCTACGTGACGCCAGCGCCTACATATTATATACAAGAAGCTCTACAGCACAGTACATATCTGCTTGTCCCGTTAACCGAAGAGAACAATAGCTGCTCAGAAAAAGAGATAGTTTTTGGTGTGGACAGACGACGAGATCGATTTATTACTCTTCGCTGTTGCCTTTGTGTGTAGTGTCGTATTGTTGTTGACGCAGCATTCGTTGACGCCACGTTCTTTGCTCGTTTAGCTGTTGAATTAAGATTTACACGGCTCTCTTACCCGGCTAATAGTTATCCGGCCACAGACCTTAAACGACGCCGGGTTAGTGTGGACGATAGGGGGGTGTAGACTAAATAATTATACGTTTAAGGCGTTATCCGGCTTAGTGTGGACATGACCTTAAGCTCAACCTTTCAATACTGTTACATGCAAAAAGTATATTTATGATTGTTTTTGAGATTTTCCAATGATTGTCGCGAGAAAATATATGAATTTCTTGTTTTTCTCATGCTATGCTGCTCCAAACACTCGCTAATGTGGACGTAATGGCAACTTTTAGCTAAAGTCTTTCACCCTCTAACAACATTTGTTTAAAATAAAAAAACGTAGGAAAAATATCATTAAAATTGTTTAAGATTTTGTGCCTTAATGTGAAAAAACATAGTTTTTAAGAGGCACAAATAGTCCATCAGAAACTATTTCATGTTGGTAGATTTTTCAGTAATCAAAGAACCCAAAGTGCACCGTTTTCAGAAAATGACCGACTAATGGTTTAATTTAACGAAAAATACCATCATTTAAGTTTTATACAACAAAAGTGGAACAGAATCTGGCCTCTGGGCATTTGCTTTTGTTGTAACATGAATGTTTAGGTTGCAAAGTCTCCCTCTGCACATGTGCCAAGATACTTACAGCTTCAAGGCGTAGATAATGAGTCAACACAGACATCAAGTTAAAGCAACACGGCAGCTGCCAAAAAGAGTGAGTCATTCATTTAATGTGGCCTGTTTGTAGAAAGGATCACTGTGAAATAGTTGTGAAAGTACTCATCAAAACCTTCAATACTTTCTCCGTTGTTTCCTCTCGCCTCAAAGGAGCGTTTGTGCAGTTCTGTTCAGTCCTGTCCTCTAAAAACCCCAACTTTACCCCAATCTAAGCTTCGGATCAATCTCTACACATATTAACATCTGGATCATCATGGACCATGGTTATGTTGGTGCACAAAGCCCTAGCTTTATTTGAGCCCAATGTTAAAGAAAAAAAAACAGGGCTCTCAATACATTGATGGAAACACAAAGGTACAGAATTGCCACTTCTACAAGATTTAAGAAAGTACCAAAAATGTCCTTCTATTTAAACTAAATTAATACGAGCGGCTCTAAAAAAAAGCAGGAAATTTGGCACTTTGCTCACGTTGAGAAAGCCTCTTCTCTCTAACATAATTATCGGGGAATAACGTAATATATGGGGTTTGCAAAGCTACATCTGAATGAACCACAGGACTTCTGGAACAATGTAGAGATGTTTCACCATAAAGCACAGCTACATGTTTGAAAACAACATCATTATATCTGGATAAAAACCTGTCAAGCACAGTGGTGCAACGGAGGTGGATTCGGTTGCCGTCAAGTCAATAATTAATTCCTGTATATACCAATGGGTGTGGCAGATACCTGCAGCTTTAATTGTGTTGTGGTTTATTTGCAGCTTTTTATGTGTTGTGTTGTGGTTTATTTGCAGCTTTTTATGTGTTGTGGTTTATTTGCAGCTTTTTATGTGTTGTGGTTTATTTGCACCTTTTTATGTGTTGTGGTTTATTTGCAGCATTTTTTTACGTGTTGTGTTTTTATTGCAGCGCATTTTTTATGTGTTGTGGTTTATTTGCAGCATTTTTTATGTGTTGTGTTGTGGTTTATTTGCAGCACATTTTTTATGTGTTGTGTTGTGGTTTATTTGCACCTTTTTATGTGTTGTGGTTTATTGCAGCATTTTTTTACGTGTTGTGTTTTTATTGCAGCGCATTTTTTATGTGTTGTGTTGTGGTTTATTTGCAGCTTTTTTTATGTGTTGTGTTGTGGTTTATTTGCAGCTTTTTATGTGTTGTGTTGTGGTTTATTTGCAGCTTTTTATGTGTTGTGTTGTGGTTTATTTGCAGCTTTTTATGTGTTGTGGTTAATTTGCAGCTTTTCTTTTACGTGTGTGTCATTTTTCTAAATTTGCTCGTGTTTTGTATTTTTAGCTGGGTCTTTATCTACAACAGAAAATATATATTTCTTTTAGATTAGGTGTAAATTTAGAAACTTTAGCTCCAACCTAAATATTCAGCTCCAAACAATCTGTTTAGTTTCAAGCTAAACATTTACTTTGAAGCTAATTATCTAGCTAGCAAGCTAAATGGGCTAGCTAAATATTAAACTTCAAAGTAAACATTTAACTACTGCTGCTGGTGCGTCACTGTTACTGTAAATTCATTTCAAATTTGAAATGTTGGACATTTTGGGGCGAAATAAACAACGATAAAGACATTTAGTTTCGCCAGGAGTTTATACAGAGTTTCGAAAGACCTGGCTTCTATTTTAGTAGTCCACTTAAACCTATTGCTAAGTAAATTTGCATCTTAGCTAAATATTTAGCTCTGAGCTAAATGTGAAGTTCAAAGCTAAATATTTAAATACTTCAGCTAGCTAGCGAAATATTTAGCTTCAAACTAAATATTTAGCTTGCTAGCTAAGTATTTAGTTTGAAGTCTAATATTAGTTTTCATTTAGTTTGTAGACAAAAAAAATTTACTTACATGCTAAATGTTTAGTTTGAAGCTTAATATGTCTAAATATGAACCAATATGTCTTTTAAAAATTAAACCGCCATGTTTTCCTTTTGACAGGGCGAACAACCCAAATTAATGCTGTTCATTTTTGACTGTAACCTTTTCTTTTCAACAAATGGGAACTCGTACATTTGCCTTGACCATATTTCTGACAGCTTGACTGAAGGAAACAAATCTCCAAAAACTGATCCTGCTCTTTTTGTCGTGATCCACAGCACATGTGAGGGCAGATGGACCATTAAATTAAGAGTTTTACGTTTCAGCACCACACACTGGAGCAAAAAACTCATTACTGTAAAGACACAGACCAGATCCACCTAGCCATCTCTCGTTTCATCCTTCACTAATAAAGAAGACGGCAAGATCTTTGAACTCCTCCACCCCAGGATAACCTCTGACCCTGAGAGAGTGTCCAAATTCTTCTGGTGTGAACAAGAAACAAAATTCTATAACACTGATTTAATTGTAAAAGTTTGCTAAATATTTCTGCCATGCGTCAACATGCGTAAATTTGTTCTTTCTCCAACAACTTACAGCCATTAAAGTTGATCTATAGACTTTGGTTTTAAAATGTAAATCATTGAAGCAGCTGCCTGTGGGTAGGTACTGACGTGTGAATGAAACTCCTCCCCTGTTGCCGCAGATGAAATACAAAAATACATGTGTTAAATGGCGGATTCCTAGAAGAACATTCTTTCAGGTTCCCACTTTAACAATGACTCAGTATGTTCTGAGATTTGTCATAAAAAAAACAAACAGGCCAAAAGCCTCAGGGAGTTTTTTTTTGGCTTCACCTCCAACTCCGCTTCAAACAACCCTAATATTATTTTCCTGACATAATGACTTCCCAACCGGTTTCCTCTGCAAAGACCCAGAATCTTCCACCGGGTAAATCTTTGGAAAGATAGCCAGTTACTCAACGGTAAAAGAAATTAGGAGATGACAAAGGATATGAGCTATCAGTGTTCTAAATAAGCAGGTGACAATTTTATTAAGGATTACCAGATAATCAGTCACCTTCTGCTTCTGTACCCACTTTTGAATCTATGCACAAAGCTTCAACCATTCCCTGAAGGGATCTTTAAGAAACGAAACATCGCCCAGTGCGAAGAATGCTGCAGCGTCCTGGCAGAAAACCAACCTGTATGAAGAAAGTGGAGTAGAGTAATTTTAAATAGCAGTCTGTTCGGGTGCTGATTGCACAAAAACCAATCAATGTGTGTAGATGTAAAATAATTGTCTGCAAAACTCACTGGAACGAAACAGATTGAGGGCGACATTTTCCTGATATATTTAGTTGTCCAAAAATACTATAACGCGTTTCTTACGCTATAATTAGTACACTTAAATATCCTTAAAACCATCAACAACACGTAGTTATCATGAAATATTGGAATCAACAGCAAATATATTTGCGCATAAGCCCCCCCCCACCCAAGGCTACCGGGTGCTGTTTTTAAATGTCCCGTACCATTAAACAGCAATAATATGGGTTATTTAGCCTCTCGTTGTAGAAAAAAGGGGGTTCTTTTTTGTGTCCATGTTGTTTATTCATTTATAAATAACTCAAACTAATGTAGTTAGCAAGCTAAATATTTTCTTTTCAGACTAAACACTTACCTTCAAACAAAATATTTAGTTTGGAACTAAATATATTTGAAGCTAAAAATGTAGCTAGCCAGCTAAACATTTAGCGCCAAACTAAATATGTAGCTGCAAACACATTGTTTTGCTCCAAGTCAAGAAATCAATGATTTAGCTCCGAAAATTTATTTAGTTTATTAACTAAAAACTTACTTTTAAAATAAATATTTTGTTTTCAAACTAAACATTAACCTTAAAACAAAATATTTAGTTTGGAACTAAATATATTGTTTGAAGCTAAAGATTTAGCTAGCCAGTTTAGTCTGCTAGCTAAACATTTAGTGCCAAACTAAATATTAAGCTGCAAACTAATTTATTTGCTCCAAGTCAAGAAATGAATGATTTAGCTCCAAACAATATATTTAGTTTATAAACTAAAAACTTACTTTCAAAATAAATATTTTGTTTGCAGCTAAATAAATTGTTTATAGCTAAATATTTAGCTAGCTAGCTAAACTCACTAGCTAAATATTTAGCACCAAACTAAATATATTGTTGCAAACTAAATATTAGGTCTAACCTAAATATTCATCTCCAAACAATCAGTTTAGTTTCAAGCTAAACATTTACTTTGAAGCTAATTATCTAGCTAACAAGCTAAATGGGCTAGCTAAATATTAAACTTCAAAGTAAACGGGACTTCCGGGAAGATGGCCGAGTGAGCAGACGTATAGTTAACTACCCTCCCAAGTCGGACATAAAAAACCCACCATAAGGTTTAACTCGACGACTAAAAATTATAGTATGGGTGGGAAAAGTAACCGAAGGACGGGAAAGTCTAACCAGAACCAAGAAAAAGTTGAGAAACTACCCGAAACTGAGAAACTGCCCGAGACGACCTTCGAAAGCGAAGATAGCGAACACGAGGACGACGCAGCAGAGAAAATGGACTGTCAAGACCACAATGAGACACTGCGAATCGGACTGGCTACAATTAGCAAAGATATAAAAGACCTTAAACAAGAGATTCGACACGAACTGACCACGCTAAAAGACGAGTTGAAAAAAGAAATGAAAGAAGAAATCACCACTCTTCAACAAGAAATCGAGCGCAAGCTAACAGATAATACAAACGAGCTACATACACAGAAGGCGGCTATGGCCGAGGCCCAGGAGCGCATAGCAGAGCTGGAAGAGTGGAAAATAGACGCGGGAGAAGTGATGATGGAAATGCAGGAGCAGACACGCCAGATGCAAGAAAAGATAACTGACCTTGAGGGGAGGTCAAGAAGGAACAATATCCGTATCTTCGGCGTACCTGAGGAGACGGAGGAGAACTGCACTAGCAAGTACATAGACCAGCTGCTAAAAACTGAGCTGCAGCTACCTGAAGGAACGGAGCTCCACATCCAGAGAGCTCACCGCGCTCTCGCACAGAAACCAAGCCCGAATGCACCACCCAGGTCCATTATAGTCAACTTTCTCAAGTTTGAGACAAAAGAAATGATCCTGAAGGCGGCATGGAAGAAAAAAATACAAATAGGAAATAAACGGATCTTTTTTGATCACGATTATCCTGCTGAAGTCGTCCAGAAACGGAGGTCATATATGGGCATTAAAAAGGTGCTCAAAGAAAAACAAATACGTTTCCAGACGCCGCTGACTAGAATACGGATACACTGGAGCAACGGAGTGAAAACATACGACAGCGCCGAAGAAGCCGCGCGGGCTATGAGAGAGAGGGGATACATCACGGACCCACCGGGCGATGACAGCACACCGGCGGTGAGGGAGAAGACACGAGTAACACCGGAATGGCAACGCGTCAGAGGAAAGGATATGACACGTGAAGCAGCGCACTGTGCCAGAGAGAAACTACAGGAATACCACAGGAAAACATGAACATACACTGGAGAAAGGTAGCAGTAAAACATAGACTTCAACACTGATAATACTCATATCCGACCAGGAGAGGTTAGTTTACTTTTCAATAGTTGGACATATCTAGACCTTATAGAGTTCAATTAGGAACCAGTCAAGTCTAGGAAGGGGCCCCCATGAGAGATGAGGATTTCCCCTTCACCCACCAACGGGGACTCGGGGCACAGCTTTCCCCACTGTTTGAAGTCACTACTGTTTGGGTTCATGTTATACTTACTGTTCATGAGTGTTTTGTTCAGAAATGTTTGGGAGTACACTTACAAATAATAGCAAAACAAAACAATGACTAATCATATCAAAATAATGTCGTTGAATGTAAATGGTCTTAATAGTCCAATTAAAAGACAAAAGGTCATGACAAAACTTAAAAAAGGAAAAAAGCACAATAATTTTTCTTCAGGAGAACCACCTGTCACAAATAGAACATAATAAGCTTAAAAATATGGTACAGGTAACTTATTACATAGTTCATTGGAAGGAGGATATAGTAGAAGGAGGGTGATACTGATTTCAAATAACAACTAAATTGACCTGAGAAGGAATGGCAGAGTTAAGTAGGAAGACGTTATAGTAAAAGGAAGAGTAGAGAATGAACTAGTCACATAGTAAACATATATGCACCTCCGGAGAGTGACAAATCCTTTTTTTAAAGTCTATTTGACGACATCATAGCAGAAACAGGGGTATTTTTGTCTGTGGGGGAGACCTAAACGTAATTAGAGACCACAAAATAGATACAACTAGTCTCAAAAAGAATAAAATACATTTGACAAGATTCATAAACATATCCTTGGAAGAGATGGGGATGATTGATGTTTGGAGGAATCTACACCCCCTGGAAAAAGACTTCACGCACTACTCTGCAACACATAAAGTCCATTCAAGGATAGATTACTTTTTTATGAATGTAGAGGATAACCATATGGTACGAGAGTGCAGGATAGGGGGCGCAGATGTGTCAGACCATAACCCACTCTATCTAACAATAAACTTAAACAATAGAAGACGTCATACAGTGTGGAGACTTAATCTGGGAATTATGAATAATGATCAAACAAGGCAGAAGGTAAAAACGGAAATCGAAAGATACATAGAAGAACATAACGGCACTGTAGACCCAACAATTTTATGGGATGCCATGAAGGCAGTCATCAGAGGAAAACTGATAGCTGAAACTGCACATGCAAAAAGAGCTAAAGTGGAGGCCTATAAAATACATAATGAAAAGCTAAGGGAATTGGAACAGAAATACCAAAATACTAATGACCCTGAGATAAGTCAACAAATTAAAGAAACAAAAATAAAAATTAATGACATACTATTGGACGAAATTGAAAAAAATAATAAATATTTTAAACAGGACTACCATGAAGTAGGTTCAAAGGCCACTAAAATACTGGCAAAGCGTATAAGAAAACAACAAGCAATTAGTAGTATATACAAAATTAAAGATCCTCATACAGGTGAGATAGTATCTACTCTGGATGGAATCGAAAATATCTTCCAAAGATATTACCAAGACCTATATACACAACCTGCATCTGCAGAAGAGAATGAAATGATTGCATTCCTGGAGATACTAGATCTACCCTCAATTGGACGTACGCAAAATGATAAATTAACAGCAGATATTACAATGGGGGAGGTAAAAGATGCAATAAATGCATTGAAAAACAATAAATCACCAGGAAGTGATGGATACCCAGCTGAGTGGTATAGGATGTTTAGAGAAGAGCTGTCGCCGCTGCTCCTTGCCTCTTTCAACTGGACTCTCCAAAACAATAAAATACCCCCATCATGGGCTGAGGCAATAATTACAGTCATTCCGAAACAAGGAAAGGACAAAGAACACTGTGCAAGCTATAGACCAATCTCAATATTAAATGTTGACTATAAAATATATACAACAATAATTTCCAAACGACTGAACTCCTTTATACCAGAAATAATAGAGGAAGATCAAACGGGATTTATAAGAGGACGCCAGACGCATGATAACATTAGAAGAACACTACACGTAGTGGAACAAGCAAGAAAAGACAAAAAGAGCACTATATTAGTAAGTATTGACGCAGAGAAAGCTTTCGATTGTGTCAATTGGGACTTTTTATATAAAGTGTTAGAGAGATTTGGTTTTAGTTATAAATCAATACAGTGACATACAGACACTATATCAACACCAACTGCATGGAATTAAAGTCACACATGGGAGCCTATCAGACAGGATTAGATTACAGAGATCAAACGAGGCAGGATGTGCCTATCACCTACTCTGTTTGCCCTTTTATAGGCCGCTTGCACAGGCTATAAGACAGGACAAGAGATTAAGGAGTGGTGTAAATGTTGTGGAACAAAAAAATAGTACTTTTCGAAGATGACTTCATAACCTACCTCGAACGCCAAGTGAATCATTACCCGCATTGATGAAACTTATGGAAACATTTGGACACATATCAGGATATAAAATTAATGTCGCAAAGACACAAATATTAGCGCTTAACTATAATCCACCAAAAGAGATCCAAGAACTATTTAAACTTAATTGGAAACTTAAGGGAATTGATCACAAAAGGATTATGTAAATTATATGAATCAAACTATGGTAAGATAAACCAGGAAATACAAAAAGATATTGAAAGATGGTCTACACTAACACTAGATCTCAGCTCACGGATTCAGATAATCAAGATGAATGTTTTGCCAAGGCTTTTGTACCTGTTCCAATCTCTACCAGTAGAGGTCCCACAGTCTCAGATTATGAGCTGGAATAGAATAATTTCAAGGTTTGTTTGGGGTGGAAAGAGACCTAGAATAAGATTGGAGACTCTCCAGCTGCCAAAAGAAGTAGGTGGGATGGGACTTCCCAATTTGAAAACATACTACCATGCAGCCCAGCTGAGGTATATTGTTGGATGGTGCAAACCAGATTACACTGCAAAGTGGAAAAGAATTGGAACAACAGCTTGGTGGATAGCCCAGTACAGAGTTTTATAGGAGATGAAGAGAAACATTACAAGGTGATTAAAAACCAAATAATACTCAATAACGTTTTGTACATCTAAAAATTATGGTTTAGAAGCATATAAAAAAATTACAAGATTCAAAAGACGCTAATTTATTATAATGGGTAGCTGATGATAGCAAATTTCAAACCAGCAAGTTACGATAATGGGTTTAAGTGTGGGATGCTAAGGGAATCACAGAGTGGTGTGTACTAGTGAAGAATGGGCAGCTGGAGAGTTTCCAAAATATAAAAGAAAAATTTGATCTGGATAAACGGGAATTCTCTAGGTACCTACAACTTAGAGAATACTTTTTGAAAGAGATCAAGATGGACCCCTCCGGAGAAGTGAATGGTGTGATCCAACTCATAATCAATACATAAAAAGAAAACAAAGTTAGAATTGTTTCTGGGTTATATAAAAAATTGATATCAAATAAACACTCAACTAAATACATAAAAGAAAAATGGGAATCAGAATTTAAGATAAAAATTACAGATGAAGAGTGGCTAAACATGTGGAAAATACACCACACATCCACTAATTCGCGGATCTGGAGGGAGTTCTCCTGGAAAAATCTGATCCGTTTTTTTATTTCACCCAAAGTCAAGAGTAAACAGTTGAATAAAAACATGCCTTGTCGGAGAGATTGTGGAATAATGAATGTAGATCACTCGCACATTTTCTGGAAGTGTGATAAAATCAGGCGGTTTTGGAAAATGGTACACGATACATTGTTGAAAATACTTGGATATAAGATTCCAATGTCTTGTACAGTACTGTATTTGTGTAACCTATGTGAAGAAAATATAAGAACGAAGGACAGATACCTGGTAAAAATATTACTAATAGCAGCTAAGAAAGCTATCACGAAGAAATGGGGAAGGGAAGACATCCCTACACAAGAACAATGGACCCACCTGGTAGAGGATATCTACACAATGGAAAAAATGATACACCGCTTAAGGCTACAGGAAGCTCAATTCAAAGAGAAATGGATGAGATGGACAATATTTATGACTGAACAACGACAAAACAAAAAGCTTGATTGAGGAAAAAATGGAATATGGTCAGATTGCTTTGAAAGTGACTTCCATATGTGTTTTTTTTTTTTTTTCTTCTTTTCTTTTTTTCTGTGTGTTTCTACTTGTTCTAGTTCTATTTTGATTGAGTTGTTGCACCTTTGTAAAGCAAAAAATCTCAATAAAAATTAAAGTGAAAAAAAACAACAACTTCAAAGTAAACATTTAGCTACTGCTACTGGTGCGTCACTATTACTGTAAATTCATCATTAAACGTTTGTGTTGCTGTTAAAATAGCTCATCCTATGTTTTAAGCTGAAATGTTGGACATTTTGGGGCGAAATAAGCAATGATAAAGACATTTAGTCTCGCCAGGAGTTTATACATAGTTTCTAAAGACCTGGCTTCCACTTACACTTATTGGCAAGTAAATTTGCATCTTAGCTAAATATTTTAAGGGGTTAAATAATTCTTAGCCCATATGTATGAATAATAAAACATACTTAGGCTAAACCACTTTGGAGTTGTTTCGATATTTCGACAGCCTCGTCTCCCAGCTGTACTTTGTGTCACCTTTAAAAGTTGCCCTTTAGAAACGTTTCACTGACCTCTGTACTGTTACACGTCTAGCAGCTTAAGTCAACAACAAGACGAATGCTGGTTAAAGAATTTAATAGCATACCACAGCAGTGTGAAACCAGGCTTGTTGTTTGTTAAATGTTTGCATTTTTAAATTGTAGCTTCTCTATAAACTCCATCCAATCCAATAAACTAGAGACGATTGCAAAACAAGCTCTTTACCGTCTTCAGACAAAGGTTGGCAAGGTTTTTTTTTTTTATAGCTGCAACCCACATAATGAGAACTTCTGTTAAACAGACGTTTTGCTTACAAATGTTCCTCCATTTAAAGCGGGCTGGTAGATTTGTCACCAAGAAAGCCCAAAGGAATATTCACCCAAACACAAATCTCATAAGTTTCCAAGCAAAGTCACTTTTTCAGCAGGATCTGCCCTCAGCACAAAGAGGCAGTGACGTTGGGCGAAGAAAGAGGGATGAACAGACAGAACGACAGATGGTTGAGGGAAGGAAGTCTGCGTTTCAGAGAGGCTGAGATACAAGAGTGAAAAAGAGGAAGAAGCGGCAACGGACGAGGGGAGCCCCATTCAGGGTTTATGACTGAAAGAGCAAAGGTTTGAAATATACAATGAAGTTATACGGACAGAAGGCGAAGTGCATCACGCCGATTCAGTCTTCGCAGCCTAAAGTATTCAAATATTTTCATTTTCTATTCAGTAATCTCCTTTTATTCCTCTTCATTCGACTCGTTCCCCTGCCGCTTCCATCGCTGCATCTTTTTCAGCCCCTTCTCAATCCCGGCTTGTGCGGATGCAGCTGTTTGTGCGCAGCAGAGGCAGACACCCTCGCGAGCAACATGCATTCTCAATTAGACCCATATGACACGCTGGCACTCCTGTCCAGGCATCTGCCTTGGCAGCGAGACAGGCGCTGCTTTGTAGCACAGCTGGGTCACAGAGAGGTGTGGAGGGGAGGGCAGCCAACTGTTGCAAAAGATCTGTGTGTGTGTGTGTGTGCCTCACTGTTGCAGTCGCGTTGCTACTCTCCGCCAAGATAGCACCGGGGTTGTTGGAAGGCATGACTGTTGTGGCTGACTGGTCCAGTTGATGTCCTGACTCCTTTTCAAACCTAAACAGGCGACAAAGGAGGAAACAATGATGAGCAGGAGAAATATCATTAATGTTTTATTGCGGCAACACACAAATAAAAGAAGGAAAGAGCAACTCACCCCAAAAGTAACTTTTTTTTTTGTTGATAAACTCTATAATTGAGTCTATAATAGCACTATCTACATTTCCAGTAATTATTTTATGTATTTTAGTACATTTTAGTGTTACAGTTAGTTTGGTGCCCCAAGTGGTTAAACGATTACACTGCACTGCAATTCACTGGAATTCGAATCCTGCTTTGCTAACGGCTAATCATCTACGTAGGCTTGGAATAGTCCGGCCGTGGTGGGGTATATAACATGAGCGGTCTGGGCCACACCTCCGTAGCGAGGAGCCATGAAATGCCGGCAGCACAATCGGTAAATGGAATGATAAAGGGAATAACTGATATACCAGTAAATGGAAAATAAAATCTGGGCTAAGAGTTCATTTTAATGGAATAATTGTGATGGTGTTTTTTATTTCTGAATGTTTCTCGTCACGCTTGGATACATCTCTCTGCAACACACATTTTCTGTTGCGGACAATGACGTACAGTGGCCACTCAGAGACGGCTACAGGCTATGTATCTGCTGCTACTTCGTGCAGAGAACGAGACAACGATATGGCGCCGCTCCCCTCCTCCACAGAACTTCCCTGTACTCTGTTCCCTTTGGAGAAGGAAGATAAGAAAAAATCTCAACCTCAAGATTATTTCCAGGCAAAGTTGTTCGCGTTGTTTCTAGGGCTGGGACGACGCGTAATCGATTACGTCGACACGTAAAATACGTTGACGCAAAATATCCGAGTCAATGCGTCGTCACTTTCAAAACAAACACGGCTGGAGCAAGTAGTGGCAACATGAGTGAGTCAGTCGACTTAAATCCCTCCATCCGAACTCGCAGTTCAAACGTTATGGAACTATTTTAAAATAAAAGGGAGCGATTTTGTCGTCTGCCGGCTTTGCAAAATGAAAACGGCTCATAAAAGCACAACGGCATCCAGTAGCAGTTCCAGCAAATGATCAAACAGCAAAAGCCCAAAGTGTGAGAGAGTAAACATGTTTGTTAACAAAGGTAATGCACTACCTACCTGCTAAACGTAGCCGTCGTGGAGATTAACACAACATTGTTTAAGTGCTTGCAAAAGCAAACCGACAACGAACTCTTGATTGTCACGTTTAATAACGCCTCATCCTGGTTGAATACTATTTTTTTTACTTCATGCTTCTCCAGTTTGTCGGATTCAAAGTTGCCATTTAAAAACTAGAAAAATTTTAAAAATCTTATGCCAGAAATACTTACTTACTAGCACTTTTTTGCATAAAGTAAAGGTTAATTAATCATTAATCAAAAATAATCGCTAGATTCATCAATTACAAAAATGATCTTTTTGCCAAGCCCTATTTATTTATAATCTTTTCTGCTGCCTGCAACATGTCAGTGACAGCCCACACCACACCAAGCCCTTCATCCCCCCCCCCCATTGTTTTTCCTGGTCCGCCAGGCAACACCCCCTCTGAGCCGTTTATCAAAAAGAAAGGTGGGCGGGGTTATACTCTGGTAGGGGGGATGAGTTACCCTTTAAAGGTTGAATACAGAACATTTTCATAAAAAGTTACACAAAAAAAAAACAACCTCCGCTGGGTTTTTATAGGGGTGCAGAATGAAAGCACATGTCCTTAAAAATATATATTTGAATTAAATTATAATAAAATCTACAGTTAAAATGGGCACGCCAGTGACCTTATGTTTACATCTACCAGCCAGTAGCAGCCACTACAGGCCAACCAATATATCGGGCCAAAATTTTTCTATAACGGGCATCGGCCAAATTGTTTTGAAAAATGCTATATATATATATATATATATATATATATATATATATATATATATATATATATATATACACACAACACACTCATATTTTACTCTCAAGTTTGGTGTTTAATCAAACACCAAACTCACTTTGGTGATTCTGATTCTGATTCTGATTCTAATAAAAGCACCACTTTGTGGTGGCTTTGTTGGCTTTCCTTCTGGAAAGCCAACAAAGTGGTGGAAATAGAAAAAGAAAACAAACGAAACAATGTAGTCATTCCAAATGTGTCTGGGATTTCTGAAAAACTCAGGAGGATTTTTAACAAACACAGTATCCCTGTGTATTTCAAACCCAGCAACACACTCAGACAGAGACTAGTACATCCCAAGGACAGAACACCACACACTCACAAAAGCAACCTGGTGTATGCAATCCAATGCAATGAAGAATGCAAGGACCTCTACATTGGTGAAACCAAACAACCACTGTACAAACGCATGGCCCAACACAGGAGAGCTAACTCCTCAGGCATGGACTCTGCTGTTCATTTACATCTCAAGGAGAAAGCCCACTCCTTTGAGGACAGCAATGTCCAGATATTAGACAGAGAGGACAGATGGTTTGAAAGAGGAGTAAAAGAAGCCATCTATGTAAAAGTAGAGAAACCATCGCTAAACAGAGGAGGAGGCCTGAGACATCACCTATCTCCAATTTACAATGCTGCCCTTTCATCCCTCCCTAGGAGACTCAAACAAATTAGCCTCTAATAACAGAAACAACTGTGACTCCAACGACTGTCGTTATAACACAATAGGGCACTAATGAAGCCGAAACCTAACCTCCACCAATAGGCGACACGCCAACGACCGTCGTTAAGACATGGAGCACAAAGGTTTCAATGACATAATGATTCTTGTTCAAGAGGTTAAATGGCTGAGTCTCCACACCAGTTAGTTGGACCAGTCCCAGCCTGGTCAGCGGCGAGCATGAACTGATGAAGCCTCTTGGATAAGAGGTGAAACGTCTTCCAAGACAAATTACCAAGTCCAGTTGAGTTTGATTGAAATTTCCTTGAGATAATCAATGAGTTAATTTTCAGATTACCACAGAAAAAGACGACTAAAGTGTCACAGAAGGTATGTCCTGTAAAATCAGATTTATTACATATTGTTATATATATATATATATTGTTGGTTGTTCTCCTACTGCTTTTGCTGCTGTTGACCCCGTGTAGCAAATGTATATTTTTGCTTAAGAAAAATGACAAAAATAGTAAGTTTGAACCTAAATATATAGCTAGCAAGCTAATGTGGCTAGCTAAATGATTAGCTTTACACAAAATATTTATCTTATGGTTAAATATTTGCTTTACAAATTAAATGCAAGGTAAATATTAAGTTTGAAGCTTCAAACTAAACATTTAGCTCAGAGGTAAATATGAAGTTTACACATATAATGTTTAGCTCCAAACTAAATGCTAAAATTGAGCTCAGAGCTAAATATTTAGCTGATAAGCAAATTTATTGATGCTGATGTGGAATATCCCCCCCAAAAAAAAACATCTATATAAACTACTGGCGTTTATGTTCCTCCCAAAATGTCTAATATTCAGTTTAAAATGTAGGATGAACCATTTAGCGATGGATTTAAAGCAACAGTGATCTACCACCAGCAGATGGAGTCTATTTAGAGGTTTGCAGAAACCAGTTTTTTTTTAGATTTTAATTTATTTTATTTTACTTCTGCTCTTCAGCAAATGAGTTAGCATGTTAGCTAAATATTTAGGTCTGTATTAAATACTACTTTCGAAGCTAAATATTCAGCTAAACTGAACTGAATGCAAAGGGATGGAATAACAGCACATCGCACACATGTTTAAATTATTTGTTTTCCTTGATCTTTCCAATCAAGTACTATTTTTTGCTGGCTTAGCACCTAATTTATATATACATATATAAACATCAAAGTTTGCAGCTTAAATGTGAACAAATAAGGAAAAGTTTATGGCTCAATACTTCTAAGGCGCCATAGATATAACTAAGATTACAACTCAGAATCTTGGTCTGGATTCTGTTTTCTTTAAGGTTTTGGAGTATTAATAAACTCCTACAAGGAAGAGCCACACCATCCAAAGCGGGTTGGATGCTGTCTTGTGAAATCAGTCACGGTTTATCTAAAATGTTTGACAATCTTTGAAAGTAATAATCCAAACTTGCAGCCAAAAAATAGGGAAGAAGAAAAGCATAAAAGGGGGAGAAAGGTAAATAAAGACAAAAAAGAGAAGTGGGTGAGGAAGACACTAGCTTCCCCAGTTCTCCAGGTGAAAACCAACATGCCCATACAAACCTTTAGGTAAACAGATACACAGGTCGGTCTGGGTGTGAGTGTTCTAGTACAACACCGGCATCGTGAATCTGTTCGTACACGTTCAATAAACGCAACGCCGCTACTTTTGTAGCTGCATTCTTCTGAGCCTCCATGGTAGTGGACATGAGTGAGGGCATTAAAGCATTTGGAGAAGCAGCTGTAGGCATGAGGGAGGGGATGTGCGATAAATGCGTGAAAGTGTGAGCGATCGGGGTTCGGCTTCTCAAACATGTCAGCACAGGGAAGACGGGCAGGATCTCGAGTGTCGCCTCAACACCTTGATCTGCCCCGATAAAAAAAAAAAAAGCCCCGGAGCGAACGCCTCCAACCAGCACGATAAGCAGGAGTGTGGAAAGGATTTTGGCACCTAATACGTAGAGGTCACACAGAGGTCACTGACACCTGACTATTCGTCAACTTTAAGACAGATTATCAGATAAACTCAACAGCAAAGGATGAGGTAATGTCCGTCCATTCATCATGTACCGGGAGGGGGGGGGCGCGCACTGGTGCCTCTCTCCAGCAATCATCAGGCAAGGCAAGGCAAGGCAATTTAATTTGTATTGCACACTTTCAACTCAAGGCAATTCAAGGTGCTTTACATGATTAAAAAACAAACGTCTATAAAAGAAACAATAAAAACAACATTGAGCATTTTATTAAAAACAACAATTTGGGATAAAAACATTTAATAATAGTATTGGAAATAATAGTATCAGTTGCTCACAAGCGACAAGGTTAGGGCTGAACGATTTTGGAAAATAATCAAATTGTGATTTTTTTTCTTCGATATTGCGTTTGCGATTTAATGTGCAATTATTTTTGTGGGGCTTTTCTCATGCATTTTTTAATTAATGCAATCAAAAATATTGTGTATTATAAACTGATTTTTATACATAATTTATTCTATTCCATAAGATAGACTTATTTTTAGACAAAGGCAAATATTAACAACTTTATTTACTTTTAATCATCACACTCGATGGTCATCGGCGTCGTTCTGCAATCAAGGTTTTCTTCCTTTTGATCCCAGCTAATAATTCCCTCCGGCTGCAATGTTTTCCTCCGTGTGGTTATCCAGGAAGTAGGATGCTTGAAGCAACAAGCTCTGATTTTTAATTCTCCATCGATCTAATGCACTTTCAGACTCTGGTATGGCTCCGTAGAGCGGTTTGATCTCAGGTCAGTTGTTGCAAAATACTCCGCTGTTTTCGGTGCGGCTTTAACTTTCTGTCTGCATTTTTTATACAGCGCAGGTAAAATGTGGCTAAAATGTGTGTTTGTGAGATTGAATCCTAGCTTATTCATCATGGTTAACAAAGCAAACTTTTGGCTATAAAACCCGTTATAGCACAAATTATTTCCGTGTGCCGTTTTTTTATGTTGGTAAGGAGCGATTCTTTCAAACAGCTCGGTCAGCGATCCCTGTCGGCTGGAAGTTTGTTTACTGGAAATTTAAACACTGGTGGCGGTCAGTTTAGCCGTGCAACTCTCATATATGGTGGTGTGATGTTTTTAGGTGTTGATAAAGGTTCGTACTGTAGCCTACCTCGTGAGGCAGCAACAATACCAAGACGGGTTCTGCATAATACCTGGCGTTGCGCAGCATCAACGTTTTCATAGCAGATATAATTTCTCACAACTGATGTACTGTTCCTCTTTGGTACCAAATATTGTGTAGTGTTGGATTCTGTTAAGCTTTAGGTCATTTTATAACTGGTTAAAGTGCAGCGTTTCCTTCTCTCCCTGCATTGTTTGCAAGTCACGTGACTTTAGCAGATATGTTTACATCAAGTCAAATCGCAGCCTTTGCGATTAGGAAATCGCATTTTACCAAATCGCGATTTAATTGCATATGTAATTAATCGTTCAGCCCTAAAATAGGTAAGTTTTTATTTTTGATTTAAAAGACTTTAGGGTCTCTGCTGATTTGCATTCGTCCGGCAGTTTGTTCCAGATATGAGGAGCATAGAAACTAAAATCTGCTTCTCCTTGTTTGGTTCTGGTTCTAGGGACGATCAGTAAACTAGAGCTGGAGGACCTGAGTGATATATTTAGGTTGCTTACTAAATATTTACCTAGCCAGTTTAGCTTGTTAGCTAAATATTTAGCTTCAAACTAAATAGTTAGTTCAGAAACTATTTTTTTTAAGTTGCGAGCTTAATATTTAGCTAGCCAGTTTAGCTTGCTATCTTATCATTTAGCTTCAAACCAAATATTTAATTCATAAACTAAATATATAGCTTGCTAGGTAAATATTTAGCTTCAAAATAATTTTTTGTTAATAAACAAAAAATTTAGGTTGCAAACTAAATATTTACCTAGTAATTTTTATATCTAGGTAAGACATTGTAATTACAAAAGTAATGGAATTTAGTCCCGTTTTATCCATGACTACTGCAATCACAATATTATTTCAGCATTTGAGACAACCTGTCATCTACATGAAAAGAGATTTTTCATTTTCAACAAATCAAACGTTTCTAGAGAACAATTATCTCCAATTAAGGGAACCGTGCACCCTAAAAGCAACAGGATGCAGTAATCGTATTAAAATCCATGTTGGAAACACAAAAGTTAATATTAACTCAATATTTGAGAAGATCTTTAACATGTTGTCAAAAAAAGAGACACAGACTAAGAACATCCGGAGTGTCACGGAGTGTCTGATAGCAGGATGTGGAAAAGTGATCCTCCGGGCACCGTGGCTTGTTCAGGAAGGGCTCCGGGTAGATCAAGACGCAACAAATCTGTTTTTTTCCCTAAGTTCTGATATATATTAAAAATAACCTGAAGTGAACAAAACCACACCTTAGGAGATGGAGTGTTATTATTTATCATGCAAAAATCAAGCACATCTGGAGGTGGGGGGGGGGGGGGGGTGGATTCAACAGCTTAGAGCCGACTTTTACTGGAGGAAAATCCGGCTCAGTGTTTTAACTACAGTACTGGTTCTTTACTGGCCGGACCCAGTTAGGGTAAAGCTTCTGCTGTTCACAGATGGTCTCAGATAGGGCTAATTATCGGGGATGTCCGATATTGGCATTAAAATGTAAAAACAGAATTTATTAGTATTGGTTTTTACTTTTTTAGTGACACAAAATCAATATCTTACTTTCATATAACATACCAGCATTTAAGAAATTCTGCAATTGACTTCCCAACACAAAAAAGATTGATGCAAATGGATACTTTCTTCTATAAGGGCATCATTTTTTTTGACAAATTAAAGGATTAAAAAAATGTTCCGTGGTACAAAACAAATTTTACCAATCTTTTTCATTTCTTTCCTTTTAATTTCATCGCGTAAACAACTAACGCAAAAGCAGACGTAGAGACGACCAAACATAGCTACAAAAATAACACATTCTTAAAGAAAGTGTGACCCAAACCCTGTTCTTTCTGCTGAGAAAGAAAACCCTGATTTTTGCTTTAAAATGAGCTCCGCTGAAATATTTGAAAACTGAATTTCTTTTAAAAATCTAAACCTAAAAAGACCTGAGTTTTTAACATACAATCCTCTAAAAATCTGTTTTCTACCAGAATTCCTACTTTATGTGTTTCATTAAAATATTACATTTTATTTATTGTGGGCTACTTCAACTTGATTGTTTTGGACCTTGTAGCAAAAAGATTGGACATCTTTAGGTAGACGTCTATCGGCGGTATCGGAAATTAATATTTAGTCTACATTGGTATCCAGATATTTTCGTTCTCCGTCGTTTTTTTAAATAACATATTCAATCGTATTCCTCTCTTTCATTCATTTTAAATAATATTCAATCCAAATAAACTGAACAGAGAATTACGTATTTAAAATAAAATTAAACGATTCCACTTTAAATATAAACAGCTCAGGGCGTCACGTGGCGTAGCGGTAGATAAGGTGCCCCAAATGTGAAGGTTATAGTCCTAGAGGCGGCTGTCCTGGGTTCAATTCCTGATCCTTTAAAAAGAACAAAAAACAAACAGTTGACATGTTGTGGCCTGAACTCACAGTCTCACAACGTTCTCCTGCTTGGGAACGTTTGGGAATCGGAAACAAAAAACTATTCTTGAAATGTGAATCGACACCTAGCTCTACAATTGTTTCAGCGTCGGAGACAAACCAGCACTTTAAATAATGATTATCGATGAATTCAACTCTTGTTGCACCAGAGAGGAACTGATTATTGGTTTCAGTGAGTACTGTTTAAAAATTAAATCCACATTTATAAAGTCTCAGATGCTCAGTTAAAACGTGAAATTTTGAGGAACCCCCGTTTCGTTTGGGAGGATTTTCCCAACAGCTGCTCATGCTGCATTCATGTACAGCTGGGACACTTGAACTGATTTAAACAGGTTTACATCTCAAATGTGAGCACAGTCTTAATTAAAAGGTTTTACAGCCAAATGGGGGTAGGCATTGTCGGCTGTAAAATTTGGTACAATATAAAATGCTACTGCTAAAGTAGTAATTATAACTAGAAAATTTCAGGAAATTTAAAAGGGGCCTGTAAGTCCCAACCCCATAAGAGGTTCTGTTGCTAAGTTAGGTCCAGCAACAATGATGGAATGGGAATTGAAGCTTTAAATAGCTTAAAGAGCAAAAAGTTCTAGTACTTACTTGCATTGTCATGCTAGCTAACGTGTTATCTTTAGACTCGATTGAATCAGTGCAAGAAGTGCAAATAAAATTCAAAAAGTAGCTAAAATACTCAAATTAGCTAGCGTGCTAATGCTAACTATCATGCTAATGCTATCTAGCAGCTTTTCATTAGCCTTAAAGGAATCACAACGTTAGCACCAGAGTACATTAGAGATCTGCTATCACGGTACAAACCATCCAGATCACTCAGGTCCTCCAGTTCTAGTTTACTGATCGTCCCTAGAACCAGAACCAGAACCAAACATGGGGAAGCAGCTTTTAGTTTCTGTGCTCCTCATATCTGGAACAAACTACCGGGAGAATGCAAAGCTGCAGAGACACTGAACTCTTTTAAGTCTAAAATTGAAACGTACCTATTAAGACTCGCTTATGAGTAACTGTTTTTACTTTTTTGTTTTTTTAATCGCCACACAAATTAGTGTCGTAATTACTGTAAATGCTTTCTTGTGTTAAAAACCGTGAGCTTTCTTAAGCAAGATCAGTTAATGAACTAAACCTGTGTTTTTTACTCACTTGTCCCTACATTGTTGTATTTTCTTGATTATTTTCTTATTGTAACTGCTCATTTGTATTCTAATCATATGTAAAGCACCTTGAATTGCCCTGTGTTGAAAGTGTGCTATACATATAAAACTGCCTTGCCTTGCCAACTGGCTCAGAGCGACCGAGGCGGAAGTCCACATGAAAGGCTGTTATAGAGCGAAGATGAAAAGGTGTTAAGTTTAGATTTCTTGTTTCCCAGGAAAAGAAAAAGAAAGTAATAATTTTGTCCAGCAGGATAATTATACTGTTTGTCAAGCGTTATGATGTTAAACCGATGTGATTCGAAACAATACCATTAACGTAAATGTGATTGACTTTCCACTGGAAAGTTTCCAGTAACTGATTAAAGCAATTACAGCATATAAGATATAGAGTTTTTTACAGGATGTATGCTTCTGGTCTGTTCGTTACATCCCAATCAGTATTTTCCTTTACCTTATGCATGTCCGCTGTTTTTATATTAGGGATCAGATGAGGTTCATGTTGACGCCGGTGAGGGTCAGACAGAAAGAGACGGCCCTGCAGCGCTGCAGGTAGGTGCTACAGCCTAATGAACGAGGAGGTGACTTGAGAAGGTTGGTGATGCTATCATGATAAGGCAACATAAATATATTAAAATAGTAATACAACAAACATGACTAAACTCCTTTTCTGTGTTTTTTTCTTCAAAAATTGATGCATTTAAAAAAAAAAAAAAAAAGCATCCATTAAACAACAAGGTAGAGCAAACTGATCAATTTGCTATTCAGTTAATAAATACGAAAATGCAGAAACACACGTTTTCAATTTGTGTCCCCCCCGACAATCTTGAACTCCTCCCTACGCCCTTGAGTGAACGTTCTATGCTATCTTTCCATAGTGTGTTAAAGCGGGCAGGCGGCGGCCTTATGGGGTTATAACGATACCAGGTTGAGATGAAACTGAAAAGAAATATTGGCTCTGAAAATAAAATTTGGCATTGAAAAATATAATTGTAACTGAAAATCTTAATTTTGAATCTGAAATAAATGTACGAAATAAACACTGAAAGTGAAAAAAAACGGAAATGAAACTCAAAATATACGCATTAAAACAATTAACTCACTTAAAATGAAATGTTTACACTTTAATATTTTTTTTCCCAATGCCAATCTTTTTTCACTTCTGTTGCTTTTCAGTTTCATTCTGCTTATACTCCTTTCACATCGTGCAAACGTGCGGGGGGGGGTGGAGCTTAAGAGCAGCAGGTGCTTTGCTATCAGCTATCAGCGAGTCAGGCTGTTTTATACCCATTAAACCCAGTAAAGGTCACTTGTAGTTCTTTTATATATATTTTTAACTCTAAAAATGTCCACATATTACAACAAAATCCACTGCTATAGCTTCTGTAATGTTCATTTGGTCTTTCATTTGGTTTAAATTGCGCCACAGGTGGAGTGAAACACAACTTCTACAGTTTCATCTCAAGCTGGTATCGTTATAACCCCATACAGGCCGACCTGAAACCTGAGGTACTTCTGAAGCAGACCTCTGTTAAGGATGTGCTGGCACTACTAGGAGCAATAGGAGTGTCTGATGCTGCGTCTGATCCTACACATTTTCTCGGGATAATCCCGAATTTCAGTTCCCCTCACGAAAATCTCCCAGAGCCAACATTCTCCCGAATTTCTCCCGATATCTGACGGCGTCCCATTTCATGTACGCTCCCCGTTTATTATGTGAGAGGGATGGAGAATTAAATCTGTTACATTTTTATTTGGCCAAGGATGAAGCTATGAGGTACAGTTTCCTAATTTCAGTCATTAAAATCCATCACCTGTTGGTGAAAGTCGCCATTTTGAATCCGAAATAGGTTAGCTACGTCAATCGTACGTCTGATGAGGGAAACAATCAGCTGTAATTAGTGACGCAAAAGCGAGCCCCAAGTCTTCAGAACAGTCTTTATGTGACTAACAAAAGCTGTGGTTTAAGCTACTTTTTAAATCTTCAGAGATAGTTAAGATTAAAAACTGTTTGAACCAACCTAAAGTTTAGTTTTCTTTCCTTTCGGCTGCCTGATGGTAACTTCAGAAGTGGATCAAATCTTTTTCTTCCAGCTCTTTGCTTGTGTTTCGTCAGAAAACAAATTTACACAAAATAAACAAACTCAATGCTGCGCTGCTACCAAAGTAAGAAAAAATACTTTCCCCCGACACAGAGACTCCTATGAGTTTTTAGAATGATTAATAAGCGATTATTCCTGCTGCTTAGCAGGGGCGTATCCAGGAGGTTTATAAAGAGGGGCTAAAAGGGGCCCAGGGTGGGTCTGGGACTGTAGCATCATGGCCCTATTCAATGTCTCCCTAATTCTGAGATTTGAAGGTTGGTAAGTATGCTGAAAATGCAGGCCTGGGTGATGAAGGTCCATCCTAGTGGATCTCTCTGAAAACTGATGGATTTATAGCGTTTTGAGGAAACATTTAATTAACTTGGAATTTATCATCAACATTATTGTTGTTTTATGTAATAATTATTGTTCAAGGTGTTCTAACTGAGGCAAAAAAATTATTTTTAACAGGATGAATTGAATATTCACAAAATGTGTGGGTCTAGGTAAAAAATGCAATTATCCTGAAAACTATTGAAATGGATTCATAGCGTTTTGGAAAAGAACTCTTCTGCTGCTATATAGTCTGAAGATGTACTATGAATACGTGGGATATAAGTATTAAACGCTTAAGGTTGCGCACATTTTTCTGTCACATTTTATTTTTCTCTGTAAATCATAAAGTTTGCATAGAAAATGAAGCTAGCAGTTTTCAGACCCCCTATACAAATGCACAGGAACATCTGAGAGAACAGGGCTGATGATCTAGATTTGTCGCCTCCTTTCTGTTAAGACCAAAACTCACAATAACAGCGAATCAATCAGGATTTAATCTGGGAAAGTAGGCGGAGCTTATTTGGCTGATCCTAAAACTCAATCAGAGGTAATTGTTAATATTATCTGAGACAATCTGAAGCTAAAACAAAATAGAAAAGTTAAATTAAAGCATCAGATTGTAGCAATGGTAATTTTATTTTAATTTAATTACATTTTTAAGTATGATTAAAAAAATATAAATTAAATAGGTTCAGCATTTTCATTTTTTATTCAATTGTATTGTGTGTATTTTTTATGTTAAGTAAAAATAGATTTTTTATATAAATAATTATTTTTAAAATAATTAGTTACAAAGAAACTTGCCAATTTACTACATAAAAAAAGTAACAATTGAACTTTTTTAAACAATCTGAAACAAAACTTGAGTGATATTCACATTTTCATACATTTTTATATCTGTAGTCTCTGTTCAGTCTCTATTTAAATTTCAGCATTTATAGCGGGCCCAGATGGATGGGTGTGTGTGTGTGGGGGGGGGGGGGGCGTAAGCAACTTAGTTCACTATGCCTTAGGCTGGCTCAATAAAAATCTAATTTCTGGACATTTTCGATACACTTTAATCAAGAAAAATGAAGACTAATACAACTCTTTTACTTTGATCAGCAAAAAAACAAACAAACTTTTTTTTCCTGAATGAATTCCTTTCAACTCCTGAAATGTATTTGTCTTTATTATTTTCTATAACATAAAAAAGATGAAAGTACTGACCTAACTGGGGATTTGATTGGATTTATATATATACACATGTGTGTGTAGATTAATAAAAAAGTACAAGTGCACATAGCCAGAGTAGAAAACAGTTAAACCACTTGAAAACAGTGGGTGTTAAAGTCCAGGATTGTTTAAATAAAACGCATACACATATTTGAGGATTAAACATACTTAAACCCAATTATAAAGTTTGTGTGTGAGCAAATTTTATAAACGAGACCGTGAGATAAGGAGACTCTCTAAGCTCATTGCTGACGTCTTTAAATACTGGTGTTGTATTAACACCCAGCTGTACGCTGCAGACCAGCTATTATTGATCAATTAATCTAAACTTTATCATTTAAATCTTATGGAAACATTGAGGGTTTACTTAATTATTTCTTTCAGTTTCTTCTTTTTTGTTAGAGAAATAATGGAATCAATTGTGGCTTTTTAATGCTAATGAGTTCTGTACAACCGGGACTCTGCACGGAAACATGAGGTGCTGCTGGGTCCGAAAGCTGCAGCCTTTCATCTGAATGAGCATTCCCTCGACAACTCGCTGGAACCCTGTATCCTCGGCGCATAACTGTGTTGCATCTCCGGCGACAAAGAAAGAGGGAAGCGGGTTTGAAATAAAGCAGGAGAGAAAGAACGGAGGGCAGAATGAGGGGCCAACGAGGAAGGGTCACAGAGGACAAGGAGGTGGAGGAGGAGGTGGGGTGAGGGGGGGGGCATCACATCAAAGTTGTGTATGGTGGCTGGAGATTAGGCACCGCTTTGCTGGAGGGGACCGTTCCCTCCCTGAAGTGTGTGCATGTGTGCGTGAAGGGGAGGTGAGCCCCTCGGGGTCTTTCTCTGGGGGCTGCATTCTTCGTCCCTCCTGTACTTTATGGCACCTCCCAGTCCGAAACGAGCCCTACGGCTTAAACCGGCTCCCCTGAATACTGGGGCAGAGCTGCAAATGTCTTTTTCCAGACGAAGGTTACATGGAAATGTGCTAAACATGTAATAAAAAGTTTAAAAAAAGAAATGTGCGTGAACCGATCATTCGATTTGTAAGCCACACATACATCACCGCTTACCTTCATCTTTCAAACCTCTCATTACGAAGGCACCTGTGATGCCTTCACGAAACCTTTGAAATTTACTGTCAGTTCAATAACTGTTGGCAAGCAATGTTTGGTGCATACTAAACATGCCCTGCTTTTTTAAAAGAAAGTACTATTATATAATAAATAAATATATATATATATATATTAGGGGTGTGTATTGCCTGGCATCTGCGATACGATACTTATCCCGATATTACAGTATAAGGTGATTATTGCGATTTAGGACTTAAAAGACGAATCTGTAAATTTGTAGAAAATATATTTTATTGGCATATCTTTGGCTTTAACATGCCATGTGCCAGCAACAAAATAAAATGACACAATCGGCCTGTGGCTTTTTAAACAACTTTAGTGCAACATGGCAAAAGTACGACTTTGCATTTAAAATTTTGTGTATAAATATCGTTATTTAGGCATTTTGGATCGATACGAGAATCGCGCGACGTAATATCGCGACATATCGCCGGTTTGATATTTTTCAACACCCCTAATATATATACATATTTTTCATTCTTCTTCAGAACAAGAATCTGCTTAAAAGGCATTGGATTTCCAGTTATAATTTTATATCTTGTAAATTTGCTACCACTTCCCATCTCTCAAATCTAGATATAATTATTTCCTCCTTTCTGTTATGGCTGTTTTCCTCATTATACCAACTTTCCTTTGAAATCCACAAATAATTTTTTCTTCTTCTTGCCATCTTTCCATGACCTTTTGAGGCTGCCTTTTTCTGTTATATCGATATTTTTTATTTTTTGTTATATGTCTGAACACAATGGTTTTGCAAACAGTTTTTATTATGCAAACTGGTAAATGTACAGGATGCTGTAGAAGAAAAGACCGGCACATTAGTGATCGCGACATCACGCCAGTGTCACGTTGTGACGTCACTGATATGCAAATTAGCATGTGACGTCATCTGCCGACATCTAGCGACTCTCTGGGGCAACTTCCGCTACGTTCTGTCAAAGACAATTGGCAACTCTGTCGATTCGTCACGAGAACGTCGACGAGTAAAATTGTCGACAACATTTTTTTGTAATCGACGTTATCGTTTATTCTTTTTAAAGATTTGTTTTTCTCTTAAAAATGGAAGCTGTCCTTTTATCTGCTCCCTTTCTGCCCCTCACACACATGCGCAGTTGTGGCAATTGGGCCCGGCTGCAGCTTTGCCGACAACATAGCTCTAACGTTCTAGACTAGAGAGTTTTATAAAATAAAGAGAGAATCACGTGTAATGCAAATTTAACAAAGTAGAAGCAGCTTTCCACAGCGGTGTTGTTTGAGCTTCTTAAAGGGAAGCCCGCTGTGGCTGATGACAAACACAGACAGTAGCCTCTGTTAGCTAGATAGCTTGTTAGCTGCTAACGTTAGCACCAACTGTAGAGCCATTTTCTCTTTCCACCCGACATGTCGGCTTTTTATCTTCTCTCCTAGGTATCCAGGAAGTGACGTGCGGTCATAATGACAAGCAAAATCGGCACTAAAATGGATGAATCAAAAATCTATGTTTCAATTTATCTGTTCTTTAATATTTCTTTGATATTTCAACATGGTCTCATGGTCAAAATCACAAAATTTATGCAATATAATAATGAATTTACGCGTTGCCTGTTCAAATACGCAGAAGAAGGGCAGGCCGAGGCAGTGCAGTGCTGTGCCTCGCCTCTGGTGGCGCTGTGTCACACACAGTGAATGAAGCAGGCAGTTGCTGTCCCTCTCTATATCGCCAAAATACATGTTTGATTACACATTTACTACACATGCTGGTCTTCTACAGCCTGTTTAAAATATTTAATGGATGTGAGTGGCATGTTTAGTCTTTCTGGTTGCCGATAAATGCGCTGTGAAATAATGCAGGGTGAGGCAGAAAAATACCGTTCCTCAGTGATAGGGGGCAGTGCTGAGCCCGGTATGCACAACGGGCAACAGATGTGTTTCTTCTACGTATCAAAATGACTGAAAACAGTCGGAGAAATACTGAATACACAATCGCAATAGAACCAATCCATGGGGAGCCCAAGCCCCGCCCTTCTACTTCCTGTCCATGGGTCCCCTAATGCCAAAAATAAATGAATGAGAGTCAATGGAGCGATAAAAGTTATTTTCTGATCCAGTTTGAAATGCGCCGTGGATCGAACATATGATGTCCGTGAATTTTTACAAATAATTTTGATGCAGAGAAAACGCCGATTTTCAACCGACAGCAAAAGCTACTTTAGGCTTTGTGTGAAAACGTTTAGCGGACTAAAACTGCAGAAGAAGAAGGAGAGCGAGGGTCGTAGCCTCCAGGACGAAGACAGGAGCATTAAACACGGAGAAAACCTCTATAAACCTGATTATGTGGAAAGTAGCAGCTATGTAGGGGGTAAAGCAGTCGGTGGAGTGAGAGCCAGCATGGAGGAGAAGCTCTACAAGCTCTAGGAGAGTGTTTTACGTGCTATAGCTAGTGCTAGCTACCGTTAGCCAAATTACGTCATATATGCGACTTCTGATTTGTAGGCATTTTAAATGCGAATTTTTCCAATCAAATAAATTCTAAACCACTTGACAAACACAGTTGAAATGTACATCATTCGTCATCATTTAAATCGAAGTCCAACATACGTGTGATTCAGGACATAAGACAAAGCGGACCAGAAAATAACTTTTATCGCTCCATTGACTTCCATTCATTATTTTTTCGCCCAGGGGTCCCATAAGGGCCGACAGGAAGGGGAGGAGCCTTAGGCCAATCCATAACAACGTTCCTCCTTATGGATCATCTCCAGTGAAGCAGCCAGACAAAGGTACGATCACACATAATTTTTTAGTTATAATAAAAAAGATCAGCCAATAGAAATAAATGTTACAGAATCCATCCATCCATTTTCTTAACCGCTTATCCAATTCAGGGTCACGGGGGAGCTGGAGCCTATCCCAGCAATTATCAGGCGTTAGTTACAGAATATTAATTATAAAATGTTTCTTTCTATCATATTGCTAAATATTATGGAAGTGATTTAAGCAAAAAGAAAAAATAAATAAAATATTCCAGTTAAGGTAAAAACTGAAGGAGTTTACTCTGACTTTAGAGGTTAAATTAAATGTTTGTGGGCAGGAAGGATCTTTCTGTGAGGTTCATTCAGTAGATTTGATGAAGCTTTTGACTGAAGACGCCGTTTCATCACTTGGTAGCTGCAATATTATCACTGTTGACGGTAATTTCACTACGCTTAGCTGTAGTCTCTGCTTTAGCACTAATGTTTTTTTATAGAGTTCATAAGTGTTAAATGAGCTATCATCTTAAAAATCCTTATTTTAGATGTTACATAACACTTTGAGGTAACATGCAAATATTAGAGCAGCTGCTCCTGCAATAAAATGCATTTTTAAATTATGTCCGATTAGTCGACTAATCGGATAAAAAATAATAACTGATTAGTCGATTATCAAAATAATCATTTGTGGCAGCCCTAGTTGAGAGATGCGTTCACTGACAAAGTTATGGTTCGCTCCCATCTTTCTTTTTCTACTGTAGAAACCATTAATGTTCCCAAAGTTAAAGTGGCGCCGTGGAAACGCCGCGCTTCGTTTCCAAACCTGCAACAGAATGGTTGAATAGAGACGTTTTAACGACCCAGTCAGAGTCCAGACCTCGACGTGATTGAAACGCTGCGGCGCAGAAGCCGTAATGAACCAAAGCAATGCTGGAAGGAAGAATGGGCCAAAATTCCTCTCAATGGGGGCGAATTATTGCTGCCGAGAGCAACTCCAGCTGGGGTAACTGGTAACCGGCATCCTAATGTAGACGTTCCACCCCTCTGTTCTGCATGTGGATTACACCAAATCGGACCGGGTGCTTCATCCAACACTGACGTGCAGCAAAAACTAACACAACAATGCGGCTTCTGGCAACAGAATGTTAAAACGGGTCACTCGGACCCCGTGGATTGCAGGGTTGGCCTTCTGTGATAACATCAGATAAGTATCAGGCACCTCTGGAGCCTATTGCTGTCCTGCCAGGGGTTGGGGAGCTGCAGATTAAAGTAGTGATGGTTATTGCAGCTATTTTTTCACCCCAGTGCAGTGTGCGTCCTCTAATTTACACTTTTTTTTAGATTTCTCTGCCACTGTTAATGGGTTACAATACCCCGTTGCATGAAACTTACTGTATATGCTCCATCTTTCTGGAACATGCTGTGATTAAAACCGCAAAATCATCAGGAGGCGCAACAGGAGGAAAATCATCCCGGGTGATCCCCATCGCCTGTACATGTTCAAATACCTGAGCATGTTCAAAACCAGGAAATAAGGAAGCAGTAAGCAAAACTAACACACACACACACACACACACACACACACAATGTCAGACAAAATGGGGGAAAAACCCTGACATGTTGCTCTGTTTTCCAAAGAACTCCCACAGCTTAACAATTAGCACACATCTCACCGCAGGAAACGTGCGGAAAGAAAAGATGGAGTAAAATCTGCGGAGTTCACCCCTCACTGAGCCGGTTGCACAACAGTTTGTACGCAGCAAGGAGCAACATTTAGCTTTACTTGTTTCCCTGTCAGTAAAGTCGGTAAAAATGCGCAGTCAGAGGCGACGCTCAGCAGCGATAACGCAAAACTTTCCGGTTGTTAAAAAAAAAGAGTTTTCTCCCGCAGATGCGCGTCCTACCTGTGCAGATTCCGCAGCCGTTCTGGGTCTGTTCCGCTCACTGCGCTGCGCACATGGGGCAAAGTCGAGCGACCGGTCAGTTTTTGCACTTGCACTCTTGCACTGCGGGATTTGAGGGGGAAAAAAACAAACAAACCGCGCGTAACGTGCAAAGTTACTCGCGCCCGCGCTTCAACCAGCTGGGCCAGAGGTGGGAACCGAGTTAAAGTGTTTCAAGAAAACAAAAAAATAAACGGAGCTGCTCACTTACATAACCATCCGCACTTCCTGCGCGCATCCACGGCTGAAAATTGTGCAGGAGGAGATGTTGCGCAGCTGCGAGTTGGGAGAAAAGCTTCAGCCTTGGAGTGGTTGCGCAGAGACCGATGGGGAGCAGACTGGTCTGTGTGGAGCTGAGCCGTGATATGAGCTGCACACTTTAAAGCAGACTCACACGAACACACTCCCACACCCGAGAGGCATTGGCTGAAAGCTTATCAAGGTGGGAGTTATTACTCCCGTTCTGTGTCCAACCCCTGCAGTAAAAACCCTGCCACTCATTCTGCTATATTATAGGGCGCCGTTTGTAAAGTAACATTTTACAGCCACAATTCGGATTATTTAGCTGGACAATAAAAGCGAAACGATGAAGGTCCGTTATATTTGCGTCCGTGTTATTATTCATGTATAAATGTCACAGTTTCAAACTGTAAAAAAAAAAAAAGGTAGCAGAAGTCAAAAAGTCAAGGAAACAAACTTCAGTAGAATTTTTAGTTGGAAAATTAAACTCGAACTTTTAAGTTTTGCTTTTGAGTTTGTCCAACTTGAATTTTCATGTTTTTCTAACTCAACTATAAATTGAGACAAAAAATTTCAGACTTTAAGAACTTTGTTGTAAAAACTATGAATCTCTAAATTCTCTACTCAGTTAAAGGTTTGGGGAACTTAAAAATGCACCGATACACACTTAAAAATGCCGGGTTAAAAACAACCCAATTTGGGTAGTTTCCCAACCCACTGCTGATTAAATATTGGACACAACAAATGCTGGGTTAATTTAACCATTACAGTGGCAGTGTGTAGTTTTTGCAGTACATCTTTGTAAATAAGCATTAAAATATTATGTAACAATAATTACATAAAACACATTAATTGCAAAATATTGGCGATATTGTAAAATATGACTTTAAAAATCAGTTTTAAAACACGTAGGCGCGGATCTTCTTTACAGGGGAATACCATATTAGATTTCGTCTTTACTTCTACAAGAGCCCGGAAGGACAAAGCGCACGGAACAAGCCCGCTATTAAAACATTGATTTCCCCTCAAAATGCAGAAAAGTTTCGCCATAAATACGTTTTTACCTCTTCGCTAGTTCCAAGCGATGAAAGAGAGACTGATGTGCTCGTCATGTTGCTGCAAATAGATCATTCTCAGGGAATTGAGTGTTTGAAAACAGCACTAGTTGGACCTCCGTTGTTGAGTTTCTTACTCCAAGACACAGATACCGCATGCTTGTGATAATTTTACTGTGCCTACATAGAGAGAGTGGCGACAACTTGAAACATGGACGCCATATTCGCTACCATCTTTCAACGCGTTACTATGGGGATTATGTATCAGACTGAAATCAATCGCAGATCTTACCTTCAACTTTCACGTAACTGCCGAAATTATCGTTCGTCAACATTTAAAAGGCATCAACAATGTATGACCAAGAACTAAATATTCGGAAAAAGGCTGGTAAAAGTGACAAAACGTCCCCTTTTGCCCGGAAATGTTGTCTTTTTTTTGTCCGAGGGGATTTTGTAACATATCAGAAAATGTCCTGGTTAACCTCATATTGTTTCACTGACCGTCATTCATCGCTTTAAAATTAAAGATGCAAATTCTGTCAATTATTTTTTTGCAAGTCCAATCTCCAGTTTCTACACCCTTTCCCTCATTCATGTTTCACAACAAGTAAACACAGTTGGACATGTCACAAATTTATGATTTGACATGAACTGAACTGAAAATCGCATAGTCACCAAATAGCTAGAGGTTTATCAATCGGGAGCAATCATTTTCTAAAATTAGATGCAAACTCTAAGAGCTGAAGGCTAGCATTTTTGCGCCATACAGTCTCCCACCAAGATATGACTGCATGTGGCATGGAATAATTGTTTTGTAACAAAAATTTGTTCACTTCACAATCTATAGACTACAATCTCAAAGTTTAAATTATTTCTTATACATCGAAAGGGATATATTTCTCGTCAGTGGGCTTTTTTCCGCCAAAACGCAAACAGATCTTACCTCACACAGCAAAGAATAATTACTGGCCTTCCACTTCTCTCGTCGGACTTTGCGCTCCCACAATTTCCTCCTTTCTGCATCCCGAGGAAATAAATGTAACCGTTTGACACCTCCAGGTCTCGTACTGCACCCGAACGCTGCACAGCATGACAGCATTTTTTAGATAATCATACATCAATCGCAAGATGCACTTCTGATATGTTTCTGTATTTGTTTCTGTGTGATACTGTGCAAGTTGGTATCGAATATGGCGCCCCTGAAGCAGGTGACCGCCTCTGAGCCAATCGGATCGCCGAATTGTCCTAAACGTTCTACACCGAGTTGTCGCCACTCTCTCTATATAGGCACACTACTCATGTTTTTGGACTGTGGGAGGAAGCCAGAGTACCTGCAACGGGAGAACATCCAAACTCCCTGCAGAAAAGACTCTGGGCTGGGCTACAAACCCACAACCTTCTTGCTGCAAGGCAACAATGCTTACCACTGCAGCCACAAAACTTCCATAAATTTCTTTTGCATTACCTCACCGTTTAGCTTACATTTTATATTTTCAGAATCGGGAACTACTTCTGAACAGCGAACTGGCATGTCATGTCTAAACTGATGATTGAGAAACAAAGAGATGGGTGGTGGTGGTGGTGGGATCCCGGCCAGACTATGGGCAAGAAAGCAACTGGGTTTGCAGGAAGTTCACTGCTGGGGAAACTGGGCGAGGTGTTGCATCAGTTTCAGGTGTGACGTCACAACACTGAACCCAATATGTTGTCCAAAATAACCCAACAAAACTTTTTTTTGTTGTTGTTTTTTTTTAATCCAACAGAAATAACCCCCCAAGTGGGGTTTTCAGAATACCCAATTATATTAAAATGTCCCTATTTTGCGACCCAACAGGCCCAACTCAGCATTTGGGTTAAAAAATTAACCCAGCATTTTTTTGTGTGTACCGACTGATACTGGTAAAATCGATACCATGAAACAATTCTTAAAATATGGAAACTCTGCAACAGTTTCAAATAAAATGTACAAATTTAACTTGAGATTTTGGTTTTGTGGTCGTCTTTTTATTCATTTTTATTTTTTATCTAATTCACAATCGTATGTTGTAACAAGCAGAGAAGAAAACTAAACCTACTTTCCAATTCATTGCATTTTTTTTCCGCGACGTACAAGTATCGGCAAGAACTCTGATCCAAGTATCAGTTTGAATAGAGTCTGAATCCATTTTTGTATGTTTCCAAACTTAAAATATTTTGCCAGGCCAAAATATGAATGTTGGGGTTTTTTTACAGTGCAAAAGGGCTATTAAGTTAGGAAGCAAAAATATTTAGTTTAGAACTTAAATATTTATCTCCAAAGTAAGGGTTTAGGGTAAGTTTGAAAAATAAATATCTCTTGATTATCTATCAGATTCATAATAACCATAATGTTAGCAAGCTAAATATTTAGTTTAGAAATTAAAAATTTAGCCCAGAATTAAATATTTAGTTTGAAAGCTAAATAGATCACGGATTAAATATTTCGTTAAGCTAACTATTTAATTTGTAAATAAAATATTTAGGTTACTGACTAAATATTCAGTTTGGAAGCGAAATGTTAAAGGGGAAATACCATTTTTTGCAACCTTTATTATGATTATTACTTACCCGGACAAGTTTGGAGCCACTTGAGGTTGTTCGGGAGAAGTTTAGATCCATTCACGATCAGCTTATATTCATATAATGCATTACATGGAATCCCATGGGAGTCGTGAATGCAGCCAAAGTGCAGCCTCTAAATAGGCAGGGCAACTTTATTTGTAAAGGGTACTTTGACGACAAGGTAATTCAAGGTGTTTTACAAGATTTGGTGATAAAGAAACAAAACATTTGATGAAAGCATTAAAAGCAAAAAAAAAAAAGCCTTTAAGAATAAAACAGGAAACGCATGAAAAAACATTAGAGAAAGTAATTAGCAATTAGGCGTCATAATTATTTACACAGAGGCAGCTCTAAACAGGTGAGTTTTAAGTTTTGATTCAAAGCAGCTCAGCGTTTCAGCAGCTTTGCAGTCGTCACCATTTAGCTGGTCAGACAGCAACGTTGTGTCCCTGGCCAAAAATGGTCATAGTAGGACGACTTAGATCGGTAAAAATATGTAACAGAGCATTTCCCTAAAAATGCACTCAGATATATTTACGCATGTATAAAATTCTATGGGGTTACATGTATATTTGTAATTTTGAAATTTTGCTACGTAGTTCAACATATACCATGTTGTGAATCAGTTGGTCAGTGTACAATTGTAGGTTGATGTCCACTAGGTGACGTCCTTTTCACATGCATTTGTAGTCCTTCGTGACATCAGATGTGATAAAGCTGCGCTTAATCCTTGCATGTTCAATACTGAGATAATTTAATTCGCCAAGTTTTTTAGAAGCTGTGAAGACGTCCACTGACATCCTTTGCACGTAGTCAAGCAAAACAGAAATTACCTTTATGAAATACATGATTTGAATACAAAGTATATATATTTTCTGTTTCTGGTTCAAATAATTAAAATTACAAAGTACCCAGTGATGCAAAGCCACTGTATTTTAGTCATTATTTCAATAAAACTAACAAAAGAGCTCGCGATATTACATAATCCCGCGATAGGACAGATTATATCACGAGATGCTAACGCCTTTCCCCCTTAGACTCTAAAACTTTAGTTCTAGAACAACCACGACGAGATGAGGAATCGAGTTCTATCGATATAATTTTTAAAAATACTATTACGTAAGAACATTTTGTATTATTAGATTAAAGTGCTTGAGTTTTACTTGTTTAACATGAATGAACCAAAAGAAATTATGCCCACATTGTCTACTGAAATATACCGAGTTTGGCTAACGTTAGCTAACGTTAGTAGGTTAAACGTTAGCCTGAATTTATACAACAGCATACCGTAGTATAAAGTGAGTTGAATGATACAGTCAAAGTCATTACTGTAATTTATTAATGTAGCCATTTGAGAGTTTATTTCAGAAAGTGAATTAGATTTTTTTTATAGATGACTTTTTAATTAACTTTGTAGCACTTTGAGGTTGCTAAAATAAAACATTAATTCAGTTGTTTTTTGCACTTATGTCCAGCAAGTGTCCAGAATTGGTGGACCTTCCAGCGTTAACAAAGTTATGAACATGTTTTTCCTGTTTCTCGGGTGAATCTGTATTGTATAAACCGTAAAAGTAAAGTGTTGTTTGATCTACATATGAAAATACCGGTTATAGATGTTCAGGTATGACTGGAATGATTTTGGACCATTTTAGAACCTTTGTCAAATCGCAGGTCACAATTTAATACAATGAGTGTATGAGATTATTTTATATGCAGGGTTACATGTCGACATTTGTGCCGAAACACGCCTAATTAACATCAAGAGGAAGACTAATTCTGACGTCCAGGGACGTGCTGAAAAGACGTGAAATTCACGGCCAGAAAGACGTGCGTCGTCGTAGGCTTTCATCGTGGCCAGTCTAAAGCACACCTGTGCAACAATCATGTTTTCTATATCACCATCTTAACAAGGAGCACTTGTGAGGTGGGATGGATTATCTCAGCAAAGGAGAAGCGCTCACTATCACAGATTTGTGAACAATATTTGAGAGAAATTGTTATTTTGTAGATGTGGAAAATGTTTCGGATCTTTGACTTCATCTCATAAAAAAATGGGATCAAAAACAAAAGTGTTGGGTTTATATTTTTGTTCAGTGTATGTTGAAGTAGTGGTACTTTTACTTGAGTAAAAGTTTAGGATACTCCACCCGCCCCTGGTTACCCATGACAAAGGGCTGGGTATCGATTCAAATGTCAAGAATCAATTTGATTCCGATTCTCAATAGTTAGAATCGATTATCACAATTCAATTAAATCTGATCTAGTTTGATATAAATATTCCATTAAAATTGTTTTTGTTAGCTTTTATCTTAATAATATGGCTGTAATTCAATGACTTAACACTGGGTGAGAAACAGTTTACCAGGAAAAAAAATGTAGTAATGCTCTCAGAACTAAGCATTAAAACGGCTGTCTGGATTTTTTATTTCTATTTTAGCTTTAAAAAAGGGCAAACTATGTTAAACAATTAAACCGATTTCTTTTTAAACTTGTGAATCGATTCGATTCTAAGAATTTTTACAAGAATATGTTCTGAATAGATTTTTTTCAACACAGTCCTACCATTAAATATAAGGTTTATTACTTGTTTGTTATTTTCCTTCTAATCTTGGAAAGTTGAATTTCTTTATCACTCAAATCGTCCTTTACAAACAAATAGCCTTGCCTTGAATTAAATCTGAAAATGTAGCATCTAGACTCTTGCGGATAACGCTATGAACAAAATTACCAAATTATTACTCCACTGTATCTAAATCGTCTTTGATTTGTTTCTAGAAAGAAAAGGTTTGTACTTTTCAAGGCAAAGGCAATTTTATTTGCATAGCACACTTTCAGCAACAAAGTAATTGAAGGTGCTCTACCGGATTCAGTGTTATTATAATAGATAATTAAACAAGAAAAATAATGTTCTTCAGCTGATAGAAGGCCGACCTTTTTATTGTCTTAATGTGACCCTGGAGGTTCCGGTCTGAGTCCATCATTACACCTAGATTTCTGGCCTGATCAGCAGTTTTTAGTTGTATCAACTGAAGCTATGTGCTGACTCTTGATCGTTCCTCTTTAGGCCCTAAAATAGTAAATTTAGTTTTGTTTCTATTCATTTGGACAAAGTTGTGACAAATCCGTCCATTTATTTGGTCAACTGATTCACTTAGGGTCTGGGTGTTATCAAAGTCACCTGGTGACAATGTAATGTACAGCAATGGTAACCAATCTTATTGGTTTTTATGAACTTGGTTAGTGGGAGCATGTAGATATTTAACAGAAGAGGTCCCAGGATGGAGCCCTGGGGTGTCCCACATGTGATTTCTGTTTGTTCTGATGAGAAATTACCTATTGACACAAAAAAATGTCCTGTTCTTGAGGTAAACCAGCCAAATACTGTACCAGAGAGTCCGACCCCGCTCTACAGTTGTTCCAGCAGTGTTTTATGGTCAACAGCATCAAACGCAGCACTGAGGTCCAATAGAACCAGCACTGTGCTTCTAGCAGAGTCTGTATTTATGCAGATGTTGCTGAAAACTTTGACAGGGGCTGTCTCGGTGCTGTGGCCAGCACGGAAACCAGGATGAAAATTATCAAAGCGGTCGTCATTGTTGTTGGGAATTTATTTAACTGTCGAAACACAGCTTTTTCAGTAATCTCACTGATGAATGGCAGATTAGAGATTTGCCTGTAGTTCTGCATTAATGTGTTGTCCAGGCTGTTCTTTAGTTGGGGGTTTGATAGCTGCTGTTTTAAAGCCTGTGGGAAGACACCTAACAGGACCGGTGCATTAAATATTTGAATCAGATCAGAATTAATGTCAGGAAAAACTTTTTTAAAGATAATTTGTAGTTAAGATAACAAGGCAGCAAGAGAGGGAGTTTAAAATAATGCTTCAAAAATCCAAGTTACATGGAACACAATAAAGAAACCAAGTAAGAGCCCATTTGAGGACTCACTTTAATATTTTTTTGTTCTAAGAAATCATTTAATTTGTTTCCCTTTTAATTGAAGGCTTGCTTTTGATTTTACCAACAACTTTATTTGAAAATAAATTTAATCATTTTTCTTTTCCAAATCAAAACGTTTATTTATTTTCTCTGTCGTTATCTCGTAAACTCTGGTCTCTCGTTGTAAATGTCGCTTTGTTTTTTTTTTTGTTTTTTTTTTTTACTTTATTTTATTGAACATCAAACAAATACAAGTACAGGAACTAGAGCTTTCAATACAATGACAAAAGTGCAATTATGAAACAACAGGTCATTGGATACAGGAAAAAAAGGAAGAAAAATAAGTGAAGGGATATATTATTGCTGAAATAAATCTTTACATAAATCAAGAGTGTATTTTGCTTTAGATGTATCAACGTGTTTAAGGGACTGAATATATTTAGATAATTCCAATTTAAGACTAATAAAATTGGGGATTCTTTTTTTTGAGTTTACATGAATGTATAAAGTACTTTGTGTAAAGGAGCAATAAATTAATAGTATTTTCTATTTTTTTATCATTAAGTTCAGAAATTGTAATGATATGTTTTAAGGTTAGAATGTAGTTGATATTTAATTTATCATTTATAATTTTTTGTAAATGGTGCCACAAATTAAGGGAGAATTTACAATAAAAGAAAAGATGGCATACTGATTCGGGAGAGTCGTTGCAAAAAGTACAGGTATCATTTATGTCAGTGAAGTTGGATAAGTATAAATTAGTTGGGTAAATATTATGTAAGATTTTTTTGTGAATTTCTTTGATTTTATTATTAATACAAAATTTTTCAGGGATTAACCATGTTTTTTTCCAACTTATATTATTTAATACTTTATTCCAGTGGCTTATACCTTTAGGAGTGATAAATCTTTTCTCAAAAAGGGTGTTGCGAATGTGTTTGTTGCTGCATTTTAATAAGTCAATACCATTCATTTTTAAGAGAGGTTCTATTATAGTTTTAGTTTGATACTGTATGTGTGAGGTAAATAGTTGAATTAAACCTGAGGGAAGAGCATTAATTACGCTGCTAAATTCTTTAAAAGTAACAGGAAAGCATTTAGAACTTAAGAATTTATCATAATCTAGAAGGGTACCTTTATCGTCAAAGAGATCAGAAACATATGTAATATTTTTATCGATCCAGTTTTGCTTAAAAATAGATTTTCTCTTAAGAGTTATATATTCATTATTCCAGATAATACTCTTGTGTGGAGAAAAGTTATGAGAATAGCATAACTTCCACGCTAATAGAGCCTGTTGATAGAATTTAGAGAGTTTGATAGGAATTTTTTTAATATCATAATTGCATTTTAGAAGAAAATGAAGACCACCAATTTTATTAAAAATACAATGTGGAATAAAATAACAAATTGAATCAGAGTGTTTTAAGCAGTTTTTAATCCAGTTAATTTTAAATGTGTAATTCAAGTCTAAGAAATTTATCAATTCGTAGCCACCTTTGCTCACAGGAGCATAAAGCTGTTCCTTTTGAAGATAATGACGCTTATTTTTCCATACAAATTTTACTAAGAGGTTATTTATTTCTTTGGAGGTTAAGTCAGAAACAAACAAGGATAAGGCAGGATAAACCACTCTAGATATACCTTCCGCTTTAGTTAACAATACTCTGCCAATTATAGAGAGATCTCGTTGCAGCCACATATTCATCACATTATGCATCTTTTTAATTCTAAAAGCAAAGTTTTGTATTTGTCTAGATTTTATGTCCTTTGTAATACTAATACCTAAATAAGTGACTGTGTCTTTAACTGGAATGTTATCATTCTTATCAACATCGATATTTTTGATACCTAATATTTCACATTTTCTCAAATTGAGGTGCAACCCAGAAGCAGTAAATGTCGCTTTGTAGCTTTTGGCCCTCCTGGCGTGATGCGTGCGCACTGTGCGCATGCGTAAATTCCAACCCGGAAGTTGAGTCCAGGAATCAGCTGCTCGGAGACAAACAAAACGCCGAAGGAGTTCGTTTCTTTCGGGAAAATAAAATCCAAAAACATGGAGCTTCACTTCGCTAAGGATGTTCTACCGGACTCTGTCGGTACCGACTTTCAGAACCTGAACAAATTCAACGAGCAGGTATAAAGCTTGTTAACGGTGAAGTTTCAGTGAGTTTTCCGGTGCGACTCTAAGCATTTTATAGGCTTTTTGGGGTCTTTCGACTGGATGAATTCTGTTTATCTGTATGACATTCTGGTCGATAAGTGTCAGGAAGTTGAATAAAAATGTTTAAATATCCCCGAAATATTCAAATTGGTTCAAATAAGCAGAAATGTGATCATATGCTTCAATCCGTCATGGAGCTGATCTTTGCCCCCCTTTTTTAAATTTTTACCACTTTCAATCATATTACAGAAATTTGTCTGTGTGTTGTTAAAAAAAAAAGGCATATATCCCCTTAGAGATTATTTTTCACTTAAAAAAAACTACCTGACCGTTATTTAAAAAGTTTTAAGCCTCTTTTAAATCATATATTAACAAAAACCTTTACAGTCAAGAAATAACTTGACTTTGTTGGGTGCATTGACGATTATACATAAACATTCCACAATAAATCAATTAATCATCTGATCAATGCAGGATAATTTCCATTTGAGTGCTTGTTTCTTTTCCCTTTATTCCTCCTTCTGTGAACCAGAGAGGCTGCATGAAAAAAGGCAGAGATGGTCCATTCATCGCAGCGGTAGTTTGGCCTGTTTTTCATGTCAGACTCTAGTGATTAATATTTGTTATGAATGGCAATTTTGTGAAGAGTTCAGTTATTTTTTCGGTTGTTTTGTTCATTTTAGTTATTAAAAAATATCTTCCAGCTGCAGTGATAAATGCTCTCTGGAAATGAAAGGTTGTTGATCGTTTTCTGAGGGTGTCACAGGCATTACAACAGATGTCATCTCAAGGCACTTTACAAGAAAAATTAATTTCAGTAGAGTTGTACAAACATTCCAGTCAGTTAAAAGTTTTTTTGTGTCAGGAATCCTAGCAGATCCTGTGCAGGACTACTGCTTTATTACTACAGTAGACCAAAATGGTCTCAAAAAGATATTATTGTTTATCGCAACTATTACTGGGTGATAATCAGATTTGTTTTACTTACGTTTTCTGAAAATCAAATTGCAAGTGACCAAAAATATGTTCAAATACACACACACACACATACAAACACACACACACATTTGTTTAAAAAAAACTTCTAGGGCCATACATTGTAAATTAACCGTAGCTATAAATGTTGTAATATGTTTCAGGTTTAATGTATATACTTTTCCTTATCAAATAAAGAAAAGAAAAGAAAGTCCAATTAAAACCATGCTGTAACATATATTTGTAAAGCAAGATGGGAAGATTGACGTCACTCTGAGTTACAGAAGTCCAAGTAGTGCAATGATTAAAAAAAAAGATTTATCTGAAAATTATACCTTCATAATAGGAAAATTTGATTAATCGATAAAGTCGATTTATCGTGCAGACCTAATCGCAGCAATTTCTGGGAACGTTCATCCTCCAGCAAAGTCGTTTCCTGTAATCTATAAGAAGTTGTGCTTAGCTTTATGACTGTCGAATTATGGGGGAGCTCGGCTCGCTCTAAAATGTTCAGTTTTAATTTAGTTTAGATTTTTTTCCCCCCACAAGAATCCTAATGTGTTTCAGATTAAAATGTAATCATAATTTGTCCACCTTGTATGTTAAATTTCTCACATTACATTTCCCAAACTTCTTCTTAAAATATCTTTCACGTATTATGTGGTGGCGCTGTTTTGTGCCGTTTTTTGCTAATCAAGCCAATTTGGAACGACACTGCCTGGGATTAGATTGGACAAAGTCTTACTCAGGTTTTGGATAAAAGTTTACTGGATAATTTCGGTTTTATACACCAAAAAACAAAAAAAGAGCAGTGAAGAGGACAAGAGCAAGTTAATCGGTCTTGCTGAATCATGTCATGCAGCCTTTCTGGCTCTTTGAGGAAAGCAGGGAGGCACAGTAGGCCCATGTATCAATGGAGTGTGCTGTTTGCAAAAAACATAACTGGTGTGCAATGGATGAATGGAGAAGTCAGCAGTGAATTACAGAATAAACAAAAAAAGTTTCAAGCATTGAGACAGTTTAGCTAAAAAAATAGTAGCTGAAATGTCCGACAGAAGAGAAAACGAACGCTCATTAAATGCAAGAAATCAGTAAGTCTTTCAGAGATATTGCCAATTCAAAATGGCTTTAAGAAAGCCCCAAACCATAACGAAAAAAGCAAACAATAGCGCTAAAATGTGCGTAAATAACAGCACGCTTGTGCTGAAATAATCGGGCATATCGGCAATCAAATCAGAGCTAGGTTTGTTAGAAATTGGTTGACAAATCGGACTTGTGGTACCTACCGATTTAAAGATAATATAGCCCTACTGTACTGACACTAGATCTTTGTTAAGCAAATATTTTGGTTTTGATGGTGGCGATGATGATCATCATAGTCATAATGTTGTTTCTGAACTAAGTTGCCCCGTGAGTTGTTGTTGAATGGCTGTAAGGCAGAAATTGCTGGATTTCGTGTTGATCCCGCTGTTTTTTGTTTTTGTTTGCTCAGAACCTGCTAAACTACCAGAATTATTTTTTTATGGTTCTGACTGTTGGGCAATAAATATGTAGGTGTGTGCGTGTGAATTTCGAACTCGCAGTGCACAATGAAAGATATGGCTCCACCAAAAGCTTCTGGGTAATTCGAACCCTGGTCGCGCTCATATGGGCGAGTGTTTCCAAGCGTAGGCGGCGTTAGCTTCTGCCTGACTGTCGCTGCGTTAGCTGCCGTCTTTTCACTCTCTGCGTTGAGCCTCGAAAACTCACCACGCTCCGTCAAGTGTTTATTCTTTTAAATGTCGGGTCAAATTCGTTGTGTTGAAGCTTTTAGACGCGCTTCCTCCGCGGGAGGTTTTTTTTTCGTCGCAAGTTAATATCGTTCTCACAGAACGAAAGAAAAGTTCCGCACGGCAGACATGTTTGTTACTGTGGAAGAGTAAGCGCTTCATAGTCAGTAAATAGACTATAAAAATAAAGTCAGTATCAGTTGGGGCTGGGTAAAACGATTATTTTTGTAATCGATTAATCTAGCGATTATTTTTTTCCGATGCATCGATTAATCTAATGATTAATTTTTCAATTCGATTTCGATTTGATTATCGATTATTTACCCATCATTTGATTTGTATAGAAATTTGACATTTATTAATTTATGTATTTACCTGAAATAAACAAATTTCTTAATTTCAACACATTTTAATTGTTAAAAAAAATCCCAAATAAAGTTGTAGTATTAGTACAATCTTGTGTTAGAGGTTGAATTTAACAAGAAGTTAAATGTTGTGCAAAGAAATCAGATGAATAAGCGAGAGAAAATACTCCCAAAAATATAAAGAAACAAAATTTAACATTCACTTTATGCAAAAAGTGCTCCTCATTCACAAAAAACATTTATTTTGATGCATTTTCTCTTGTTTCTGACATAAGATTTGCAAAAGAGAGAGAGAGGCGCTGTTCATTCCAATAAAATTCTGCACATTTTTCTAGTTTTTAGAAGGAAACTTTGAATCCGACAAACTGGAGAAGCATGAAGTAAAAAAATAGTGTTCAAATAGGATGAGGCGTTTTATTAAACGTGACAATCAAGAGTTCGTTGTCGGTTTGCTTTTGCAAGCACTTAAACAATGTTGTATTAATGTCCACGACGGCTACGTTTAGCAGGTAGGTAGTGCATTACCTTTGTTAACTTTTGCTCATAATTAGTCTGTGCGCATTCAGACTCATTCTGCCAACACGGGTCACAAATAAAAACCAACCAAACAGACCGCAGTACCATACAGCAGACGCAGCTGTGTGTGAGTAAATGCCCTCTATGTGGGGGTGTTTGGCTGATTTATAGGGTAAAAATACATGGAGTTAGTAAAAAAGTAGAAAACTTGCTGTCTAATCATTTGCTGGAACTGCTCCTGGATGCCGTTGTGCTTTTACGAGCCGTTTTCATTTTGCAAAGCCGACAGACCACAAAATGGTTCCCTACCTTTGAACTGCGAGTTCAAAGGTAGGGAAGTTCAGAGGTATTTAAGTCAACCGGCTCACTAATGCCGACACTACTTGCTCCCGCCATGTTATTTCACGCGTCGACATAATCGATTACGTCGACGCGTCGCCCTAGTACCAGTACTCGTGATCGGGAATGAAAGCTAGTGATCTGGGAACACTGAGATTGTAGGTCAGATTCGACAAAAATCTCTATCTCTGTAGTTCCTCGAAGTAGCGGACTACCTAAAGGATAAAACCAGAAACACCAGGGTGAATAAACGGAGCTAAAACAGAGAAGAGCGATGAAATCATAGGAAGTCCAACATCTTCACGTGTAATTATTCATAATAGGAGTTTTATTTTGCTTTTTATGTCTGCAGCAGTTCAGTCGTCTGATAGAAATTCTGTTCCAGTTCCTCCTGGACCCCAAAGAGGTGAGTGTGTGCGCCCACACGCACAAGCACACAATTGTAATATCCATCAGACGAAATAAATCCGTGTTTTTGTGTGTCGAGACCGACAGATTCATGCAGCAGCTGACAGAATTTGCAGGGGAACACGGGATGAGCACCGGCCCCCTGAGGAACCTGATTAGGAGCGTCCTGCTGGTGCCTCAGGGTGGGAGAACCGACCTTTACGCTTCTTTCAGACGGGGGGGGGGGCTCCAGGGTCAGGGCAACGTAACGGGGAACTGTTTCTGCTGTGTTTAGACACATAAAACCCCAGAAAACGTGTATCAGATGGATCGCTCACAGTCTCCACCAGCAGTTTTTGTGGAAAAACACTTACCCCAGCGTACGGCAGCTCTCGCTAGCGGTTTTCTGTCCAGTTTTCCTTCCAATGTCAATTCAGTTCGTTCCCGAACAGCTCTGAAAACATCCCAACACAGTAAAAGTGTAAATGGTGCGTTCAGACCGCAGGCTTTGTCAGCGTCAGGCAACGCTTATAAAGCGATTAGTTCAACGCATAAACACAGAAGATACAGTTTTAAGATGAAGCTTTTGGAAATTACGCTAGGCTCAACTGACTGCAGCCACTAGACGGAATAATAGGTATCAGAAGTAGGGTCAACATTTTGTGTGAATAAAAAGGATTGACAACAAAGAATGTGATTCAGGTAAAGTGTATTGAAGATTTTTAAAAAAACAATAAATTAAACCGATTAAGTAAATGAGCAGTGATATATATCTACAAAAACCACAACAGTGCAAATACAGACAAAAAATACAGCATATCTAATTTTCTAACTCCACTCAGTTCTGGTTCCTTTCGAATGCAACAATAACAAACTTTACGGTTTTGTTGCATTAACAGTCCAGAAGGTTCTTTCTTGGGTAACTCGCCATCACATGATGAACTAAGGGAGAAGGAAAAAATACAAAATGGAGAGGAAAATAAAAACCTGACCTAAAATAAAGAAAAATACGAAATTAGTTAAATCCAATCATTCAGAGCATTTAACTCTTAGAGAAAAAAAATAAATAAAGGCCAAATACTCAAAGCTAAATGAAGTCAAGTTAAACAAAATGTAACCAAAAACATGAACATAATGTGAAGCTCAAATGTTCTAAAAAAAATAATTGAAAAAAATGCTTAATATCAAAGACCAATGATTCAATTGATCAAATTATTCTTTAACTTTCCAATTTCTAATTGTGCACAAAGTTCAAATATTAAATAGGCCAAAAAGCCGAATTCAAAGAAAACTCATTTTAAAATGAGTTAAAATGTCCCACGTCAAATAAACAGAAATGCTGTAATGAGCAGAATGTGGTTCTATTAATTTCATGGTCACTAAGGGGAAAAAAACATTTTAAAACCATGCCGATCCAGTTTCTAAGTTCATTTGGTGAGGGGGAAAAAAAACGTTTAGGTTGACTCACCCAGAGAGGTAGAGGTTTTTCAAGACGCACTCACTCGTAGCAGGGAATTACTGCAAAAGGTTGAATCTATGATGGTATCGTACACTGAGGTTAATACGTCGAAGACAAAGCGCAAATGAGGAGCTACAGCAAAGCCGTATGGCTGTGACCAAACCTCACTGCTTCCTGGTTGCTGACTCCGCCATTTTTCCCAGTGTGGGCCGAGCTGTGCCGACAAAACAGTTGGAACATAAGAGACCGAATTGGTGCGTTCAGACCGCAGGCTTTGTCAGCGTCGGGCAACGCTCATAAAGCGACTAGTTCGACGCATATGCACAGAAGATACATTTTTAAGCTGAAACTAGCAAAGCTCGTAGTCTGGCCTTTCTCTGCTGGATGTTTTTAACACTCGCGGATCGTGGTTGGATAGGCAGCGTCAACATCGGGCAACGTCACTACAGTGGGTCGCTCTGATTGGTTGCCGTGCTGCGTCAAGAGCGTTAAGACCGTCAAAAGTTCAGCTAGCTGAACTTCTGCGTTGCTAGCGTTACGAGCTTTGAAGCTTGAAACGCAGGAAAAGGTTGAAAAGAGACCGCGACGCTCCTCCAATGGCCTCAACCGTCGACTTAACATGTAATCATGGCGCTGCTGACGCTGACAAAGCCTGCGGTCTGAACGCACCGTTAGGCTACAGAAAAATCACTGTTCGGTACGTTTTTGATACACTTTAATCGAGAAAAATAAATGCAGACGTGTTTATTTCCTGAAGTTAATTTTATTTTAGTATGTTCTATTATTTAAAAAACAAAAAAACAAAAACCGAAGACAGTTTCTTCTCTGAATGTTCCTTCTTTTCTTTCAGCCTTTAAAGTCACTCTTCCGTTTCGTCCTCAGGAGCTCTGAAGAAAAACCTCACGGCCGAGCAAGTCAAGGAGGATCTGCTCACCTTGGGTACTAGTTTCAAAATCTGCATTTATAGAGAACGTTTTTTTTTTAGCATTTATGTTAATTTACTCACCCAGATAAGTTTGGAGCCACTTGGAGTCCTTTAGGAGACGTTTATATCCAGTCGCGATCAATGTACAGTATATCCAAATATATCGACCCATTTAGAGCTTTCCTGACTTAACATCTTAACCTCTTTTTAATCTTTTTTTTCATTCCTGTCTCTGTACAGAAAACAGCATTATTTATGCTGCATTCCAGTTAACGGAAAGTCGGAAATCTCGCAGTCGTCTCGCCGTCATTTCATCGAGACACGCCTCCTTTTGGTCGGAAATTTTGAGCTTTCACTCGGATGTCCGATAGTTGATAAGAGTAGAGCGGGCAGCTCGGAGAACAAATAAGGCTGCGCCCGTAGTTGAGATGTATTTTCTTTGTATTTGTACTAGGTGTGTCATTTCAATGTCGTTTTTAAATTCTCGCCAAACGCGATGGGAGCGACTCGAGCTTCAGGTTTACATGTAAAATCAATGGAGGAGCGCGATGAAGCACGCCTTGGGGTCCCGCGACACCTCAGAAGCAGACTCGCGTTGCGAAAAAAGCTTTTCTGCCTGATTTGCGCGAACAATTCGCGTTACAGATGCGATGGAAAATTCGCGCTGCATTTTATGAGGTGCATTTTGTGCATTCGCGTTCATATCGTCTACGGCTCGAGTTGGAAAAATCTGAACTCCAGCGTCAAATCGCGCCGCATCAACCAATCAGGGGACAGAGTTTCAGTGATTCTGTGACTGTCATGGAGTCACAGCCTCAGCAGGACATGGAGGAAATACTGATAAACATCGTGGCTAATCACCCCGAGCTACATGACATAAGCTGTTTCTTATACAGAGACAGAAATAAAAAAATAAACTATTTAGATAGGAATGCTCTTAAGAGGTTTGTGGGTGGCTCTTAAAAGAGCCGTTGTTGCTGTAAAAGCACCTCTCGGCATAGAAGTCAGCCTTGAAACGGCCTCCTCACCTGGTTTCCTGGTAGCAGCTCCCGCACCACGTCCCACGCTGCTCAAATATTATAAACTTTTACGAACCGCAGACAGATGGACAGCTGCTCAGAAATGTAGTTGGTGTGTCGGCAGGCGAAGCTTGGACCTTCACGGCACAAACTGGGCGAGCAGGTCACGTTCTCCAGGCGGTGAGGAGCCGGTATTTATGAGAGGCGCGCTGCTGTTTATGGATCCCTCTGCCGTAGCTGGACTGTATCTGTAGCTCACCAAACCCACAGTCCCAGCTCTACCGGAGGCCAGGCCGAACACGTAATCCACTCTGTCCTCCATCAGATCGGAGACTATAGTCCATAATCCACTGCCAGCTGCACTCTGGCCCCAGGTCGCGCGTGAAAACGCCATATTTTAAGCGCATCCAGTTTGGTTTGTACACGCTTCAAGGTGCGAATGTGAACGCGAACAGCTCGGCACGCGACGCGCTTTTTTGGTCGCTTTGTTGTGTTTGGTGTGGACATACCGTTAAACGCTTGACTACATTTCTGCTTTAATCCGGTCAACGATTTATAAATTGCACGGCCTTGCTTTACGTGCGATACAACGTACAGCTTTGTTTTTCATGCTGGTCTGCTGAAGATGCTGTCAGCTTCTTCTGAAGGACTCCACGTGGCATCAAACTTGCCTGGGTGAGTAAATGAACGTAATATTTGCTAAAAAAGAAAAAAAAAAAAAGATGAGGTTTCTCTTTAACACACTTCTCTGTAAAACAGGTTAAATGTGTTTTTAGTGGTGTCCGCTCAAATAAAATGGGTTTAATTTGTTGAATCCACAGGGCTGAACGAGGAGAAAGCTGCTCACTTTTCACTACAGGTATAAAAAAAATAACCCACAAACCCTTGAAGTTTCCTCACAGGGTTCTGTAAGTTTAGAAGTTCTGATGAAGCTCTCGTCTTTTTGCAGTGGGGGGAGCACTACGCCGCGCTTTCCAGACTTGCAGTCGGGCAGACGCTGATGGTCAACCAGCTGCTTGACATGGAGTGGAAGTTTGGAGGTAAGGCCGCTCAAAGCTGTCAGTAGCTTTCAGGAGATGATATATCGTGAAACGTCTTCACTTCCTGTCCTCTCAGAGTCTTAAAGTGTCGGGGAAAACACTTAGACGAGTTACGGGTAACCCTGTAGATTTAGATTCGTTTTCAAACATGTAAGAATTATGGAAAAAAAACAACCTGATTTATCAGTTTCATTCACATTTTATTTGGAAATGTCCCGTTTAAATATGATTTCTAGTTTTCTCAATAGTTGCTGTAATGCTAAGCCTTTCTGATAGCGTTTGGGGGGGCCTCTTTGCCATCTACGTACCTAACGCAGGCGGGGATTTCTTTTCTCATTCCAACAGTGACTGTGGGAACCAGTGAGATCCAGAAAGCGGGGAACATCTTCCTGCAGGTGAGGCTCTGGGCAAATGATCGAGAGAGACGTGAAGCTTTTCTGTTTGTTTCACCACAAACGTTCTCGTCTCGCAGCTGAAGCTGGTGGTGAGGAAGGGGAACTCGACTGAAAACGTTTTCATGGGTGAGTGGCTGACATATCCAGAGTCCTGCTTAACCAAACATTTTACTCCAGTAAGAGTAGCGCTACTCATACATATGTTTTACTCAAGTAAAAGTGAAAAGTAGCTATAAAGGCTACTTGAGTATCGAGTGACGACTGATTTACTATTTTTAAAGCGGACAAAAATATAAATTTATGGACAAATTGTGCAATTTTTAAGACTAATATGAGCAAAAAAAGAAACAGAATTATGTAAAAAAAAAATTAAGCAGAAGACTTTTATAAGTCAATATTTTAATATAGGGCTGGACGATATAGAAAGAAAGCATATCGATAAAAAAATAGTCATATTGATCGATATCGATAAGAAAATCACATAAAGTAAAAAATATATTTTATGTGCCTCCCCAGTTATTCTTGGATGAACTAATGTTAACTAAGAATTAAATTAATTACATTTTCAAACACTTCTTTTTATCATAAGTTTGTAAGACAGAGAAACAAACCAAGAGACCTGAGTAACATCAGTAAATACAAAAAAAGTTATATTATTAACCATTATATTATATATATATACATATATATATATTTAATCATGTTAGTAATACTTTAAATTAAAAGCTTCTTTTATGCTTTTTATTCTTTTAAACATTTTATGACACTTTATAATATTAATGGCTGAAACCCTTGGTTTAGTTTGTCAATAGAGCTTATTCAAATTCACTTTAGCTCTTCAGCTGTAGGCTAAAGCTAAAGCTAACTAGCTACTCACCAGCGTTGATGGGCTCCAACACTGCAGCTCAGTCACTGAGAGCTGAAGCCAGCAGGTCTATCCAACCCCTGTTGGGTTTTTTAAAGCGTTTTTTTCGCTTCTGAGGACCGGGAGCAGAACCAAGGGGAGATTTTAACAGCCACAGATGTTAGCAACGCGACGCGACCTGGGTACGTTTCCTGTGTCTCTCTGTAAGAGATTCGTAGCGAGCTGGGAGACGGGAGTCCTGCTTAAAACAGCTGATCGTAGTTTTATTTTTCGTTCATTATCGCTACGTTTAGTGTTTTAGTGCGTCGAGGATCGGTTCAAAACGGGACGTAACTTTCACCGGAGCCAGTGAAACATTTTTCCGGAACAACGTCCTCCGCTGCTGCCTTGTTGTGATGTCTGAGCGCGGCGAAGTTACGGTGATGGTTCGTTTAGGGACTATTAAAAAAATCTGTTTCAGCTCGAATCATTTCATCCTTTTTGTGGTTTGAAAGCAGAGAGGGAGGCTGACAGAGCTGCATGGGTCATTGTTACTGAATCGTTTGGAGAAAGTAATGATTTATGTATTAAGCTGCCTGATGGGTTATAATGAAGAAATGAGGGGAAATTTTTTTTATCGACCCCCTTTTTTTTTCTCTTCTATCTCACCACTCGTCTATCGATCGATATATATTGCTATCGAATTATCGTCCAGCCCTAATTTAATAATTAATAAACATATCTTTGAACATGGTAAAAACTACTTGTAGTGAGAATTTAAGGTATTTACTATACATTAACTTGACCTCATAACGGAACAACAAACAGAAAATTACATCAGGAAACCTAAACCTTTTTATTTATTTTTACATTTTTAAATAAAAAATTTCTCTCTGTTAACTCATAATCTTATGACTTTAGTGACAGAGAATTCCCAACTATTTTTCTTGGAAAATTTTTGCAATTAATCTCAGAACATTGAGCTTTTACTCGTGATTTAACTACAGTTTGACATCAGAGAATCTCTGAGTTTCTTCTTGAAAATAAGTGACTTTAATCTCAGAATTTCCGAGTTTTTTAGGGGGGAGGACATTTTACTCAATATAGAAAAAAATTTATTTCGTTAACAATGACCGTAACACTCCGTCGTATTAATAGGAACTTCATGACCACTTTTTCTGATCTTTTCATGTTTTTTCTTGTTTCCTCCAGAACTGACACTGCCTCAATTTTACAACTTCCTGCATGAGATGGAGAGAGCAAAGGCCAGCATGGAGTGCTTTGCTTGATTCTTTGTGTATATATGTATATATATATATATATATGTGTGTGTGTGTGCATTTGAAAACCTGCCAACCATTTGTACGTGATCTGCTAATAAACAGTTTGAAAGGAAACGGGAGGAGTCATGAAATCCATCGCTCTGCGTGTTAAAAGGCGGGTAACATAAACATGCATGGTGTTGCCGTACCACAAACTTAAAGCTTAGAATGTCAGATAACGGCCACGTCTTTCATTAAGACACTCGAGCGCAGATACACGTGCAGAGGGAGAAGTTCTGCCGCGCCGTGGTGTGCGTGTCATGGACGTCTCGTCTGAAGTTCCTCTTTGTGGATTTACTGTTGGCTTTCCTGTCCCCAACGGTGCGAACGCTGCTGGGGACGAAGTCCCTCACGAGCCCTCAGGCTACAGACTTCCTCCCATACGTTCCTCCGACGCTTACGTCTTCCCGGCCGCCCATAAAAAGTCGTTATCTCGGTCACGCACCTTCCTGCGCCTAAAGGGAGATCCGCGAGTTCACCCCACGGCCGTCCATCAATCGGGGGAGGTTGGCTTTATTGTGTTTTACTTTTACAATCCTGTTTATTTATACGGCGCCGCATCACAACAGATGTCACATCAGGACACTTTACAAGAAAAGTCATTTCAGTAGTCATGAAGACATTCCAGGCCGTTTTCTGTTCAGGGAATCCCAGCAGACAGCGTCACACCCGTGTTATGACTAGTTATGACTAGTTAACACAGGTCCATGCAGCTGTGCAAACATACATTGGATATGAGATCTCAATCCTCTGGTGAAACACGGTGGTGGAGGTGTGATGGGCCGTTTTGCTGCTTCAGGACCTGATAAATGGAACTACGAACTCTCCTGAAGTAGAACATCCAAGCACCTCTTGGCCAAGTCCAGGGGTCTCATTTATAAACGTTGCGTGCGCACAAAAAAGGGGCCTGAAACTGGCGTACGCCACTTTCAAAGCAAAAGTTGTGATTTATAAAAAAACAGACTTGACGGGAAAATGTGCGCACCTGTACGCCAACTCTGACCCGTGCGTACGGACATTTTGGAGACGAGGGAGTCGACGACGCAGTTGGTGAGGCGGTGAACTGGAGCCGGGCTGCATATTACTCCTCTGACGCATATCATTTCACCTCACACCAAACATTAATGATGGATTCATTTTATTATAAACATCCAAACAAGCAATGATATCTATATTGTAGCTTAGTGAGCTGTAGCTCTTCTAAAAACATTTTTCAATATTAAAATAAAATTTAAACATAAACATAAAATTCATCTCAAAGCCTTCAACTCGGATAAAAGGGCCGGGACTGTGTGCCAATTAATAAATTGAATCATCTGCCGTCCCTGAGCGCAATAATGCCTGCAGTCTTGGATGGGATCATTAAAATGAGCAGGCGATACAAAACGTTTCCATATACTGTGGGGGAGCAGGCCGAAATTAAGATGCAATTGCCGCAATGTCCGGTTTCCTACACATAATCGGCGCATATTTGTGACACCGCTGCTGTGTCCACCAAATAAAATGTCTCTTCTAGCCTCCACTTCACCCACTAGCACTTCAATCAACATCTCCGTAAAGTTTCTCTTCTAGTTTTTCTTTTGTTGTTGCCATATTTGCCCTCTTCTTCACATGCATCAATATTCATGTCCTGCTTTGCATTGACCTTTTATAGCCAGATTTAGGCGTGTTCAGGGCGGGATATGAGCCAAATTCACGTGCGCAAACTTCCAAGAAGAGTGTGATTTCTTGAGAAAATAGTTGCACACCAGATATGTGAGCATTTAAACAATAATGAGCTGTTTGAGAAGTTTCAGTCAGGCTTTAGAGCTCATCACAGCACTGAAACAGCTCTGGTGAAGGTTACTAATGATATTCTCATAGCCTCAGACAATGGACTGGTGACCATTCTGGTCCTGTTAGATCTCAGTGCTGCCTTTGACACTGTTGATCACAATATTCTCATAGAAAGGCTTCAACGTGTCGGTATAATAGGAACAGCCCTAGGCTGGTTTAAATCTTATTTGTCTAACAGATTTCAGTTTGTTCAAGTAAATGATGAACCCTCCTCAACCTCAAAAGTTACTTGCGGAGTACCACAGGGTTCAGTGCTTGGGCCGATTCTTTTTACTAAATACACTACCGTTCAAAAGTTTGGGGTCACATTGAAATGTCCTTATTTTTGAAGGAAAAGCACTGTACTTTTCAATGAAGATAACTTTAAACTAGTCTTAACTTTAAAGAAACACACGCTATACATTGCTAATGTGGTAAATGACTATTCTAGCTGCAAATGTCTGGTTTTTGGTGCAATATCTACATAGGTGTATAGAGGCCCATTTCCAGCAACTATCACTCCAGTGTTCTAATGGTACAATGTGTTTGCTCATTGGCTCAGAAGGCTAATTGATGATTAGAAAACCCTTGTGCAATCATGTTCACACATCTGAAAACAGTTTAGCTCGGTACAGAAGCTACAAAACTGACCTTCCTTTGAGCAGATTGAGTTTCTGGAGCATCACATTTGTGGGGTCAATTAAACGCTCAAAATGGCCAGAAAAAGAGAACTTTCATCTGAAACTCGACAGTCTATTCTTGTTCTTAGAAATGAAGGCTATTCCATGCGAGAAATTGCTAAGAAATTGAAGATTTCCTACAACGGTGTGTACTACTCCCTTCAGAGGACAGCACAAACAGGCTCTAACCAGAGTAGAAAAAGAAGTGGGAGGCCGCGTTGCACAACTGAGCAAGAAGATAAGTACATTAGAGTCTCTAGTTTGAGAAACAGACGCCTCACAGGTCCCCAACTGGCATCTTCATTAAATAGTACCCGCAAAACACCAGTGTCAACATCTACAGTGAAGAGGCGGCTGCGGGATTCTGGGCTTCAGGGCAGAGTGGCAAAGAAAAAGCCATATCTGAGACTGGCCAATAAAAGAAAAAGATTAAGATGGGCAAAAGAACACAGACATTGGACAGAGGAAGACTGGAAAAAAGTGCTGTGGACGGATGAATCCAAGTTTGAGGTGTTTGGATCACAAAGAAGAACGTTTGTGAGACGCAGAACAACTGAAAAGATGCTGGAAGAATGCCTGACGCCATCTGTTAAGCATGGTGGAGGTAATGTGATGGTCTGGGGTTGCTTTGGTGCTGGTAAGGTGGGAGATTTGTACAGGGTAAAAGGGATTCTGAATAAGGAAGGCTATCACTCCATTTTGCAACGCCATGCCATACCCAGTGGACAGCGCTTGATTGGAGCCAATTTCATCCTACAACAGGACAATGACCCAAAACACACCTCGAAATTGTGCAAGAACTATTTAGAGAAGAAGCAGGCAGCTGGTATTCTATCGGTAATGGAGTGGCCAGCGCAGTCACCAGATTTGAACCCCGTTGAGCTGTTGTGGGAGCAGCTTGACCGTATGGTACGCAAGAAGTGCCCATCCAACCAATCCAAATTGTGGGAGCTGCTTCTAGAAGCGTGGGGTGCAATTTCTCCAGATTACCTCAACAAATTAACAGCTAGAATGCCAAAGGTCTGCAATGCTGTAATTGCTGCAAATGGAGGATTCTTTGATGAAAGCAAAGTTTGATGTAAAAACAATCTTATTTCAAATAAAAATCATTATTTCTAACCTTGTCAATGTCTTGACTCTATTTTTTATTCATTTCACAACGTATGGTGGTGAATAAGTGTGACTTTTCATGGAAAACACAAAATTGTTTGGGTGACCCCAAACTTTTGAACGGTAGTGTATATGCTTCCTATTGGTAAAATAATAAGGCAGCATGGGATAAAATTCCACACACAGCTATATCTATCCATAAATCCTGATGAATCCAATCAGTTAGGTAGACTACAGGCATGTCTGGAAGACATAAAAACTTGGATGACTCTAAACTTCTTGCTTCTAAATTCTGATAAAACAGAAGTTGTCGTCTTTGGACCAGAAGCTCTGAAAAAGAAACTACTTAGTCAGCCCCTTCACCTGGACGGCATTAAATTAGCCTCCAGTAATAAAGCAAAAAACCTCGGTGTCATTTTTGACCAAGATATGTCATTTAGAACTCACATTAAAGAAGTCTGTAGGATTTCCTTTTTTCACCTTAGGAATATTGCAAAAATTAGAACCATCCTGTCCAGGAATGATGCTGAAAAACTAGTCCATGCCTTTGTTACTTCAAGGCTGGATTACTGTAACTGTCTATTATCAGGTAGTCCACAGAATACAATTAAAAGTCTTCAGTTAGTTCAAAATGCTGCTGCTAGGATTCTGATGAATATTAAAAGAAGAGATCACATTTCCCCTGTTTTAGCTTCTCTTCACTGGCTCCCAGTAAAATCTAGAATAGAATTCAAGATCCTCCTTCTGACATATAAAGCCCTTAATAATCTAGCTCCATCATACATAAGAGACCTGATTGTTCCATATGTTCCTAACAGAGACCTTCGCTCTCAGACTGCAGGTTTACTGGTAGTTCCTAGGATTTCTAAAAGTAGAATGGGTGGCAGATCTTTCAGCTATCAGGCTCCCCTCCTATGGAACCGGCTCCCAGGGTTGGTTCGTGAAGCAGACAATTTGTCTATCTTTAAAACTAGGCTAAAAACTTTCCTCTTTGACAAAGCTTACAGTTAGAGATATGTTTATAGGTAGTTAGAGTCAGGTCAGACAGGTAGATAGGAAGAGACAGGTTAATGTTAGTAGTCAGGCAGAGTGTCAAAAGTTAGGAAGAGATAGGAAGAGGTAGAGTAGCTAGGTAGAGATAGATTAATGTAAGCCAGGTAAAGATCCGGAGCCGGTCGCGGCTTACCGCCGCGGAAGAAATGCGCCCCACGGGGGCCAGCCAGCGCCGGAGAGAGGTCCCTCAAGGGGATCCTCCCGCACAGTGCGGCCGCCCATTACCTGCCGGGTTGAATCCCCCGGGCAGACTGTGCGGACCCCACCCGTTTATCTCTTAAACGTTTCTCGCCCTCTTCAACTCTGTCCTCTCAGTTCTGTCTATTTTTCCTTAAGATAGTTGTCGACTATCGGTCTCGTGCCGGTATTTAGCCTTAGATGGAGTTTACCACCCACTTTGGGCTGCATTCTCAAACAACCCGACTCCGAGAAGACCCCGGCATGACGGGGGCCGTTACCGGCCCTACACCGTCCACGGGCTGAACCTCGATCAGGAGGACTCAGACAGAGTGTTGGTAGCCAGGTCTCCTAGTAGTTAGGAGACAGGTTAATGTCTTCCTGTAAAGTGCCTTGAGATGACATCTGTTGTGAAATGGCGCTATATAAATAAACTGAATTGAATTGAATTTATAAAGGGGAAATTGCTTACACCTGTGCGTAGGCATGGTTTTATAAATCAGTAATCTTTTTGGCGTACGCAAACTTTTTGTTCTGGTCGTACGTACACTTTTAGTAGGGATTCTACGCAATGTTTTATAAATGAGACCCCTGGTCACTACTTACTGGCTAATTCTAAGTCCAGGTCACTAGGTCCTAATGGCCAAGTCCGATTCCAAGTCACTTGGTCCTATTGGCCAAATCAGAGTCCAAGTAACTAGGTCCTAATGGCCAAGTCCGAGTCGAGACACTAGATCTTACTCGCCAAGTCCAAGTCACTTGGTCCTATTGGCCAAGTCCGACTCCAAGTCACTTGGTCCTATTGGCCAAGTCCAACTCCAAGTCACTTGGTCCTATTGGCCAAGTCCGACTCCAAGTCACTAGATCTTACTGGCCAAGTCCAAGTAACTAGGTCCTACTGGCCAAGTCCGATTCCAAGTCACTTGGTCCTATTGGCCAAATCCGAGTCCAAGTCACTAGATCTTACTGGCCAAGTCACTTGGTCCTACTGGCCAAGTCCGAGTCAAATTCACTAGGTTCTATTTGCCAAGTCCGATTCCAAGTCACTTGGTCCTATTGGCCAAATCCGAGTCAAAGTCACTAGATCTTACTGGCCAAGTCAATTGGTCCTATTGGCCAAATCCGAGTCCAAGTCACTAGATCTTACTGGGTTTGGTCCGCTGCCAAGTCCGAGTCCAATTCACTAGGTTCTATTTGCCAAGTCCGATGCCAATTCACTTGGTCCTATTGGCCAAGTCCGACTCCAAGTCACTTGGTCCGATTGGCGAAGTCCAACTCCAAGTCACTTGGTCCTATTGGCCAAGTCCGACTCCAAGTGACTAGATCTTACTGGCCAAGTCCAAGTAACTAGGTCCTACTGGCCAAGTCCGATTCCAAGTCACTTGGTCCTATTGGCCAAATCCGAGTCCAAGTCACTAGATCTTACTGGCCAAGTCACTTGGTCCTATTGGCCAAGTCTGAGTCCAATTCACTAGGTTCTATTTGCCAAGTCCGATTCCAAGTCACTTGGTCCTTTTGGCCAAATCCGAGTCAAAGTCACTGTCTTATGGCCAAGTCAATTGGTCCTATTGGCCAAATCCGAGTCCAAGTCACTAGATCTTACTGGCCAAGTCACTTGGTCCTACTGGCCAAGTCCGAGTCCAATTCACTAGGTTCTATTTGCCAAGTCCGATTCCAATTCACTTGGTCCTATTGGCCAAGTCCGACTCCAAGTCACTTGGTCCTATTGGCCAAGTCCGACTCCAAGTCACTTGGTCCTATTGGCCAAGTCCGACTCCAAGTCACTTGGTCCTATGGCCAAGTCCGACTAATCACTTGGTCCTATTGGCCAAGTCCGACTCCAAGTCATTGGTCCTATTGGCCAAGTCCGACTCCCAGTCACTTGTCCATCCCAAGTCACTTGGTCCTATTGGCCAAGTCCGAGTCCAAGTCACTGTCTATGGCCAAGTCACTTGGTCCTATTGGCAAGTCGACCATCACTGGTCTTTGAGTCCGATTCCAAGTCCTTGGTCCTTTGGCTGTGTTGTTTCTGCCAAGTCACTTGGTCTATTGGCCAAGTCCGACTCCAAGTCACTTGGTCCGATTGGCGAAGTCCGACTCCAAGTCACTTGGTCCTATTGGCCAAGTCCGACTCCAAGTCACTTGGTCCTATTGGCCAAGTCCGACTCCAAGTCACTAGATCTTACTCGCCAAGTCCAAGTCACTTGGTCCTATTGGCCAAGTCCGACTCCAAGTCACTTGGTCCTATTGGCCAAGTCCAACTCCAAGTCACTTGGTCCTATTGGCCAAGTCCGACTCCAAGTCACTTGGTCCTATTGGCCAAGTCCGACTCCAAGTCACTTGGTCCTATTGGCCAAGTCCGACTCCAAGTCACTTGGTCCTATTGGCCAAGTCCGACTCCCAGTCACTTGGTCCTATTGGCCAAGTCCGACTCCCAGTCACTTGGTCCTATTGGCCAAGTCCGACTCCAAGTCACTTGGTCCTATTGGCCAAGTCCAAGTCACTAGGTCCTATTGGCCAAGTCCGACTCCAAGTCACTTGGTCCTATTGGCCAAGTCCGAGTCCAAGTCACTTGGTCCTATTGGCCAAGTCCGAGTCCAAGTCACTTGGTCCTATTGGCCAAGTCCGATTCAAAGTCACTTGGTCTTATTGGCCAAGTCACTTGGTCCTATTGGCCAAGTCCGAGTCCAATTCACTTGGTCCTATTGGCCAAGTCAGATTCCAAGTCACTTGGTCCTATTGTCTGAGTCCAATTCACTAGGTTCTATTTGCCAAGTCCGATTCCAAGTCACTTGGTCCTTTTGGCTAAATCCGAGTCAAAGTCACTAGATCTTACTGGCCAAGTCAATTGGTCCTATTGGCCAAATCCGAGTCCAAGTCACTAGATCTTACTGGCCAAGTCACTTGGTCCTACTGGCCAAGTCCGAGTCCAATTCACTAGGTTCTATTTGCCAAGTCCGATTCCAAGTCACTTGGTCCTTTTGGCTAAATCCGAGTCAAAGTCACTAGATCTTACTGGCCAAGTCACTTGGTCCTACTGGCCAAGTCCGAGTCCAATTCACTAGGTCCTACTGGCCAAGTCAGATTCCAAGTCACTTGGTCCTATTGGCCAAATCAGAGTCCAAGTAACTAGGGCCTAATGGCCAAGTCCGAGTCGAGACACTAGATCTTACTCGCCAAGTCCAAGTCACTTGGTCCTATTGGCCAATTCCGACTCCAAGTCACTTGGTCTGATTGGCGAAGTCCGACTCCAAGTCACTTGGTCCTATTGGCCAAGTCCGACTCCAAGTCACTTGGTCCTATTGGCCAAGTCCGACTCCAAGTCACTTGGTCCTATTGGCCAAGTCCGACTCCCAGTCACTTGGTCCTATTGGCCAAGTCCGACTCCCAGTCACTTGGTCCTATTGGCCAAGTCCGACTCCAAGTCACTTGGTCCTATTGGCCAAGTCCAAGTAACTAGGTCCTACTGGCCAAGTCCGATTCCAAGTCACTTGGTCCTATTGGCCAAATCCGAGTCCAAGTCACTAGATCTTACTGGCCAAGTCACTTGGTCCTACTGGCCAAGTCCGAGTCCAATTCACTAGGTCCTATTTGCCAAGTCCGATTCCAAGTCACTTGGTCCTATTGGCTAAATCCGAGTCAAAGTCACTAGATCTTACTGGCCAAGTCAACTGGTCCTATTGGCCAAATCCGAGTCCAAGTCACTAGATCTTACTGGCCAAGTCACTTGGTCCTACTGGCCAAGTCCGAGTCCAATTCACTAGGTTCTATTTGCCAAGTCCGATTTCAAGTCACTTGGTCCTATTGGCCAAATCCGAGTCCAAGTCACTAGATCTTACTGGCCAAGTCACTTGGACTTAATGGCCAAGTCACTTGGCCCTACTGACCAAGTCCGAGTCGTTATCACCTAAGAGCAAGTCAAAAATAAGAGCAGGGTTTAGATTTTGAATCAACGGCAGCCATACATTTTTTACTTTATTTATAAAAGAAATAGTAAGCAATGCTCCCGGGCTAAAACCAATCTAAAATAGATGCACATAAAACGCAATAAAACATGCTTCAAATACATTTTAAAACACTAAATAATAATTTCTCATCTTGACTTACAAAGGCTTTGAGAAGTTGTCGAATTTGTAATCTGATCTAATAGAACACAGGCTAACATTAGCATCAGCTACATGCTAATTATAGCCATTTCTTGTTAACTGCCTTGAAAACAGACGTTGTTAATTAGCGCTATATCTCTGGCTGAGTGTTTGTTTTAGGGCTGGTGGTCCTGGTGGATCCAGAGCTGAATAGTTCATCTCATCTATTTTATTTCAAAAGATGAAAAGGAAACAAGATGTTTAGGGTATTTCGGTAAAAAAATAAAAACTGGAAGAGGTTTTCTACTTCCCTTGTTTCAGTTTTTTGGAAAATAAATCTTCAGTACAAGGTTTTTGGACGACGCCGTTTGGCTTTACATGATAGATGGTTTGAACTTCCTGTCTCACATCACATCCCTGATAACTCCTCTCCAGGTTGGGATATCTGAATCACAACTGATATTAAATCTGATAAAATGGAGTTACAGCAATGATTTTCTATAATACTGGCTTATCAGTCATGTATGGCTATTTTATTTTAAATAGGAGTGAATTTATTAATTCTCTATTTCTTGTGAACGAGCCACCTCCTGTCTTTTGCCACTAGAGTGCGCCACTGTTTAAAGCTTTTGGGTTCAGAGACTGAAGGCAACAGGATGAAATTTATGGATGCATATACCTGAAGTAAATTTAAATGAATTAGAGCATCAATACATGAAAAAAGAGCATTTGGAAAGGAGACACGGGAATCCTGAATGTGTCCCAGTCTGAGGAGACAAGCTTTTGGGTGCCGTTTATAAAGTTACAGAGGAAAACTATCAGCAATAATTTGGGTTATTTTTCTGGAAGATTTATATTCATGGTATTTATTTTTAAATGTTAGTTTTGAATTAAATATTTAGGTCAAAAGCTAAACTGGCTAGCGAAAACAATTAGGTCAGAGCTAAAATTTTAGCAAATATACAGATTTACTCATTAGCGGAAGGGGATACCAAAATAAAACCTCTATATAAAATGCTGGCCAGACTGAATGACACATCTTTATGGTTTAATTTCCTCCCTATATGTCCAACATTTCAGCTTACAGTTAGGATGAGCCATTTCTTCTGGAATAATTATGTTTACCGAATGTTTTACAGCAAAACATGCAGCAGGAGTTTAGAATTTTGCAGAGCACAGCTTTTACTCTGATAGTCCACTTCTGTTTATGAGCTAAATGTCTACCTCTGAATTAGAAATTTACTTCGGAGCTAAATATTTAGCTAGTTTAGCTTTCTAGTTAAATATTTAGCTAGCTAGTTTCACTTACTAGCTAAACATTTTGAAGCTAAATATTTAGCTAGCATGTTTAGCTTGCTAGCTAAACATTTTAGAGCTAAATATTTAGCTAGCTAGTTTAGCTTACTAGCTAAACATTTTGTTGCTACATATTCAGCTATCTAGCTTAGCTTGCTAGCTAAACATTTTGGAGCTAAATATTTAGCCATTTCAGCTTGCTAGCTAAACATTTTGGAACTAAATATTTAGCCTTTTTAGCTTGCTAGTTAAATATTTAGCTGGCAAGTTTAGCTTGCTAGGTAAACATTTTGGAGCTAAATATTTAGCTAGTTTAGCTTGCTAGCTAAGCATTTTGGATCTAAATATTTATCTAGTTTAGCTTACTAGCTAAACATTTTGAAGCTAAATATTTAGCTAGCTAGTTTAGCCTGCTAGCTAAACATTTTGTAGCTAAATATTTAGCTAGCTAGCTTAGCTTGCTAGCTTAACATTTTGGAGCTAACTATTTAGCCAGTTTAGCTTGCTAGCTAAAAATTTTGGAACTAAATATTTAGCCATTTTAGCTTGCTAGTTAAATATTTAGCTAGCTAGTTTCACTTACTAGCTAAGCATTTTGGAGCTAAATATTTAGCTGGCAAGTTTAGCTTGCTAGCTAAACATTTTGTAGTTAAATATTTAGCTAGCTAGCTTAGCTTGCTAGCTTAACATTTTGGAGCTAACTATTTAGCCAGTTTAGCTTGCTAGGTAAACATTTTGGAACTAAATATTTAGCCATTTTAGCTTGCTAGTTAAATATTTATCTAGCTAGTTTCACTTACTAGCTAAACATTTCGAAGCTAAATATTTAGCTAGCTAGTTTAGCTTGCTAGCTAAACATTTTGGAGCTAAATATTTAGCTGGCAAGTTTAGCTTGCTAGGTAAACATTTTGGAGCTAAATATTTAGCTAGTTTAGCTTGCTAGATAAACATTTTGGAGCTAAATATTTAGCTTGAAAATGACATTTATAAATGATTTAACAACATGGACACAAATATGAGTTTGAAAATTAAACCCTTGTTCATTTTACGACAGGCTAAATAACCTAAATTATTGCTGTTACAAACAGCACCTCACCCCTCATACTGGATGACTGTTGAATCTAGGATCATGGAACCGAAGTGGTCAGTAAGCTGGTCACATAACTAGAAAGCAGTTTTAGACCAAGCGGTAAGTGAAAGGTGAACTAGATATCGGAACCCGTACATCAGGACAACTTTAGTGCCGAAAGAGGAGAAAACATGCTGAGTCAGACTGTCTCAGTTATAAGCGCTGAGTAATGTTATTGGAGCCTCCCATTCTTCATTTTTAAGGGGCTACAAACAAACAGTGGCCACCATATTTCAAATCCCAGCACCGTTATATTCAGAAGAACAGCCCCACAGCATGGCAGGTCTTCCACTATGCTTAACAGTGACCAGGATGAGGAGCTTGTCATGAGATTGAGACTTGGTCACCCGAAGACGCCGCTGTTTCTCCATCTCTGGAAGTCTTTTTCCGTTACTTATTGTCATCCTACTTGTGTGTGGAAACGAGATAAAATTTGGCTTCTCTTCTAGGCTGGCAGACAGTGGCTGAAAGAGTAGAACTTCTGTGTCACGTTGTGTTTTTACCCCAGGAAACAGGAAATCGTGAATTAACGGGTAGTTCCTAGACGCTCTTATAATGTGGAGCACTTATCTTGCAAAGGCAAAAAATAAATACATTTGGAAATGAATAGTGTCACAATTGACTCATTCCTTGAATAAAACATTTTAAACTGATTTGAATGTTTGTATGATTGAATTGAAATAACTTTTCTCTTGTGAAAGTTTTAGATGACATTTGTAATTAATTGGTTCTATTTAACCAAAATCTAATTGGAGAATTTAGCAAATAACTAAATGTGTTATTAAATGTGACAGGTAATAAATGCAGAAATACAATTTGGGAAAAACGAATAGATATAAAGATACAATAAAAAAATGTGTTGCTAATTTATGTATTTCCAAAATTATGTAAATATATAAATGTTAAAATAAAAATAAATAAATAAATGGTTAATACAAACATACATAATGACATGGGTAATACACAATTAACTTTTTATTTCCCCATATGGTTGTTTATGTAATAATTTATTATTTTTTTCATGTTCCATTTATTCATAATTATTTTATTTATTGCAGGATCAGTCCTCCATATTTAGCTGAAAAAGGAAACAATAAAAATTAATAATTTGAAAGGACTATAAGATGTATTAATTGTGTCACCACTGTTACCACCTTCTACAGGAATAAAGTTTAGAGGGACTTCTGTTCACAAATGTTACAAATATTTTACTTTTGTGTTATTCTTAACTCAAACTATTTCCTGTTTTAGAGACTCACATGTCTTTACTAAAGAATAGTTCACAACTCTTTTTAAAACCGTTTGAGGGTCAAAGTTTTTAGTTTGTTTTATATTAGAATCAACTTCAGGTTTGTGTAAATGTCAAAGGTTATGACTTGACTGCAACTATGGATCCTTCTGTGTGTCTGTATCAGGGCCGTAGCTATGGGTGGGCTTGAGGGGACCCTAACCCACCCACTTTTGGACAAGGATCCACCCAGATGAATTGATTCGGCAAAATTATATAAGAAATTTAAATATAGTAAATAATGTATGTTCAAAACTAGTTTTTTAAATATTTTTTGTTGATATTTTAACATGTTTGCAAAACTTGCTGTCACTGGCTGTTTAAATAAAATTATTGCAAACTCCAGACAAGCTAGTTTTGAACACTTCAGTTGAAAATATTAGGATCCCTCGTTAAACACCGCAGACTAATCCCATAAATTACAGTTATTTGTATTAAATCAATGTGCATTGATGTAAAAAAAAAAGCTATTTGTTTTAGTTTTAAATGTTTTTATTAGACAGTTTTCTTTTAGACACATTGCTGCTACGTTTTGTAGTGTTCCTTTTTCTTTGCGCTAAGCAGTATGTTTAAACATACTGACTGACTCAACAGTGGAAATTACAAGTAAAATAAATGTTTTTCCCATTTTTTTAGGCCCACCTGAAAAGCAATGTCTGGCTGCCGTTGGTTCTGCATACATCTAAGACCAGAAAAGCATGTGTTCCTGAGCGACCCATAATGCTTCTCCTGCTCCCTTGTGCTTTTTCTCCCTCCTGTTCCCATGATTGCGTCTTTATGTTTGTTTTTGCACTCTTGTTTTCATGTTTACGCTGTTTTGGAGCGCCGTGGCGGCCGTATTTTGGCATTGCAGAGATGCAGGTTTGCCCGGTGCGTTTTTGTCCCAGCCAGGACAGAAACCGGCAGACCTCTTCACCGACGCCCACTCACACCCCCTCCAGCTGACTGGCACCATGGCAACCAGAAGATCCGAGCCGACGAGGCATCCGGGTCCTGTGCGTGTGTGTGTGTCGTTTTTCTTTTTGTCTCGCCTGTGTTTTCCCTTGAAGTAAACATATGTGCATCAGGCTCCACATGCTGGATGAATGAATGCATGTTGCTGTGCATGAGGTGTGCAGCAGCTGTGTGCGTGGACTGTATCTCCAGCCTTTTGTGAGGATGTGTGTTTCAGGTAGCTTTACTGAAGGGTTACAATAAATCATAGAACAGGGAACACGTCAGAGACAGACGGCCATTTAATAATGAAAAAATGTTAAACAGGCGAGAATGTAGTGTAATTTTAGTATTCTAGCTCACAAAACATCTACCTTCAGCTGTTAATTACCAGCTTAATAAAATCGAAGGCACCAAATAGACAGATTAAATCATTTATACAGCGCCAATTCACAACAAGTGTCGTTTCAATACAATTATACAAACATTCCAATCATTTACAAGTTTTCTATGTAAGGAATCCCAGCAGATTGAGTTGTCATCAACGTGAGGTTGTGCCCGGATCATGCAGACTCCAACCACAGCAATTCCTGAGCAATCCCACATACTGAGCAAGCATGTAGCGACGGTGGAGAGGAAAAACTCCCCTTTAACAGGAAGAAACCTCCAGCAGAACCAAACTCAGAACAAGAAGAAAATCTGCCACGACCGTCTGGGGGTCTGAGAAGACAGAGAAGAGACACAAAAAGAACTGATGTTAGGCTACGTTCACACTGCAGGTCTTAATGGTCAATTCCGAACTTTTTTGATCAAATCCGAACTTTTTTGTATGGTCGTTTACACTACAGATAAAATGTGACAGCAAACGCGCTCCAATGTGAACGTTTCACGGCTCCAAAGCGCCCCGCATGCGCAGAAGAAGATGAGACGTCACCGTAGTACGTCACACACAACGCGCTCTGTTTACGGAAGTAAAAATGGCGGCTACAGATGTAAGCGATTTTTTTCAGCAGTCTATCAATTCTTGCGTTGTCGGAACCGACTGAATTATGACAAATTAATTAGAGAAAGAATGACCACAAGAGAAAGGGGAGCTCATGCTTTAACACTGGCCTTCGTTTAGAGCAGTGTCTTGTTCGTTCGTTTTCTCCGGCGTTGATTATTGACGTCACTGACGCGGCGTCTCGTCTCAGTGACGTAAAAGACGGATTTAAAGCGACATGGCCGTTCAGACCTCAGCTGCTTTCAAAAACATCAGAAATGTATCGGATTCAGTACCACATACTGAAGTAGCCTGGGTCGGATTTGAAAAAAATCGGATTTGTGCCGTTCAGACTGCCAGAAAATGATCAGATATGGGGCAAAAAATTCGGATTTGATACGCTAGCACCTGCAGTGTGAACGTAGCCTTAGAGTACTTTATACAGTAAAGAAAGTAAAAAGTTGACTACAGGACATGGAGGATGTTCGGTCACTTGGAGCTTCATCCGGACTGATGTTCCCCATCCAGCAGGGGGCGTCGTAGCTGAGCAGGGTACCAGACCATGTGGAGCTTCTATTGGAAGAAAAATACTGCGAGAAAACTGGGTTAGCAATCGCAATAACAGCAGAAAAAATATATCTGCACAGCAAATTTAACAGTGTTAAATATTTTGGTGTTAGCAAAGGAAGAGTTAATGTTACTCTTAGTAGAGTTACATTCTTGGAATGCAACTCTGAGATGTGCATTTTTAGTAGTTAAAATTGAGTGTTTCGACATCAACCCTGGAGGTGTTCAAATGAAAACAATAACTCCTGACCTCTTAGCTCTGAACTCCTACGGTGGATATGACACCCACAGAGTGACATCTCTGAGTCCGCCCCCTGCACCACCGATTTTTACTGAAACTGGAGCGAAGCCGAGCCCGACAATTTTTCTTCTCCACATATATCTCACACTGTTTTAATTTTACCAAAAACTTTATTTCTGTGGCTTTTTTGAGCCGAGACAAAGCTGTGTGAAAGTGACTAGCTTCGTTGCGCTCTATTTAAGCTAGCTCAAATTTTCTTGCGGACAAATGCTAGAGCTTCAATTAAAAACTTGCATATGAATATTGAGTGATGTTTTGGCTAACTCAAATATTGCTACCTAAAACATTGTTTAGATCATGAAATGTTGGTATTATTTGAAACGGTCTCCTACAAACAGATGTAGCAAATATTAGCGAATGAACTGGTTGGGTTCAGGGTTAACGATCGAATCCCTTCGGAGTATTGCGCACAAGGCTTCAGTAAACATTAAAAAAATTATGGATTTCAATTTATTTCTGTATTTTCTGCAATTTTCATTTGTGTGCAATATTAGCTTTGAAGACAGGCAAATTGTTAGTGGTGAAATACTTTCCTTTACAGAATTTGTGGCTCATATTTATTTATATTTTTTGCTATGATGCAATAGGCTTTTTTTCTGTGCAGTTAAATAATGCTCAACTGTTTTTTTTAGTTTTTTTCTTATCTCCAAAAAGAAGATGCTTGTGAAGGTGAAATATGGGGGAGTGCAGAAGTACGTTAAAGTTCCACAAAGTGACGAAAGCTTTCATTTACTCCAGTTTTTTCATGATGGTTTGTATTCGTGTGCTCTTTAAAGTATATTTAGTATAAAATTATTACCCGTAAGTGGTCAACAAAAAGACTTGAATTGGTGATATTTAATTGTTCAGTGATGTTGCCGTTCTCTTTCTTTCAGTTATTGAGTATGGGTCAGCCTCGGCTCTTCACAGAGGGTCCACTCGTCCTCACTGATGAAATTTTGAAATTCCGGTGCACAGTTCAAAATAAATTCTTTTCAGAGAAACATTGCCTCTTTTTAATATTTATTTCCCGAAGAATTTCATAAAGTTCAGGACGGTAAAATTTACACCTTTTTAGAGTTACTTAGAAGATAATTTAAGTAGTTCAAAAATTACTCTGTAAGCGTTAATATATATACTGTAACACCTAGTTAGTGTTAAATTAGTAACTCCAGACAGATTTGATTTTTAACTCTAAATTAGAGTTAAGGTACCAACTCTCCAAAAAAAGTTAACACTCTCTGGTGTGGACCCGTATAGACACTTTAAAAGTGTTGAAATCAAATCTGACAGTGTTAATTTGGGCTTGCTGGATTTGCTGTGTGGAGAGTAGTAGAAGAGAAAAGTAGAAGAGAACAGAAAAGTGGTCCTCCAACGGTCTAAACCTATAGCAGCATAACTACAAAAATAGCTCAGGATAACCTAAACCATTCTAACTATAAGCTTCATCAAAAAGGAAGGTTTTAAGCCTAAGTCTTACAAACAGATTATCTGCCTCAAGGACTAAAACTGGGAGCTGGTTCCAAAGGAGAGGAGCCTGATAACTAAAAGATCTGCCTCCTATTCTACTTTTAGAAATCCTAGTAACTATCAGTAGACCTGCAGTCTGAGAACAAAGTGCTCCGTTAGGAACTTATGGAGTGTAAATTAGGGTTCTTAAAAATATGTTTTGCTCACTGTGGTTTTGAGGATGGGCACAATGTTAAGGTAGCAGGCGATGGTTTCAAGTGTTGGACAGTTTTTGTCGTAAAAGGATAATCTTTTACCAGAGGTAGAACCATGCCGCTTTCATCCGATATCTGTGTTGGATGCAATTTTACCTTCAGCCCAGCTGGACGGTTTGCCTACAGTTGGTTTCCTACCAGCTGCCTTCATCAGGGACTATTTGTTGGCCTCACAGACAACGGAAGAATAAGTCTCTGTGAAGGAGAAGGGGTTGGGGTATTTTGAAACATACTTTCACTTCCTAAAGAGAAGGTTATTTTCATCCTCTACTTCAAGTTTCTCTTTTGCCGCCTTTCTTCTGCTCCGCTTCTTCAGGGCTGTTAGACACAAAACCCAACGGACTCCGACTCTGTGGTCGTATGTGTTTGTGGGTTAGAAGATGTTAATGCATATTTACACCGATCACTGGTTTTTACAAAAAGATTCATGATTTCAGTGATGATGCAAAACATATCTAATAATTAATTGAAATATCTGGTGTGTTCAAAGTTAAAAATGTTAAGTTAGTCTGGTCGTCATCCATATAGCCCCTTTTTTGTCCTTCATCCTTCTCATTAAAAATTCGGGTGCCATTTGAAAAGTTCATAATTTCACATATATTTATTTACTTTTTTTTTTTGCGTCCACATTAATTTAAATTGATGCTCATAACTGATCAATCGTTGCTTATGCCAGTGATCGAAACGCCAACCTCATTACCATACACTTTTTGGAAAAATCAGTTTGGAAAATTTAATTGAATTAATAATTCAATATGGGAATAATTTAATAAATGTTAGAATGAAAGGTTCATTGGAATGTGGAAAGACGTAATTAAATGTTTACTTATTTTTTACAAATACTTGAAAGTGTAATTATGCTTAATGTTATTTTCTCAAATATTTTATTGTGATTTCAGTTTTCAGGATAGGTCTAAGGAGGACCAAGGCTGACATAATTAAAAATAAAAAAGAAGAAATACAAAGTATGTGTATATATTTTGTTTTTTCTTTTCCTTGTGCATTTTTGTCAAGAAAAAAAATGTATTTTGTTTTTTCTTTTCCACATACAGACATTTTCGTCAAAAAATATTGTTTTTCCTTTTTTATACATGCATTCCCTCGTCTCCTCTTTTTACTTTACCATATGCATTTCTGCCTCATTATATGAGGAGGGCTGGCCTTCTTGGTTAAACCCATCTATTATTGGTCAATAAAGAGGAAGGAGCAGGATCCATGTGCAGATCGATTGTACATGCCTGCGCTTTTGGCCTTTTTTTAGGAGAACGCCGATTGCAGATTGCGTTGCTGTGCGTCAGAGCCAGCCTAATAGGCAGAAGCAAACTTAGTGGTTGCTTAGGACCCCCCAAACCCATCCAGGTCCATCATAAATACTGAAATTGAACAGAGATGTTCAGATGTTAAAATTGTATGAAAATGTGAATATTACCCCCATTTGATTTTGTTTTGTTTCAGTGTCAGTTATTTTTTAAAATTCTACTGTTTAATTTTTTTGTGTGGTAACTAGGCAAGTTTCTTTGTAATTATTTATTCTATCAATCTTTTTTTTTCAATTAAAAGTCTATTTTTATTTTAGGAATAAAACAAAATATTGCAAAAAATATTTAAATTAAATACATTTAAAGGAATAAAAATGTGTATTCTGTACCTTTTAATTTTGAAAAATTCTAATTATTTTTAAATTTTTGGAATTAAATTATAATAAAAAGTAAAATAAAATGTAACACTGTCACAATGTGATGCTTTAAATTAACCTCTATTTTGTTTGAGCTTCAGATTCTCTCAGATAATATTAACCATGATCTCTGATTGATTTTTATGATTAGCCAAATTATGTCCTGCTTATTTGTAACTTGTACACATGTTTTGAAAAATACAAGTACGGATTCATTTAATAATACAAGTACAAATCCGAAAATACAAGTACAAATCACGCTACTCCCAGAACCAATCGGATTTCTCGATTCCCTAACCAATCACGAAGAGAGGAGGGCGGTGTTCTTCTGTGTTCACAACCAAACTTGACTCTTGAGAAACACCCATTACTTTTCACTTTGTGGTGAATAGCGTGTAGCAGAGAAATTGGTCCCCGCTGAAACACTTCTCCACATTAAACGTTCCTGAAGTTGTCTGAGCTATTCACCGCTTTAGCAGTAGTTTTAAAAATTCATATCATAACTGAAATAATGTTCGGTGTGAACCGGCATACCGCCCAGGCCTACTTTCGGGTCAAGAAAGATTCATGAAAGTTGATCAGAATGCAGAAAAGAGTTGACTAAAAATATCTTTTAAAGAATCCTTTGCGTCCGATGAGTAACCTTTGATCGCTTGAATCCAAGCCAAACTTTCAACCTTTGCCTATGCATACAAATACTTGAGTGAATCCAAAATGTAGACGAGGTAAAATGGGGGGTTTGCTATGTCATAACCGTGAATCTCCCTCAAAAGCCAATAAAAAGCCTGCATTTCAGCAAAACCCTGAGCTCACCAGTACGGTAATGCGGTGTTTGAAGTGTTGACACAGTTACTTTGAAAAAGTAATATGATTACTGACTAGTGATTACTCCTTCCAAAAGTAACTTTACTGATTACTTTATTTTGGACGTAACTAAGTTAGATGACAAGTTACTTCGTCAGTTACTTTCAGCAGCTGCCAGCAGCGCGTCCCACTGCTTCTACATGGAAACAATAACCAGATTTGCCTATACTCACTTTATTGCATTTTAACAGTTATACCGTAAATATTCTTGCTTTTTAACCTCACAGTGACACCAGCAACTATGAAGCAACAAGCTGCTTCTTTGGGACACACTTGCTTGCTCACGTACTACTGGAGAGTTCCACTAGGGGGCAGACTCAGATTACAGAACTCTCACCCTGCATCCGAATACCCCTACTACACCTACTATGTAGCGGGCGAAAAGCAGTAAGCGAGCGATGTAGTAGATCCAAATCTCTAGTGTGGTTTGGCGTAGTAGCCATAAAGTTCCCGGATGTGTACTACCGCCAAAGTGAAATCCGATGCACGCTACGCTATCCCAAAATGCAGCGGAAGCCCCAAAATCGTAGAAGAAGAGTGACGTCGGCTACCGAGGACGGGACCATAGGCGACGTAACGTAACGTAAACATCCCGGTAAAACGGTGGAGCAGTACGTCCGATTTCATGCCTACTACTCGCCTTGTTCATAAACGCTACTAGAAGGTGTCTCGGTCGTTTCCGCACGTCTCATTTCCGCGCGGAAACCAAGCTTTAGGAGCAACGCGCCACCGGCATCACTGGCTGTTTGTAACATACCTACACAATGTTCACCTCATATCAGATTTTAATAATGGCATTAATGATTTTTTACAAAACAACCAAAATGGTGTAACACCGGCCCTGCTGGGAGGGGGGACACAAGGGGCCCCTGTCCTCCCTCACTCCCCCAGGCTGCCATTCACGCTGGAACCGCCTCTGCTTTCTTTTAGATTCGCCCTGGGCAGAAACACCAACTCAACCCCACCTTTCTGAACTGAACCTGCAGCATATTAAGTTTTTTGTTCTGAACCAACACATCTGCACACATATGTCGGTGTGTATTTCTTCATTTCTGCTACTTCCTGCTTCCCCGGTCGGGCTGCGGCGGCGTGCGCGTCCCCAGGACGGACGGTCCGGGTCGGACACGCTGTGTGCGGACGGACCTTATTCAGGGGAAACGTTCCCAGTTGCGAGGCGTTTCCTACTCACAGCCCGGCTGTGTGTAACAGTTTATTAGAGGAGGAGACAGTAATGAGGCGCAGCGAGAGCAGCAGGAGTCTAACAGGTGTCTGCCATCACCTGGAGCGGCGCACGGGGAAACGGGACTGAATATTCCGCCTGTTTGTGTCTAAGAGAGGAAAAAGGGGACAACCGAAACGCTCGTCTTCCTCCTTTCATTTCTCCCTCAAAGGAGGAAGAGACTCCCGGCGGCGGAGGGAGGAAGGGGGGAGGCGCTGACTGACATCCCCCACGGGACGGGCCGACAGACCCGCTCCGCTAACAGGTGTGTCTGAGTAGGACGCGCCGCTCGGACCGCCCCGCTTCGTCCCGGTGCCACCATCCCGATCCATCCGAAGGGTCCGAACCGAGGCTGCAGAAACCGGGGGGTTCGGCTGAGGCATCCCGGCGAGAGCTTATTAGCAGCTGGTGCGTAAATAGAGAGGAAGAGGAGGAAGGAGGAAGGAGGAGGCGGCTGGCTCCAAATTATGGCTCATTTTCCTCTGCATATTGAATCAATTTGTAAGGATAATAGTCGGGACAATTTCACGCGTTAGACGTTTTTTCCCTCTTTCATAAGATTAAGCCGTTTTTTTGGACGGACTTCCACAGTTTTTTCAGTTGGGCTCGAACCAAATTCTAAGAAATCTCACACAACACGTCAAAAAAAAAAAAAAAAAAAAGTGGGTCATCTGTCGTTTCACTATGACAACGAGGAAATCCGCCGGTGTAGCTGGAGACGCGCTCCCCATCTTCACCTCCAGCGCCAAGCTGCAGACCCAGGTGAGCGGCCGGAGTCCCGCCGGAAGCGACGGGGTTCCGCCGGCGGTTGAGGCGGCGGAGATGGTCGGAGAATTCCGGGACTGGTGCCTGAAGACGTACGGGGACTCCGGCAAGACTAAGACCGTGACCCGGCGCAAGTACGACAAAATACTCCAGACATTGCTGCAGGACGGCGAAGAGGACGGCGCCGGGGCGGGGAGCCACCACATCAACGCCAAATTCAAATTTTGGGTGAGGTCGAAGGGCTTCCAGGTCGGCCGGGGCGGGCCGTCGTCGTCGGACGGACCGGTGCTGTACGTACCTATCAAGGCGACGGTTAGTGTCTCTGTGTTTGTCCCGTTCGAGGTGTGTCTCATTTTCAGACCATTGGGATGAAGGTGTGTGATTTAATCTTTACGGGATGGTTACCATGGTTGCGGCAAACACCTGTCCCATTAAGGGTCCGATTCAACCTGCTTGGTGATGCTCACTCCTGTGGAGCTGGTCAGGTCCAGTCCAAACACCACACAGCACCAAAGTGTCATAGTGCTAAAAAGACACCGAAATAATTATATATATATATATATATATATATATATATATATATATTTTTATATATGTATATGTATATGTGTATATATGTATATGTGTATATGTGTATATATATATGTGTATATGTGTATATATATATATGTATATATATTTGTATATATGTATATGTATATGTGTATATGTGTATATATATATGTGTATATGTGTATATATATATGTGTATATGTATGTATATATATATATGTATATGTATGTATATATATATATATGTGTATATATA